>CM075288.1:8127398-9344477 GCA_037672795.1 Lagerstroemia speciosa
AGTGTAACTTCCAATTGATTCATTGCATGTCAAGCCATAGCCGAGCTAGCTAGAAGAATGCGCAGAAGGGTGAGCTGAACAGTTGAAAGAATTGATGACAGTAGGACAGATGCTTTGAAGCAAGTTTTGGGGTGCTTTTTATAGCGTGTCCTCATCCACCCAGAATTAGAAATTAGGAGTTTCCTAGAATTGAGGTCCACATCTGAAAAGTCTTCCCTCCGACGAAAAGTGCGCCCGTGATTTGAATTTTGACCGGGGATGTAGCTGGAGAAGCCATTGCCAGTTTCTCTCGATGCACCATGCTTCTCCGAGGAACTTACACGTGGAGGATCTAGTGCTGGTTTTGAGGAATCACTAAAACGGAAAAAAAATATATTAAGTTATGAGGGTTGATCTCAAAATACAATCACAAAGTTCCACCTCATTAGGAACTTGAAATTAGGCATCGAAAATCTACAGAAAATTCGAAAGAGCCGAAAAATCTCAAAAATCAAATATACATGGGCAAGGCATGAGCGTAAATTTCAATTAAAAAAAATTGCGTGCTTCTGTATGAACTATGGGGATCTTCGAGAAGCGCACATGTTTGTGCAAGCATAACACCATGACAAGAAGAACCAAGTGTCTGATTCTCTCATTTCTTTTTCTACATCGGTTTCATATCTGCTAGGCAATCAAGAATTCGATAATTCATATTGAAACGACTTCCGACATTCCACGATCCCGCTCGAAGCATCAGGTGTCCGATATCAAAACATTCAATGATTAGTTCATTGCAAAAGACACTTTGCCGACAGAAAACTCTACTGGAAATAATTAATGCATCCACCTTTTCTTTTCGATGCAGGATTTGACATTCCCCTTTTGGATGCTAACGAGCTGGAGTGACTTCTTATTCTGATATCTTTTGTTAAGTCCACCATCAGTTCAACTTAACTAATTTGTATTCGAACAATATTTTCATGGAGTGAAGAAGTCGAATATGATTGAAAAATGGAATCTTTACGAGGCCCTTATAAAAAATGAGCTCCAACTGGTTGACCAACTAGCTAAATTCTTTGATGGCTCAATCGGCATGCAGTAGTGTTCGCTCATCTTTGTGATCCTCATAAGCTTAATCGATTGGGAAGTCAGACCCCCCCGCAGGCCAAAGAAATGCTAATCCGATGGAAATCTATGGCTGCTAGCAATCAGTAAAAAGTAATCTGGGAAGAACTGATTATGGAATTTATTTGCTACCTCAGTTCTTAATTTTCATAACATTATTCAATTTATTTTTTAGGACATAGACCTCCATATCCCTATGAGGACATTGTAAATATGCATGGAATTCATATGATATCGAGCATTCCGTGAAAAAAAAATATTTGCTTTTTTTTTTTTTTCCCAATCCTGAATATTTTAGCTTTAAGTTTTAGGAGTGAACGGGTTGTAGTATCATGTATTTTATGGTACCTGATTTTTATCCTGTATGGAATAGCTAGAACTATAAACTTGAAAACACACACTACACTGAATCAAAATGAAGCTGACCATTTTGAAACTTATATTATCAAACAAGTTTCAAACACCCCGTTAAAATCTTTGTTTCCTCTTGAATATACGATTGGTTTATTAATATTTATATACTTAATTGTTTGTAAGGAACCAAATTAACGACAAATTTACATAATTTTAGTTTAATTCTTATCGGTTTAGTATCTAATTGTACTAATTGGATTTAATAAATTTGACTTGTTCTTATATATATTTTTTAGTGTGCTTCATTATTATTTGTTATTGATCTCTTAACTCTAATGATATATTGAGTGTAATATATTTATTAGACGAAACTAAGAACATTTTAATTCTAAATTGAGGAGGACATCACTGTACCAAATCCCTTTTGTCATCCTTCTACATTTTTAGTTTGGAATTGTACACTATCAGTCAGAGTCTTGTACCACTTCATAAAGAATTCTTCCTAATAAAGCGCTAATTCCTCAATAAATAAGCTTACTGTCAGTGAAACAGCAATAAATAATCTAATTGAGTTATTACACAGCTTAGTAATAACTCAAGAAGTCAGTTCCCACAAGTCCAAAGGTTGAGGAGGCGAGCCCATGCATGCCCCCAACTTCAACATGTTAGTGCTGAGCAGGAATTGTCGGGGGTGGGCTGCCCCGTGGCAAAGTGTTCCGTAAGATCCCTGGTAAGGCGACTCCAGACTGTCTCTTCCTAATGGAAAAGAAGATCAAGGATGCTGAAGTCACTGAAACTGTTCAAAGATTGGGATATGGTAATTGTCTAATCCACTTGGCCAAAGGAAAATCAGGGGGCCTCTGTCTAAGCTTTAACAAGGCATAGACATAGAGCCGGTTTCCATAGAACAGAATAAAATCAGTGTTCCGTTCTACTCACTCCTCTCCTCAAGCCCATGGATGGGGGTACCTTCGGCTACGGTCCTCTGGATAACAAAGATAAAGTCGAATTTTAGACTCAACTGACAAGCACAATCAATTCCTTCCCAGGTCCTTGAATGGCAATAGAAGACTTTAATGACATCATGATGCAAGAGGAAAAAAAAGGAGGACGAAGATTTGGCTCAACCTCTAGCACAGTTCTGTCACAATTTGCACTGTTGAATGGATTAATAGATCTGGGCTATGGAGGAAATAAATTCACTTGGACAAATAAATGAGAAGGAAAAGGCAATATTAAAGAGAGGCTAGATCGGAGTATCGTGAATGTCCAATGGTAAGAGTTACATCCAAAGGCCAATGTTCTCCACCTTTCCATCTTCACTTTAGACCACTGCCCATTGCTGCTGAATACAATAGGACAAAATGCACACAGGAGGAGGCCTTTTCGATTTGAAGAAATGTGGTTGAGTGTATCCTCCTACTATGAGGTGATCAAGAAGGCATGGACAGCAGAATTCACTGGCTCTTCCATGTATAAACTGAACTGTAAAATTGGAGAAACAAGGGAAACATTGAAAGCATGGAACAAGAATGTATTTGGTCATTTACAGACAAAGATCAGTGCACTAACAGAGGAACTCAACAAGCTACAACAGCTTGAACCCATAGCAATTAATCTGTCAGCAGAAGCAGCCATAGAGCTACAGCTACAAGATGTATTTAGACAAGAGGAGACATTCTAGAAGCAAAAATCCAGAGAAACCTAGTTGACAAGCTCTGATCTCAATACTTGATGATTCCACTTGGCCACAACCATCAGAAGAAGGTAGAACTCAATTGATTTTCTGAAACTCTCAACTGGATCATGGACCTCGGACTGGAGTAAGATAGGGAAGGCCTTCGGGGATCACTTCCAATTCCTTTTCACCACCACCCTTCCTAACATACCAGAACAGCTGCTAAAAGACCTCTTTCCTCCCAGCATCACTGCAGAAGAAAACTCTTCCTATGCTCTATACCAAACAAACTAGAGGTACAGCAAGCTGTCTTCTCATTAGGCCCCACCAAGTCACCGAGACCTAATGGAATGCCAAGTTTGTTTTACTAGAAAAACTGGAGCACAGTGGGAGATGATGTTGTGGCTATAGTTCAAAACTTCTTTCGAGGTTCATGTACGATCAAAAAACTCAATCATACTTTTATAGCCCTAATTCCCAAAAATGAAGATGCAGCAACCACCAGTAATTATATGCCAATAAGTCTATGCAATGTCTCCTACAAAATCATTTCTAAAATATTGGCATCTAGGCTTAGGAGCATATTGCATAAAATAATATCCCCACTCCAGGCTACATGCATCCCAGGAAGAGGCATCCATGACAACTCCATCATTGCACATGAGCTCATGCATTTTTTGTCACATCACAAGGGGAAAAAACATTATGTAGCCATCAAGGAGGAGCAGTTAGGCAATATTAAAGGCATCAAAATTCGACCCAATTGCCCCTCCTTCTCTCATCTACTTTTTGCAAATGATCTCTTCCTATTTGCAGAAGCCACTGATAGCAACCCACAAAATGTGTTTGAAACACTACAAACATATCAGAACTAGTCAGGGCAAAAGGTGAACACATTGAAATCCTCCATCTTCTTCAATCAGAACATGCCAAACTAGGTTAGGAAGAGTATCTGCAGATCTCTAGGTTTAAGGAAAGGAGCAGCCAACTCAAAATATCTAGGACTCCCTCTACACATCTCTAGAGCTAAAACAAACGCATTCATACCAGTTTTGGAGAAAGTCACAAGTACGCTAGCCACATGGAAGGCAAAAACTTTGTCTCAAGCAGGAAGAGGTACATTGATTAGGACAGTGGCTGCGGCAATACCATCTCACACCATGAGTACCTTCCTATTGCCCACAACAATCTACAGTAAATTGGACTCCATTTTTGCTAACTTATGGTGGGGCTCCAATGGGGAAGGCCGACCTAGAATGCATCTTCGGTCATGGGAAGCACTATGTGCACCTCGATCACATGGAGGATTAGGATTTAGACGAATGCATGATCACAATAAAGCACTCATCTCCAAGCATGCATGGTCTCTCCCTCAAGCAGCATCTAAGCCACATATTCAATTGCTTAAGAACAAGTACCTTCTTAACCAATCTTTCTTGCATCACTCCGTTCCAAAACAAGTATCATTCTTCTGGAGAGGTCTCAATGAAATCAAAAGCATCATTCTCAAAGGCTCTTGCTTCAAAGTAGCATCAGGTAATGAGATTGACATATGGCTTGACCCATGGGTTCCAACAAATGATGATCATAGACCTATTCCAAAGGTTGCACACCCCAACATCTAGCTAACATTTTCTGGTGGGTACATCAGCTTCTTAACTTTGATGGACACACAATGGATTGGAACTTGGACCTTCTAAATCACATGTTTGATGACTCCACTGTTCAAAACATTCTAGCAATCAGGTTACTTTGTGCATCGAAACCTGATACACTTGGGCTGGAAATGACAATGGAGAGCACACCACAAAGAGTGCCTACTTAGTGGAACAAAAGTCTAGGTTCCCCCGATGTCCACAATCCAGCCCTGGACATTGGAAAATATTGTGGAGAACAAAAATCCATGAACGATTCAAGTTGCTTCTTTGGAAGATTATAAGGAACAGTCTCCCTACAAATGCAATTGTTGGGCAAAGAATAAACATTCAGGCATATACTTGTTATTTTTTCCATCAAAACACAGAGACCATTGAGCATTTGTTACTTCATTGCTCCTTCTCCAGAATTATATGGGCAAACTTAAAATGGCCTTTAAGAATAGATCTACTCGGAAATATTTCAGCAGCTGAATGGGTCAAATTGACGTTAGACATGGATCATTCACTTAGAATTCCAGTAGAAACAAGCATGAATTTGCTCTACAGGCTGTAATTTTTGTCGATTATCTTGGCAAGTCAGAAACACAACAAGGCTCACTCAAGTTCAGGCAGAACCCTTGCTAGCTACTCGAAAAATCAATAGAAGACTACACTTACACCTTGCTGTATGGCGGAGCAAGGAGGAAGTAAACCCCAGCTCAAGAAGACCAATTCCACTAGAACCAGCATTCTACTTCGATGCAACTATTTCAAAACACAGGTCTTGGATTGGTGTAGCATATACTAGCATCACTGGCTTTCTACTCAATGCCTAGTCTTTCTTTGCCCCCGTAACTCAACTGGAACAAGGGGAGGCACAGGCGGCAATAGAAGCCATACGGTGTGCTCAATCTATCAACATCAAACATCTCAGCCTCCAAGGAGATGCCAAAGACATCATTGAGGAAATCCTCATGTTAGAAAAACCTCAAACAGCTGCATTGGAGCCAATCATTTGTAAAGTAAGAAATATACTTGCTACTTTTGATTCGTGGTCTGCAAATTATGTTCCTAGGGCAAATAACTTTCTAACCCATAACACTGCTCACTGGGTTGCAGCCTAGAATTTGGCTGGAGCTATCCCTATCCAGTCCTTACCTCAAGTTGTGCTAAGAAGGTAGGAGAGGAAGGTATAGGTTCAAGACTTTTAATCATTCCTACTAATGAATTAACTTTCTGATTAAAAAAAAAAAAGGAATGAGAGGACGAGGAAGTTGACAAAAAGAAGGGTTTGAGAGGAGACAAGTCCTCGGCCGACTCGAAGGTGAGGGTTGGTTTAGGTTAGACCATTCGTTTGGATCCATAATGAGCTGCTACTATAATATAATATATATTATATTATATTATATGCTGAACATTTCTTAGTCTTGTTATTAAATAATAATATTTTAAACCGATTTTGGATCATGGAAACATCCTAACAAATTTTAACCTCTGGACACACAAACCACCAAATACTTTCTTAAGTCGAAAAATAACTTAATTTTACTTTTTTTCCTTATTTATTTATAAATAATGTTCATCAACCTATAAAGTAATAAAAGAAATAGGAAGATCAAAGACATCGAGATCGTTGATACGAATCAAATCAGAATATCTCAATCCAGGAAGTTGAGGGTGATTTCAAAATCACTTTTCTCAACATAATTTGATTCTACTATGTGCGTTTCTATAATAGTGCCACCAATGACATTATCATCATACGAGTGATAATTAGGGCTTTTTATTTTATGCATCAGTTCCCGTAATATAAGCGGCATAATGTTGGTCTATGTATAAATAGGCACATGATCCAACTGTTATTCCTGAACTCCATTGAATATGTGTAACTTGTCAACCGAGAGGATGGTTGGCCTCAAAAGTCTAAAAATATGGTTGATGCTCGTATGGGTCTCTGAGTCTTAGCTCATGGGTTTAGATTCCAAAACATTACATTCAACGAGCCAGAGGAGCTCACGGGGTTCGACTTGTCCAGGTGCATGTTTTGCTTCAGAAGATTCCTAAGGTCCTTTATCTGTCTATTGTCTATCTTTACATATTGTCCACTAAATCTGTTCGATGAAATGCCTTAATAATTTCGCTTCCACTGCTCCGGTAATCCATCGTGTATCTACCAATGAAGTTCCTATTTGAAGAGAAGTATGGTGTCTGTAATCCAGGTATTCCATTTTGCTGTCACATTTACTGTCTATTGATTCATTCCATGTGATTTTGAGTGTCTAACGAGCTGAAGTTTACTCGTATGTGTTTCAATTGTATGATCGGTTTGTTTTTCTATTCTAAATTAATTATTTCAGCAAGGCTTCACGTTGATTTAAATTGTTTGCCCTTTTTCCCTCTGCAAACTGATTCGATTTTTCTGTTACACAGGGAACCAATAATTTAAAAGCTGTCAATTTTGATAACGGGATGCAGCCTGGGATGCTTCGCTTCAATTGTCACAAATTTTAAGAATTAACAAATGTTTGGTTCCTTGGATTAGGCAATGCAAATCATGATGGAAACTTTCAAGGGATTTTATCAGACTTGAAATGGCTAAATGATCGTGGATTAACTTCCTTAATATCCCGGATGGCCAAAATCTAAAGAACTTGGTTGTTCTTCATTTATCGAGAAGCAATGACAGGAAGAATTACACAGATGGATCAATTAAGTTTCATCTTTCTCAAAAATTATCCAAATCTATCTTCTCCAGTCAACCAAAAGCTTCCCCGTCAAATGCCTAATTTTACTTTTTTTATTGTCCTTAAAGGAGACTGAGAAGCCGGAAGTTCTTATTCTAAAGGGATCATGGTAGGATTTGTGATTTTTAGCTGGCGATGTAGCTTTTAGCTGATTGTTTTGATGATATAACGAGTTCAGAGTCCATTGTGGATTATAGGTTTTATTTGTTATCATGGAAGATTAACTTGACATGGATCTGTTATTTTCTTCTCAGGAAGGAAACTGCATGCAAATGCAAAGGGAGATTCAAATGAACTGGCAGATCTATTGAAGGTTGAAGAGGAGCTCGGGGCTGTTCCGCACTGTTTATCCACTGACTCTGACTTAGTCAAGGGGTGTGCAGTCTTCTGATTCGTTAACATCATGCATTGCAATTTTTTTTTTTAGTATATGTTGTGCTAAATGGAGCGGATTCTTTTTTGGTAGGGAGTCAGAGTCAATCTCTAAGAGATCACTCCAAAATAATGCAGAGAAGTTCGAGTTCCAAGCCAAAGTTGACTCAGCTTATGGACATTATTATCATCTCTGTACAGTAACAAGGACATCTTCCTCAGGGAGTTGATATCCAATGCTTCTGATGTAAACCCATTTTCTCTCTGTCACCTTTTTAAGAATGTTCATTTTCTTCCTGATTTTGTGGCATTCGCTCTGCTCTGCGTGCTTACAATCAATGACTATTGACTTCAGGCTCTGGACAAGATTAGGCTCCTTTCCCTGACCGACAAAGAAATTTTGGGTGAGGGCGATGATGCTAAGCTTGAGATTCTAACCAGTTGAACTGGACATATCCACAGTTTTAGTTGGTACATGTTTCCTGTTAACAGTGGGTGGTCTTTTACTTCTGTCTGCTATAAATTTTGTTGCATTTATCACAACGTAACGAAGCTTTTCATGACCTAGAGAATTGAACTGCCCGAGCCTCATTATCTCTATTTCTTTAAAGCATTTTTTCCATTCTTCTCCTCAAACTCACTCTCTCTTATCAACCTGCCTCTCTACCCTTCCTTCATCCACAAAATCCACGACATTGAGACCTCGATCGCATCCGAAGATCCCAAGCTTGGTTTCCTAATTTCTCGATTTCTCATAGCGAAAAAGTTCAAGCATGCGAAGCAGAGGGTCGTTCTTCTCGACAACGAGAAGCTAGTTTACCACTATGCTAGAGCAAGGGAGATACCTTGAAGAATGTGTTTGAGAAGGCCTCAGACGAGTTCAAGCCGGCCGCGATGGAGGTTTGGCATGCAAGATCACCTCTGTGTTCTTAGGGAGTTTAGACTTTCATTTATTTGGGAGCTTATATCATGTGGCGCACTCTATGTTCATTAGGAAATCCAATACATTTGTGGTATTTACTTGATCCATTTCATGCATGAGAAGTTTTGTTGTGTTTTACAATAGTTAAGTGTGGAGTAGAGAAATGTTTGACTCCAATACTTGTAGTTGATTCTCTTTTACTATTTTTTTTATTCCGTTAATAGGAAAGCATGTTTTTTCCACTGCAACCAAGTTCTGATAAGTCTTCACATGACTTCAACTCTTTCGATCATTAAAACCTGGAAAATCATCCAATAGAATTACAATTGCCTTTGACCATGCTCATCGTGCACAGATTAGGTGGCTTGTGTATATACTGTAGAGCTCGAAAAATTGCAGCCAATCACAAATGGCCACCCCACTTGTCCGATATATTAAATGCCCAATTAAATGTGGCATTAATGTCTCGGATAAATTAAATTTCATAATTTTCTCGATACATACATACACGACACGTGTGATCGGAATGTTCGGTAATCTACGATAAAATATTTGTGGATAATCGATACAATTGATATTATCTGAAATAAATAAATATATAATTTCGGATAATATGGATGATATCCTTTACAAATAAATAGAGTATATTATATCAATAGAAAATATGGATGATATACAATATCTCCAATTAGTGGATATTATCTAAAATAAATGGAGATATTATCTACTAGAATCTGGGAGATTACGTAATATCTCCACAAATGGATATTATATATAAATAAAATCAGGTAATTATCCATAAAATCAAGATGGATGGTCAGGATCTATTTTGATCGACCAATTAGATTCAAGTACGATGATTGATACATCAGCTCATTTCCTCTATAAATAGAGGGCTCCTCTTTATAAATGGGGACGGAGAATTTATCTGAAGAAACTCTGCAGAACTCAAGACTCTTCAGAACTCTCGAGTACAAGCCCCAGTGACTCCGCCTCAATTGAGATCACACTGCCCAAGCCCTCGCTTGAGACTACAAATCAGACTCCCCGAATCAAGCCCACAGGCGCTGGTGATTCCACCTCGATCGAGATCAAGCTGCTCCAGCCCTCATTCAAGACCCAAAAGCGGATTCGTCGGATCAAGCCCATAGGCCTCCAGTGACTCCACAACCAGTGCTCGTGCAAGATCAAGCCATACAAGCCCCCTTGCCTGAGACATCCACAGACTAGTCGGACCAAGCCCAAAGGCCCCGACGAATCTACACCGTTCCTCGACCGAGAGCAAGCCCAAGATCTTGTTCGAGACCAAGCCCAAGAAGGAGAATCAGAGGACTTTCTTGCTCATTATTTGCAAGACTCTTGTTAGAGAATTGTACCCCTCAATCAATATAAGAACAATTTGTCGTTCATTTTTCTTGTCTACATAATTCGGACTCGAAATTTGTAGCGCACATATACATATATATATATATATATGCACACCCCTTATAGTCCTCTTCTCTCCAAAATACAATCTCTGTGATCTGCGATACGGCTGCGGCGGAGTAGGTTTAGGGTTTTCTGGAGAAAGGCAGAGCAGAAGATCTCGAGATTAACGGGTGCCTACACGTTTGTATGCCGGATTGCCGGGGAAAACTGGACGGCGAAGCAGACGTCCGGTGATCTTGAGGCGTCTGCTCCGACCACTTATGAGCTGCAAAGGAAGCTGGTCCAGTTGGCAGTCGCCACCGACTCCTCCGGCGGCGCCGTTCAGTCCTCTTTCTCTCTCATCACTCCATCTTCCGCTGTCTTCCAGGTTCGCATCAGTTCCATATTCTCGTTCGAGTTTGAAAAGATTGCAAGTTTCCATTCCGTTTAACACAATTTTCCTATTTCCTGTCCATTATCGTGTGTGACAAATCCGGTAGAAGAAAATTGCGGCCGTTACTAACATGAGGTTGGCCTAGTGGTTCCATTAGTAGACCTTCAAATCAGTAATTTCTAGATAGATCACCAGGTTGGGAAAGTTGATGGAAATTTTTTCAGATATCTTGACCCGATCACATATTAATATCGAGATACACTTTAACCGTCCAGGAACACACATGGATACCACGTGGTGTAAATATTAAAAAAAAATTGCGGCCATTAAGCTTGTAGATGTAGATCAAAGGAAAGTGCTTGAAAAGCGATTAATCCTTTTCCTCCTTCAATACAAGATTTAGTCTGTGGTAATTTCATTGATTGTAAAGTATAAACTGCTATAAACGGTTTTATGGATCGGCAGCGTATTCCTTTTGTCTCAGAGTACGCATCAAATATCGCCGTATTGCTCGATATGTCCCTCACTAAATACCTCTCTTCTTGTGAGCAGGTGATCATCGGTGGGGCCACATTCAGTGGAGGCAGTGCGGCCACAGCAGCTCCGGCATCAGGTGGAGTGCCGGCTGCTCAGGCAGCTCCTGCAGAAGAGAAGAAGGAAGAGTTGCATGAGGAGAGCGATGACGGAGACTTGGGGCTCTCTCTGTTTGACTAAATAGCCATCAGCATGAACTCTCATTCTCGTTAATTAGCTTCTCAACTATTATTAATCTAGGCCTTTTTTTTTCAGTACGTACATTCTGCCAAGAACAACTTTTGTTGATATGAGATGAACGGTTCATAAGTTGTGACGGGTCTGAAATTTTCTGCACATTGTTCGAATCCAGGGCATCCCATCCTTTCTGACTGTTGTCGAAATTCTGATTCGCGATCAAACCAACTTCCGGGAATGCATTACTTAGGAGAATTTCATGGCATAATTTTGGACCTCGGTTGAGGCTGGATTGTCCGATGACTGATGCAGTTGCCCTAGAATCGATATATCGCATCCCAGTTACTCTTCAACAGACAAACGTTTATGAGTTCGTGATATATATCATACATCACATCAGTAGTATGTAAGAGCTAATATCAAATGAGTCAAATATAAGAATAGAAAATAAAGAAAAATAAGGGTATATAACTCATACTATGAGAATCTAATTCAAATCTTTTAAGTTGTGAATCAGCGTTTGGTCTGTACTAATTAGACCATGTCCTCTCGTTTTATTGGTTTTTATTGTTATAAAAAGAGTTCAAGAGAAATAAACTGATACAAAAAGTTTCACCAACAAGATTAGAACTATATATTTAGAGTTTAGATCTCTTGGTTATGATAGGGACCAATTACTGTATTATATCATATTTCCTTTTATTGGGTGTGTTCGAATACTCCAACTGATCTAGCTGTTACTCTGGTAGCCTGCTAAAGAGAAAGTATTACAGTCATAAATTTCCTCCTTTCAAGGGACTCGAAGTTGAAACCTATTCCTAGAGGTGGAGGTATCGACCCACTTGATCTAGCATATGTTTCCGGTACTTTTGTTGTTCATTTGACATAGTAGTTCGTTGGTTGCATAATTGAGGAGCGGGAAATACGAAGGATTTGATATAAAACAAAGTAATATGTAGAGTTAGAGCAGAGGAACGGGAGAAAGAAAAGATGAAATCTTGGCAAAGATCCGAAGTTTGAAAGAAAGATGATGTGTTTCTCCGGTGATGAATGTTCAATCATAAAATGATGGATTTTAGGGTTGCAGGTGCTGTAAACCTCCAGAAATTCATTGAACTATTATATTAACTTTATTTTTTTCTTTTTTTTACTAAATTATCACATTTCATCTCCCTGAACTTGTTTTCTTGTCCTCCAATTGATTTTCGTTTCCCTTGAATGAATTTTCTTGGTGGGTCCTTTCATTCATATAATCCGATTCAATCTACTGAGTGCTTTTTATAGGATCATGTAGTAATCAGAAAAATTTCTTCATCAGCAAAATGCGAGTTTTCAAATGGAAATAAGAGCAAGGTCTAAGGTGGGATCTGGGAAAAAGCCTTCAATGCATCGGACGTATCACGTGACAGTATTGACGTAATATATCTATCTAATCAGAATTTCCTATTTAAGGATTTTTATATTTATTTAAATTTATTTAAATTTGTGATAAATATAATTTTGATTACATGTCAAATTATAAGTGGATGGATATACTGAGTAAGGATTATCACGTGATATACTCGATAAAACGAAGAATTTCTCCTAAGGTGGACAATGAGCAAACCAAAGGAGAGAAGGAAAGCATTGCACCAGGCCAGGAAGGGACCAACAAGGGTACTATTCTAGCGGTTCAATCAGTCTAGTGGGATTCTCATTGAAGCCCGATGTAAGCTAAACAGTAAATACAAATCCTCGACACACAACTCTTTCAGTTATGAATTTTTTCATTTATGAGATTTCAATTCAATACTCTTCACATAAAAAAGATATATTGAATCAGTTTAACCTTAAAAAATAGCTCTCACTCCCTTACAGGTTTCTCCTAGCCAAAAATAAAAATAAAAATTAACCACGTAGAACCATCGTAGGCCTTGTGGCCCAACTCCACCAATGGTCTCTGAAGTGGGGCTGAATTGATTTTCTGAGCCTGTACTGTCATGGCCTGCGACGTGTCGAAAGCTCAAAACCAGGTTGTCGTACCGTACCGCATCAGACCTGTTAAGAAATAGATCATATGCCGGATATTTAACGAATTGAAATCTAAAACATAAGATCCGATCAAAAAATCCAAAATATAACAGAATCTAGACTCTATCACATGTAAATTTAGAATTTGAGGTGGATATAACTCTAATTTTAACAAGTTTGATTGAAATTTTTATTATATCAGAATCAATTATTATGTGGGTTCACTGTATGGTAAAACAAGACTAGGAGAAAAGTATATGATTGGTGGTAAGTTATATAGCACGAGAACAGAAGAGAAAGTTTACCTTTCGGTCAATTGTCTTCCCCGTCCTTGTAGGAAAGAAAAATTTAGACCAAATCTGGTGAAAATTTTGCCGATGAATAAAGTGGAATTCCTCAGGAGGAAAAAAATGACAAAACAAACCATCGCTGGAATAGATAGTGTGTCTAATTTTGCGCCACCAACATAAATTTATCAGAATTTGTTGAGATTTTATTTTATTATTCTATGAAATAATATTTTAGATATCAAATTGATATGATTGTTGAGATATTTAATTATTTGTTAGATTCTCTTTTTTATTTTATTTATTATTTAGTTTATAAATAGTTAATTTTATTATTGCAATCGTGGAGTCATCTAACAAAGAATTATTACTTCTGTGTGTTCATCTTTCGGAACGGTACGCTCTTTCTTCCTTCTCCTACGCCCTTCCGATTTATTTTTTTTAATTTGACAGAATTAATAACTTACGGTGTTATGAGTCGGGAATCGGATGGAATGATCTCATAACTAAGAAGACACAATAGTAGAATGGCAATATTAAAAACAAAATTAATTAATGAGACGCAGAAGCTTCAAGACAGAACATGGGCTCTGCAGGAGGAAATGGAACCTTCTCACGTTGTGCTGATCTCATTGTCTTGTGGTGGCAATCGGTTTGATTAATCATGTCTTTCCTCTGTAGTGATTATCCAGAGCTTCCCTTAATAGAATAACCTTCAATATAATATATACATGTGTATTTATGTATTAACATCTATTCTTCTATTTTTTCTGCCCGTGCCATCTGGTATCCGAAAACTCATTGCTTGATGAACTTTGACTAATCGTGTATTTTTTCCATTAATGAAATTGAAATTGGAGATCTTTATCAAGAGGAAGAGATATCAAATCATTCCAACTAATCCTTGTCATATGTGCGTCGGTTGTGATTATTAATATGTTATGTTTGACAGACATGAATAGAATAGAATGAAACGATGCAAGTGGTTTATCATTTTATTATATATTGTTATATCTTATACTAGAGAAGATTGATACGTAAATTTTATTAGAATGAAGTCTTTTAATAAAATTAATGAATAGATTATTCCTTCACAAAAGTTTTTTTTAGGGTAAATTACATTAAAAAAAGTATATAGTTTGCCCTCTTTCTCAAATAAGGTCAAATATTTCAAATTTGAAAAATAAAAATTATGTAATTTCATAAATTAAACCAAACTTTTTAAAAGAAGATAAAACCATGTGATTTCTTTGTAGTATTAATTTAAGCTAAATATTTCATATTTCAAAATTAAAATCACATTGTTTTATTTTACTATTAAATTAGAGTAATTCGTTTAACCTGAAATTAGACACTCTTGTAGCTATTCCATCATAATATTTTTAACACAAAATAAAAGGATATTAAAAATTTTCTTCAAATTTACATCAATTTCTTATATATAAAGATCTCTTCGTATTTTCTCATACTAATATTAATTTTAATTTAGGAGAAAATTATTAAATAAATTTAAATAAAAATTCCTATAATTTTATCAATTTGTGAGTATATGATAAGAAAAGACCAAGTAGAATGTGCCATGCAAGTATACAATTTTATATTTTCATATATTAGTCTAAGTTGTAAACATCTAACTTTTTCTATCAATATTGTAAACATCTAACTTGTAAATAAATAATATAATGTGATTTTATTTTACAAATTTAAAAAATTAGCTTATTTTAGAAATAAAATAAAAGTGTATGATTTATTTTTACATACTCAAAATATTTGATTTAATTTGAGAATAAAATGCAAAACGTGATTTTATTTTTAAAATTTGAAACATTGGTTTTTTGAGAAAATGAGTAAATCATGTGCTTTTATTTATATGTAATTTACCATGTTTTTGTGAATTCCTTTGGAGAAATTCAAGAACACTCATTCCACTAGTTTTATGAAATTTATATCAAATTCAGTGGTTCCCATTTTTAAGATTAACACAAAAATCCACTAATCACTTTCAATAGTATTTTATTTTATACTATTAAAATCCGTTCCATTTCATTCAATTCTATTCCAATGTACCAAACATGATCTTAGATGATTGTTGATTGTTGCCCTCTGGCAGTACTCAGACCTTATCATAAACTCGTAGGAGATTGTTGGACCGGCGAACATATAATATATTAAATCAATATTATCAATTGACATATAAAACTTGTGCTCATATTGACCCAAAAATTAAACAAATACGTACTAGTATCCAAATTTTTTTACAGGATTTTTATTTTGACTAACTAATATGGGATTAACATTTAATTACTGTAAGGTATGCCATCAAATATTGGGTTTTGGTCAATGATGTGACATTTATCCTTTTGTATATTACAAAAAAAATAACTGCCAAAGTGTTCAGCTTTTAAACTGAAATGTCGGGAACAATTTACTGTGCATTTATTGAAAGATTATATATTATTAATTTTAAATTGACCTAAAAATGTAAAATAACAATGAAAAAGAGTAAATGCAAGTCCAGCGCAGCTCCCTCCCGCATCAAGTTGAAACATGATTACCTATCTGCAATCCTCAGAAGTTGTTTCAGTGGTTTTTAATACAACCTTCTAATCTTAATTAAATAAAAATAAATACAAGTATAGTAAGTATAACCCCAAGGACATTGGGAAAATTTACCTTATTAGACTTTTAACTCTTAGTAAGCTCTCTCGACTCGAACTAGATTAGTTAAGACCGGTTAGACTTATGGATAACAGTGGTATAGATCGAAAAAAAGTCGCAATGACAAAAGAGAGATAATTATCATTTAAAATTATAATTTATGTAGATTTTTTGTATGGACCATCTCGTATTCAAGATATTAAGTAATAATAATAAATTATACTGATATCTAATAAAATTAATCTTTTAGAGTCAACAGTTATGCTAGTTTCAAATTCTATTGTGATATTACAGTAAATGTTCAACCCACCATAATGAACTCCCCCATTTAACTTATTCTATTCTATATACCTTCAAAATTAATGCAATTCACACGTGAGAGAAAATACAAAGTAAACATTTTAAATTAATAAGAGGTTCAATGGATATTAACTAATTTGAATTTGAGTAAAGTTAGCCTACTACGGAGCAAATTGCTCTTAGTTATGGAATTTTTACATTTAAAAGATTAAATGTCAAATTTAAGGAAAAAATGCGTTGAATATTCGCAATTGAGAATACATGTCTGCCAAGTATTAGCGAGTAAATATTAGGCGTGCAGTACTTATTCCCTTCATATATATATATAAACTTAATTTTATATGTTGATGGGTGTTATGGTGTGTCTTAAATTTCGAAAATGGTTAAAGTCAATTTTGTTTCTTTGTTTTTCAAGATTTAGTATTATATCTTTTGTGAATATTATATCTTCAAAATATTATATTTTAGGTTATCTTAGACAAAGAAAAAAAAAAAGAAGATTCTAGATCGCGTGAATCGTGGCTATATATGGGGATTAGAGCATTGATGTAAAATACGCTTAGCGCTCTAAATGGGTATTGAGAGTATTGTGTATAGGAATTTTGACATTCCTCCTCTGTGTTAGGTAGTATGCCTTCTAAGGATTAGGTTGTGTGTCTGTTGAGTTGCCTATTTTATACTTGTTTCATTGTTACTTAATAATAAAAACACAATCAAACCTCCTTTTGGTAACAGATGTAAGGACGACACTCTACTGTTATTCCAAATCAAATATATCATGTGTGTATTTTCTTCTCTCTTCTGCTCTACTTTCACTGTCTGCACGGTTGAAATCCTAACAATGGGTAACATGAACAAGTGCCAAAAAAAAAAAAAAAAACTCAACTTCTCAAATGATTGTATATATAATATGGATAAGAGGCAATCAAAATTAATTTAACTGAAAAAAGCTGGTGATATGACAGCCCCTCCAGCTTATATCAATTATTATCAACTATTACACATTTTACAGCGGGTAAATGATACACGTTGAATTTGAACATGATCTCATCAAGTAAAGCCAAGCAAGAGGAATGAGAGGCCGAGGAAGTTTACAAAAAGAAGGGTTTTGAGAGGAGACAAAGTCTTCGGCCTACTCGAAGGGGAGGGTTGGTTTAGGTTTGACCATTCGTTTGGATCCATAATAAGCTGCTAGTACAATATAATATGTTATATCATATCATATCATATGCTAAACATTTCATAGTCTTGCTATTAAATAATATTTTAAACCGATTTTGGATCATGGAAAAATCCTAATCCATTTTAACCTCTGCACCCACAAGCCACCAAATACTTTTTTAAGTGGAAAAATAACTTAATTTGACTTTTTTTTTCTTATTTATTTGCAAATAGTGTTCATCAACCTATTAAATAATAGAATGGAATAGAAGGATAAAACACATCGAAAATCTCGTTGATAAGAATCAAGTCAGAACACCTCTTAGTATTTGAGGCTGAGTTGATTCTAGTGCTTGCATTTCTAGAATATAGTGCCACCAGTGACATTATTTTTCATCTCGTGAGCGATAATCAGGGGTTCTTTATTCTATGTATTGGTTTCCTTAACATATGCGCGGGATAACTTTGGTTATATATCTCTTATCTCTATTATTATATGCAAATCTTTTATATTTTTTGTGTCTTTTTCGGTTCCAAAAATACCCTTAGTTCTATTTGTTAAATAAATTTTTGTTTAAGGTTTATTTTGTCTTTTTGCCATATCCCACTCCCCCACTAAGTCAGAGACAGTTTCTCCCGCCGCTTACATCAGACAGTTTACTCCTTTTCTCCCTAATTGATTTCCATCCTGAAGTTATCCCTCCAGAGATGCCGTTTCGTGTTTCTCCTTCGGTCAGAACTCGAATCACCACTGGGAAGGGACACCACGATCCGCTCACGAAAGTGAGACCGTCAGAGGCACTGGCCGGGTTCCACTGGTTGGTGCTGCACGTTTCATCCTCTTGGTGACAACATCACTTATTTGATTGCTTGAGAGGGTGACTAAGGTCTATGTCTGTTTTCTCTCTTTTTCGTAAATACTGTCCACTGAATCTGTTTGATGAAAAGCCTGAATGATTTCGCTTCCACTGCTCCAGTGATTACTGTCAGAAATTCGAAGAACAAATGATCGATGGCTGCGAAGAGGTAAAATAACTGGATTCTTATCTAATTTGTGTATGGAGCTGTTTACATTGATTGTTTGAGGTTGTGTTGATTTTCATGTCATTAAAGTTTGCGTATTTGCCGAAGAATTGGATGGCGTTTTGCTGCTTTATATTGCGAGATCCATGTTCTAGAGCACTTTCTAATTTTTGCATTTGTTTGCTGTGCCCTGCTCCAGTGATTAGTGTTAGAAATTCGAAGAACAAATGATCGATGGCTGTGAAGAGGTAAAATAACTGGATTCTTATCTAATTTGAATATGGAGTTGTTTACACTGATTGTTTGAGGCTGTGTTGATTCTCATGTCGTTAAAGTTCGTGTATTTGCCGAAGATTTGGATGGTGTTTTGCTGCTTTTTATTGCGAGATCCATGTTCTAGAGCACTTTCTAATTTTTGCATTTTTTCGCTGTGCCGGGCCACATCGAAGTCAAGGGCTAGCAGCTAGCATCCTCAATGTTCATTCTCTGCCGATGTCTTTCTTCTTTCTAATCTCTGAAGAAATCGTCGTCCATAAATAAGTCAGTCTGTAATGCAAAAAATGAAGCCGGTGAGTAATTATCCTCTGTAGGTGTTTTGTTTGGTTTAGTGCTTCAGATCGGTCATTGTTTCCATTTTTTTGACATGCTCTTCACAAGGTCATTGTTGTAGGGGCCGGGCCCAAGGCCCTCCCCTCAGGGAAGCCCTGCTCAGATGAAGGCCCAGGAAGTAGGCCCAAACCGCTGGACCGGCGCTTAGGCGCGGCTGTGCGCCAGACCGGGTGGCGCCCATACCGCCAGCGGCGTTTCCGTACGACTGACACCGCCTGACTCGCCCCAGTCTGACATCTTCCGTACAGCAGAAGTCGCTTCCCCTACAAGGCACACGACATGTATTTAATGCGTATTAAATGTTTGTGTCCCCTCCGTCCCTATATAAATGGGACCTGTACACCCGGAATAAAGGCAATAAGACAACATTCATAACTCCTGCTCTTATTCATTCCTCCTACCATTTTCCGATCTTAACATTGGCGCCGTCTGTGGGAAGGGACGCCTGCACAAAAGAGGCGATCAGCAATACGCTAAGTTATTCTAACAAGGAACCTGGCAACACGCGTCACTTACCTCAGCGTGCTCCTCGCCCTGGTCCGCTCCAGAAGCCCTTCGCTCCGATCCCTCGCCCTCCTGCCCCTGGGCAGGACTCGGGAAAGGCGCCGGAGGTGCCGGCTCAGAAGGGCTGGGGCCCCTCGATGGGGAGCCGAGCCCCAGGGAGTGAGGCGCTGCACGCCCTGGAGCCTCTAAGGCAGAGACCTGAGGCGAGCTGGGGTTAACCTCTCCTTGCGAAGCCCCGAGGGCAGAGGCGCCAACCAAGCTGGAGGAGGTAAACCGAATCTTGCGCCGCTTCCGCGCCAGCGCCCCGCTCTCGCTAGATTCCCGCTCGGAGGGAACCTCCTCCACCTGGGCTGCAGCGCTGGAACCTCCAGCCGCGGAGGAAGAGATCAGAAGCACATCCTCCTCCTCACGCTCTCTTCCGAACTTCCTTGAGGGCCTTCTCCTGTACCAAGAGCTTGTCAATGATCTTCGTCCACTCGCCTCTCTCTGAAATCAACAAAGACAACCCAGAGGGAAGTTAGAAATTTACCAAGGCGTTCTTGGACAAGCCGCACATGTCCTCATCGACGCTCCACCTCCAGGGCGCTTCGGACACGAGGCCGTACTTAATCAAATTCTCTTCTGTGATGATGTTCCGAGCGTCAATCTTCACGCCCCGGAACTTCTCAGCATTGGCCCGCTCCCCCTTTTTCATGGACCCCCAGGGGTCCCCGTCGTGGAACTCCCTCTCGGGGCCTTTCCGCCACTTCCAACCCTCTGCGTCCCGCATGAAGAAAAAAGACTCCTTCCACCCGGAGTTGGTGGACCCATAGTTTGTCACCAACGCTCCATAGATCTTCTTGCGGCGCGGTTGGAAATGGTAATAGCCCTCCTCTGAGCGTTGTACTAGCAGGTAAAAAAACCTAAAGAGGAGTCTACTGTGTTCTATCCTCTGCTCCCGGCAATACAGGTAGAACGCTGTCCACACTCGCCACGACGTGGGGGACAGCTGACCCGGGGCCAAGCGGTAGTACTTCAACATGGCCGCTACCGGCTCGGCCAACGGCCAACGGAGGCCGGCCCGGATCTGCTCGGGAAAGATCGCGAACTCTCCCGGGCACGGCTCCGAGGGCTCTTCGCCCTCACGGGGGAACCGAGGGGCGAAGTCTGCCCCAATTCTCCCTAGCCTAAGAACGGTCAGAAATCGAGGAGGGGTGAGTTTATTGACGAAAATCTCATCACCTGGGTTTCCGGTGGAAGAAGCCGGAGCACTTGACGAGGCCATGGCAGCAAAGAGACGGAGGATCCGGTGATCGGAAAAGGGAGGAAAGTCAGAGAG
Organism: Lagerstroemia speciosa; assembly: GCA_037672795.1. Classification (NCBI taxonomy): domain Eukaryota; kingdom Viridiplantae; phylum Streptophyta; class Magnoliopsida; order Myrtales; family Lythraceae; genus Lagerstroemia; species Lagerstroemia speciosa. The sequence goes on from CM075288.1 coordinate 8,148,595, forward strand.
CTGAAGCGAAAGAGAGATGTGAGGCTCGGGGCTAAGTGACGAGGGGTAGGGGCGGGGGCCGACTACTACCCTCCAGAAGGGCAATTAATGCCCCGGGAAGCCAAAAGGGCGGCGCGACGCTCCCACTGCCCCTGGCAGGACGGTTCATCATCCCCTGACCAGACACGTGTCACCCCCGGGCTAGGCATAATTTCCAAATTTCAAAAGTCAGTTTCCCGCGCGTTCCGACGCGTGAAACTCGGGGGCAAGTGTAGGGGCCGGGCCCAAGGCCCTCCCCTCAGGGAAGCCCTGCTCAGATGAAGGCCCAGGAAGTAGGCCCAAACCGCTGGACCGGCGCTTAGGCGCGGCTGTGCGCCAGACCGGGTGGCGCCCATACCGCCAGCGGCGTTTCCGTACGACTGACACCGCCTGACTCGCCCCAGTCTGACATCTTCCGTACAGCAGAAGTCGCTTCCCCTACAAGGCACACGACATGTATTTAATGCGTATTAAATGTTTGTGTCCCCTCCGTCCCTATATAAATGGGACCTGTACACCCGGAATAAAGGCAATAAGACAACATTCATAACTCCTGCTCTTATTCATTCCTCCTACCATTTTCCGATCTTAACAATTGTGATTTTCATTCGAATAAAGTTGTTTTAGTTTTTTTTTTTTTGAAAGTTTGTTTTAGTATATTATTAGTTATTATTGTGATTAAGTTACCATAAATTTCTCACCCAATCTCTCCCTGATTCCCGTTATTAGAGATGCAAGTCAATTTTTTACGGATCTCTTTTTGGCATTTACAAACATAAAAGTTTTTTTTTTCTTGATACACCCTTGATTCTCGATTAATAAATAAGTTAGTTTTTTTGTGATACACCCTTGATTCTCGATTAAATTGCTATCTTCATGGAAAATGTTATTCCTTCATACTATTCTCCTTAATAAATAAGTTAGTTACTATTATTATTAAAAAAATCTATTATTGAACATTATCATCAACAGAAAAGATCATTGCGATTTTCAGGTTATTTCTTTATATTATTATCCTCAGCAAATAAGTTAGTTGCTATTATGATTAAATAGAAAAAAAATTGTTATTGACTATTATCGTCAACATATAAGTTAGTTATTATTGTGATTAATTTACCAAAACATCTTTCACCCTCTCTCAATGATTTTCTGTCTATTTAAACCACATTTACCAGCTGATTAGGAATAGCTCCTTGGCAGGTTAGCTCCTTGGCAGGTTTGACAATAAAACTCTTTCCTGTTCACACTTTATTTATCACTCTTTACTCTTCATATATGACCATAATCTCTCTATCGTCTCTCCTAAGTTAAACGATAGAATTGATATGTTTTGGTAAATTTTCATTGACTAATTCGAAGTCATTCTCAATGTTAATTTTCCAATATGTTAACTACATATTTCTCTCATTTATCTCCATTTTGTCACAGAGGAAAAAACTCGTGAAACCTGACTCATGTCCATCCGAGTGACGCCATGATTGATTTCGATATAGCACAACACATCCCTAAAGTGTGAGGTAAGTCTCTAGATTTTTCATTGACCAGATCATGTCCCGCGGTTGCATTTGTCTACAAAAAAGGTTGGAAAGATAATAGGATGTGTCTTATCGTTGTGGATAATTAGAATAGAAAAGCATTTTCCTCATAAAGTCTTGAATTGTAATTTATGATAAAGATAAATGTGGAAACTTTGACCGACTACTTGATATAATACTGTTGAGTCTGGTCCATGATTGGCTGATTAATATGTTTTTTTATTATTATTGATAGTGATCAAAGGGCTCAAATTTCTGCACGGCCACGGTCTCCATACATGACTGGGAGTGATTGTCTACTAACCTCAGATCTTATTTGACAGATTGAGCCTTGTTGTTAATTCGGTAATCTTTGTGTTAAATGTTATTCCTATGTTATACATATTCAAACGGATGGTGGAGCCAGCAATAAATTATTAACTATAATTTAATGTTTATTTGCATTTTTAGCTTTTACCGTGATCTGATAAAATATTATCATTCATTAGAAATATCTACATAGTCCCCAGTTAGTTATATAATATTTAAATCGAAAAAATCATGTGACGGATAAAACTATTAGTTATTAATTAGATTTAACTCTGAATACTTACTTTCAGTATGGTATCTTTTAGTATTAATTAGTATCTTTTAAAAAGATATAAATTGAAACAACATAATATTTTTTTTCTACTTGAAAGAAACAGTTAATGTACAGATTGAAAATCGTAATCAACTACATAGAAGATAGATTAATTTGAAGTTTCCTCATCTGACATTTATTAGGAAAAAGAATAGAATATGAATAGTTCAATACGTGTTTTCACAAATTATATCTCTTTTTATGTAAGAGCGCTAGATATTCGACTGCAAATGTAAAAGTGATGTATAAGCATTAATGAAATTATAGAATTATTAAAAAAAATTCCCCGCCCGACAAACTTTAGCAGATGTCAATGAAATCAGTAAGATAGCGCGTGATATTATATCAATCGATATATTTTGGATGACCCTTCAGATTAATATATATATATATATATATCTCTTGTATGCTTAGTGCATCTAAAAATTCTTTTATGACTTGAAAATTATCATAAAAATTTCTATTAGTTGGGCTGCATACTTATGACTATAAATAATTTAGTATATTTTTGAGCAACGGATGTTGATGTAATGGCACAAGACTATGCCTCACAACTTAGAGATTAGGAGTTCGATTATCACCGTAAGAGTTATATTTTCATTGTATTTCTTTTTATCTTCTATCGTTTACATTAAACTTATAGGATCTGATAGTATACTTCTCCTATCAGAGTTCTCCATTACTTAAGTTGGTGGAACAACACACTCTCAATTAGGAGGAATTCTTAGATGATCTTACCACACACTTGGTGTGAGAAAATACATATAAGATTATGATAAATAAGTAAAATGGCGTTCATCACATGAGCAGTTACTTTAAGTAATACTATTAGAGCAATTAAATCAGTTCTTTTTCATTACGTTATTGTGAGGTATGAATATTTAAGATATTTTTTTTCCTCGGTTACATTGTGAATGAAGTTTGAGAGGCAGTGGGTTGTCGTTTTATGAAAAGAACAGAAATCACAGTTCTAAGCCCCGCTTCCCGGAAGCTACCTTTGCATGATAAGACATTGAGTCAGCACGTGTGATGAGAATTGCACCAGCAACATGAACCAATTGTCACAATGCAATTAAAAAGTTGGAGAATTGCATTGACTTAAGTGGAGACACCTACCCAAAGCAATGACCGAGAGCAACATCCTTGAGTTGAGTACACACGGAGAAAAGAAAATGGAATGGCCTGAAAGGAATGGCCAATCATTCAGGTTGTCATGACTTTTAAATTAAGCATTAATTAATTTTTTTTCCAGAAAAAAGGCAAAGGAGAGGAAAGGAGAGATGAAGAAGTGGAAGCACCATTCTGGTGAATTTTCCATTTTCCATTTCTTCCAATTCTCAATCATCTCTGCGGAATCCATTTTAGATGTTGAGCAGCTGATATAACAACAGCAGCACAAGACCACTTGAACAGTAGGTATTTCTATTTTCAGCATAAAATCTGCTAATTGAAGTGGATGATCATCTCCCCAGAAGAAAAATTGATTCAGTTGAGGAAATGTTTGGAATAAGGGGCAGGGGAAAAAGGAGTAAACTGTCTTACGTAAGCGGCGGAAGAAACTGTCTCTGACTTAGTGGGGGACTTCGATTTAAGTTCTATTACTTCCATAAGATATTTACGTCGACTTTCAATTCTTTATACTTGCCACTGGATATTCTCATGTGAGTGATAGTAGAGATCAATCGATAAGTTAGAGGTTATTCATGTCTATCACGTCTCATCTAAATTTAAGCATAACAACAAATCTACTATTTGCTTAGTGCTTGATAATGCTCACCGTGCATCGCACGGGTCGGGCTGCTAGTAAATAGCTGTATGTTCCGATTGTTATTCTTCAACTCCATTAAATGTGTGTAACTTGTCAACTGAGAGAAGGGTTGGCCTAAAAAGTTTGGAAATGTGGTTGATGCTGGTGTGGGTCTTCGAATCCGAGCCCATAACACTTATACCTCTTGACCTCTATTTAGTTTGTATGATTTCATGTGTTAAGATCTTAATGGAGTAGAGATTTAAGGGAAGGAGGGGATGAATAGTATAGAGAGAGAGAGAGAGAGGGGTTGGAGTGGAGCTCCAATGGAAGATTTGTAGCAAACGAGCAGAGTGAGAGTGTGGCTGAATCTTGTGGTTGTAAAAGGCCAACTAACTAAATCATCTGAATGATCTTGGGTCTTCTACGTATCCATTTACTGGAAAGTGAGGCATTTAGAGTAGTGCGGGATCGGATCTAAGTTTGGGCAAGTCTACAGGTTTGTCGGGAATGATTATTTTTGTAAAGAATCGATGAACTAGTTTTGGATGGAGTGTTTAGGGCATTGTTCAACGCCTATTTATATCTTAAGTAAGGGTCACTTGCATTTACCGAAATAGCTAAGGAAATAGGCTGATACCCACAAGTGATTTGTTAATTGAATTGGGCAAAAATTATCTCTTTTTTTTTTAAATCTTGGAATTGTCATCTTATAGATTGTAGTTCAGAGCACAAAAAAAAAGGGTAATTGAAAGCTTCTTATTCTGTCTGTCAACCTTCTTCTCCAAGCAGAAAGACATATGAATCAAGTATTTAAGCATATGGAAGAGTTGTTAAAGGGATCGGTTCAAGCAATTCGAGACCTCTTTTATTAAGTAAGATATCGAATGTCAATTTTAAAATAATTAAGAGGATTTTACATTTTAATGACATGATCAAATTAAAATTGAATTCGTTGGGATAAGATAATATTAAGTTAAGGATGAAATATAGTATAACTTAGAGTTACATGCTCTCATAAGCAATAAGGTTAAATGGACAACAAAATTTTAGATGGAGCAATTCGTAATAATATAGTGAGAAAATAATAATAAATTTGCCCTAGTTGGCATATGGTAATTACTTGGATGGTTGATATATATTTACTTATTTACTGTAATTTGATTGGTATTTACTCATTTCATATGATACATTGATGGTCGTTTTCAGATGGTGTTTTCAAAAACCAATTTTTTATTTATGTTGGTGCATATTTGATATAAATCAATAGAATTTCCTAGGGACAAATGTCTAAAAAGATACAAACTTTTAGTGGATAATTAAATTATATCAATAACTATAAAAATTGCATGTAAAATACGAACTTTTAGTTGAGGATTAAATTATATCACCAAAATAATAGCTTGCAAAAATGCAAATTGCACTCTCATCACCATCATCTGTCACGTAGGTGAATTTTATCCCTCTTCTGCATGTTAGATGAGAATTATAATAATAATAATATGTTTTAAATGAGTTTAGAAAATCATTTGTAATACTCAATTTACTTGTCAGTCTCTCTAAAAACTATGCTCAAATGGACATTGGTGAGTATTTTCCGATTGATGATAATCTTCAAAGAGCACTAGTACTGCCCAATTTAACTACGTGATAAATAGTGGTAACGGAAGAGAAGTTTGTATTTTTACAAACGATTTTTGTAACTCGTAATATAATTTAATCATCTACTGAAGTTTGTGTTTTTAGAGTCTGTTTTGTGATTGGTGATATAATTTGGGCCCTTTTAGACTTTTGTCCATACTTAAACAAATATGTCAACATGGTACTTAAAAATCTTTCTAGCTCTTCAAAATTTTCCCCTCTTTTTTCATTACGGCAAATTGTGGCTCGGAATTTAACTAATATTATCGATGACTATCGAAGTATTATCATAGCCTTAGTAACCTCTTACTAGTAAGAAGCGGTGGTTGGGACATTGAAGAGGGTGCTTAGGCGTGAAATATGTAGAGATCGAGCCCTGGAGCCACTGATTTACAAAGACGTATTTGTCGGATGTTGTAAGAGATTTGGGACTGATGCAAATGCCAATTAAATTGGAGACGGGAGAGGAAATTGCTCACCTGGGATGGGAATTGGGAAGGGTTCCAACTAAATTGGAGACGGGAAAGGGAGTTGCCCATCCGGGAAGAGTTCGTGAGTTGTCGGAAACATGCGGGCCGGATCGGATGGGGGTATTGGTACGGCACAAATCGCTGGCTTGAAAGTTGCTCTGCTTTTTTCAGTTCCATTTTTTTAAGAGAGACAACAACGCCGGCTTCTCCTTGTTGGACTTTTTCTCTCTCCTACTCCGACCCTTTCAGAGAAGCTCTTGGAGAGAATTGCAAATAGAAAACTTGAGAAATCTCTCTCTCTCTCTCTCTCTCTCTCCAGGCACCAGCACACAACAGCAGACGCACCCACGAATTGTCTCAGGAATCAACAAAATTATCAAAAATACATAAACCGCAAATTCTTATAATAAATCGGTCCCTCTGGGTGGCCTCTCTCTCTCTCCCCGCGCCTTTGGCAGTATTCTTGCCGCGGCTAGATCTTGAGCACCAATAAGAATTGGAAGCTCAAAAGGGTCATTAAATCTTTGAAGATTTCTGGGGTTCCCTCAAAAGGAGATCTGTGTTCGAGTCATTTCCTTGACCCAACACAGCAATCTGCCAGGTGAGTGCTCTGATTCTGTTTCGACTCAAATGGACGGAAAGAAAAGTGGAATTTCTGTCTGATGTGCAATTCTTGTGCCATGTCCTGTCTTTTTGGTGATGAAGTGTGGATGAGTGAATGATATCGCCCAGTGCTGAATAATGGCTTGTTCTAATTTCGCATATGGATTGGGAATTGGAGTGTTTGAACTGCTTTAGAATAATTGTGGAACTGTGGGTATTGGATTGGTTTGACTTTAATCCAGAAGTTATTAAATTTCTCATTTATTTGATTGGAAATATGGGTTGGTTATAGTAGTTGGGCTACTCTTTGATGTTCATGGGATTTACGTTATCATTTCTGGCCATTCTTTGCTGATGTGCAGTAGATATGTGTGTATCCAAGAAATCTCATCCCAAGGTGAAATTGAGCTGTGTTGTCCTTTGATCTTTGGAAGCACCTTCTATGTTCCAGTCCGTTCAGTTTTTGTTTGAACTTGTGGGAAGATTAAGTCGTCATAGAGCAAGCTATGCGTGGATCAATTAAGAGCGAGCTTTGGTTACCTAAACTTACTGTTTATAATTTATATCTCCCCGTATATGCTGTATGATTTTTCCATTTTTTCCCCTTTTGATTGATATAGAGGAATAATATTTCAGTTTCTCTCGTCATTTCCAAAACCAATTTTCTTTTGCCAATGATGTTTATTTCATCAATGTGGGAGCTTTCATCCCTTGCCATATTTTGGGGAAGAAAAATCACTGCTTACTCCTTTAATGGGAATTTTTTTTAATTTTATATATTTATATATATATATATATTTTAAGTTAAGGTGCTTCATATCAGGATTGATTGATATAAGAAAGAAAATCACTGAATGCTGTTTCGTCTGTTTGTTTCAGATATTTCAAACACGAAGCAGATATTCCCTCCGTCAACATAATATTGGGTACGCTTTGAGGAGATTCAGTTCTGATGCCTTAATTTGAGGTCTTCTTCTGAATGAAGACAGGGAAGGGTTGGAGATTTGGCATGGGCGAGGTTCAGCTTTTAGCTGGGCATCGCCATGCCCGGACTCAGTTGAAGAAGCCTGTTTGGATCATAATCTTGATCTCTTTTGTCATCCTATTCCTCGTATGTGCTTATATATACCCTCCACAAAGCAGCTCTGCTTGTTATATATTCTCCTCTAGAGGCTGTACGGTTCTGTCCGATTGGCTCCCACCTTCACCTGCAAGAGAGTTAACTGATGCAGAGATCGCATCTCGTATTGTTATAAGGGAAATCTTGAATACTCCTCCAATTGAAACAAGAAACCAAAAGATTGCCTTCATGTTCTTGAGCCCGGGTTCGCTCCCTTTTGAGAGGCTGTGGGACAGATTCTTCCGTGTGAGGCTTTTGTATTTTTGGTTTGACAAACAGTTGATGTACCATCTTTTCCTGATTAATTGTGGACTTAAATATGTTGTTCACGGCAGGGTCATGAAGGAAGATTCACGGTCTATGTGCACTCCTCAAAAGAAAAGCCAGTACATGTTAGCCGCTACTTTATCAATCGTGATATACGCAGTGAGCAGGTTCGTTGTACAGCTTTCTGATGCTTTGACCTTCTTCATTATCGCTGTGGCAATTGAATAACTATCTGTAATTTAGATAATGATTGGAAAGTTTTCAGAGGATTTCTTGGAGCAGTTTCAAGGTACCATTTTTTTACATAATGGAACTGATACAATTTCTGTGTGCAGGTAATTTGGGGAAAAATTTCCATGATTGATGCTGAGAAGCGGTTATTGGCTAATGCTCTTAAAGATCCTGATAATCAACACTTTGTCTTACTTTCTGATAGGTAATTAATGCATTGCTAGTTATTTCATCTATCCTCCCTCCGTTCCCCCTTTCTTTGTCCTCTGTCTTTCTCCATTCTAACTGTATCTGCTCCCTTTTTGTAGTTGTGTGCCGTTGCATACTTTTGACTATGTCTACGACTATCTTATGCACACAAACATCAGCTTTATTGACTGGTAAATGTGACTCCCCCCTTCAGTACAATTATTTGCTCCCAATGTTTTAACTCCTGTGCTATGGGTAGGACTCAAACGTTCAAAATGACTCCATACTGAAAGCAAGGTGTGAAATAAATGGGAGGAAATCTAAAGCATGGATTGAAAACATGCTAACCCAGTTGTGAGACTAGATCCAGTACCAAAGTAAATTAGTTCTGCATTATATAAAATAGTGAGACTATTTTGCATGATTATGACATTTAGACAAAAGGAATGCACTGATCCTTATCTGAACAGCTGGACAAAATGTTTAAGTCCCTTTTTTTAATTTCCTTTAATTTCTGCTGAGTATGAATTTCATCTAAACCTTTGTCCTTTCTACTGGTGTTTTTGCCCTCCTTTACAGCTTCTATGATCCTGGCCCACATGGAAATGGCAGATATTCAGAACACATGCTACCTGAAATTGAGAGGAAAGACTTCCGAAAGGGTGCCCAGGTGTCTTTCTAACATCAAAGTCTCAATAGTTTCTAGGCATATAAATTGGGTTTTAACTGGTGATGATTGTCTCTTGCAGTGGTTCACCATGAAACGACAGCATGCCTTGATTGTCATGGCCGATAGTTTATACTACTCGAAATTCCGGGACTATTGCAAGGTCAACTCTGCTTCTCGACTTTAGTATGTTGACTGTTGTAGACTATGTATCTTATCTGTTGGTTTTCTTTACCTTTGTTTTTTGATAGATGAGAAAATGTTTCAATCCAGTTAACAAGTTTCACCCAATAGCAATTGCGTTTTGAAGTAGCAATGCAACTGATGTAGGTGCTTGATTATTAAAATTACAGCCAGGTCTTGAGGGCAAGAACTGCATTGCCGATGAACATTACTTGCCGACTTTCTTCAGTGTAAGAAAAATAAACCTCACTTCAAAATGTACGGAAATGTCCGATTCTTAGAAGCCAGATTGAACTGGGTTACTTGCATTTTGTTTAGATGGTTGATCCCGGTGGGATTGCGACTTGGTCTGCAACACATGTTGATTGGTCAGAAAGAAAGTGGCATCCCAAGTCGTACAGAGCTCAGGACGTCACCTATGAGCTTTTAAAGAATATAACGGTATGCCTGATTGTTTCTTTTCCTGTAAGCACTTCTTACATGATATGTTTGATGCCGTAGTTCATGTCTATGGAGAATTAGTAGACTTCAGAGGTGGCAGTAAAAGGCTCAATCTGCTTTCAATTTACTAAATGTCACATGTATTGGGAAAAAAACTTTAGTGGCAGTATCAGGATTAAGTATTTCATATAAGCCTTTGATTCCCTTCTGTTTCTTTGCTATAAACATCACTGAAGAGTTTAGCTCTTTATTTTCTAGGAAAATTTGTAGATATTAGGATATGAACTCGATCCCTATTACAGTTCCCAGTTTTGAAATTTAAATGTTTTTGTTCAAATTTTGTATTTGATCAGCTAAAGCAATTGATTGCAGAGTTATGATTATATCTTGCTGTTTTTTTTCCTTCTTTTGCAGTCAATTGATGTAAGCATACATGTGACAAGTGACGCCAAGGTATGGCAACCGTAGATTTGCAATCCTTGAACATGTTCTTCATCCATGCACATCACAAATAATTTCTGATCGCAAATGCAATTCTTTTCGAGCTTTTCAGCACGAAGAGCAGGTAAAGCCTTGCCTTTGGAATGGAGTAAAGCGGCCATGCTACTTATTCGCGAGGAAGTTCTACCCCGAAGCGCTGGACAACCTGCTGGATCTCTTCTCGAACTACACCACAATCTGAGCTCGATCGGTTTTGTCTCTTAACAGTATTCTTTTTCGTCAATTATTTGGCACCCTTGAAGGCCGGATGTTTTCTGCATCACGGAGGCTCGGTAATCTCCCCCGATCGTGTATCTCGAGTCCGAGATAAAAAGTTCCAGAACCCTAGGAGGTTGTACTTATAGGAGGCTGACGATTTGCTAGAGCTTCCATCGGGATGGATGGGGTGAAATGCGTCAATTCTCTTGACCCATTTGGATTGTTATTCATGAGGGGATATATGGCTGATCTTTGTAATTTGACACTCATGAATTTTTACATAGAACTTGATGATAGTGTTTTCTCTGTTTCTATAAAGATCGATGTTTCGAATACAAATTTGATACTTACATTTCGTATTTCTTGTTCTAGCTCGGGAGATGCTGTTGATCCCCGGCGTGAAGGAGATTTACTGGAAGCTTTGTACTTTGGCAAGCAATATTACTATGCAGTTTAATGTAAAAGAAAAATAAAGTTAAGAGAATTTCACCCCTAATTTTTTTCAGTGTAGGGTTAAAGGTAGTAAGCAAAATAAAGATAAAAGAAAGAGAGAATAAAGAATTATGAAAAGTTCTACCAGTGAGTTTTGAATCCAAAATTTCTAATATTAGTTCTGGATTTTTTTTCAATGTATAGAGGAGAAACATAAGTCTAGAAAGTGTAGAAGAAAGATGGGATAAAAATGGTACGGAAAATCTTACGAGTAAGATCGAATCCAGTACCTCTAGACACAGGACGATACTCTTTCTCTAGTTACGGATTTTAAATCATAAGCTTATGTTTCAAATTTGACCGCATTGTCTAGATTTACAGCTTCCCCTGTAACCAATTATTAAGCTCGAAGAACTTGAAAGCCTTGGATTTGGTCAACTCCTTTGATAATTGCAGTGCTCAGACTTTTGGATTTGACCGTTACCGTTCAACTACCAGTCACCCCGACCGGAGACGATGTCAATTGACAGGAACCCAGTCAATAGTGGTGGGTCCTTGAACTTCAGTGCCCGTCAACTTACGCATGTGCATCTTTCAACTTCAATGCTCCCAATGTTTGACGGCCAAACAATTGCCAAGTAGAAAAAGTCAGTGCCCCGATGAAATGAAACCGTAACTTACGTACAAAGTGACAGGGGATAATTCCATTTACAAAACTCGAACAATAAAAGGTAGAGTTTGTTTGAAAGGAGTATTCCAAATGCCAAAACTAACAAAAATGATAAATCCACTTAGCAAATAAAGAGACATTTCTTCGCAAAATGTTACAATTCGACCATGACCATTGCTAATAAATAAATCTGACATCGGATTGCCAATGAATTGAAACATAAAATATGAGAGAATAGAGTATCCACTATCTATAAATTCATATTTTTAAGTGAATATGAACCATACCTCTTATAGATCTAGTTTAGCTTTCAGAACCACAAACTTGGCCGCAATGAAGGATGTTGACAAAAAGTTCTACTCTCGCTGAATTCACTTGTAGATTGATAAGAAAATTGTTCGAGGGTCTCAGCATATCGAACCTCTCCATGAGCATGTCAAGACATGAAAAAAAGAAAGGAAGTCAAATTAGAAGTGACGGTCCAAGTTGACCCCTCCAGCACTCAAATTAATCACCGATATATAAAAGATGTAACACTACAAGAGAATTGTGTTTTAGTGATAAGATGCTATCGATGAACTAAAGGTCGGTAAAATTATCGAGGGGTTTGAGATCATTTTTCGACTAATGTAATTGTTTCGATCACTTTCAGACAACTAAGCAGACGAAAAATTTTTCACTGCTTTTGCCACAAAATACCGACTAACATTTTGTCTGTAATTGGTCTCTAAATCATTTGTCAGTAATTGGTCACTAAATGGTCGAAAATTTTGACAAAAAATATTGGTCGGTAATTGGTCGCTAAATTATTTGTTGGTAATTGGTCACTAAATGGTTAGTAAATCATTTATCGGTAATTAGTTACTAAATGGTTGAAAATACGGTAATTGGTCATTAAATTACATATCGATAATGGGTCACTAAATGGCCGAAAGTACGGTAATTGGTAATTAAATATGTATTTGCAATTTATCGTATCAATGAAATTATTCAACAAATCTCACTTTTGTCCACATTTTGTCCAACTATTAGTCGGACACAAATTTTACAAATAAATGTTAGAAGAAACATATTTTTTACTTCACTAATTTACCAATAGTTTATTATTTTTATTCTTTTACAATTTCTGACCAACTACCCACCAACTATGGACCAAGATACTTTATCATGTTTACCGACCAACTATCGACCAACATACTTTGTCACGCTTACCGACCAACATACTTTGTCTTGCCAAATCTTTTTGAATATACACACAACAAAGTACAATAAATATTACAGAGCCGATGTCCATGTCTGTTGTGCCGCTGCTACACTCTTCTTCCTATCCTTATTGTCTCATTGACAGTTTCTTTTCCATTTCTTTCTTCTTCTTTTTCTTTTTTCTTTTTAATTCTATGACCTCCCTTATAAAATACATTCACTTATCTTCACCAAAGGGCAGAGAGATAGAGGAACAGAAAGAGCCACATAGCAATCCCCGTAGTCATGGATGTCAATCCAAGGCAGCTCCACTGAGGCCTTCTTCTTGCACCTCTGAGAGCCTTCCACACCGCTGTCGCCTCTCCCTCTTCCTTCCCTCGAGTTTGAGCATCATTAGAAGACCATCACATTTAGCTCTAATCATGGCATCATCATATCTATGATCTAAAATCTGTGTCCGCGATCCCCTCTACATTTTTTAGACAACTTTAGCTCACGCTGATTACCGAACTTGAAGACCAATGAAGCTCCTACTACTTTTTTTTAATAGTAAAACTCGGTAAGCAAGTTCAGTGACAAATTTTATTTTAACAATTATAGCAAATTCACAATCATACTTCACTTTTCTTGTCGCTGCTTCTACTATTGTGATGTGTAGGTATCTTCTATATGAAGAATTATAGAAGACGAGCATTGAGTATATATCCTTGTAATATGCGCTTCTAAATGTATATCATATCAATATCAATAACATGTCCCAACAGATCTTTCATTTATGGACATTTCTTTGTTGATAAAAATTTATCAGTAAAAAATTGTAGGCATCTTAGTATTTTTTTAAATTAATTTATATATTGATAATTTCTGACGAACTAGCAACCAAATTTTTTGTTAATAAATTTTTTGCGAATTAGCAACCAGCCTCTTTGGACCTACGTTGGATGATACTTAGAACCAACTTTCGACCAACTAGCAGTGCAAAGATTTGTCGGTAACTTCTGTGTACATTTTTCATCGATATCTGGTTGATAACTACTTTCGACAAGCACTTTTTCATCTATGCTTTTTTTGTCAATAAATTGGTCGCTATTCATGATTTCTGACACTATTTCGACCGCTTATCTGCTAATCCTTGTATCGGTAAAACAAAATTTACTTGTAGTGTAAGTACAAAGATGAGTTAGAATCCTAGCATGCGTACCTTGTACCCGTGAATATGAATATTTATAGAGAGACGATGCATGCAACCCGTTGATTATCCCATGCAGAGGATTGACATGGGTCCTTCAGCCTTTCTTTTTTTAAGCTCAGATCCTTGGTCATGTTTTCTTTCTTTGTTTTTTTTTTTTTGATAAGAAGTTAATAATGTATTAGAAAAAGGATGATTACATAAGGACAATGGGCCATTCTACATCTCAGTCTCCCTCAGCAGAATGGAAGAGGGTAGGTTTGAGATGGTGATTGGGCCAATGTGGTTATGTGCACTTGCCATCTAGCCACATTGTGGGCAAGGAAGTTTGAGTGCCTGTCAATGTATTTTACAGACCATAACTCAAAAAATGACAAAATGCTCAATAGTTGGTCATATCTCTCTGCTGTGCAGGGTGCTTGATCGAAGGATTTTGATTGGATAGCTTCTACCAAGTCCTTGGCATCGCTCTGAAGGTGTAACTGGGCGAAGTTCAGTTCCTTGGTGAGCTCTGCTACCTTGAATAGAGCCTCCAATTCCCCGTGTGCTGGTGCAGATGGAGCAGACAGGTATGACTGTGCCGCTAATAGTGAACCGAAGAGGTTGGTGCAAACAAATCATGTTTTCCTTTCTAGCTGATTCCTTTCTGTGTTTTTTTTGCTATCTTGTCGGCTAAGGTCAGCTTCACTCCTGGTGAAATTTTAATCTTTTTCCAGGAATTTTAGAGCTTGCTTGGATTGAGAAATTTGGAGTGATGAGAAAGGGAGGGAGGGAGGTATCCCTCCAAATCTCTCATTTAAATATCACTAGTGCAACAACCCACGCTTCGCAGCAGGATTGACGAACATTTACTAACATTAAATAATTATGAATTAAATTATTTTTTTAATTATTCTTTCATGAAAAATTATGTTCAAATAGGAATTGCTTGTATATAAGACTAATAGTTGGACATTCCATGAGAAAAAAATAATAAGTAGATAAATATTGACAACAACAAATATTTATTCGATTATGATTGGTCAAAATATAAGAAAGATTAGAAAGGTGAAGAGCAAATATGGCAAAGAGAAACGGAGAATGAGTGAAAATAAAAAATAACTAAAAAATTAAGGAAATTATAGAAATCAAATAAAGATAATAATGGTAGACATAAAGAAAAGATTTTAATTAAATATGAAAATTGATTTTTATTTATATGAATGAATTTTTATAGAAAGAAATCAACTTGATAGATAATTAAATAAAAAATAATAACGATAAATATAAGTTAAGAAATTTTAGCTAAATAGGAAACGGTTTAACTAAATAAAAAAATTATTTTGATTTATATAACTTAAGCAATCGATCGAAAATTGGAGGAGGAAAGAGAGGCAAAAGAGAAACATTTAATATACGGATGATTAGACAAACACATAGGAATCATTATATTTTGCTATTTATAATAAAAAATTAACAGAGTTAAAAAAATAGAAAGTTGTCACGTGGAGGGTATTGAGGATGTCCCGCGGAGGCTTCTAAGGTTTTTGAAGCTTGTAACTCCATTTTATAGTATAGATATAGATATATATATATATATATATATAAAATTAGAAGGGGATTTGGATGGATAAAAAGTTGATTTAATCATTTTATTATTTAATTTGGAGGATCAACATAATAGGAGAAAGATATGTGGGAGGTACGGTGGCTTTGTGGAGGTCTCAGGACTTGAAAAAAGTCGTGGTTTTGTGGCGGTCAGTTAATGGAAGAAGTGTTGTTGTTGTGGCTTCGTGGTAGTCGAGTAGAGAATGGTGTGTAATAGTTGTGTAGTTATGTCATGAGAAATTATTGTGTGTGTAGGGTTTTCTTCAAGAAGATATGAGGGGCATTTTTGTCTAAAAAATTACCATCCTTTGTATTTCCCCAAATAAGAAAAATTACAAAATTGAGATTTGAAGGGATTCATAGGGATTGTGAATCACTCAGAATTCTTTCAAATCCCTTATAATAATTTATTCAAATAAGGGATTGTATTATACCTCCAAATGCCTCCCCTCTAAATACTTTAATTCAAACCAGCTGTAACAGAACCGGTCTAACCTATGCGAACCGCTCAATTTTTTAAAATTTTAGTGCTCACATGAAAACCGGCTATTGAACCTGTTTAATTTTAAAAAAAAAAATCATAAAGCAAAAAGAAATCAAAGCCTAAACCTAATATGCAATCTGAAGTCTGAACCGATATACTGAGCTCTTCCTCCTCGGTCTCCTCCTCGATTCTTTGTTTCATCACCTTTCTTCTTTTCTCAGCAAGGAGTGGACAGTCAATACCTTCCCTTCTCTGCTCAGCAAGCTGTTCAATTAAAGGTTCGTAGCTTCCTTTCGACCGCATCGCCCCCTATTCTCCTCTGTCAGATGTGCCATGATATGTATACGTCTACTGGTGAAGCTTCCGATGTTCTGTCTCACCCTGATTTCTACGGGTGCAGAGCCCTGGTACATTCAAGGTCAAAGTTGTTCTCTCTTCGGAAGGGAAAGGAGGGTTGCTGATATTTTGCCTGTTCTTTGGAAACAACCATGCGATTGCAAAAGAGAACGTTGGTATACCCTCACTGAAATATGCTAAAGTAGGTGCATTTTCATTCTTTGACATTCTCGAGACAATGCTTGTTGGTTTCTCTTGGCTTGTGATGGTGATAAAGGTGATGATTTTATCACTTTCAATAACTAACTTTACTTTGAACCGTTGAAATTTAGAGTTTTCTTTTACTTTGGTGATCAATTGTTCGGAAGAATTTTGGTTCCTCATTGTCTGTTAGTAAAGGTTAAATCTTGTAAAAGCAAATTTGCTTCTTGAAGCATTGTAGATAGGTGCATAGCTTCATTGGTATTTCCAGTGCTGGTAAACTAATTCTTGTACTTGATGACATAATATATTATTCTCTGCTAGAGACTCTAAAATTATTTAGAGCTACGTTTGGTGGTGGTTCTTACTAATGTATTAGAATCCTCCTGGTGTTTTTTACTAGCTGAGTGATTCATGTGCCTTAAACCCATGAACAAAATGAGCCATTAGCCCATTAACAATTTTATAACCCGTCAAGTTTAATCACTGCCTGAATGCATTCATATCTTTCTTTTGTGAAATATATTTCTTCCTTCTGCTGCTTGGATATTGATTGAGGTGTTGCTTCCTCAGATTGAAAAAGAAGAAAGAAAAGACAGAGTGAGAAAGGGAGTTCTATAGGAAACTGAATACAAGAAACAGAGTAATAGTTGGCAGCGATATAGGAAAGCTTGTCAGATGGAAGAGCTTTAGCTTGCGTTCGCTCCAAATATGGGTATGAGCTGCTGATTTCATCTCTATTCCAGTGTTTGAACTTCCTTTGTTTGCTCGTACATGTTCTCCGTCGATGAATCATGATGAAGATTAGTTCCTGTTGAATTAAGAAGTACAAAGTGACAATTCTACTTTGGTTCTCAAATGTAGGTTAATTGAAGGAAAGTTGATCCCATTGAGTTATATGTTTTTATTTGTTCCCTTTACATATTGAACTTTTAAGTGTGGAGGTTTGGGCTGTGCCACCAATGTCATTTAATTAAATTTGTTGATCGATCATGTGATATTTTTATGGTATTTTTGGAATTCGATGATATATTTATTTTAATTTTAGACTTAATGTTTTTGTGTTGAACTTAGATAATATGATAGTTATGTTGAAAGTTTGAAGTTGTTTTTTTTGGTACGAAAAGTTTGAAGTTATTAATTAATGCATAATATACACTATTAGTTTTCTAATTATTAATTATATATTTTTATTTTTTTAAACATGTGGTTGGACTCTTTGAACCTTTGGTTTGACCCATTAACCGTGAGCTTATACCTTGGCTGGTTTTGGGAGGGGACTAAGTATGAAATAATTTTTTTTACAGGTGGATTGAAGACGACAGCTTTGGTTGGCAATAAGCCTCTCACAACTTCTGAGGAACTCCTAAATCTGAGCAACCATCAAAATGTCCATCAGTCCTCTATTCAGAACCCAATTTTCGCGCTTTCTCTCTTCCTACTCCTCTTCACACCATGGATGCATTTCCAATACTACATGCCTTCCGACACTTTTCAAGAGGGGATTCAGTCCGACCGTTGGACACCTCAGCAGCCACTTGCTCTTCCTCTTGGAGTCCCAAAGATTCAACTCTGTTGTTAACTTCTTCTCTCAGCTAGAATTGAACCAGACCAAACCCAACTCAGGTTCTTATTCTCTCCTTGTACGGGCACTCTTCAATCTGCGGAGATTTGATGAAGCAGAGCATTTGATGAGGGTCCAACTGGGAAAAGTTGGGAGCTTCATGTTGGACTTGTTAATTCAGGGCTACTGTATTCACCAGAGGGACCCGGGGAAGGGTTTCTCTATTTTGCTCGATTGCTTGGATAAAGATGGTATTTTGCCTTCTTCTTATACTTTCTGTTCATTAATTCACAGTTTCAGTTCTTTGGGGATGATGGGCAAGGCTATTGAGGTGTTGGAGTTGATGAATGGTGAGAAGGTCAAGTACCCTTTTGGGAATTTTGTGTGCAGTAGTGTGATCTCAGGGTTTTGCAAGATCGGGAATCCAGAAATTGCAATTGATTTTTTCTACAAGGCCAGAAACTCGGGGCCTTTGAGGCCGAATTTAATCAGCTATACTGCCCTTGTTGATGCTCTTTGTCGGTCAGGTCGAGTTGATGAAGTCTGCAATTTGGTCAGCGAGATGGAAAATGAGGGGTTTGGATTTGATGTTGTGTTCTTTACTTGTTGGATTTGTGGGTATGTTAGAGAAGGAGATCTGGTTGAAGTATTTCGAAAGAACAAGCAAATGTTAGAGAAACGAATAACTAGTGATGTCGTTAGTTACACCACTCTGCTGGATGCATTTTCAAAAGAGTGGAGTGTCAAGAAGGCTGGTGGGATCTTGGCGAAGATGAGAAAGGAAGGACTAGAACCCAATTTAATTACTTACACTACGGTTATTTTGGGATTTTGCAGGAAAGGGAAATTAGAAGAAGCAATCACGCTCTTTAGGATTATTGAAGAGATGGGAATTGTGTTGGATGAATTCGTTTATGCAACCTTGATTTATGGGGCTTCTGAGAAAGGAGATTATGATCTCGTTTTCAATTTGCTTAATGAAATGGAGAAAAAGGGGATAAGCCCTGGTGTTGTTACATACAATATTGTGATTAATGGCCTTTGCAAGGCTGGGAGGATGTCCGAGGCGGACAACATTTCAAAGGGAATTGTTGGAGATGTTGTTACATATACTACATTATTAAATGGCTTCATTGGAGAAGAGAGTTTTGAAGGAATATTAGTTACAAAGAAGAGATTATATGAGGCTGGGTTGACATGGGACGTGGTTATGTTTAATGTACTAATAAAGGCATCATTTTTGGTGGGAACATTTGAAGATGCCTATTCACTGTACAAGGAAATGGAAGATATGGGTTTAGTCCCAAATGCCTTCACATATTGTATTCTGATTGATGGGTTTTTTAAGGTGGGTAGAACTGATCAGGCGCTCGAGATTTTTGATGATTTCAGGAAGGCTTCGATTTCTTCATCTGTGTGCTACAATTGTATCATTCACTGGCTTTGCAAGAAAAGTATGGTTGGCATAGCCATGGACATGCTTGTTGAACTGATTCAAAAAGATTTGCCATTAGATTTAGGAATCCTTGTGATGTTGATCAAAGTGGCATCGAGAGAAGGAAAGGCAGAGGAAGTCATAGATTTTATCTGTAGAATCCAGAAACTGCAGCCTGAGCATTATAGTTTTGTGTGCAACGAAGCTATCCGCATTTTGTGCAAGAGAGGTTTCCCTAGTCTTGCACGTGACATATACCTGATGATGAGGTGGAGGAATTTGGTAGTTACAAGCACATCGTACTTTTTAATCCTGAAAGGACTAATTAATAGCAAAGACCAACAGGCATATGTTCAGCCCCTTTTAGGTACTTTTGTTAGAGAACATGGGATTACTGACTCTAGAGTTGGGAACATAGTGATACTTTACTCTTGCATGACAAATGCAAACATGGGTCTCCAATTTCTGGACAAAATGAAGAAACAAATCCCAGCTCTTGCTCTTCCTTTCGCAGTCTTTAAAAAACTTATTACTGATGATAGAGCACTGGATGCATATAACTTGGTTGTTGATGCTAAGGAGGATTATCTACCCAAAATGGATGTGGTTGACTATACTACCATTATTGGTGGCCTCTGCAAAGGAGGATATCATCATGAAGCATTAGACCTCTGCAATTTCGCGAGGAAGAGGGGGATTGTCTTCAATATCGTATCTTACAACTTAATCATTAAGGGATTATGCCGCCAAGGTCGACTAACTGAAGCTTTTCGACTGTACAATTCATTGGAGAGTATCGGTTTAGTTCCCTCAGAGATCACATATGCCACATTGATTGATGCCTTATGCAAAGAGAGGCTTATGCTTGAGGCAAATAAGCTATTTCAGGCAATGGTCCTCAAGGGACATGAACCAACAACTCATGTTTACAATTCTTTCATCAACGGATACTCTGTTAGTGGTCAATTAGAAGAGGCACTCAAGACTCTATATCAGTTAGACCTAAAGGGGTTGGAGGTTGATAGGTTCACAATTAGTGCATTGATTAATGGCTATTGCCTAAAAGGTAATGTAGAAGGTGCTCTTCAATTTTTCTCTAATTTCAAGAACAGAGGCATCTTGCCTGATTTTTTGGGCTTTCTGTATCTTGTGAGAGGCCTGAGCACTAAGGGAAGAATAGATGAGGCGAGGAGTGTGATGAGAGAGATGCTTCGCTGTGAGGCTGTAGTTGAGCTCATAAATAAAGTTGAAAATTCTGATGTTGAAGATGATTCTGTATACAATTTTCTTCTTAGTTTATGTGAGCAAGGAAGTATTAAAGAAGCCATAATTGTACTTAATGAGATTGCGTCAATGTACTTTCCTGCCTGGAGGTTCCAAGGGTACGATTATCAGTCACATGAACAGTCTGAGTCTCAAGAGGTGGATGTCAAGATTGCTGAGAAAGCAGAGCATGCGATGAATAATGGGAAAAGAGAATTTGGGTTTCTTCATGACTTTGACTGCCTTTACTACCAAGTTGCATCGCTCTCTTCAAGAGGGGAAATTGAAAGGGCTAATTCGCTTCTGAGAAGTATAATGTGTTGACATCACTGCCAGGTTGCATCGCTTTCTTCAAGAGGGGGAATTGAAAGGGCTAATTCGCATGTGAGAATTATGATGTGTTGAGATCAGGCATTATATGGAGTACACACATTCATGTCGCTACAACAACTGCAGGCAGGGTTGCTCTTTCTGACCAATTCAGATACCAACAACCGGTATTATTTTGCACTTTTCATACTTAATTTGGATGGTTCTAAGGAAGTGGAAGTAAAATAAACGAGGGGAGGGGGGATGTGAAAGAAATGAGAGAAAAATTCCCTTGTCCACTTGGATTGGGTGATCTCTACAAGAGAGGAAGATTGTCAGTGGATGGTATCAAATTGTGGCTTATATATAGACCCAAAAACATTATTAAAAATAGTTTTGTTTCCCATCTGAATCCTCCAATTGGTTCGGCCAAGTAAATGTGGATTATGCTTCATTTGTTTCTCTTCAATTTTCATCCATCTCCCCCATCCTCCTAATAGTTCCTTCCTGAAAATTCATTCCCCTCAAAAACTTCTAAATCTTTCCATCCAAACAAAGTGCTAGACAATACTGTTTAAGATTCTCAAGAAATAATTCTTCTTTATTTGTAGATCTTTGTACAGGTTGAGATGCTTTATAGCATATTTTGAAAGTCACTTGCCAATTGACAAGATAAAATACAAAGGAGCTCATTGGTCTGTTGTGCAAAAATTGCTGAGCAGTTTTGTTTTTTTCCTCAATTCTTTTCCATTAAATTATGGCCCTAATCCTTTCTTTTTCTCATATAAAGGTAAAGGCCAATATTTTGAGATCAAGAGGGGATGTCTAGTTCATTCACCTGTGGTAGGTGGACTATTAACTGATGTGGTGATGCATTTCATTAGCAGCATGTAGGTGCGCCATTCAGCTGGAATTCTGCTCTTTTGAGGGCAGAAAACTTTCTGGTTTCTAGACTCAGCTGCATTTGTCGATGGGATCACTCGGGTGACTTTCCAGCAGAGATGAAGTGAAGGGCAATTGTTTTTGAATTACCAAATTTATGGGTAATTACTTTTTGCTGGCCATATTACATGCTTGCAGAAACTTCAAGCTCTCTGTTGGAGTTGTGCAGAAGCTTTTTATTTTTTTTTGGAAGAATTTCGATAGGGATTTTTTCATTAGATGCTGACTGATGTTTATCCACAATATAATTTTTTAGCAGTGGACAAGACATGCCATGATGGGAGTTTGGGTCTATTCAAATCACACTGACCCGTGTTACTCAAGATGACTTTGCAGTGGAGGAAGGACCCGTGTTACTCAATTCTAGAACTTGCGGGTAATTATATTCTGTGTTTGTATTACATGCTTGTGCTGAAATCTAAAATTAAATATATTTGTTAAACAGTAGTTATGATGCTGCTTGCGGGAGCTCTTGAAATGGAAGTGTTAGTCTGATTTTGAGTAGGGCAATTATTTATGGTAAGCTTAAAGAATATCCAAGGAGGATTATATTTGACAAACTCATAATCGTTGTTATGCAGGTCTGCTTATCCAATCAGGTGTGGCGGCTCGTTGATTGCTAGCAAGATAGAGTTAGGAGATGAGTCCAATCTGTATTGGGACTCGTACCTCAGGAGATGAAATCTTCTTCAGTTTCAAGTCCCTTAGAAAGGGTCGACTTTGCCAGGGCCTACCAGAGGTGGTTGAGCACGTTATTAGAAACTTCGACATGTTTTTACAGGTCCGGTTAAAATATTGTCTCGTGAAATTAGTTTTATATGAGAAATGATTCTTCCTCCTGCTTTTGCCGACCTATGCTGGACATTTCTCATGGGAACAAACAAGCATTAATTCATCTTGCACTTATTACACTACTACTTGCGTGAGTACTTTCAGAATGTCCTCGGCATGAGTAGTAATTTTCATCTTTTATATAATATATTCAGGAGGACATGGAAATGTGATCATTCAATGTATCAAACTGCTCTTCTAAGTTGACAAATATGACAAGTTGTGTAATTATTGATATATTGTCAACGCATTGATTGCCAGGCTATAAATGCCAAACGCTGCTCCAACTCTCTGGGGTCACTTTCGTTCATTTGAGTTACAAGCGGGTGACAGAGAGGAGAAGGACGGGCGCTTGTGAACATGGAGGATGCAGTGTGGACGAGTGGTGAAGGGTGGGGAGCTGTGGTAGCATAAGCAGAGAACAATAAGAACCAGGCCCCTGATTCAGACATTCAAATGCAGGACCCTGATTCAGGCTGTCTATAAACTGATAACATACGGATGAAGTTGCGAATCTGCTCCGCTGCTCTGCTCATGGTAGAGGCAATAAAGAATGCATCTGAAAGACCGTGGGAAATCAGCGCTGATGCATATGGAAGTAGCTTAAGTCAATCACAATGCCGGAAATGCATCTGGTGTCCTATGAGCTAGTAATGAGAAGGCGCATAATGTGGTCAGACTGGGCAGGTGCTTCTGTTAGGTCAGAAGGGACCTACATCCTTGATGACTATTTTGTAACCCTTGTATTTTGAACTTATTTGAATATATGAAGGTACAAGTGGGTGACTGAACATTAAAGAACTTGCCTTCCTATCCTGACCTTATCCATTCAACTATCAGCTTTGAGACATCCTGGCCTCTCCTTTTGTTTGACCGACCAATAAAGAAAAGAAAAACGTAAACAAAATTCGACTTTCTGCTGTTAGGACTCGCTCCAGGGTGACGTTACTTTTCTCAATAATATTAAAATTACTAGAAGAGTTTTAATCTTGATAAAATTTCCCTAAGTTAATGAAATGTTGAAAAGATACAAATTGGTTATATAGTTTGAAAAGTATAGCCAAAATAAATATAAAATTGATTGTAATTAAAAAAATTTACGTATTCTAAATATAAATGTTTTATCAATCAATCCAAATAATCTTAGGTTACAATGAATATTACAATCAACAGTAATCCATTTACATAAAATTCTGTGTGTGAGATAGTTTCCTTGTCATATTCTGAAAGTGTCCTTTATTTCGTGGCTAGAGCTTCAGGATAAGCACCGGACTCAAGGCACAGGTTACCTTAATAATGACTCGTTTTGCTCCTGCGCATTGAGCCCCGAGACAAGGGATCACCTATTCTTCGACTGCACCTTCTCCAAGGAGTTGTTGCTGAGTAGATTTTTGCCACTTCTAGTCCCCACCGGTCGTCCATTCCTAGTTGCAGGGGCTTGGTATTATTGCTACTGCTCCAAAGGGGAAGAAACTTGACTCCATATTACGACAGTTGATACGGTCTTTACTCCATGTATTTGTACATGGAGAGAGAGAAATCTTAAGATGTTTTAATATTTTACTGGGGGACTCTGCTGCTGTCTTTCAGGTTGTTGTAGATATGGTGAGGTAAAGGACAGTCTCTATCAGAGGCTTGGAAACAATCCTTTGCTTCCCTTTCACGGTTGGTCAACCTTATACAATTCTATGAACTCTGCATAGCTGATTTTTAATGAAATGTACTTTAAACATTAAAAAAAAAGAATTCTGTGTGTGATGGGGAGTCATAGCGAATTCTACATAGATACAGACACCTCCAAAGCTAGTAAGCTCAAAAGAAAATGACCATATTGGTGAAACATGCATTATACTGTTTTCGATTTGTCCTCATCTGTAACCTCGTCTGCCCCGAATTGTCCTTTTGTTTTTCCACGAAGATGATACACGTAAGATATTGTAATAATAATCTAGCAGAATAAAATTAAAAACAAGATAACACAAAGATTCAGCGTGTAATAATACGCAATGAAAACACAACCTCTCTCGTATCTTGATACGTGTAGTGTTTTCACAGTTTTCAATGATAAATTTTACTGTCCTCGGATTTTGAAAAATAGATAAAAATGTTGTCCAACTTTTATGTATCTTATCTGTTACTTTTGTTAAGTTACCTTATTTTATTCACCTTTATCCTTTTTTGTTTTTTACTATTCTTCGGTGTACACTCACTTGTTATCTAGGAGTCCAATGAGCCCCAATAATCTAGGTTTAAGCCAGGTCGATGACCCATAGCGTGGGTAAAACTATCTTGAACATTAATTTTCTTTATTTATAAGATTCGAACTCGAGACATGTCGGTCAAACTCGGTCCTGTGGGTCAAACTCGGTCCTGTGTGGACTCTTTACTATTTTCTTGATGTCTTTTTAGTTTCACCACGTCAGTCAAACTTTGAAAATCCGTTCACAGCTAAGGTGAGATTCTTTAGCGGAGGACCTCACAAGGCTTATAACCCCCACGGCCACGGTGCTTTGAAAGGAAAGGTTCCTCTCAAGTCTACACGTTGAGGCAAAATTCTCTAAACCAAACCAAACGTCTTCCACTCAGTGAATAAGTTGTTTGTTTGTCACTCTTCTTGACCCCAAGTGATAAGCGTATCGACCGATGTTAATGAAGGAATCGGAAGAGTCGGGATGATTTGTCATCAGTCCCACGCACCATATATTATATATATGTACATGTATGTGATATAGTAGCCCAGGAGACCAAGAAACCTGATAAAGGATAACGGAAGGGGATGTAAAGGGGTACAAAAATTCTATCAATGAGAACCGAATCCAGAACCTGTTGATCTGAGAAGAGAAATTTGGTATGACTGTATCCGCAATTTGTCAGTTCGAAATTCAAATAATTTTCTCTGAATTTTTCACAAGAAGATAGGAAATATTTATTGGGTTAGGTGTTTGTTGTGATCCGTTGAGCTTGCACAAACAGGCAAGGTACCCTTGCTTGTGTTAGGAAGTAAGGGGTCTTGAGAAATTGTTGAAAGGGTAAAAAATCTGAAGCTTCACGCATGGTTTTACTTCACAGTGAAGTGATGTGGTGAAAAAAATTAATTAATTTACACTAACCAGTAACAGTAATGGTAGCCATTAGTGTGGTCAATATCTATTTATTTATTGATTATAATTTGATCGGTTCTTTATTACATCGATGGTGATATAACAAAGGCAGGTCAACTTGTCTACTTGGGCTTGGACCACACCAGTTCTCTCTTTATCATGAGAAATTTTTATGCGAATCTACCTCGCCATGTGACGTGAGGAAACATTAATTAAAATATGATAAATGAGTAAATTAGTGTTAATCATATGTGCAGTTATTATAATTAACACTAATAAGTGTAATTTAAATAATTCTTTCTCATCACGTCATTGAGAGATAGAAATATTTAAGATTGTTTTTCCTTTATTATGGGCCCAATTTAGGTTTGATATTTCTCGAGGAAAAAAAATCAGATAAACTAATTAATAAATGAATAAAAAAGTAGAAAAAATTGAAAGAAAGTCCACTCTTGGTGTCGTTATCTGCAAGAGCAAATACATAAATACACTGCATTGGAGTTTCCATTCTTCAACTTCCTCTTCCTGAAATTTAATTGTGTGTGAATCATAACAACATTTCCTTCTTCAAGGACAGAAAGGAGAAGAACATCATGGGAAGCTGTCTCTCCTCCTATTCCAGGAAGCCACAGGCTGCTGCAGCATCCAATAATGTCA
This sequence comes from Lagerstroemia speciosa, assembly GCA_037672795.1. NCBI lineage: Eukaryota > Viridiplantae > Streptophyta > Magnoliopsida > Myrtales > Lythraceae > Lagerstroemia > Lagerstroemia speciosa. The sequence goes on from CM075288.1 coordinate 8,175,232, forward strand.
GGATAGTTCACTTGGATGGCTTCGTGGAAGACTTCGACCACCCGGTCTTTGTCAACCAGTTGATCACTTCCAAGCCCCCAAAGCACTTCATTTGCACCGCTGCTCAGCTCCTCTCTCCCCTCTCCAAGCCCCTGGCCTTGAACGCCAAGCTCGAGCCCGGCCGCCTCTACTTCCTGCTTCCTTTCTCGACTCTCCAGTCCGATGTATTGCCAGTGAACCTGGCCGCTCTAGCAAAGAAGCTCACTGAGAAAGCGAATGCCTGGAGAACTGAAGCCCGAATTCCTGGCAGTGGCACCAGTCCTATGATATCGCCAGCGAGGAGCCCGACCCGGTTCTATGAGCTGGAAGTTGGCTCAATGGGATACAGGTCGCCGAGGTCGGTTCGGTCCTGGAGACCCCTCCTGGATACTATCAGAGAGAGATCATTCAACAGGAGGAGCGAGTCGGATTTGCAGGATAAGTATCCGGAGAAGCCGAACTAGATGCCTGGAAATGTAAAATCTTCTTGTTTCTTAATCTTTTCTTCCTATTAGGCCAATTATCAGAAAAGAGCAGAGACTTGGAGAGGTAATTTATACAGAGTTTTGATGTATGAACAGCTTAGATTGAAACAAGAGGGCATATAAGGAGAAGTCAGAGATTGGAAGGTAGTATTTTAGCTCTTCTGTGTTGAAATTATTCAATTGGATTGCTCGGGTTGATGGAAAAACATCCAATTGATACTCTTGTATGTAACATTTCTACTGCTCTTTCCTTGACATGAAAAAGTGACTTGAATTTTGAAAGTGTGTGTGATTTGTATATTTCCCAGTTACTGGAAACCTATTATGGATCTGGGACTAGAGATCAGCAGAGCAATCGAATATGCTGTGAGGCTGTAAGCATCAGCATACAGAACCCGACTCTGTGCTTTTTCCATTGTTCGGTGAAGGAAAGTGGGCAAATACGTGCTGATGAGAAAGACATCCAAAAGTGCACTTCCTAACTGCAGTAATTGACACTTATGTCTGGTGGGCCAAGAGGAGTCGGTGAGCGGTCTTGCCCAACTTCATAACCACTGAGTCTTGGTTGGGCAAGACAAGAATTTGGAACAGAGTGCTTGTTTAACTTCAGGAGCTGAATCTGCTTTTCAGCCATCTTGTCCCTAAATCTTTAATCACTTTGGAGAAGTTAAGTGAAACCTCCATTTAGAGTTAAGAACTACAGAACCGAGAACGATGGCTTAATTCTCCAAGACGAGGTTCCTGGGAAGCTGAAACAACACTTTTCTACTCGAAATTTTTCGAACTGAACAGGGTCCGGCTGCACGGCCGCCAGTAAAAACAAGAAGCTTCAAATCATCCAATAGTGCAACTGACCCGACCCAGTTTTCTTTAACTAGGTTTAGCGTTATTGTGGTTTACGACAATGAAACGCCCAATTTGTCGTTCTCTTTGTCCACAGCGGCCTCGCAAGCACATAGTTGCAGTATGTTCACATGTCAACAAGCTTCACTGAATTAATGAATGTGAAGTTTTTTTCCAGTGGATTTGCTACCACTCTTCTGCTCAACACCTTTCCTGTTCTCTGCAGCATTTCCCAGTGCCTTTCGTAACAGCCATTTCCTAACAACGATGTCCAGCCTGATGGAAGAGCTCGTTTCCTGTCTGTCCAAATATTATCGATCCTCCTACTGAAAAATCCGACAACCTGAAAGGTTCAGAGCCTTACTAACCGGTATAGTCCATGGCGCTTTAGCTTCTGCGACCCTGATGGATGATTCTCCATCGAATGAATGGAAGCACAGTGGCAAATATGCAGCTCTTGCATTGCTTCCAAGTTACCGAGCCCCGGAAATTTCTTCCGATGACATCCTCCCACTAACAGATGCAGCAGTTCTTTCGATTGGATGCCTTTATTCTTCAAGTGTGACAGGAAGTGATAGGACTTCGGGTTCCGACAGTACAGCTCAGTTCCCTCGAGTGGAGGACAATCTACGGAGGAGCTCAATAGAGCGGTATGTTGATAATTCTGGCTTGTCGAACCTGTAATTGTTTTCATTGCAACTCGCTACCCATTAGACGAGTATTGTACGGAAATACCGTATTTTATAAAAATAATTCTGTAAAAACAGTCCCGGGGAAAGTATTTACGTGAATACCGTCAAGAGATCGCATGTTGAACACGCGATCTCATTTTTAACTGAGATCGCCTGTTCAACATGCGATCTCATCACTGTTCAATTGAGATCGCATGTTGAACATGCGATCTCAGCTGACCATAACCCCCTAATTTCCTCGTGTGATCGACGAGTTTCCTAACCAATTAACAATAATGAAATTTTGAAAAATATTAATATTCATTAGAAGTGAAGTATGAAATTATCCATCAGTAGTTAGAAGTTATCAATATACTGTTCTAAACACAATATACTTAAAAAAAATCTACGACGGACTTCTCCTCCTCCTAAGTCGCCTCCTCTGGAAAACTTGTGTGGGCTCCTGTGCCGGTGGTCGCTCTGTCCTACTCGGACCTGCTGCCTGACTTGGTTCTTGCCCTTCGTAGTCTGGATAATGTGATGGCTCATACGATGAGTGTTGAGATGGCTCACGATATCTCTGAGGAGCAGGTGGAGTCGGCATTGTCCACTGTGATGAACCCATCGCATCAGGTGTGTGAAATGACATAATATCAGGCAAGTCATGCTGATGCAGAGAAGGGGAGCCTGTCGGCTCCAGAGTAGGCGAAGGGGAGCGTGCTGGCTCAGGAATGGGAGAAGGGGAGCGAGGTGGCTCTGCAACCTGGCGTCGTCCCCTACCTCGACCTCTACGTCCCCTACCTCGAGCTGCTTGAGGTATATCTGGCTGCTGTTGCTGTCCTGGAGGAAACATCTGCACACCTTCATAATCTTCAGCAACATGCAATCCAATGTCAGCAATGCTCCAAGCATCTTGTAACGTGGCTGACTCGAACCGGATGCGTCGGAGAGAATCAACCTAAAAAAGATAATATTTATTCATTATGTAAGAAGTTAAATATAGGAACAGAAATGTAATATTAATATAAAAGTAAACAATACCAGAGTGCTAATCATTGCTCCTGTACGTCCGATATATCGTCTGGTGACTCCATGGTACCAGTTGCTGTAGTGATGATCAACGCCCATCGGTAATGTATCGTCATAGTAAAGCTCAACGATACTATCTCTTCGTTGCATCCACAATTGGATTAGAGGCCAATGCCTCCTAATCCAGTCCTCGTCTGTCCTCCCTCTGAGGTCTATCTGATGAAGTACAGGGGAGGTATCACAAGCAGGTGGGATACTCTGAATCCCCCCGAATTGACGTATCACTCGATCTGGATGGTGCCACTCAACAATGAAGAAGCATATGAGAGGCACTCGGGCTCGCCATACATCACTTCCAGCTACACAGTACGGTGGTAGTAACCCGAGAATCTCCTCTGTGTAAGGCATCCATACAATCTGTACGAAAATTGATATTACATTAGTCAATTAATATAAAAATTAATGTATGTTACAGAAATTACACAATTTAAAGATAGTACCTGGCGTGTTGTCTGTCTGTCGAAGGCGTCTCTGTACTGTCCAAGGACATGTGTAGAGAGCTGTGTCACATCAAATGAAGCATGCCATCGACATGCCAGAGGTCGACCACCTGTCCAGGTAATCTGAATGCGAGTGGGCGCTACATGTGGAAATCGATCCCATGCCCAAACCTGAAGGAGAATCAATGCCCCTCCGATCTCATTAGCCGAACTATCGGCAGCAAGGCAAAGCTGTCTGTATAACCAGGCCAAGCATGCAGCTCCCCAGCTATATCTCCCAGCAGCGGCAAAATCCTCCAGTAGCGGTAGGAACATAAGATGAACGAAACTGGAGGTCTTGTCCGCAAATAGCATGCCACCCATCAACTGTAGTATATAAGCCCGAGTAAATCTCATCACGGTGAACTCATCAGCATCTGCAGGTAACTGATGGAAATGCCTCTGCAACCATGACATCCGAAGACGTCCACCTGTGATACTGCGAGGATCAGGTCTAACACCCAGCAGCCGCTCGCACTCATCAGCCCAAGGCATGTGAGTGATGCCTGTCACAGCATCTCCGTCGATAGGTAAGCCCAGCTGAATCGCGACATCCTGCAATGTGATGGCAACCTCTCCATGTGGCATATGAAAAGTGTGCGTCTCTGGTCTCCACCTCTCAACTAACGCTGTGATGATGTGCCAATCTAGCTGGATGAAGGGGATCCGAGAGACGCCATAGAAGCCAGATTGCTGTAAGTATGGATCCAGACGATCATCAATATGCAGGACATCCTCCTCGCGTCGTAATGTCGCCTCACGTCGACGACAAACAAGTGCTACACTGTCCCCCCCCCCACACTGCCTCAGATCGATGTCTATCCTGCAGTCGGAGTACTGATCTATCTCTGGGACCAGGGTCCATCTGAAATGACATATATAACATACTGTTAGTTGTCAAAAAAATGAAATGTAAAATAACAATACATGTACTATAAATATAACATCTTTTGTATTATGAACCATGAACCATGAACCTTGAACCTTTCTGCGCTCGGGACAATTTCTTCGATTATGCCCATCGCGTTTGCAAAAACCACACGTTATGGTGAATGCAGACTCCCTAATATCCATCTCATTATGATATCTTTTCGACCTAGGTCTGCCTATTCCTCGAAGAAGATTACGATCTGGAAGAACCGTCGGGAAATTTATCTGAGGCCATCTGACCTTGTCTCCAATTGGATGGAACTTAGCTTGATAGCATAGTTGTTGATGCGTCAATGAATACCAGGGGCCGACAAGTTGGGAGCTATCCATATGAATTGATGCCATGGCGGCCATCGCATGAGAACATGGCATCTTGTAAGTCTGCCATTTATTACATGTGCACTCTCGACTACTGACATTAACAGTATGGAGATGGCCACCCTTGCTGCCATTACGTGTGCGTCGCTCACCCGTCATAATCTCAAACTCACCAGTGATTCGATCAAATGAAATGACAGTATGAGCATTTGATGTTTGTCGCCATTTTTGCAATTTCTTAGCAACCCACGGAGTGAACATTTCTCCATTACTAATACCGACGGCTACCTCCTCAAGACGAGATTGAAAATAGTGAACACAATTATAAAATATCTTCTTAACAAGCGCTGCAACTGGTAAGGACCTTGCATCCTTCAAAACGGCATTGTAACTCTCACTAAGGTTTGTTGTCATAAAACCATGTCGGTAGCCTCCATCGTATGCCCGTGTCCATCTCTCCACATCCAAGTTCAGAAAGTAATCAGGTGCCGATTCTTTCCTCTTCTTAACTTCATCCATATACTCCACAAATTTTTTAGGTTGGCATTGCATCGCGGCTGTAGTAACAAGTCTCTTCAATACCTGGTCCTTGTGGACTTTGTTAAAATTACTAGCCACATGTCTAATGCAAAGTCGCCATTGAGCAAAAGGTGGCTGCCATCCAACCCTCTGATCTCTTATTGCACTAACAATGCCAGCATGACGATCAGATATAAGACATAAAGTCTCTGAACGACGACCAACAACGTAATGCTTTAAGTGCATCAAAAACCAAGACCACGAGCCGTATGATTCTTCATCAACTAATGCAAAAGCCAAAGGGAGAATATGGTTTGCACCATCCATAGTGCATGCAATCAATAATTTATGTGAATATTTTCCATACAAGAATGTCCCATCTATACTAACAACCGGCCTACAATATGGAAAAGCGTTCACACATGGACCAAATGTCCAAAATACTCTTCTAAAAATTACTTGACCATCAATATCTGTTGGAGTACAATGCCAAGCCACTTCGGATCCTGGATTAGTAACTTGCAAAGCATTCAGAAGACTTGGTAATTCTGCATAAGAAGAGTCCCAATCACCATAGACCGTCTCAATCGCTTTCCTTTTACCATCCCATACTCTTTTCCTTGTTACCAAGTAGCCGAATGTATCGGCTATAGTTTGCCGCAATACAGAAACCTTCACATCAGGCAATGCCCTAACTTGATTTAAGAAATACCGACTCATGAAGTTACAATCAAGCTGTGGATGGTCTTGATTAAAGACAGGATTTACACATGTATGAGGTCCTACAATTATAGTAACAACAAATGCAAAATCCTGACGTTTTTTACATGCACGAAGTCGCCATTTACATCCTTTGTCCCTCTCAGTGCAGAATACCGACCATATCCTCTTATCAGATTCATCAACATAAAAGTTATAGTGATTCTTGATGTGATGTACCTTCACAGCATAAATCAAATCAGCTTTTGTTTTAAATCGCATTCCCTTTTTAATCTCGTCACCAAAGTTCAGATAGTCAAAACATTCTCCATCTGCTTCATCAATTATTATGTATCCATCACCACCATCCCTTCTGTTAAAAAAAGGAATTGGATCCTCAAGGGAAGTGTCATTATGGTCAGGTATCGAGCTCTCATCCAATACATTATCAATCATCACAGTTTCTGCACACTGTGGAGGCAAGGGATCAATTGATGTATCAAACTCAAAATCAGCAGATGTACCACCGGTCTCAATCTCTTCATCCAATAATACTTCATCGATATCAATAGACAATTCATGTAATGCTTCATCGACCTCTCTTTCATCATCATCACCATCATCATCATCATCATCATCATCCTCAATATTATTTCCTTCACTCATGTTGACATCATTTTCACATCGATATGCTTCCGAAGTTGAAGGCATTACTGAGGTAGTATTTCTAACATTTTGCTCTAATCCCATGCTGGTGGTACCTTGTACTTGAACAAACAACTCTGGAATTTACAATTCATCACCAAGTTCAGCAGCATCCATAAGATTCTCTACATCTTCATCATCAGTTATAGGAATCAAACTATAACGCACACAAGTTGACTGAAAAACTGTTGCATGTCTGTGAAACACCTCTACTGTAGACATAGCACGATCAACTCTTACAATTCTACATAGTCTGTCCAATAATTCATCGTATCTTGTGTCACATCTCACTTTGATTTTCTTCACTGGTGGCTTATCATAATATGGCCCATCTTCACCACATAAAATATTTCCATGGGCGTATACCACAAGTTTAACATGATTCACCATTTCCAATCTATTGAAAATATCAAACTACAAATATTAGTGTATAGCACAAGTGCTATATTGCTCAAATACTTCATTCAATAAGTTTACAAATAAACTGACAACCAATTCAGTTTATTTTATTTAACCAATTTCATAATCACTTCACTTCACTTCACTTCACTGCACTTCATAAACTGACAATCAATTCAGTTTATTTCACCAACTTCACTTCATTTCATAACCTCATACTTGATTCACTATATTTCACCATCAATTCACTAATTTCACCAATTTCACAATCACTTCATTTTATTTCACAATCTCACAATCGAACGACAATACTTTATAAATTTCATAACCAACTTCACTTCATTTCACTACTTCTCAAACAATTAATTATATTTCACCATTTCACAACTAATTCACTATATTTTACCAATATCACAAACACTTTACTCCATCAAACCCTAAATCAATCCCTAATTTATACAATCAATAAATAACTACAAAATTATCAATAAATCCTAAAATTAAACCCTAATCTATACAATCAATAAAAAATCACAATAATTATATATAACAGTTTGTAACCCATAACTTACTTTCAGTAAATAATTCATTCATTAACTCCAAATTGCACTTAATCAAACATAAATTTAACAAACTCTAAAATTAAACTCTAATCTATATAATTAACAAAAAATCACAAAATTAACAATAATTATAGCTAATAATTCGTAACCCATAACTTACTTTCAGCAAATAATTCATTCATTAACTCAAAATGCACTTAATCAACACAATTTTAACAAACCCTAAAATTAAACCCTAATCTATACAATCAACAAGAAATCGCAAAATTAACAATAATTATAACTTATAATTCGTAACCCATAACCTACTTTCAGTAAATAATTAATTCATTAACTCAAAATTGCACTTAATCAACACAATTTTAACAAATCCTAAAATTCTCAAAACCCTAAAAACTGAAGAAAAATTAGGGCAAACTAAAAAAAAACTTCACATACCTTAGGAAATGCAGCAGAGATCGCAATGAAATGCCGAAATCGGGAGAGATCGCAACGAAAATGGAACCCGGGGGCAGAGATCGCAATGAGAAGAGAGGAGAAGAGAGGAGAAGAAAATGAGAGGAAGAGGGAAATGCCCGGCCGGCTGTGCGGGCGGGGTTATAACGACGGGAGATCGCAGGTTGAACCTGCGATCTCTCTTCCCTGTAAATGAAACGGTGCGTTTTGGGCCAAGAGAGATCGCAGGTTCAACCTGCGGTCTCTCTTTGCCCAAAACGCACCGGTTTTGGTTGTGACGAGATCGCATGTTGAACAGGCGATCTCAGTTAAAAATGAGATCGCGTGTTCAACATGCGATCTCTTGACGGTATTCACGTAAATACTTTCCCCGGGACTGTTTTTAATGAATTATTTTTATAAAATACGGTATTTCCGTACAATACTCCCCATTAGACCACTGACATTCTCTGGAGTTATCGAGGCATAAAGATTGCATTAGAGATCAACCGTGTCTTCTAGGAGACCTCGAAGATCAATGCTAGAAGATTATGACTTAGAGAGAGTTTAACCCATTGAAGTAAATCACGAAATTTCATTTTAAAATTAGAAAATTTTGTTATATAGAAAGTGCATATACTGTTAAAGAGGGAATACTGCAGCAAGAAGCGTGCACAAAATGTGGAGGATGTGCGAGAGCAATGAAGGTCATGAGATCAAGGCAAGGAAGAACTGTTGAAGACAAAATGTATGCCGTCCGAGGTATGAGTTGGAAGACCGGGCTTACCCTTTGTCGAATATTATTCTTATAGAAACCTTCTTTGCCTAGGGAGACCAAGGATCCCAGTATTTAGACAGGCTATGTCTAGTTAGTTTGCAAGTCAAGTTTCATAGCAACTGTGAAGGGGACCTCTAACTAGTTTTGGTGGCCATTTTTTCCAAAAAGGGTACTCAGAACTGCGAACTCTTTGGCTGTTGTGAGCCATCATAGGAACGCGTCTCTCTTTGTGATTACTTGTGCAATTATTGAGGTGAGAATCATAATGGATGATTTGGTTGGGGATCCAATACAGAGGATATAAATCTTCATTTCTGACATGCAGAAGGCAACATCACTTCATTGCTACATTTTGTACTCCTCCTTGCTGGACTATGTTATTTAAATCAAACATATCCCTCAACAAAGTGTTTAGACATACTAAGTAATCCACCACTTCAGACAACCTACTATGGCACCTCTTGTAAAGCAAATGCCCCTTGTTGAAATGCATCTTGAGAGTGTGATAGGGTTCGCCGCGAATCGCCAGGCTGATGAAGCCTGCTTCTTCTGGCTCCTGTTCCTTCTCCTGCTCAAGGAAGAAAGACCAAAAGAATGTCTTCAAAGAAATAGGGATTGAATCTTTAATTGAAAACAGGACGATGAAGCTTCAAAGAAGACTGCATTTAATGTTCAGCAACATGCTAGTTGAAATTATGCCCCAACAAAGTGCATACTTATTATTTGGGTAAACTGAATGTTTCTTTTGTCCAGTTCACATAAACTAGATGCTGAAACGTACTACGCATGGATGTAAAGGAAAAAACTTTACATCAAAGGAAGAGATTAATATTACAAGTGCAGAGAAATAACCATAAAAATAATTGATTATATATTCAGTTATAGCTAACTATGTGTTTATAAATGATTACGATATTGCAAATGATGAACAAGAAAAAATTGCATTAGTAGTAAGCTAATTACACAAGAGAAGATTATAAATATAATAAAGGTGAAGGTAAACTTCCACCATCAGCTGCAAACTTGCCTAGGAGAAAGAAATCAGAAGAAAGGAATTCTTATGGGGAGGGAGTGATAAATGCGGGAATAACCACATTGAGAGTGAATTAAAGGACTACATAACGTTTCATTGTTAAGCAAATTACATGTATATTGGGATAGTGAAAAAGAGACCATATGGGGGAGCTCCTCCGTTATATTAGCATAGATAAGATGAGTTTGCATATGAACAAATAAATAGAAGTTTTTGAGGTTCCTACTATATCTTGACAAAAAGTCTGGATTATGGCTGGTATCTCCTTTTCTAATTAACATTTGCTAGTAAGCATTTATTGAAGTTCTCTTCTTGAAAAATTCCTCTAGAAGGAATCGAAATCTCAGTAGTGTTCAAAGCGCATTTTCAAACTAATGGAAGTAACTGCCATTGTTATTTAAGGCGTGTACTAATCATGCTTGTCATACATCTCCCATACGTAAAACTACTTACAGAATCAAAATTAAGCATAGCACCTCATCAAGTAAAGGAATGGCATTCATCGAAACCTCTAATCTTTGACATGAGAATTAATGTCTTAGAAAGCATTGTATTAGAAAATCATACTCACCAGAAACTTCAAATTGGATCTGAATACTTGATTCCATAACGCTTGAAGAATTCTCTGAACCCATATACGCTCTGGTCATAATTGAACTGGACAACCAGAAGAAAATTAGAACCAGATAAACTCTAATGATACAATAAACACATGAAGAGACATATTATGCAGACAGTCAAAAGTGCTTGACATCTCCAAATTTTCACATTACTTGCCTCTTTGCTGAACAGTACGTACTGGTTTCTACAGCACCAATGCCTTGTTCACTATTTTCAAGCTTGTTCTTAAAGAAATGAATGAATAAACAGGTGGGATTCAAGTAAGTCAGGAGCTCTCCCTCAAAACCCACAAAAACCAAGGATGCACCAGGTAAAAGATAATATTTAAACGATAACATTTCTATTGAAAGTTTATAAAGAAAAAAGAAAAATGAGATCATCTACTTACTGGAAGAACCTTCACAGAATACTTTGTGATATTAGGATCAATCACTTTCCCTTGATTAGCTGCCTGGTCAAAGCAATACCAACTGATGAATGCCAAGAAAGCAGAGGACGAGCAGGACAGACACCAAAGCAATAGATGCCCCTTAAATTTTTAATACATGGTTGAGATCATATATGTACGGCTTAAATTGCTTATACATGACATCATATATGAAGTATACTTATTAAGTTTCATCTAAACAAGAATCAGAGTGGCCACAAAGACCTACAAATGAGCATTCACGTGATATAGTACAAGTATCCCTTACAAGCTAAAGTAGAGGACACTTGCTCACCTGTTCTGGACTATGAAATATCTCAATAAATGGGTACTCATTCTTCTGTCGAGTAATACAAAAACCTGGGTACTTGGGACATTCAACCTGAAAACAGTAAACATAAGCACAAGAATTTGATCCAAGGAGAGACTAGTAAATTGTCTAAATGATTCTTGCCAAAAAAATAGAGGACGGACAAAAGTAAAAGATAAAAAAATAACATAAAAATAAAATAAAAAAGCAAGTCTAAAATGACTGACAAATCATAAGATAATATCTAATACAGCTCATTGGAAATGATATATGACCATAACTGCAGTTGACCATGTCTAGTAAAACTTTCAACCGGACACTCTTCAATGATAACTTACACGCATGAACCTGACATTAGGATAAAATGCAACAGCGGCTTCCTCCAATACTTTGTCTAGATGCTTGGTTAAATTGCCCCTGAACCATCAGCAAAGAGTATTTCAATCCACTGATTTAGTTGGCCATGAGAAGAAGAGACCTCCTGCCTCTGAATAAATACCTAACAGTAAATGCAACGGCCACAGGATAACCTTCATGAAGGAGCTGAACAAACTCCCGTTCTGTTGTAAAATGGATTAAACGTGATGGCCCGAGATCCTTGGGGTATCCTGTGTAGTACCTAGAAGGAGTAATATGAAAATACAAAGAACAAAAGGTGATACTCACTGTTACAAGAATAAAGTTAAGAGAAAAGAAGCTCAAAAGAAGATCTAAAAGTCCACACTCGATCATGATTTCATCTCATAGAAGAGACAAGTAGATGCTAGTGGAAATGCCAAAGACTACAAAATCAAATAGATATTATCAAGTTTGACATCCAAGACATTAAAGCACGTGGCTTAACTAAAGGGAGAGTGGTAGTACTTGCAGGTTGCTCGGAGATGACTCATCATTCTATCAAAAAATGATGGTTCCCCCATTTAAATACAGATATGAGTACCCACGCTTCAGCACCTGCACAGTAGTTTCCAGCAAACATTAATAAATGTCATGAATTTCACATTGATACTAGAAAACAATAAGTTTCTCTATCATGACTATTCAGATGCATGTACATGAAATAGAGCACGCACATGCATGAAATTCAATATGGGTTTATCTATATCATGGAAAACAAATGATCTGAAATATACTCTGAATTTTCCGTGTTTGATACAACTACAAGAAATGTTTGCTGCAAAGCAGAGGACAATTCCTGCTATGGAAGCACATAATAAGCACAGTAACATTCTACTTAACACGCTACCGGACTACTTCATGCCAAACAGAATGTGTTCAGCAGCAAATGTCTTCATAGTTACCCAAAAGCTAGAATTAAACTAGAAAGAGTATTTGAGCATTTCATCAAACGGCTTCGATGCGACTAGCGTTGGTACAGCAAGAACACAGAACCAGATAATATGGGCGATAAAATTCACTATAAAATCAGACCCATTTCTCCGGAGAAATAAATCAAACACATGGTGAGCTAAAATGCTGCTGATTAGTCATTAGATAATAGAGCAGAAGGGGTTGCACAGATTACGAATTTGACGAAGATTAGCATAAGCAGCAGTAAAGAAAAAAAAATGTTCTGGCAAGAGAAAAAAATGTTCTGGCAGGAAAAAGGAGTAAAGGTCGAGCCCACTGAAGGATTCTCACCTCAGAGAATCTGCTGGGAGCGATGGAGCAGGCTGCGGATGGAGCAGCCCGGCTGTTGCTGGGGATTCGACTCGAGAAAGACCAGTCACTCTATGCTGCTGTTTTGTATTTTTGTTTTTCCCTTCAATTGCTGCATAAAGTAAGGTTAAATAAAAAAATTTTATAAATGAATAATTGAATTTGTTCAACATATGTGTGTGTATATATATTGTTTTATAGCAGAAATGGTTTATATGGAAATTTTATTTTCATTTTTTAGGTGGGATATGTCCAAATAAATGCGCCTGTATCTGTATGTTGTTTTTTTTAGCTATTTCATTTTTTTTTTGTTAATTTAGATGTAAGCGTGCTTTTATTTGATTTTTATAGTAATTTCCTCGTATAATTGTCATGCCCGGGGACATAAGTGGAAACACAGTTTTTCGTGTTATTTTCTTTCTCGGTAAACAACACGACACGGACCAGATTGTTGAAATCTGACGGCACTTGCCATTTTCTTTTAATCTTTCAGTTGCAAGAAGTTTTTTAGAAAGATGTCAACTTTAAATATAAAAATCATGATTTTAAAGAAAATTATTTTGTCGTACTTAATTTGACCGAGGAATACCCAAGAGTTATGCAATGGACCAAGGGAAAGGGGAATCAGAATTGTCATCTAAGGAGCTGCTTAGAGACAGTTTTACCCAGCCCCTCGCAAAATTTTCCCATTTGTTTATTTTGACTTTTATTACAAAAGTACATCAATATTGTTCTTGTTGGAATTTACCACAATAACGATGGATTTCAAACACATACATATACCGTATAGAAGGAATCCATATTCATACATATCGCAATAACAAGATGGGTTGTCGGCATACCTTATAATTCTTCAGGATCGTTGTACGAGATCGAATCACGTACTGGTAACCTTCACAAACAAAATAGATCAGCGGTGGATCCTCACTACGTAGTCGAGCGAGAACCAATCATAATTCACAGCACAAGAACCCTCCAACTCAATCTCAAATAGGAGCAACATGTAACCCGATCTTTCTTTATTTTCTCTCTTGAACTTCTCCTCTCACGTGAATCTCATGCATACATTCCGTTTGGCCATTCATCATTTCTTTTGTTTATAGGTAGTTACATGAGAATGAGAAGTCATGGTCTTTCACAACGAATGTGACCCTTCATTGAAGTAACGCATCTATTAGAGAGAAGACACTTTCTAATTGAGTCGGGTTCGGGTTAAGTCGATTAGGTTCACATGGGCGGATCGTATTTTCCTACATCTCCCACTCGCACTTGGGGAACCGTATCGACATTGTATTGCTCACAACCATTAGAGAATGGTTCATACAGGTAGATGTGCCGTGCGACCGCCGAGCACACGAAAAAACGGGGAGCTCTATACTAGAAACTCGCTAGAGCCAGCATAGAGGCATCCACCCTACGAAAAATAAGTGTCTCGAGTGCCCTAGACTAATTTCGTATCACATCAAGCCAAGTATCTCTAATCCCTCAAAAAAGAGCATACTCAACCACTTATTTCTGTATTCACAATTATGTACAAACTACTCAATTAGTTACATAATAGGGACGTCCTTGAACACAAAACTATCGGTGAGATTGAAATAGTCTTCCCTTCGCCCTCACATCACTCCATTCGAAACTGATTGCTTTCCTAGCAGTGCCCCAGCCGGCCGAATCATTCATGACCATAGGTAACACGCCAAAGTAGCGATCATCAGTCCCTTACTTTGTGATATAGTCAAAAGTGACTAAGGGCACTTATAAAATTGTTTAGGACTCACACAATGATGAAGCAGGGATTTATTCATCCATTTCCTAAATAGGCCGCTTTAGTGCATGTAGTATGAAATACATGCTATGGTGGAGCTACTCTTTTTCAGAGTGTATGTCAAGCTCTTTATTAAACACCATACAAATCTTAGTTCAGTCACTTCTTGAGCGCCTAACTTGAGTCCTCTGTCAGCTCGCCCTTCAAGACGCCATAACTAAGGTCTCACATCTGACTATTAATATCAGGCATAATGAATAGAGTGGGGTATTCATTCCGGTCAAGAATTTAAGACCTCATCTCGACTCGATCTGAGGCGACGCAACGATATCCCAAATTTCATCCTCCCACACCACATAGGTGCTGAGAGTGTACCGTATTCATCTCATCCTTTCTCGCCCTCATAGGCGCCAAGGGCAATTGCTCATGTGAGAGAGCCAATTTTAAGCATGTTGACATACTATCTTTATTTCGTGCTAATTATCTCACAAAATGCATAATTAAATCGTAGACAAATCATGCATTAGTTGAAAATATTTGATAACAACAAATGTCATGTAGAAACGAAATGATCCATATCATAACATGAAACACAATCACCATCTACAAAGTCCTACTGCCCTTACATGAGCCCTAAAACTCTCTGTAGTTATAGGCTTAGTTAGGGGATCTACAATCATTTGACTCGTAGGAATGTACATAAGGACCACTTCCTTCTGCGCAATCATATCTCTGATGAAGTTATATCTGATCTCTGGATGATTGTTTCAGGCCATACAAGGACCTTTTGAGCTTGCAGACTTTGCGCTCTTGACCTTGTGCCACGAAACCTTCAGGTTGATCCATATAGATCTCCTCATCCAGTTCTCCATTGAGAAATGCAGTTTTGACGTCCATCTGATGTAGTTCAAGATCCAAATGTGCGACAATGGCTAGAATGATGCGGATCGAAGCAAACCTAACCACTGGGGAAAATGTTTCTTCGTAATTCACACCTTCTTTTTGGATATAGCCATTTGCTACTAGGCGAGCTTTGTATCTATCGATAGAACCATCCGCCTTCTGTTTGACTTTTAGGATCCACTTGTTCCCAATTGTCTTACATTCAGGTGGAAGATCAACCAAGTCCCAGACATGGTTGGTCCTCATGGACTACATCTCTTCGTTTATTGCATTCGTCCACTCTTTACTTGCAAAAGATGAGAGAGCCTCTTTCACAGATTTAGGCTCTGCATCATCTTGCGTAGCAATCGTGAAAGCATCTCCTTCGACCTCGAATCAGCGACGGGGAATATTTCCACGTTTGCTTCTTCGCGGTTGAGGCGCGGGCGGAATTCTCTCCAATGAACTAGGTTCACCAGCTGTTAAGTCACTCCCACTATTCCCAGGAGGTGGAGGAACTGATTCCTCATCCTCTACCGGCTTATCTGGAGCAACTTGCATGGATTCCGATTGTTCATATAATTCAATCCCCTTTGAAACCTCACCCCTACTAGGGAATTCGTCCTCCAAAAAATCCACATCTCTTGACTCAATTTCAAAGATAGTTCTGTCAGTATTCTCACCAATGAACACGTATCCCTTAGAATGTTCGGAATATCTAATAAAGATACACTTCCGACCTCTAGGGCCTAACTTCCCATACTTATGAGAAGCGTTGTGCACATATGCTACCGAACCCCATGGCCGCAAATGTTCCAAAATAGGTTTTTCGCCGGTCCATAACTCGTACAGGGTTTTAGAAACTGATTTGGAAGGCACGCGATTAAGTACATAGGCAGCAGTCAATAGCGCATCTCCCCAATAGGAGATAGGCAATTTAGCTTGCGTCATCATAGACCTAACCATATCCAGGAGGGTTCTATTCCTCCTTTCTGCCACTCCATTTTGTTATGGAGTTCCTGGTATTGTTAATTGTTAATTGCCTATCAATCCCTTTTCATCACAGAGCCTCTTAAATTGCTCCGATAGGTACTCACGTCCTCGGTCAGTTCTGAGAGCTTTAATTCTCTTATCTAATTGATTCTCAACCAAATTCATATATTTTCCAAAGCAATTCAATACTTCAGACTTATGGGAGATCAAGTAGATGTGACCAAATCGTGTATAGTCGTCTATAAATGTGATGAAATAATACGCACCAGAACGTGCTCTCACATTCATTGGTCCGCAAATATCTGAGTGAACTAATTGCAATGGAACAGATGCCCTTTTAGCTTTACCAAACGGTTTTCTGGTTGCCTTTCCTTCAAGACAATGTTCACAAGTTGGCATGCTAACCTTTGCGAGAGGTCCTAAAAGACCTTCTCTAACAAGTCTGGTCATTTGATTTAAGCCTACATGGCCTAATCTAGTGTGCCATCTAATCGTATTAGTGCAAACATCATTATTACTTGAAGCAATTAAAGAAAAGGAATCGACATTTTTATTCTCATAATAATCAATGTCTAAAACCATCAAACCATCTGAAATAAAGCCATTGCCATAGAAAATGTCGCCAAGAAAAATGCTCACAGATGAGTCATCAAAAACAAATTTAAATCCAAGACCTAACATGACCATAACTGATACGAGGTTTCGCCGGATCTCAGGAGTATGAAGGACATCATGGAGATATAGTGTGCGACCACCTCGCAGACTGAGCTTGTAAGTGCCGATTCCAAGCACTTGCACACTCGAACTATTTCCCATATGCACCTTTCTTCCGACAGGGACTCGGCGATACTCCACGAACCCATCTTGACTCCTTGCTAGGTGGTCGGTTGCTCCTGAATCCACAATCCACAAAGGAGTAGGATTAGCAGCTGAACCATCAGTGACCATAAAACATTTAGGGCGAGAACAAGGATTTATAAGTACCTTCTTTGCTTCAACGCAGTCGCGAGCAAAGTGTCCCATTTTCTGGCAGTTATAGCACTTGACTTTGCTTAGCTCTTTCTTTCCACCATGCTTTCCTCTCTTGCGCTTGGTGGACTTGCCTTTCTTGGGCGCAGGTTCGCCCTGGTTCTGAGGAGCACCTCCAGCTCGCTTACGTTTTGGCCGAGAAGCCTTTCGCGAACTAGAGGCCACAACATTAGCCTCCGAATTGGGCTTAGCAGCCTTCAGGTGCTCGTCCTCCAGCTCTAAATGGCGACGAATGTCGTCAAACATTTTGACATTTTTGTTGTGGGTCATATTTGCTTTCATGTGCTCCCAGGAACTAGGTAGTGATCTAATCATTGCCTGGACCTGCTGCTCATCAGAAAGGGTCACTCCACCAGACTTAAGGTCTCGGATCATAGTAGCCATGCATCGAAGATGTTGCTTCATGGTTTGATCTGATCTTTTGACACAGGAATCGAACCTCATGTTCAATTCCCGGAGTTTGGTGAGGGACATCACATCGAACTTGGATTTGAGGGCCTCCCACATCTCGTGAGCAGTTGGATACATCTCAAAGTCACCAATTAGATCATTATGCATGCTGCTTAACATAGTAAAGCGCGCACAACGGTCCTTCTTAAGCCAACTCTGGTAGGCATCAAGGTCTCGTTGGTGCTGAGGTGTATCACCTTTTTCAGGCACTTTCATGGCCTGGTCCAAAGTCTCCAAGACTTCCTGCTCATCCAGGAGATACTAAATTTTCCGGTGCCAAATGTCATAATTGTCGCCATCCAGTTTCTCACCCTTCATCAAATCAGCGACAATAGACTTTGATGCCATTGCTAAATCTATTTTACATGCGCATAGATATTTTCATAATTAGCACAAATAATCACAAAATTTATGTAGCAACAATCTAAACAACCAACAGAAAAAATCAAAGGTGCGAGATCGAAAATTTGCAGTGCTCCTAATCATCACTCACATTCCCTTGACCACATCTATCAATAAATTTAATTATCATACATAAATTTATTTTGGAGCGAAATTAATTCACTCGACAAAATCTCCCACAAAATATAATATGCAACAAATCATTAAATGCACATCATACTTGTTTCAATTTATTCTAAGTTTTCGGAATATTATAGTAATTTTCTTAATCAATCAATTAACTATATATGATTTAAATCAAGAAAATTATCAAACACAATGCAAAAAAATCAGAAATCACTCTTAAACATTTCTGACATATTGCTGATACTCATGAAAAATTTTCGTAATTTTCCAGAATGTTGTGATATTTTTCCTAATTAATCAAGCAACTAAAAAGCGATTAACACTATGGAAAAATATGAAACTCAGTTATAAAAATCCAAAAATACTCCAGAAAGATTCTTTCTGGGTAAAGTTCTCCAGAAAAAATTTGCATAATTTTTCGGATTACAATAAATTTAATCTGAATTTATAACATAAATTCAATTATTAAATAATAATAATTGTTATCGGCACCTAAAATTTTTCAAAAAATTCCATGATGCTCCTCTAGTGTTCAGGAATCTACATAAAAAATTTCACCTCAGAAAAATATCATGTGTTTTAGATATTGGGCGAGACTTTAAAAAAAAATTTGTATTTACCATTTCTACATTTTTTTGGAAATTATTCTGACCTCTTCTGATTGTTGAAAAAATTTTGAAAAAATTATCAAACATATAAAATCATGTCAGAATCGCAGCGGTGAAAATGACTCGATGATTAGGCATCGGAGCAGTTCATACGGCCACAAATCGCATCATTGCGCGCGTGAGGTTGCTAGTACAACCTATTTTCTTTGTATTTCTACTCGCCGTGGCCGGAGGGTGCACTTCACGCGCCAACTTAACGGCCTCTTACCTGCGAGTGCGTGATGCCGTCCGCTCCCACTCGGCGAGTGGAGTCCGTTGCAACTTTCGGTTTCTCAATTGGATCTAGGGGTGAGCCACACTCTCTCTTCCGAGAGTAGCCTAGGTTCTGGACTTGTTCTAGGTGTTCTCAACACCCAGAAATATTTTGATCCGGTCCAAAACTTTAAACAATCATAACTTTGTCATACGATATCGAAACGAGGCATATAATATATCGTTGAAATCGTATTGAAACGAGGAATCTAACAATGTAAAAATTCACCCCCAGAAAATATCAATATCAAAACAGGATCAGCAATCACAGAACCGGCCTACTGTTCATCTACATCGATTCGTGATATATATTGATACGGAAACGATCTCTAAGGCTCTGATACCAATGTTGGAATTTACCACAATAACGATGGATTTCAAACACATACATATACCGTATAGAAGGAATCCATATTCATACATATCGCAATAATAAGATTGGTTGTCGGCATACCTTATAATTCTTCAGGATTGTTGTACGGGATCGAATCACGTGCTAGTAACCTTCACAAACAAAATAGATCGGCGGTGGATCCTCACTACGTAGTCGAGCGAGAACCAATCACAATTCACAGCACAAGAACCCTCCAACTCGATCTCAAATGGGAGCAACACGTAACCCGATCTTTCTTTATTTTCTCTCTTGAACTTCTCCTCTCACGTGAATCTCATGCATACATTCTGTTTGGCCATTCATCATTTCTTTTGTTTATAGGTAGTTACATAAGAATGAGAAGTCATGGTCTTTCACAACGAATGTGACCCTTCGTTGAAGTAACGCATCTATTAGAGAGAAGACACTCTCTAATTGAGTCGGGTTCGGGTTAAGTCGATTAGATTCACATGGGCGGATCGTATTTTCCTACAGTTCTCAATGAGGCTCAGTATTATATTGGTCTCAATATTCTCGTCCCACGTGAAACTTCTAGAAATTTAGAGGTGAGTATCACAAATTTTATTCCGGTATACAAATGGGAAATAAATAGTCTATGATCAATGATAAGATATGGGAATGTGTTCATATTCTCATGCAACACACTCAATCATCCGAGCAATCTATCATGCAACATAATATTGCCCAACATCCCTATATGATTCCAGTTGTTGCTTTATAATCATCAAGTAGTTCTGACAATTTTAACGTACTGATAATTGGAAGTGATAGATCAAATTTTTTATTATAGCGATCCCCACGAAGACATCATAGGACAGTAGAACTCAGGGAAAATTCTATCGATTTTCTGACAGCATTCTTGCATTATTTGAAAATTATCTTGTTATAGTCCAATGAGGTGGATGGGACCCTCTCATCTCATTCTCTTCTATGTAGTTGTTTTTGTATCTCATTGATTCATCACTCTTTTGTGACAATTGCCACATGTCAGTAAAATGGAATGGATCAACTTTTTATCCTTGCATTTCGGTGTATACCACTCAATATTACGAAATTCAATGAGTTTTGGCTAATTCAGATTTGAGAAGAGCCGACTTATTAAGTGGATAAAACTCTCATAACATGAATTTTCTCCATTTACGGGTGCAGAACTAACTCGAGACCTTGGGTAAGTGAAAGAGATATTTTACATTTACTATGTCAGCCTATCCATTTGACTTTTCATCCTTGTACTTTACATTTTTATTTTACTGATATTGAATTTGTGGTTTGTGTTCCTTTATAATAGACTCAGTTATTTAACTTAATAAAATAGAAAAATTTCAAAGAATGATCATTCCGTGACTTTTCTTAATAGGATTCCTTCATGCTTTTCAAGATAAATACAAGAAAAGCCAAGTTTCCCTCAACGCAAATACATTGATAGTCATTTAAACTCGTTCGATTTCATCTCATCCCATTCCAGCCATCAAACGTAGAATTTGCATAATGAGATTCGTGATGATTTGGCTGGATGGATGGAGCTAATGGAAGGGATATACGCAAAAACCAAGAATTTACTTTAGATGACTTCCATTTTCCATGAAACATAAGGGAAACAAATCTCTTCAATCTCCGATTTGTTAAGTAGTTTCACCTGACCCGGAAATACTGTATGATGCAACATAAAAATTATATCACATAAAATAATATTTAAGTTTTTTAAGTTTTTTTTTTGCTGACGCCCCACCTTGTCTCGTGTAGGGTAGGTCCGGGGCTTTAAATACCTCGTCTAGCCTACTCTGTTCCATTGCCATTCCTAAATAAAATATAGCTGGGAGGATCCTAAGAAAAGAGGCGATATCGAACCTAGGACCTTAAGTTACAGAACAGGAACAATACTAACTATACCAAATATTAGAGAAAATATAATAAATAGTCTCGGATCTCTATGGCCGTAATTACAAAAGAGTTACAGAGTTTTGCTGCAGGACTTCACTACGGAACTTTGAGACTCACAGTCGCGCTACGACCACTGAAAGTAGTAGTATAAATCAATATACAGAATCGTAAAAGTTATTGAATGCTGAGACTTGTGGATCTCACAGTGTCCTTAAGACTAATTCGCCCTCCTTTCTTTTGTGCAGAGGAAACTCGGACATTAATCTCCCAGAATACAATGACAACTTGAGTTGAAGCAGCACCAAACATTGACTCCTTGGCAAACCAAACAAATGCAGGAACCACCATAGAAAAAGGCAGAACACGAAGAGAGAGTGTTGTGCCTACACGTGAGAGGTAGACACAAGTTGAATAACTTGGCCAAGATATTTACTCCATGTAAGAGCATTATTCTCTTATAAACTATTTCAAATTTCCTTTCCTCTTCCGCGTGGGATAGAACTCTTCCTGGACTCCATTTATTTTAGCCATATATACTTTATTTTAAACCCAATCTTATCCTTCAATTATGGGACCCAATTTCCCATCACATGTCATTTTTCCAACACCGAACCCTCTTTCTTCCTTGTTTATATGGTCAATTTTCATTTTGGCTAATATTAAATCATAATTCAGGTCAAGATGATTGGTGCAGTCTAATTAAGAGTAGAAGAGTAGAAGAGTAGATTTGCTACTGATCGGGTCAAAGAATTTGGTGGGAAATAATTATTCAAGTCAGCATATTATATACCCTATTTCAAGTGGCCAGTTTTTTCTCTCAAGACCCATTCAATGCATGTATATATACAAGAATTAAAAGATAAACTTAACATAGTGGTATAAGACTTGGACTCAGATAAAAGATTGTGGTTTGATGATATAAATAAAAAATACAATCCTAAAAATAATTTAATTTAATTGATTGATATCACTGTATAAACATTGCCACCCGTTAGATCATCTTTGATATTTCTTAACTTTTCAGTTAATTTATTTCCTACTTTAAACTCTTTTCTAAATTTGTAAATAATTTTTGAGCCCACGTAAGAATGTAATCATTTTACCGAAAATAATACTATAAAATAATCTCGGATGGTTACAACTATAAGATGAATATTATAAGTGAAAAAATTTCTCATGATATGAAGTGGTGTTACAAAATGTTGTAAAATCAAAATTGAACGACAATCGAACTAAAAGAATACAATAATATAAAAAATGTACTGATTGTCGAGATTCATGGCGACTATAATTTTCTTAAGATTTATTCGTCTACTCTCAGTCATAATGAGGAAGCATGGACCACAATCTTCCAGGATAACGGGATACCATGGCAACTAGGAGTTTGAAGTAGTACGGAACTTGAAACCCAAGAACAAACCAAACTTAAAACTATGCTAGAATGCAAAGGAGAGAAGGATGACTAATGATTTAATGGCATAGAACTGAAAATTAATGACCTAAACTGGCTAATTAAAATCCGAACCAGCTTTTATTACGTTGAACCGGCCATTGAAAGGGAAAAAATTGTAGGAAAAGGTAAAATTCAGCCTCTGCCTGTACACACATACGTTCAACTAAACCAGCCCCTGATTGCTCTCTTGCTTAGGTGCACAAGGCAAGTATAAGTCGTGTGATATAGTCAATGATGTTTCTTAACGAAGAAACACTCTTTTCCTATAAACTCTTTAAGATACTTTCTCTTTATCAATGTGGTGATTGAATTCCCACCATTCCACCGTGTGCTCATGTGGGCACAATCATGGGCTTCCCTTTATCCCATAATTTATTTGAATTCATACTAACCCATCACACATAAATCTCTTATTAAACCCATGTAATTTTTCATTCAATTTATGAGATCCAATTCATATGGCATTTTCCAACATTCATCAACTATGATAAAGGTTGTTAGGTTATTAATCTGTTGAGACTAATTAATCACGGCTACGTAAAGCCTTGTAAGGGTCGATGCTAAAGGAAGCTAGGTGAAAGAAAATATGGTCTTCATTTATACCCTTTACTGCCTCTTCTTCTTCTTATTCTTGAAGAGGTGATCGCAGCCTCTTGCTCTGCTTTCCAGCTTCGGTACAAAAGGGCTCGTTGTATTCGGCTCAATGGTCCACATCCATCGCCCAACCGCATCCGTTCTCTGACGAGTCCGTTCTTCCTTGGCTCCAACAAAAACGATCTCGGGCGTGCGCAGGCCGGCCACACCTCTGCCCCCTTTTCTGGGACTCAGGTCTCCTTATCGATCTCTTCTCCTGTCGTCAAAATAGAGATTTATCAACCAATGGAGGCATTCGTCTCTAAATGACGAAATTTCTTACGTACTTCCCTACCAATTAACATATTCTTTTTTTAAAATATACAAAAGAGTTATATAAACTTAAAAAGAGATAGAAGAAAAAAAAGAAATAAAGGTACGAGGAATCCCGCTAATAAATTAGAGTCATCAATTTAAATTTCATTAGTATTGTCACTTCACATATAATTATCTCTTTCTTTCCTTTCCATTCATCTATTTTCAGGCTCGCCAACCTTCTTACTATCAGGAATAAAAAACATGTGTATAATATTTAATTATGGATATAATTAAATAATGAGAGAATGGAAATAAGCGGTTCTTGTACTTTTAATCTGTATCATTGTATTAAAAGTTCAATCGGTCTTAATTGATTCAGTTCAAACCGGGTGAATCCACTAAGGAGTAAAACACTTACAAGTTTGTTCGTTTTTTGCTCATTCGATGCCTATAACCCATGCCTTTCCTCCTTCTCATCTTTTCAACCAGTACATCCCATTACTAATTTCTAGACCTGGCCACAGTTCTGATCCGTATGGAGAAACACATCTTGGAGGTCGTTCTCCTTACACTCCTCACTGTTGTTGGTGCGAACGGGTCCACTGTACCGTTCGATCACAACTACCAAGCGCTGTGGGGTGCCCCTCATGTCAAAGTCGAGCAAAATGGATCGGAAGTGGAATTGATTTTGGATCAATATTCAGGTAGCAATTCATGCTTTCAGCTCACACCACTTCCATGACAATTTTTAATCTTTGATTAGTTTTCTTATTTCAATCTTTATTTTTCAGATTATGTCAGCTGTTTAGAAGAATATTTATTTTTAAAATTAGCATAGCCAAGGGGTTTTTCTGATCTGGCTCCATGTAAAACATTCTTTCTATATATATATATATATATAGAACTAAGTAAATTGCGATTGATCATCATGCCATGTATATTATTTATCGTAGTTTATATTTCTAAACTTGAGACTTTTCTCTATGTGCACTTGGATGTGTCCAGGAGGGGGCGGCTTCTTCTCGAAACTCGACTATGGATCGGGATTCTTCCATATGTTGATCAAGTTACCCAGCAATCAAGACAGCCATGGGGTGCTCCCCACATATTACGTGAGTGTCTATATCCCATAACGTATATTAAGATATATGAAAAGTGGTCTATTTACAATTATAAAAGAAAGAGAGTGGTCCGTGGAATCCTGGGCTTCCCTGCACACTCCACTTAAAAAAAAAAAAACGAAGCTGAATTTTGGTTTTAAAAAAAGCTGTTGGAGATCCATTGCCAATCTATTGATAATTTGATTTACTGATAGACTACTGATTGAAAGGAGTCGTCACATTTTCCCTTGTCGGGAAATGTTTTCCGACGATGTCAACGAAATACCAACGGATCTGCGATGGTTTATTTATTTATTATTTATATTTTTATAATTAATTATATATTTAATTTATTTGATAATTAAATTGATTGTATGTCTATTTAATCTATTTCATAATAATTTGTAATTTATTATTGGAATTGAAGAAAAATAAATTATCAATAACTCAAATATTTATAAAATTTCACAAGAAATTATAAAAAATCAAAAGAAAATGAAAAAAAAGTTAAATTATTATGTTTACGAGCCTAACTCAGAAACATGTTCTGCATCATCATTGTTGTCGTCCACACATTAGTGCCATCCCTCTGTAAAATTGGCCTTCGAGGCCAAGGAGGTCATGACCCTGTGATGTTCATGTCCGAGCAGTCCGACATCTTGGGTCGGATCGAGCCATCTGTTAGGTCTATGGTAACTCTCCTAACTTTCTTCTCACCCTTATGGACTATACCTGCAGCCCCTTGGTCGTGAGGAACTTCGGACATTGTGGATCACTTAATTACAAAAATTGATAAATAACATATTTACAATTAATCTAACATTAAAAGCGAGAACTACAATTAGTCTGAGTTGTCATATACAGATATACAATTAACGTACAATTAAAAAATTCAAGTGCAATTAACGTCAAATTCAATTGTAGATATACATATTTTATGTGGGTATACAATATATGTAAATTCACCTAAAATTAATGGCAAATATACAAATTCATCTCAAATCAATGGTAGATATACAGTTTGCCTAAAATCAATAGCAAATATACAAATTCACCTCAAATTAAAGTAGATATACATTTTGCCAAAAAATAATTTTTACCAATGGAGAGGGGTAGTAGGGACGAGGACAGATGGGGACAGCGAGCATGAGGTCAGGGACAACAAAGCTCTTGGGGAGGGGGAGCAGCTTGGTGACAGGGACGAGCTGGGGGATAGTGGCCACGAGCTTGGGACAGCGAACACTGGCAAATGTTGGATTTGTGAAGGAAAGAACATGGGCAGAGTTGTAGGGAGTAGATGTATGTGGAGAAATTAGGGTTTGATAGGGAAAATGGGGATTTGGGAGTTTCTAAAGAGGAAGGACAACAACGGTAGCGCATTTCAAGAGGAGACCGGGAATGACACACTTGCGACCTCAGCTGCCATGTGACAAAACCGTCACCACCTTGTTAACGGAGTTGACGGTAGGACTAGAATAAGTGCAAAATGGCAAATTTTGGATTTAAATGGTGGGAAATTTAATTGGAGGACTAATTTGGTGGCTGAAAAAAAATTTAGGGACTATTTTGATAGTCCTATCTAAATTAAATGACGAGAATTCTTGATTGATAATCCATAGCCTATCTGTCATGCATCCTACCAAGTAAATTTGGATCGCGGTGGAATGCCGTCAGTGATTACCATTTTCAACGAATAATTCGTCTCTATAAATATGCACGAAAGCCTACCAAAATTATGCGAATAGCGATGGATAAGCCATTGGCACTATCCGTTGTTATTTTCCAACAGATTAATAATGGATATATCGTCAAAAATGGGTTCCTATTTTTAGACAGTGTATCTGTTACTATTTTGTTGGTATTGCTAACGGATCTAGACCCGTTGGAAATTTCCGTTGCCATTACTGACGGACTCTCTGACTTGCTTGTTTGTCAATAATATCCACTGGTATTTAGCAGTTTTGTTGTAGTGCTTGGGTAACATTCTTTTTGGAAGTCAAAGAGACTTTCATTGATTCAAAAGTTAGGTCTATACAAATTTATATAAAGTCAAAATTGGAAGAGGAAAAAGAAGAGGCTAATTTATGATGTGATCCATGCATTGAAAGTAGCCCACTTCTAACCATCTAAAATGTCAATAGGCAAACAACTTAGGGTGGCTTAAAAGCTTGTTGAAATATCCTCCTATTCCTTTCCACTCAGATGTGATAGATGTAGTGGCAAAAAAATTAGATGACATATGTGGAGTCTAATGTCTTCCCTAATCAAGAAGTTGAAGCAGAATGTAATACATGATCAGTCCATCCACTAAGAATCCTGCTTGAGGGAATCAATAACATCAATCTTAGCCAGATATCCCTTGTAAATGAACAGGCAAAAAATGTATGATCCTTGATTTCATTTTCAACTCACAAAAGATATGCAAATTCTCAATAGCTCTCCATTGTGATATTCTATCCTTAACTGACAATCTATTTTTGTTTGCAAGCTAAGTAATAAAGGAAGCCCATGGAATATGGTTAGGGAACCAAACAAGTTAGTGCCAAGGAACCTTAGGCCAGTGCTTTATAGTGCTTTCCCACACTCTGGACAAGGAGAATTTGTGAGAGTTGTTCCAACAAATAATATCCTGTATTTAAAATGGCATTTGAGAGACCATGGAGGCAACTTTGGAGGCATGAGGATCAGCACTTCGAGGCCAAGACTAAACTCCATTATGATAGACCACACTCAATTTATCATCCACTCTTATATGAGGAAAGCACATTTGTTCATTGGAGCAATATTGGGATAAAATTCCAAGTGGGTGCCAAGGATCATGCTAGAATGAAATACGAGAGCCATCTCCAATTCTATATGTGATATAAGGTTTGACAAGCTCTAGAAGTTTAAGAAGCTTTCTCCAACTCCAAGAATCACATCTGGATGGTTTAATAGAACAAAAAGAGTTGAACTTCATCAAATATTTGGTGCACCAAGCAAGCCAAAGAGAACCTGCTTGTGACAATAGAGCCCATATGTTCTTAAGCAACCATGTCTTATTCCACAAAGTTAAGTTCCTGAATTCTAGGCCCCTTCGTACTTTGGAAAACACATCTCATCCCAGCTTACCTTAGCTCCTCTTGAGTCGGTAGCACTACCCTTCCATAAAAAGGAAAAGTATATACTTTGAACTTTCCTAATAACTTCAGACGGGAGAATGAAATGATGACCCTAGAAATTGAACATGCTATAAATCACTGAATTAATCAATTCAGTCTGATCAGTTTGGATCATGTTTAGTAATATAAAATGGAATGGAAAGGAATTGAATGATCCAAATGGAATGTCAATATCATTCTCTTGATTGATATCATCTTCAGTGCTAAGGAATGGAATGAGAAACAAAAATAAGCTTTTAACAAGTATACTCTTAATAATTATTTGACGGGTTGTGATGATATCTTATCGAAATGGGACCAGTTTGGGTCTTTCCTATGACTTGTCCCATTAGATAATATATATATTTATATATATAAATATAATTATACATTTAAAATTTTAATTAACATAAACATATTTTTAAAATTATATTTATTTATTTATGAGAATTTTTGTCTGAATAAAATCGATTATGTTTATTTTATTTTATTAAAATAATGTAAAACTATGAAATTTAGTATATTAATTCTGTTATTATAAATGTATAAATTTGTTTTACATTTTAAACTATATTTAATATAATGTGTACTAATGTTTTCATAAATTAAGTCAAAATAGGTCAAGTCATTATTTTAATTATTTTAAGCGATAAATTATATAATATAATATTATAAAATGAGATGGGTCAAAATAAAAGCTCTATTATATATTAATATAATAATTACTCATTAGTTTTGGTATTTTTATAATTTAACTAAAAATTGAAGGATAAAATTGACAATCATAATATTAACTTGAGAAACAGATAAAGGAATGATTATTTCTTCCTTTATGGGATGGAATGAAATTTTAAGAAATTGGGTGAATGGCCATGGAATGGTTATTCTGATTTTCTTTTACACAATCAAATAAGAAAAATGGAATGGAGAATGGAATGGAGATCGGAATAATGATTCCGATTCCATTTCATTCTATCCTATGAAACGGAGCATTATAGACCAATTCCTTTTATTTTTCATATGTTTTGGCTGATTTGATCCTATCTCTAATTTTCTCTTTTCCAGCTAACGTCGAATACGAGCCAGCATGATGAGGTCGATTTCGAGTTCATGGGAAATGATACTCTCCCTTTTATACTCCACACCAACGTCATTTCAAAAGGAGTTGGAAACAGGGAGCAGCGGATCGCTCTATGGTTCGATCCGAGGGCAAATTACCATAATTACAGTATTCTGTGGAACACACACCAGATTGTGTAAGTATAGATAAGGGAATATGAACTAACAAAAACATGCTTTTTTGGTTAAATTTAATCTTCTTTTCTGTTTTTTTTGGCAAAATGTGAATAAAAATCTTAACGTGCAGGTTATTTATCGATGGAACACCGATACGGATCTTCAGGAACACCTCAGAAATTGGTGTGGACTACCCTTCCGAGCCCATGAGAGTTATAGCAACAATATGGCAGGCAGATTGGGCGTCCGGTGGGAGACCAACCAATTGGTCTCAGTCGCCCTTTACAGCTTCATACAAAGGATTCGACATTGACGGGTGCTCCATATCCAGAACCGAAGGCGCTTGTGCCTCTCCCAAGTTATGGTGGAACAAGAAGAAATACTGGCAGTTAGATGCTCGTCAAAAGATGTCTTATGAGCACGTTAGGAGTACATACTTGGTCTATGATTACTGCTCAGACAAGAGCAAGCATCCTATCCCTCCACCAGAGTGCAAAGTGAATCAGTAGAACTCGAATTTAAAAACATGACAGCGGTATGTAAGTGCGGAATTTGTCATACTGGGCAGTCTATCCAGCAATAAATTTGGTGATATAAAAAAAACCCATTGCCTTTAGATTTATAATTTATTGTTCATTTTCATCATATAATTTATATGAGCTGTACCTTCTATTGAATTTATCGAATTGTATTTATTTGTATTAATATGAGTTGTACAAGAATGCAACAAGATAGAGCTGTGTGAGGGGTTTCTAAAAATCGAAGAACCATGAAAAAAAATCTTCCAGCTGGGTAGCTTATCTAGAGCTCTATTTTCTAGGAAAGAGAAGTCAACTGTACAACCCTCTTTCTGAGTAGAAAAATAAATATAGTCAATTAATCTATGGCAGCACTATATTTCAGAAGTAGATGCGAGGATCAAATTAACTCCAGAAATAGAATCCCATGCTGGAATAAATCTTTGGTAGGGATATCTTAGAATCACTCGAAGAACAGGAAGCTTCGACAAAAATGCTCCTTTCCTGAATGAAAGCAAATATTCCCCATTCGTGGTTGTGCCAAAGGTCAGAAGGCTGTTGCAATAATGCATGACATATCGCTGTTCAAGAAACTAAGAGGCTGAGTGCAACTAATGTTATTAAACATTGCTCATCAAACTTTCTGTTGAGATTATCTCACATCAAGTCGAATACTCGTGGGACCCAAAATTTTGTCGGATGAGTGAAAATTGTGAAGGATAATTTCGAATTTGAAATGTTCTAATTTCATGTAATCCTATCTCAAATCAAATCGGGATATTTCTAGTATATAATTAGGAAATATCTGATATCATTTTTATGTGATAGTATATTTATAGAATTGAATAGTGTCTCATAAGACAAGAGTGAGGAATCTTGTGATCTTGATCTTTCTTGTTAACTTGTGGATCATGTTAGGGCGTAAGAACTTGAAAGATCGTGTTTGAGACTCTTTTTTGAGAGGGTTGTAATAGGGGCTTGGATGCGGGATTGAAAATCTCTATCAAATTATAATATCATGTTTTGATCTAGTGGATTATTTACTTTATATCATGGAGCTACCAAGTCTTGGGGTGAGGCTAAGTAATCAAGGAGAAGGTGAACTAGAAGGTGAAACACCTAATGATCAAGGTAAAGAAAAGATCCTATCCAAGTAATCTTACTGCCGGCGAGCCTTCAAGCTATTCTTCTTTGGCATTCGCTCGAGTCAGGCTCGGGAAGATTACCTTGGGGAAGAATCAGTCCGGTCATTTTGAACAATGATCACTCTCTCCTTGATAACTTAGATTACCTCGAATTGATACAAAAGGACCATTTCTGATGTGCAGGATCCTCACTATGAGACATGCATAGAGCATACTCTAGGATGTCCCTGCTAGTTTGCTAATCAAGCCCTACTATCTACCCCGGTAGATCCTGGAAGAGATGAAAGAGTTAGAACATGTTGAGAGAAATGCTTGGGAAAGGGTTTTTATGCAACCTCTCTTTTGCCTCAACTTCTATGAGAAGGTGGGTATTTATAGAGCGAACTTTGTTGAAAAATTTCATTACTTACATGACCCTTTCCTACAACCCACATACCCAAAGGAGGCAATGACTCATCCTAAAGGACAATAATTCAAAGCACTCCTGGAGCTGTGTCAAAAGCTAGAGTCACTGTACATGATGAAGTCTCTTACCAATATGTTATATTTGAAGAAGCAATTGTACCGATTGAGGGTGAGTTTTTACACACCAATGGGCGACCAGGTGGATCTGTTCAATCAAATCGTAATTGACCTCCAGTCCATTGGTGTAAATATAAGGATCAAGCTTTGATACTATTGTGCTCTCTGTCATACTTCTATAAGAATTTTATTGACACGACGTTGTGCAGTAAATCGAGGATCATCCTGGAAGACGTCAAGGCGGGCGTTGAATTTGAAAGAATTGAAAAAGAAGGTGATGGAAGGCTCAAGTAGTGTGGCTAGATAAGGGTATGCATGGGTATAGAGTAGACCTGGAACTAATAGGAACCTACCCTATTGGGTAAATTCTGGATAGATCTCTATGAAAATAATGTAGGTTTCAGGTAAAGAAGTAAGGAACTGGTCAGTTCATGTTCCAGTTCCGTTATTCGCACGGTTAATTTTAATTATTCGTAACTTTCTCGTTTGAAATCTAATTTACAAACTGTTAAACTGTCATATTTCTAACTCGATGAACTTTCATTTGATATAATAATTATGCATATTTGATGATTTTGTTGTGTTTAAAGTACCATTATACTTAAAAATAATAATAGCTAGTATTTAAATACAATGAAAACATATTTAAAAATTATACATATTTGATTATGATAAATATATATATGAAATAATAGTAATTATAAAAAATATCTAAGTAATTCATATTATAGAAATAAAAGAATAAATAATAAATACGCTCCAATTGAGTACCCGGAATTCGTGGTATCTTACAGGTTCTGAATAGGGTCCGGTTCCAAGATTTAACAAGGTAGGGTCTGGTTCCAAGATTTAGGCACAACTCTTTTACAGAGTAGGTCCCGGTACTATAAAAAAATACAAAGTACCCAGACCCGATTGCCTGCTACGATTGAAGGTTTTCTTACAAGAGGCAAATTTGAGAGTATAAGTCATGGAAGTATAGGAAGGTCCAGAACAAAATTTTGAGCAAGGTTGACTTGCTACAACTAAGACTAGGAGGGCCATATCAAGTAAAACTACCCTAAGAGAAAAGCAAAGTAAGCTAATTCCTCAGCATATGTGGGGGAAGAAGAGGCGGAGAATGAGATCTTGACAGAAACAAAATATGCCAGTAGGGAAACAGGCAAATTTGTAAGAGATTCTTGATTCAGGTAGCACATTTCATGTATCTCATAATAAGAGTCTGTTTATCACTTATCATCCAGTTGTAGGTGATAAGATTTGTATAGGAAATGGGCAAGTATGTGGAGTTGTCGAGATCAGGAATATAAGAATCAAGATATTTGATGGGTGTGAGAGAGTTTTATTAACTGGTGTTAGGCATGCCCCTAAATTTAAAAGGTTAATTTCTCTGGGAACACTTGATTGATGTGAGTAAAAGTACAAGGCACTAGGTAAAGTGATGAAAATCTCAAAGGAAGCACTCGTAGTTGTGAAAGGGGTGTTGCAAGGAGGGCTCCATGTCTTGTAGATAATGATCGGGATTACAACAAAGGATGAGTATGTGACTCTCCAAAAATACTTGGATGACCTCGGGCACTAAAGGATGAACATGTCCAAGACGTTGTGCATTGCTGTAAGACCTCAAAATCCCTTGTGAATAAGTGAATGTCCTTAAATAAGCCTGCTGTGGTCAAGCAGCATAAAGATAGAATTCGAGAGAAGGTGAAGACAACTTGGAGAAATGTGGATTCGATGAAAACTCTTAAAACTCAGCCTATGAAAGTAGGAGTTGATAAATCAAGAAGGCATGTGGGGAGGTAACAACTCTGCGACAAAAAGAGCATGCTCATGACAAACAAAGGAAGTAATGAAGATCGCCTAAAACACTCGAGCTTCAAGGATGGTGATTTTGGAGAATGTTGAAACTATGTCAAAGTTGACTTTTCAATTCGTCAGCTAGAAACCTATAGGAGTACTACTGAAACCTAACACCTTGAATAAGTGGCACACAAAGAGGTAGAGCCTAGGAATGGGCTAAGCAAAGCAAGCAAATTGAGATCGATGGTGGTTGGCTTGATGCAAGCAACTTCAATTAAACATGAATTTATAGACCCTATAATTAAGAGTGGTTTTTAAGGTGTATAAAAACTGGTCCAAAAATTTGGATAAGAACCCAAAAATCTTGTGTTGTCCTCCAATTATAATCATACAAAAATATAATATCACATTTAATAATTTATTTTATTATTAGATTTTGACAATAAAAATGATACTTTTGATATTATGGACTTGAATTTTGGTTCATATTAATAATAGCTTCCCACCATTAGTAGTTAAATTTTCATTATCCTGTATGGTTATTAGTATGATTTTTAGGTTTGAAAAACCGAACCAAAGTTCAACCCTGGCAATTAAAAAGCAAAACCACTAGATCCAATCAGTTTGACCCCTTGTCCTAAGATGTCTCTATAGGGATAGCATGAGCCCCCTAATGCTTAGATATGGATGCCGGTTAGGGTGCTAAGTCCCTCGCGCACATACCGGCCATGACCATGTGATAAAGGAAAGTGTTGGATCAACTGCATGGATATGGTATGGATTCTAGCAATGGAAAATCAGTGTAAAATTCCCTAGTAAGAGTATCACATGCTATAGATGGTAGAAACTTAAAATAAGTTATATTAGGAGACATGTTTTGGTGACCTCCCTCAGTACCAAGACCAAGGGGTATGAACGCACATCCATGATAGCGTGTTAGGATGCTTGTGTGCACAATGGCATGAGCGTGGTACTGTGTGGTGTTGGGCGATCGCCATGGTGATCGATTCAATGTAGCAATCTTTTTGTTGAGGATCGTTGGGTGTCACAATCCCTGGATGGAATCCATGATGTAGTGTTGGTCGATTAGGTATTCAGTTTATCGTTCAATCAATGATATTGTTGATAGCTTGCTTTGCTCGATCGGATACTCGATCATTGCCCGAGTATACTGTTACTCAATCATTGCTTGGGCAATCTCTCAGTAGGATGCTGTGGTGTGCTAGTGCATGGATGCTCTACTACTTGGCTATGAGCTCTCGGTAGAATTCAATGACATGCTAGTGCATGAGCACACTACTACTCGATTACGTATGGGCAACACAGTGCTAGCTACTCAATCTTGTGTTAGCAAAGTCCCTTATGATGATAGCTGAACCACGAGTGCATGCATGGTGCATGCACAGTACAAGAGGCCTACTGAGTATGGGTGGCACTCATGTAAACCCGAAGGACTCTCATGGTGTGGACCATGGGGTGACGGCTACACTTTTGACCAACCAATTACTAATCATTAGATGGTTACTTGACAACTCTTTTTATATTTCAAAGTCCATATGTATATATTTTGTATGTTGTATTTTGTAAGATAGAGGAACACTCTATTCTGTAGGCATAGAATAGTGGTTTTGTAAGACTCATGTAATCCTTGGCAAACAACTCGAGTGGATATCAGTCAAGTGAGGAGCGCAAGCATGTTGGATCATGAGGCGTATACTTGATAGTGTGAAGTCCGGGTGAAGAGTGCAAGTGCAAGGCACGAAGCATATACTTGGTAGTGTATAATCAATCTTATAATTGGGTTTTTGTTGTAACTCGATCTGTGGATAGAGTTGAGATTCCCAATTTATTGTGCCGCATATATCTATTTTTCTTGTTGCATCAATGAATGATCGAATTGTGTTTACTTGATGAGTAACCTCTAGTCGAATTGTGTGTGCATGTGATAGTGATTGGCTGAGAGTGCAGATTGCTCAACGCTATCACAGGAATGAAAAATTTGGTGGTACTTTCAACCCTGTAACAGATATGTGTTTATATTGCATGATAAATTAATGTGATCAACTATTTTGAAGTTTTTTTTTTTATAAAACCTTATAAATAAAAAAATCTAGAAATAAATGAATCTTACTGTTCTTGATATCATATAAGTATTTATACTTAGTATACTTGAAACATACAAAAAAAAAAAAACTTTCTTCTCTATAGGAATCATGGTGGTAAAAGACTTGTTTGCCATTTTCTTAATAAATTAGAAATTTCAATTCTAAGTACTACATTAAAATGAGTATTACTTCATATTTTTGTAAGTCGAAGCAAGTATTTTATAGGAATATGTAATATAAAGATAACCATGTATTGTATGATGGTTTGATTTGATGATTGAGTGCATAGCATAGGATTAGGGCCTATGATGGTTTGATTTGATGATTATGCATATTCATTAACTCTGCACATTGAATTAGGGTCTATGATGCTAACAACGAATTGAACTCAGATTTACATGAGACATGAATAGTGATGTAGATGTAAATCGAGTCAAATCAAGTGCCATTTACATACCTTACTAGTTAGGTACTCATTTATTGCATGAAATCTCTTATCTTTCAAGTAATGAGGGTCATTATAATAGGAAAGTCTCATGAGGAGTTAGATAACTGTTTTCAGTAGGCTCCTACGTTAGTCACTCTAGTACTCCTTCCATTAAGCAATTGTGTGATTTTTAGGTATTATTCACTCAAGTCAATCTAAAATTGGAATTTTATTAATATAATTTAACATTATCCTGAAATTGAACTTTATGTTTCCATTTAGATAATAGAACCATGGTATAATCAAAACAACAGTTTGGCAAACCTCACAACATTTTGGAGAATGGAAGATCACACTAATTCAAGATAATGCCCATCATCCACTCACATAGTTATTTTATTCTCTAAAAAACTCAAATAGGATGATACAGGACAGGGAAAAAGTAATTTTGATTTCCTATAAATAAAGAAAATTTGGAAATTATTTAGATTTGATTCCATAAATAATTTGCCCTTAATTTTGAAAATCTTATATTGTTTTAGCTCACAATGTCGTGATGAGGAATGCCAATTAAATTGTTTGGATTGGTAATAATTAAGTTAACTACTCGAGCAATTAATACTAATTTATACATTTGTCATAATTTGAATAATATTTTCTAATATAATGTAGTGATATATGATTATCTTAAAATTTCTCACTTGATTTTGCAGTTTAAATATGCTACCAAAGTAGATTTATGTTATATATGTATTAATTATGTGAGTTGTACTACTTAATGAACTTCCCATTATTAGAGATGTTTTTATACACTTTCTGGTGTAACTGTGATCTTATCTTACAAGGTGACAAGAGAAAACACAAAATAGATTGGATGAGATGGAGGTATAAAATGAATGCTAATGATTTGAATAATTATAATATTTATTACTCACTAAAACAATTTCACTGGCACTTTCATGCTGCATCATCATAAGGTCAAATATTTAATACTTTCTTATCTAGATGGTGCTAAATTACTTTGCATTATTGCACTCCCTGAATTCCATTATATAGACTTCAGGAAATTTCACCGTGTGATTCGAGAAAAGAGAAAGAAGATTAAGGGTTTGATTGAGAGGATAGATTGGAGAACAATGAAAGAAATGAAGATGAGCATCCACTTTAGCGCGGTTCTTCTTCTTCTGCTTGTCATAGTGGCCAATGGTAAATATTTCTGATACCCATGCGAAATTGGATTTTATTCTTGTTAGGTCACAGAGTTCAGATTTTTTTCGTGTTTTATAGAAACAAAAATGACCGCGGCATTGTACAAGTTTTGCGAGGGCTCGGTACCTTTTCCGGGTCCGAAGTGCACTGAAGAGATATGTGTCAAAGCGTGCAAGCAAGCGCATGGACCGGATGCTGAGGGGATGTGCTTCTTTTATGAAAAGCCAGATGATTTGTGCCGATGTCGATGGTGGCCTTGCCCTCCTTCAAGTGCTGTCGCCTCAAATTTGCAGCATTAATGAGTTTCACTCATAAGAATATGCCGATGCCGTAGACATGCATTATTTATATGATAAATTAAAGTTCGGTATCGTGCCCTTTTTATCGAGAAATATTACTTTTTTATCCTAAATTTCATTGGCTATATTTTATATCATGTTCTTCCCCCAAGCAATTATAAGTAGTGTTGGCCACGGGCCAGTTTGGGCCCGGAATTAGCCTGGTCAAAACTAAACCAAAACCGACCTCGAACTGTGAGGCTTAAGGTTCGGGGTCGGTTCAAAAATCAGAACCATCGATTTCGAACCAGAATTGGCGAGAAAGGTTAAAAAATTTTTTTTTAATCCAACAGCCTCTGCCAAGGCTGCAAGCCTACACGCTCTACCCCCTCCCCCAACGCACGCCCCCCACCCCCCATCCTATGGCTGGCAACTAGCTCCCCGCTATTCACTTTTCCTTTTTTTTTTTTTTGAACACTTTTTAAATTTTCATGCTAGAGTAAATATTTATTGTGCGATACAAAATACAACTAAATTCGTTCTATAAATCACAGTTCAAATCTTGATACATGTAGAATTGACCGTCAATAATCATAAAAATTTTATAAATGTCAATTATTTAACTATAATTTACACAACGAACTCGTTATATAAATCAAATTTTATTTAATTTCAACAAGAATCGAGCCAGTCGGTTCGTAACTGGATGGAATCGTGGTTCTAAACTGGAACCGTCTAGTCCAAACCGCCTTTTAGACTGTTCAAGGCCGGTTCTAAGGGGCCACCAAATAAGAACCGACGGTTTTGAACGAGAACCGGCCGGTTCTGGAACCACGGCCAAGACTAATTATAAGGATAAACAAGACAATTAATAATAATAGTATATATAGGCCATTCCATGCATATAAGCATGACCATTTCCGTCATGAAATAAATCCCACTTTGGACAGTTGAGAGAATGAGACCTTTATAAGAGAACTGGGTGTTGGAAAAAATGGCATAGTAAATGAGAAATTATTCTCATAAAATTGAAGAAACCTTGAGATGCTAAGAGCACATGCTTAATATATACAAAGAGGTGTTGGCTTGAGATAACCCACAAAGAGACAAAGTCCCTTGAGCCCATGATGCAGTGATCGGAAAATGGATAAGGAGAAGATATTTTAAAATGTTTATAAGCAAAGAATTATATTGGACTTGAATTTCGGTACATATTATTAATTGCTTCCCACTATTAGCGTTAATTTTTCATTATCCTATATGGTTATTAGTATGATTTTAGGTTTGAAAAATCGAACCAAAATTCAACCCTGGCAATTGAAAGGAAAAACCACTAGTTCCAATCACTCTGACCCTTGTCCTAAGATGTCTCTATAGGGATAGCATGAGCCCCATAATGCTCAAATATGGACACCAATTGGGGTGCTAAGTCCCTCGCGCACATACCAGCCATGACCATGTGATAAAGGAAAGTGTTGGATCAGCTGCATGGATATGATATGGATTCTAGCAATGGACAATTAGTGTAAAAGTCCTTGGTAAGAGTATCACATGCTGCAGATGGTAGAAACTTAAAATAAGTTATATTAGGGGATATGTTTTGGTGACCTCCCTCAGTACCAAGACTAAGGGGTATGGACGCACACCATGATAGCGTGCTTGGATGCTTGTGTGCGCAATGTCATGAGCATGGTACCATGTTGTGATGGGCGATCGCCATGGTGATCGATCCAATATGGTAGGCTTCTTGTTGAGGATCGTTGGGTGTCCAAATCCCTGGATGGAATCCATGATGTAGTGTTGGTTGATTAGGTATTCGGTTTGTCACTCGATCAATGATATTATAGATAGCTTGTTTTGCTCGATTAGATACTTGATCACTGCCCGAGTATGGGATGTGACTATTACTCAATCATTGCTTGAGCAAACTCTCGGTAGCATATTGTGGCGTGCTAGCGCATGGGCGCTCTGCTACTTGACTACGAGCTCTCGGTAGGATTCACCGACATGCTAGTGCATGAGCACCCTACTACTCGATTACGTATGGGCAACACAGTGCTAGCTACTCAGTCTTATGCCAGTAAAGTCCCTTATGATGATAGTTGAACCATGAGTGCATGCATGGTGCATGCACGATACATGAGACCCAACTAAGTATGGGTGGCACTCATGTAAACTTGGAGGACTCTCATGGTGTGGACCATGGGGTAACGGTTACACTATTGACTGATGCTACTTTGACTAGGCGATTACTAATCATTAGATGGTTACCTAACAATTCTCTTTAATATTTCAAGTCCATATGTATATATTTTGTATGTTGTATTTTGTAAGACAGAGGAACACTCTTTATTCTATAGGCGTAGAATAGTGGTTTTGTAAGACTCGTGTAATCCTTGGCAGACAACTCGACTGGATATCAAT
This sequence comes from Lagerstroemia speciosa, assembly GCA_037672795.1. NCBI lineage: Eukaryota > Viridiplantae > Streptophyta > Magnoliopsida > Myrtales > Lythraceae > Lagerstroemia > Lagerstroemia speciosa. The sequence goes on from CM075288.1 coordinate 8,215,303, forward strand.
CAAGTGAGGAGAGCAAACATGTTGGATCGTGAGGCGTATACTTGATATTATGAAGTCCGAGTGAAGAGTACAGGTACAGGGCACAAAGCATATACTTGGTAGTGTATAATCAGCCTTGTAATTGGATTTTTATTGTAACTCGATTTGTGGATAGAGTTGAGATTTTCCCAATTTATTGTGTTGCATGTGTCTATTTTGCTTGTTGCATCAATGAATGGTCAAATTGTGTTTACTTGATGAGTAACCTCTAGTAGAATTATGTGTGCATGTGATATTGGCTGGCTGAGAGTGTGGACTGCTCAGCGCCATCACGGGAACGAAAAATTTGGTGGTATTTTTTATCCTGTAACATATAGAGTCTTATGTGTTTATCATCACGAACTAATGGTATAAACTATTTTCAAGTTTTTTTATGAGACTTTATAAATAAAAAAATCTAGAAATAAATGAATCTTATTGTTTCTGATATCATATAAATATTGATACATAGTATACCCGAAACATACAAAGCTTTCTTCTCTACAGGAATCATGGTGGTAAAAGACTTGTTTGCCAATTTCTTAATAAATTAGAAATTTCAATTCTAAGTACTACATTAAAATGAGTATTAGTTAATATTTTCTTAAGGCGAAACAAATATTTTATGGGAATATGTAGTGTAAAGATAACCATGTGTTGCGTGATGGTTTGATTTGATGATTGACTGCATAGCATGGGATTAGGGCCTATGATGGTTTGATTTGATGATTGTGCATATTCATTAAATTTGCACGTTGAATTAGGGTCTATGATGCTAACAATGAATTGAACTTAGATTTACATGAGACAAGAATAGTGATGTATAAGTAATTCGAGCTGAATCAAGTGCCATTTACATACCTTACTAGTTAGGTACCCATTAATTTCTTGCATTAAATCTCTTATCTTTTGGGCAATGAGGTCATTATAATAGAAAAATCCCATGAGGAGTTAGATAACTATTTTTAATGGGCTCATACGCCAGTCACTCTAGTACTCCTTCCGTTAAGTACATCGCATGATTTTTAAGTATCTATTCTTATATTCTAAAACAGAGTTCCAAGGGAACTGTGCCATGACGCCACGTCATAAGGTATCCACGTGGCAGCTGTAGACTGAGGTTTCCATTTTGTTTTTTTACTTTTTATTTTCTTCTATTATTGCAGTCTGGAGGAGAGTTTCACCGGTGTCTCCAGCATTCCCCAAGCCGTTTAGTCTTTTGCATCCTCTCATGTCGCCAGGGTTTGATGGCCATTTATTTCTTTCACCGTACTGACCTTCCATATTTCTCTTTTCTTTCGTTCCAGAAAGGCTCTGTGTTGGGTATTTTGGGTTTCGGCAGAGGTAAAGGGCACGGTATAATTGGCTCGCCACCGTCGTTTGCCTTCATTCCTCGCCATTGACCAACCATGTCCTCAGTAGGTACTACACTCCCCTCCCTTTTCCTTCTTATTTCGCTGGATGAAGGGATGCTGTGAGCTCTTTCCTCCTTTCAGGCAGAAAGATGCAGACATGTTGTTCTTTCTCCCTCGAGTCTGGTCGTTTCGCTCGCTCACTCCTCTAGCCCTCATCGACTGGTTTCCTTTTTCGCTACAATTTTGCTACAATTTTTAGTACTTTTGTGATATAAGCACATATTACTCTTTTGAGATCGTTTTAGGATTTTGAAAATTGGAGGCTTTGGAGTTCCTCAGCATTCTTGGCCTTCTCATTGTCTATTTTATTAAGGGATTTTTTTATTATAGGACATTGGACACTGTAATATTTCAGTAAAATGGATGAAACTGCGCCTTCTTTAAGTATGGTTCTATCAATTACCCTATCTTTCTCTATCTCGCTTGCTATGGCATCTACTTCCTTCGTCTATAGAAATTTCTTGAACTTGACAATAGACTGGTTTTATTCTCGAGTTTATTTTGTTTTCCTATGGTGGAAATCGGAATTCAAAACGAGAAAATATGCTTCCTTTTTGCTATTTGAGCATGAAGTGCCTCTTTTCTCCCTTTCCTAGAGCATGGGTCAGGAACATCAATTGTTTAGTCTGTGGTTGCTTAATCGGCAAACACAAAGGTAAATGAGTAACGAGTAGCAGTGAAAATGAGGTTTCTATATCCGTTTTGTCCTGATATTCATATTTAGGATAATATGAGGTATTTGAAAGTTGTTCCATGGCGTTGAAACTATTGATTGCCTTTGTTGTTTGTTTTGAATTTCGATACCAGTGTTATCTTTTCATTGGCAACTTTGTGTTATCAGCCATCTAACTCATCATTGAATTAGAATTCTAATACTTCATTCTTAAGTGTACATATTTTAGTATGTTTCTTTCATAGATGATTTACTCTTTAAGCATTTAAATATGTTTTCTGATTATTTTTTGGCAGGATATGGCCAATCAAGTGAGCCTATTGCAGGGTCGGCTTATAGAAGAACATAAGAGATTAAGATGCATTTTTTGGTTCTTTTTAACATACTACATTTTACAGTCACATGAATCTCATTTCTTACATCTTCATCTTTATATGTATCTCATGCATATTGATGTGTGATTGCAGTAAAGGACAATTTAATTTCTATTTCTACATCTGGTGTGATAGTAACATGAGTCACATACCGCTTCTGGTAAGTCTCTCCGATCAAAATATTATTAGATTTCATTCTGTTGGACCATTATCAGCAATATTTGCAATTTGTTGCTTTTATTAACCTTTGACTAATTTTATTGTTGCCTTCACTTTTTCTTCTTCATTTTAAATAGAGAGTTTGTCCATCTGCAATCAAGACTTTAGAACCGTAAAATCGGAACAATGTTAGGGAGATGGTGCTATCAATTATTCATATAAGATAAAGCTGATGATTTGTATCAATTGACTCATAAGTCTGTGCAGTTCTATTCACCTGTAGCTAATTTAGTACGTTTATTGTCTCATTTTTGCTGCTAAAACTTATATGAATATGATGCCTTCCATTCTTCCTCAAAGATTTGTCGATTTTTATAGTGGTTAATTTTTATATTCCCATCTCACAGCATATCTCACTGTCTTCTCTGTGTTTTCAGCCTCCAAAAAGTTTCCTTATTGATTTAAGGGATCTTGCCACATTCGGCATAGTACGAATATGGTTGTTTGGCCTCCTATGATAAAAGAGTTTTGGGGCTCGAAAAGGAGCTCAGAGGAGGAAATGAAAGCTGTCTACTTTTTAATTATATTTCTCCGAAATATGTTTTGGTGGTATATCACTTCTTTGGTGCATGATGAAATTTTGATATCATTGAAGCTTATCTTCTTGCCTCTCTGAAATATGTTTCTTTCCTCTTTATTTGATATAATTCTTCTACTACCATTTGGTGATAGGTCTTGGTTTGAGATTGGCTGGATATTTGAGGTTTTGTTTGAGAAGTTCATATTTTTAGCATCTATCAGGACACTTATGTGCTCCTATTTTGTTGCTTGCTACCCAGATGAAATCTAGTTGACTATTGAAAGCAGAAGATAAGTCACATACTGAAAGTGGCTTTCAAAATATGCAGGAGGCTATTGGTAGAATCTAACATGGATTAAAGATGATAAAGATATCTTGAAATTGTCAACTATGCCGTTAACTAGGTTTAGAACTCTAAAGGTTGAAGCTTTTTCTATTGTTATAGGTGCAATTTTTGCCCTTATTATAATCCATAATTTTCAAAATTTTATTTGGGAGTTTTGTTCTCTATTTCATATTTCGATATGTCTCACTTATCCTCCAAGTACAAAGAGTTTTTTCCCCTGTTCCTATATTTGTGAAAGAGCCAATCCTTCAAGAGCTATTCACATCGCCCTTTTTTGGGTTAAACATTATGTTCATGTTTACAGTTTATTCAGTTGCAGCTGCTTGAGGTGGGCAATGGATTTTCTTGACTTGGAGCTTTAGACATTGTTGAAATTCCGATTTTGCAATGTTGATTTATCTGTAGCATAGACCAGAAAGAATAAATAAAATCTCATTTGATGAAAATTATATATATTTTGGTTAAATGATGTCATGTAATTGGTATTAATTTTGTTGAATGAAGATGAGTTGTTTTTATTGTAGCATGCCATTTTTTAATAAAGCATATGGAATTTTTTTTCTTTGATGGAATCATTGCCTATTCCAATGTAGCTGTCAGGGGTAACTATTAACATAAAAGTATTTGTTGTTATTGAACTCTCCGCAGCAGAGCGCGGGTCTTTCAACTAGTTATTCCCTCAAGTTATGTGAAAATAGTTATCTAAAATTGGAATTTTTTAATATAATTGACATTATCCTAAAATTGACTTTATGTTTCCATTTAGATAATAGAACCACTGTATAATCAAAACAACGGTTTGGCACACCTCATAACATTTTTGAGAATGGAAGATCACACTGATTCAAGATAATGCCTGCCCATCATCCACTCGTATAATTATTTTATTCTCTAAAAATTCAAATAGGATGATAAACGACAGGGAAAAAGTAATTTGATTCCATGTAAATAAAGAAGATTTGAAAATTAATTATTTAGATTTGATTCCATAAATAATTTTGTGCTTAATTTTAAAAATCTTTAATAGTCTTGCTTCATAGTGTCATGGTGAGGAATGCCAATTAAATCGCTTTGATAGTAATAATTAAGTCAACTACTCAAACGATTAACACTAGTTTATAAGTTTTTCACAATCTAATTGATATTTTCTCATATCACATGACAATATATGATTATCTTAGAATTTCTCATTAATTTTGGAGTTTAAATATGCTACCAAAGTAGATTTATATTATATATGTATTAATTATGTGAGTTGTACTACTTAATGAACTTCCCATTTTTAGAGATGTTTTCACACACTTTTTGGTGAAATTGTGATCTTATCTAACAGAGTGACAAGAGAAAACACCAAATAGATTGGATGAGATGGAGGTATAAAATAAATACTAATAATTTGAATAATTGTAATAATTATTACTCATTATAATAATTTCACTCGCACTTTTATACTGTATCATCACATGGTCAAACATTTAACAATTTCTCTTTTAGATGGTACTAAATTACTTTGTATTATTGCATCCTCCCTGAATTCCATTATATAAAGTTCAAGGATTTTCACAGTGAGACTCGAGAAGGAGAGAGAACATTAAGGAGTTGATTAAAAGGGAAAGATTGGAGAACAATGAAAGGAATGAAGATGAGCATCCACTATGGCATGGTTCTTCTTCTTCTGCTTGTCATAGTGGCCCATGGTAAATATTTCTAATCCCTGTGCGAAATTATATTTCATTCTTGTTAGGTCACCAAGTTCGGATTTTTTTCCCTTGTTTTATAGAAACAAAAATGACTGTGGCATTGGCCCAGTACTGCGAGGGCTTGGTGCCTTTCCCTGGTCCGAAGTGTACCGAAGATATATGTATCAAAGCGTGCAAGCAAGTGCATGGACCAGATGCTGAGGGGATGTGCTTCTTTTATGAAAAGCCAGACGATTCATGCCGATGTCGATGGTGGCCTTGCCCTCCTTCAACTGCTGCCGCCTCAGATTTGCAGCATCAAAGAGTTTTACTTATAAGAATGTGCTGATGCCGCAGACATGCGTTATTTTTATGATAAATTAAAGCTCGGTGCACTTTTTAATATAGAAATATTACTCCTTTACACTAAACTTCATTGGCTATATTTTATTTATTGTTCTTCCCCCGGGCAATTATAACAATAAACAAGACAATTAGTAATAGTATATATAGGCTAAGTATAACCATTTCCGTTATAGATTAAATTTCACGTCCAAGAGTTGAGAGAACGAGACCATTATAGGAGAATTGGGTGTTGGAAAAAATAGCACGGTGAACGATAAATTGTTCTCACAAAATTGAAAAAATTTGATGGACTAAGATACATGGACTTAATATATATAAAGAGAAGTTAGCAACTTGGGATAAGCTCATGGAGAGATAAAGCCCGCTGATCCGATAGTGAAGTAATGAGAAAATGAATCTCACATGTATAAGGAGAAGATATTTTAAAAGGTTTATAAATAAATTGGATGTGTAATATTCATAACTACTTTATACGACTCATACCCACCTCATTTGTCTATGCAAGGGGTACAGTCAGCGGCCGATTTTATTGAACTCATATGCATGTAAGCTGCAGGAGCATCGAATGTTCATTCTAACAACGAAGCCTCGCGTGAGGTCAAATTTTCCCTTCTCCTACCTTTTTCCTTCAAAGAACCGATGGCAGCTGCTCTTCGGTTTAAGATTGTTTAAAGCTCATTAAACTTTAGGTGAGTTAAGGAAGCTGGCCTAATTAAGAGCAGATTAATTTCCCGGTTCAAAGTTTTAATGATCAGTTCATGCCATTAATTCCTGGTTCGAGACCATTAAGCCAGTAGTCCTCTACCCTCCCTACAAGCAGCACCACTGCCAAGGCTGCAAAAATAACATCTGCAAACTATTCTCTCACTCTGTTTTCCTCATGCACTATTTTACGTGGTTGTACTTTTAATTTGTCCGGTTGCTCGAGAAGTTCAAAGTTAAGTATTGCTTAACCTCTTCTGTCGTTGAACCCTAAGAAGCTGACATTCACACTTTCTCAACACAACCATAGGGACAAATTAGTTTTAAAAATACTGAGACAGTCACACGTCTTAACTATTAGCACATTTTTATATCAAGGCAAACTACATAAAAAAGGTATGTAGTTCAATTTTTTTCTAAAATGAAGCATAAATTAAAAGGAAAACAACTTGGCAAGTTCTATAGAAGGTAAATTTCATGCAATTAATATAACAAAAATTAAATTGTAAATTTAAAGTTATGCTTTTGATGGAACGAAATTTGATGCGAGAACTCACAATTTGCAAGAAGAATTTCCACAATTATGGCCTGCTGCCACATTTAAGTTTTACTCTTTCTAAAGGAGTAAAACATTAAACTCTATATAACTGGCTCTAAATCCTGTAAATGGTCCATCAAACCCCAGTTCACTAAAAGTGTCGTTTTCTTGGAGTGCAATCCGTATGGAGACATGCATCATTGAAATCACTGTTCTAGTCTTCGCAATTATCGCTGTGAACGGATATGAAGAACCGTTCAATTGAAACTATCAAGTACTGTGGGGTGAGTCCAACATCAAAGTCGAGGAAAACGGGTGGGTAGTGGGGCTGGCCTTGAATCAACATTCGGGTAACATATTTCGATCTATCCGTATAAGCTCACACATTGGTCTGACCCTCTCAAATAGTTCATGCATGAGTTGGAGTTGGAGTTGGAGTTGGAGTTCCATCTCCCATCTTTTCTGTGAAAGGAGTGTGTCGTATCCACTTGGGTAATGTTACGTTCTTGTTGTTTAGTTATAATACATTTATCTATTATGTTTTTGCACCAATTTAATTTAAGCTTTTTTTTTAAATTTATTTCCACTTTTCCCAAAGAACATTCATTTTTTCAGATGACACTAGACTACCTTGAATTTTTCTAAAATACAAAAGTAATATTATTTTCTCAGATGACTTTTTCGATAGGATTTTCCGATTGATGTCCTCCGAAACATTTTCGAATATATACAACCCTTGGAATTCCCGAGAGATTCATGTGCACCAAGTAGCCCTGGCCACGGGCCGGTTTGGATCCGGAACCGGTCAAAATCGAAATGGGACTGGAACTGGCCCTGAACCGTGAGACCCAAGGTTCAGGGCCGATTCCATTGGCCTTAGAAACCTGAACCATCGATTTTGAACCAAAATCGGAACCAGACCAATAATTCTGAACCGGAACCGGAACCGGTAGGAAACTTTTTTAAAATAATTTGAATTCTTCCTACTCCTAGGCTAGCCTTTTCAGGTTATGATCCCCCCACCCCCACCCCCAAGCCCCAACTTTTAACTTTTAACTTTTAACTTTTCATGCAAAGTATAAATAAATTCATTATATAAACTGCTATTCAGATATTAATACCCGTAAAATTAGCCCTTGATAATTATGAAAATTTTATACGTATCAATATTCTAATTTACACACCGAACTTATTATATATTAAACATTGAATATTTAAATTTTAACATAAATCGGTTCGGAACCAGACGGAACCGTGGTTACGAACCAGAACCGTCCGGTTCCGAATCGCCCTTGAACAGTCCAAGGGAAGGTTTAGGGCCAGTTCCAAGAGGCCACGGAACCAGAACCGGAACCTTCCGGTTCTGGAATCGTGGCCGGGCCTAGCACCGGGCATCGAAATCCCAACTATTCTTGTAGCAAAGATTGAAAAATAAGATTATCGGAATGAATAGAAGGAATAAATTTGACCAAATGTTTATCGCATTAAAATAGCATATAATATAATTTATTTTTTTAATGAATAATGAGAATGATAACAGTAGTGATGACCCATCGGGCTTTTGTATTTAATCGCAAATATATCAATTGAAAACTAGTACTAATATTGGCTGGTGTTTGCCATTATACTAGCTCAAAAGCTCCTCCTGAAACTATTACTCAGAATGAAACTCGAACATTTGACATTAACCTCATACAAATTGCATCGGAGTAAGATTTAGACTATTAGACCACCATTCTTAATAGTTCATTTATTATAATTTATATAGCTGAAGCCTGGCATCTTTAGTTTTGATGATGTATCCATACAAGAGGGTCAGGCATACGGTCGAAACTCAGCTATGGCTCGGGATTCTTTCAAATGTCTCTCAGGTTACCCAATAACCAAGATACTCTTGGGGTCCTCACCACATATTACGTGGGCGCATATACACACATATCATCGTGTTCTCTGATATTTCCCAACCATCTCAGGAGATTTCAAGGAAATAACTTAATAACATATTTGACACTTAAAAACTAGTTCATGGAAACGTCAAGCTTCTGCATGTACATATGCTAAGGGGGCCATACTCGACAGAAGAGAAAATGGAAAGAATTTAAGTTGGTGAAACAAAATAATTTAATAAAAAAATAGATAAAATCATGTAAAATATATAACATTTCAAGAAATTTTATCGAGTTCAACCTCATAGTGGGTACTTGATTACCACACAGTTGCATGATTGAGCCTAGAAAAGATGGGCTTCATTTGATCTTACTTGATGGTGGTCTATTTTCCTTTTATTTGAAGCTAACATCCGATGCAGACAAGCAAGACGAGGTTGATTTCGAATTCATAGGGAATGATGAGCTCCCTTATCTACTCCACACCAACGTCTGTATACAAGGTGTTGGAAATAGGGAGCAGCAGATTGCTCTGTGGTTCGACCCGAGAACAGATTACCACTCCTAAAGTATTCTCTGGAATGCACAACAGATAGTGTAAGTATTCATAATAATAATATAAACCATGTCACCCATTCTCCTACTTTTTTGGTTAAAGATCAGTTTCCTTTTCCTGTCAATGTAAAATCGTCCATAAAAATCTTAATCTGCAGGTTATTTGTCGATGATATACCCACAAGGGTCTTTAGAAACGCCTCAGAGATTGGAGTGGGCTACCCTCCCAGCCCATGTAGATAAGATCAACGATATGGCAAGCCGATTGGAAGGCCAACCAACTGGACTCAGTCGCCCTTCGTGGCTTCTTACAGAGGATTCGACAATGACGGGTGCTCCACAGCAAGAGCCGACAACTCTTGTGCCTCTCTCCTGAGTTCCGGTGGAATGATATAAGATACTGGCAGTTGGGTGAGTCTCAAGAGAGGACGTACAAGGATGCGAGAAATAAGTATTTGGTTTGCGATCACTGTTCGGATAAAAGTAGGTATCCCTTACCTCCACCAGAGAGTGCAAGGTGAACCAATAAAACACAAACTTAAATGTGATTGCAGTGTTTATTTGTGGAAATTGTTATCGTAGTTGACCCATCCTTCTTGCAAATTGCCAATTCTTGAAATCAATTTGGCTCCCCAAGAAAAAATTACCCTTACAGGATGGCTTTTAATTTTTTCCGTGCATATCACCTGATATTTAGAAGTTCAATAGATTCTGATCAGTTCAAGTTCGAGTCTAATAGGTCCACTAAGAGGATAAAGCTCTTCGAACATAAATTTTCTCTATATATAAGATTGGAATTCGAGACCTTATTTAAGGTGAAGGAATATTGAACCATTTCATTTAATTCATGTACAATTGTGCATTTTCATTTTATTAAAGCTTATATTGAACTTACTAAATTACCTCTCTCTTTATCAAAGATGTCAGTTATTCACTTGACTAATGTTAATTACATAAATATGCTTATTTGAACATATTTTCTGACCTAGATTCAAGTAAGTTGTTCGAGTCTTATGAGATTTTAACACATGATTGGTTGTTTTTCCCTTTGTTGAGTAAAATCAATTTATAATTAATTAATTCAATTTTTCTTCCAAGAATGTTGGTACTTCTGGACTTTTTATTGATGTAGGTGTTTAATGAAGAACCAACCGGGCCAAGGAAGTGGACCCTGACTCACGGAACCAAGATGGACAGAAGCTGGAAACAGAGGAAACAGAGGAGGGGTTGCGACCCTGAGTCGCGACTCCCTGAAGCAGAAAAGTGAACAGAGTCACTGAGTCGCGACCCCTCGCGGGCAGAGAAGATTTCGCAATATTTGCGAAATATTTGATTTCCTAAAGATCCCGAAGCCTGATATGGAGGATATTCTGAGATATTAGGATACAAAAGAGTATATTTCACTTTACTTACTCTGGGGAAAACAAAATATCTTGCAGAATATATTTTTAGGATAGAGATATTTGGAGAATATTTTTTAGGCAAGATGGAATATTTGATTTTCTATTCTTATAAAGTCTCGACCTAGCAGCAAACGGAGGGGCGAATCTTTCATATCAGTTCTTACACATTCGTATTTTTGCCAAGAAGAATTGGATTCACTCACGGCTTCAAGGAAGGAAGAGGATCAACGTGCTTCAAGACAATTTCGGAGATCGAGAGATCGGCTTCAAATCATTCAAGAGTTTTTCTTTCCTTCCTCTTTACTTTTCTTAGTCATGGTGTATTCGAATCTTTTCTTGGTATTTTCTGTTAAATCTATCATGAACTAATTCCCTATTTCCTAGGGCGAGCAATGAAACTCTTTTCTATTTTCTAAGTTCTTCCCCTTTCTCTTATATGTGATTGAGTACATCGTGTTACTTACACTATTCTCGTCTTTAATGCTTTCTGATTGACTGGCCACCAATTAGATCGATTAGGAGATTCGATGAACTCGAGAGACGAAATCGTAATCAAGCCAGAGATAGTATAACTTAGGATAATTCACGCCGAGAGGTCGGGATTATTTGTGAGAAGTATCGAGAGATTAGCTGATCACCCTAGGTATCCAAATTAGGGTTCGAACTCAATGGGTTTCTTAATATTAATTGCCTAGAGATAGAGTGATTAGTATCGTCCTAGAAACACGTCCTTGTTAAGCCGAGAGGTAGGCAAGGAGACACAAAACCCTAGGATAGTAACACCGTAGTCAATTGCATATAGAGGTTGGGATTGGATTTAGAAGTAGAATTGAGGGAAGTTGTGAGCCCTAGGTTCATTAAACTGATTGAATTTCTTCTAATTACTTTCGATTTACCTTTCTTGTTTTCATTAAATTCTTATCCAATTTCGAATTGCCTAGCTTGGCTTGATTGTTTGGTTTATTGCTTAGTTTAATTGACTTAGATCCTCGTGGGAACGATCTCGATATTCATCACTTTATTACTTGCGCGATACGTATACTTGCGTGCCTTTTTGGTTATCTATTTCATCGCAACAACTAATCCCTACTTATCCCGTAAATACCGTGTAAAACGATATAATGGACCGGTCCAAATATAGCTTGTACAAGTGGCTCAAAAGGACTTACTCTCCTATGATCTTAAAGGGACTGTAGCAATGTGTGTTACCTCTAGTCTCCTTTTTGGCGGTGCGAGTGTACATGTCCCCCATCATATTAGAAGGTATTACCACGCATGTCACTGTAACGCATTAACAATGTGAAGATGGGCAAATTTACAAAGTTTTATCAAATATCTCTTTGGGTAAATGATCATTTCACGCATGAATTATGCATAATTTCCCAATTGTACCACGAATTATCTCTTTTGATTAGAATGATTAGCAAAACTTTTATTTTTCTCCAAATCTATCATCCGTTACGTATTCTCATTAAAATTATCAGGCCTATGAACCGCAGTTTATTGGATTTAAGTTTCAATTTTACCTTCCTTTTTCACTGAAATGAAATTGCTACTCATCATAAATGTTTTTTTTTAATCGAGAAATCAAAGGATAATGACTATCTCGACGCTCGCCAAATTGGCAATGGAAGGCCATGATTCCGCGCCCCACCTAACCCCAAGTTATATCAATTTTCCATAGATTAATTGGATCCTGGACAAACTGGTTGAATGGGATAGTGAAGGTCTCGTGAGGCATAAATGACATTGAACCACAGTTGAATACATGCATAAATGGTATTGAATTGAGAATTTAATACTTGAACCGGTGAAATTAAATTATGAACTGGTTAATAAATGGCACGAACTAGCGTCAAAGGAAATTAATTCGATCCATTAAGTGACAGATTTAATTTTCCCTCAATTACGCTTTAATGTCCAACTTATATACTGATTCAGCAGTCACAGCCGTGACTTCAATGCTAACTACCACAGTCATAGCCTTGACTTAAATATTGAATACCATAGCAAAAAAGAATCTACACGTCGCCTGGTACAAATTGAAGGAGAAAATTCATAGGAAAAGGTAAATTTTGGCCTCATGTAAGGCCCCACATTTGGAATGAACAAACATTCAGCGCGCCCACCACCTGCACGTACACGAGTTCAACTAAATCGGCGTCCGATAGCACCCCTTGTGAGGCGTGCGAGATTGGCACAGGTCGTATAATTTGGCCAAGATGTTTATTCCATATAAGAGTATCATTCTCTTATAAACACTTTCAACTTGCTTCCTTCTTCCATGTAAGACAGAACTCTTCTCATTCTCCACATGGATTTTATGAGCTTGCATATGGGTTTCAACTTGGATTGATTTATTTAAACCCCATATAAGATGTTTAAGCCCAAATCTTTTACTTCGTTTTATGAGACCTAATTTCTCATTCACATGTCATTTTCCAACATTCTTTTCCTGTCAATATAAAATCATCCCTAAAAATCTTAATCTGTAGGCTATTTGTCGATGATATAGCCATAAGAGTCTTCAAGAATGCCTCAGAGATTGGATTGGAGTCGGCTACCCTTCCCAGGCCATGCACATAAGAGCATCAATATGCCAAGCTGGACTCAGTCGCCCTTCATGGCTTCAATGTAAATATAAAAAAAAATCAATAAAATTTTTGAAAGGAAAAATTAATTCTTTAGATTTGATTCCATAAACAATATTGCCCTTAATTTTGAAAAAATCGTAAATGATCTTACCTCACAGTAACGTAGTGTGAAAATACAAATTAAACTACTTTGATTAGTAGTAATTAAGTCAATTGCTTGAACAATTAACACTAATTTACACGTTTGTTATAATCCGATTGATATTTCCTCACGCAATATGGTGATATATGATCATTTCAAAGTTTCTCGCTTAATTTCGCAGTTTAAATATGCTACCCTAGTTGATTTCCTTTAAATATGCATTTATTATGTGAGTTGTACTACTTAATTAAGTTACCAATTTCTAGAGATATTTTTATATATTTTTGGTGAAATGGTGATCTTATCTAACAAAGTGACAAGATAAACACCAAATGGATTGGATGAGATGGAGGTATATAAAATAAATACTAATAATTTGAATAATTATAACAATTATTACTCATTAAACAATTTCACTTGATACTTTCATGCTGCATCATCATAAGGTCAATTCCATTATATAGATTCAGGGAATTTCACCATGTGATTCGAGAAAGAGAGAAAGAGGATTAAGGGTTTGATTGAGAGGAGAGATTGGAGAATAATGAAAGGAATGAAGATAAGCATCCACTATGGCACGCTCTTCTTCTTCTTGTCATAGTCGCCAATGGTAAATCTTTCCAATCCCTGTGCGAAGTTAGATTTTATTCTTGTTAGATGACCGAGTTCGAAATTTTCCCTGTTTTATAGAAATAGAAATGACCGTGGCATTGGACAAGTATTGCAAGGGCTCGGTGCCTTTCCCGGCTCCGAAGTGTACTGAAGAGATATGCGTCAAAGCATGCAAGCAAGCGCATGGACCGGATGCTGAGGGGATGTGCTTCTTTTATGAAAAGCCAGATGATTTGTGCCGATGTCGATGGTGGCCTTGCCCTCCTTCAAGTGCAGCCGCCTCAAATTCACAGCACTAAAGAGTTTCACTCATAAGAATATGCTAATGCTGCATACATGCATTATTTATGTGATAAATTAAAGTTCGGTGTCGTGCCCTTTTTATCCAGAAATATTACTTTTTTACCCTAAATTTCATTGGCTATATTTGACATCTTGTTCTTCCCTCGAGGCAATGAAAGGATAAACAAGACAATTAAAAATAGTAAAAGGCCATTCCATGCATCTAAGCATAACCATTTCCATTATAAAATAAATCACACGTCGGACAATTGAGGGAACTGGGTGTTCGAAAAAATGACAAAGTGAATTAGAGATTATTCTAATAAAATTGAAAAAAAAAATTGATGGACTAAGATACATGGGCATAATATATATATATATATATATATATATAAAGAGTTAGCAGCTCGAGATAAACTCATGAAGAGACAAAGTCTGCTAAATCGTAATATTCATAACTACTTTATACGCCTCATGCCCACATCATACGCCTCATACGCCTATGCAAGGGGTGCAGTTGAAAGTCGATTTAATTGAATTCATGTGTGGATTAACTAATTGTCACAAAATTCAATAAACGCTAACTAATTCAATTTGGAGCTTGATAGACCCACTAAGGAGATAAAACTCTCACAACAAAAATTTTTGTCTATCTATAATATTGGAATCCGAGACCGTACTTAAGTAGAAGGAATATCGAACCATCTCAATTAACTATAGTTGTTGATTTTCACTGTGTATTAATCGAATTGTGAATGGAGGAGGTGGACCCTCGATTTCCGCCGTCACCTCCCACCCTCAATTCAACTAATTTATCTTAAATCAAGAGACAAAATCATTCAAATTCAAAATTGGGGGCAGTGGGCCACGATTTCAGACCCACTGCCCCGAACTGTGAGATTGTTCCTCATATCAATTTGATTCGAGATAAATCATTTTCTGATCTTTATCTTCGTAATTCAAGAGAATGATGTCATCAATTCGGTCAGTTCCTTTCTCAAATTGATCCGAGGTAAATTGATTGAATCGTGGATCACGGGTGCCTCGAATCGAATTTGTCCGAGAAAAAGAGATAAAAATTGAGGCTCCGCCGCCTCCAAATTCGGTCCAGGCTTATCTTGCTTAGGAGATTTTAGAAAAGCCCATTATAGTTATGTGGTTGGGCCCATCTCCAGAATTTCATGGCCCGGCCGGCCCCATCGTTCTCTCAGGTCTCTCCCCTCCTCGCCCCTGAAATTCCTGCTTCGCCTTTCTCTGGTCGCTCCGCGGCTGCTGATCCCCAAATCTTCGCTTGCATCGTTTCGGGCCATTCCCGGTCTGCTAAGCATCTTCTTCCGCCACCCCAAGTCGCTGGGTCTTTGCCCAGTTAAACTGAAAGAGGTGACAATTTTTCGCTCTAGGGTTTTTACAATTCCTTGAATCGTCCAGCCTGATTGGTAATTCTATTGATTCGCAATTTCTTTCTCATGTCAAACCTTAGAGAGGCACTCGGCACTCGCCAGCCTTCCAATTGTTCTTGGTGTAGGCTTCATGCTGCCTTTTTGTCTGCTCTTTGCTCCCCTTCTTCCCCTTTTGTCTTTTGGAGGTTTGGGTATCGTCAATTTTGGTTCTTTTTTTAACTGAGGTTTATATGTCACGGTACATCTGTGCGTTGGCTTCTGATTGTTAT
Organism: Lagerstroemia speciosa; assembly: GCA_037672795.1. Lineage (NCBI taxonomy): Eukaryota > Viridiplantae > Streptophyta > Magnoliopsida > Myrtales > Lythraceae > Lagerstroemia > Lagerstroemia speciosa. The sequence continues at coordinate 8,231,296 of CM075288.1, forward strand.
TTCTGTCTACGTTTGCATCTCTAATTCATGTCATACATGAGTTGTCGTTGCCCTTGTTTCGTGTTCATGGCGACTGTTCTTTCTATGCATGGTAGTCGGTTTGCCATTTACTCTTTATCTTTTTGTGAATTTGTGGCAGTTCATGTGCCCAAATTTTACTCTGTAGCTACTCTAGTTTTAAGTATCTATGGTTATATTCTTACACCTCCAGAGTTATTTTGTTTTGGTTTATTCGATTTGCAGTAGTTTTCATGCTATTTGATGAGCAAATAAAGAAGAAGGAACCTGCCTGTATTGCCTGAGAAGATTTCAATTGGATTTTGACTGTTAGTGAATATCGTGGTACAGGCTATTAATCATGGCACACAGGCTGTTGAGGGATGCAGAGGCTGATGGATGGGAGCGGTCAGATTTTCCCATCATCTGCGAGTCCTGCTTAGGGGACAATCCTTATGTTCGCATGGTATTTTTTTGCTTTCAACTATCTAACCTTCTATTTTGCCCAATGAATTTGAGATTGTGGGAAATAAATTAGACCTATTCAGTCAGAAATACAGCTGTGTTTTAACCATGCTCTTTTAGTAAAATCCCCTAAAAAAGAGTATTGTTCTAATGAAGCTTCAAGCATGAATATTCGTTTCCTTGACAATTAGTCAAAATTCTACAGAAATATCACATTGGTGCATGAGCAGTACCTTATTCAACTATGAAAAGACTATGATCTGGCAAACCAAACCATTCTGCTGCCTATAACCCAAGCCTTTATGCATTTTCCTGCAGTTTGGTTAGCTATCGATGTAGCTATATATGATTATAGCTTAATTTAATGTTCTCTTTGCATCATTATGCAGGTGTCTGGAAAATCGTATATCTCAGTAAACGTCCACAAAATCATTAATCAATGTATTTGTAATATTATATGTAGTCATGTAACTATTATTAAGTTTAGATTTTTCCCCCCTATACTGGCAGTGCATTGTGTTATTATTGTCAAAAAGAGAATTTATCAAGCTTTTATGGTTCCGTCTCACTAAATTAGGGTTCAATCTGACAGTTCATGTGTTTCGCTTCAGACAAGAGCTGTGTATGACAAGGAGTGCAAGATCTGTCAGCGACCTTTCACAGTTTTTAGGTGGAGACCTGGCCGTGATGCAAGATATAAGAAAACAGAGATTTGTCAGACATGTTGTAAGTTGAAAAATGTTTGTCAAGTCTGCCTTCTAGACCTTGAATATGGACTGCCAGTTCAAGTTAGAGACACTGCTTTATCCATCAATTCAAATGATGCGATCCCCAAGAGCGATGTTAATAGGGAATACTTTGCCGAGGAGCACGATCGCAGGGTATGCTCTCTTCGTGACTCGCTCTCTTTCTCAAGGGCTTTAATATGCTCATGTCCAACTCTTTAACTTTCAAGGGCTTAAAACTATACATTACTGTTGCTTTTTATGGGCTGGAGCTGGACAGAGTTCATTTTCATTATGCATGGCATGATTACTTCTTAGTATATTGGCTATTTTATTTTGAAAGATCATGCCAATTTCTATGAGCTGCTTCACTTTAATTGTGGGAATTGTATTGATTTGAATCTCAAGAACATTTTCACTGCACCACATTGAAAGCATTTAGTAAAACTCAACAAATTGCTTTCTAGTTTTCTTAAACCTTTGTTGGTATGTTATCGTCAATCATTATCGCTGACAGATAATAAATGGTACTATTCTTTACAAAAGTCTCACATTCGAGTTGCAGGCTAGAGCTGGGCTGGATTATGAATCCTCATATGGAAAAGTTCAGGCCAATGATACTATTTTGAAACTTCAACGAACAGCCCCATATTACAAGAGGAACAGAGCTCATGTTTGCAGTTTTTACATTCGTGGTGAATGTACCAGAGGTGCAGAGTGTCCTTATAGGCATGAAATGCCAGTAACTGGAGAATTGTCACAGCAAAACATAAAAGACCGTTACTATGGGTATGTCCGATGCACTTATATTAATTCTCTCAGCGTCACATGGGTTTAATCATGGAAATTTTCTACACAAGACTGCTCTTGTTGAAGATTTCATAGGGTTTTCTGTGTCCGAGATGATTGATGATACTGATTTATCATTTTAAGTTGCACTCTGTTTATGGCAAAAGATGTTTTGTAGATTGTGTAGGACATAGAACACACTCTTATGGACTGAAATGAAAATCGCGAATTTAGAATGCATAGAACTAATTAAGTTCAAAAGAATGTGTAGAACTCATTGATTAGAAAGAGCAGATACCATGGTGCAATAGAATTGCACTTGGAAATTCCACCAAGATCCCCTCATTAGTTGGGAGAAAGAATCCATACACTGGCATTCTTTATTCTGTTGAGTTGCAGGGATCAATAGAGTAATTTTGAAGGGTGGTGATTTTTGTTGAAATTCTGAGGGTGATGATATTTTCTGATTGCTTTACTGATTCTATTATGTAATCCATCCACAGAGTGAATGATCCTGTGGCGCTGAAGCTACTAGGCAAGGCAGGTGAAATGCCGTCCTTAGAACCTCCCGAGGATGAAAGCATCAAAACTCTATATGTGGGCGGGCTTGATGCTAGGGTTACTGAGCAAGACCTGAGGGACCACTTCTATGCCCATGGTGAGATTGAGTCAATTCGAATGGTCCTACAACGGGCATGTGCCTTTGTAACTTATACAACTCGAGAAGGAGCAGAGAAAGCTGCAGAGGAGCTCTCAAACAAGCTTGTCATAAAGGGTCTGAGGCTGAAACTCATGTGGGGCCGTCCTCAGGCTCCTAAACCGGAATCTGAAGGTTCAGAAGCTGCAACAAGACAGGTGGCACACAGTGGGATGCTTCCAAGAGCGGTAATATCACAGCAGCAGCAGGGCCAAATGGACCCTCAGTATTATAATGTACCAGTTCCGCTGCCACCTCAACAGGAGAGAACATACTATCCCTCAATGGATCCCCAGAGAATGGGTGCCCTCGTCCCGACTCAGGAGGGGTCCTCTTCCAGTGGGATGGGTGAGAGTACGCTCGGGCCATCCTATCAAACTATGCCACCACCTCCGCCTACACCTCAGGGACAGTACTTCCCTCACCATTACTATCCTCCTCCATACGGGTATATGCCTCCGCCACCGCCCTACCAGCAGCAGTATCAGCCGTCACCTCAGCAGCATCAACATTCAATGCCAGTTGGAGCAGCACTGCCCTTGGGTTCTGGTCCCTCGGGTGCTACAGGATCTGGTCAAGCATCTTCTTCATCTTTTGGGGCCAGACCGGGTGCCGAGAGTTCCATACAGCAAGTTTCCTCTCAGCAGTGACTTGGACGTTGTTTTTATTCTGTCAAACTGGATTTGCCTGGCATGCTGGTGAGCTTGGCAATGCTAAGTGTGATATGAGTTTTTGGTTGTTGTCTAATGCCTTTGCTTATTTCCAAACCTTGGAGGCAAAGCTTTTCTGAAATTTATAGAAGTTATAATCAGCTTGATAATATTCCCTCTGCATTGACTGATATTTACTCTAAAATGCATCAGATTTCAATTGGTATAGGCATGCCATTTTAATCCCTACTGGCTCAAATTTTCCAGAGAGTAGTTTAGTGCAGACTTGGATTTGATGGGTGAGTCCGTCTTGGTTAGATCATCTCTGTCGGGATCCTCGCCCCCTTAATCTCTCTTTCCCTTCTCTGTATATGAATTATCTTTTATTGTTATTGAGCATTATCATCTGGTGTACAGAATTTTAATAGGTTCTGGTTGATTTGGAAATTTGGACTTGGGAGATCTTTCTTTGGAGGATTGAAGTATCAATTTAAATATTCAGTACATAGAGCCAATTACCTCAAACCAAATTAGTCATTCATGGAAGGCATTCCGCAACTTATTTTAGCTTCTGTTATTGAGAAGATGTCCAGTCTAAAGGATCTGCTACTACAGTCTACGCTTTGTAAAAGGGTTTTCAATTTTTCCGAGGCCAGGAGCCCTATGGCGCACACCTTATATGAGAGAGATATCACACACACAGCACGATTGATACAACTACAGTGTAGGTCTACATCTTGTCAATTTCATGGTGGATGAGACCCATGAGGGATCCCTGTCCCAGTGGAACAAATCATCGGGTGCCACAACTTTGATAGAGCGCTCCATTTAAGAGCAGATCTGCTCGGTACTAAAAGCGAATAAATCTTAGCCTTCAAGCACCCTTCTTAGCATTCGTACAAAAGTTGGGTTTTGCAAGCACAATCAATTAGTAAGATCATTTAAGAACTTCTCATTTTCATTAGCTTCCTCTCCCCTACACGTTCATGTTCATAAATGTCCTTGGATGATTAAAATTGTTTGTCAGGGAATTTGGGCAATTACAAATTTGAAAACCATCTTTGAGACCGGCTTGTCAGGACATTGCCGGGTCATTCACAACCATCGATTATGGGAAAAGTTTTTTATTTCCAAGGAATGGAAGGAACGGTCTAGGATCAAGCCAAGGACCATCGAGTAACTCAAATTGACCTACAAACATAAATCAAAGCAATTAAATGGTAAAAACCATTAGTACATCCAAAGCATTAATCTCTCATCCCTGGAGTGCCCCTGTTTCATTATGTACAAGAAGAATCCACTTTGCCCACTCCCCCTTCTAGCCCATCTTATTCTCCAATATCTTGCTACATCTAGGTAGACAAGTGCAAGCCTGTAAATTCAGACCAAGAAATAGTCAGCACATCTTCAACAGGATCGTGTCAAGATTGGATTGGATTGGATTGTATTTCAACTCAGAGGCAAGTTGCAAGATAAGAAATCGCTTTCCCCAGCTAATGAGTTATCGCTTTTCTAGCATGAAGTATCTTTTAAGAGCTGGAAAATGACATCTAGAAGCATGTTACTTTTCAAAAGACCAGAGGATCACATTGATCTTTTTGCAGGATGTTGCACAATGCTTTACAAGAGAAATGAAAATTAAAACTTACAGTGCAACAACATATGAATTCGCTCGAAACTTATCATTCCCCATCTTCAGACTCGGAATTGTTATCAGTACCATTCAACACCTTAACCTCTACATCATCCTTATTCACCTTCACCTCCACTTCAAACTCCACCATTGTTTCAGGTGCACCATCTGCTATAGAGGAAGCAAAGAATCAGCACTCTGATGCCAGTACTTTGGCATAAGAAGAGTAGCGGCTATGAACTCCACTAATTAAGACATACGATGCTTTATAGTAGATGGAAGAATCTCTCCAGTCCTCGACATCAAGAATACTAAGATTATGCAAACTAGTCTTCCAAAAAAATAAGCCTTTGCAGTGGAATAGCCATTACAAGCAACCACAAAGTTCAAAACAAACGTTTCTAAAATTTCGGTGATACAAGGCTTGCATTGGTGATAAATTGGGATGCCAGAACATTATTATGAACAAAGTATATGCAGATCTAGCTATCACCAAACGAGGAGATATAATCAATCCTATGTGATAAAACACGGGCATCCAATAAAGAGTTCAGTTTTGAGCACTGAAGCCACGCTCGACCACTCTGGCAAATTTATGCGAGACAAGTGTGGTCTTGGGGAGTCAAAATGGAAGAGTTGGCAAATAAGTCCACCATTCCAGCCTTCTACAGAGCTAAGCTTGGAGCCTTCCACCCATATGGTTCATCATTCAATTCTTTGTCCTTTTGATCAAAAGCAACATAAGCCCGTTTCTCTACTCTGGACAGACGTTTGGGAGAAAAAACCAAATTTGCCTTCGGTGATTACTCCCAGACAACATCTATTGACAGAAGATTTTCAGACATTTTACAGCATGATTTGGAATGTAAAGTCCGACATGCTTCTAACATCATCATCAGCACATTGAAACCTAATCCTATACTCATTCAAGAACTGTCAAAGCAGCAAGATCAAAGCTTTCAGTGATTAGCACCAAAAAATCACTACCTTTGGCTGAGAAAAACTCGAGCATGGGCCGCCCGCGGCCACTCATGAAGTTAAGCATCTCTTCCTCCCTGGGGGGTTTCCACAGCTTCCCGACGAGATTCACCAAGTCCACCGGACGCTTCCGTGGAGGGACCCAGAAGGAGGACCCCGGGATAAAGGGAAGCCAATCGGGGGTTGACTTCTCCACAAAGAACGCGTGGATGGCCTCCTCGAGCTTCCGTATCTTGATTACCTCAACATCACTGTCCGACGAGGACGACCTGGACGGCGAGGACTGGATGTCAATGTCGATTAGCTTACCCGATCGGGAGGATCTGTGCCTCAGAGTTGGGTATGTAAGTGCCCAGGGGCCTACAGCAGAGTGTCGACGTAACGTTTGGGAGAGAACTCGTATGGCCATGGGAGGGGTCCTCGGGGGGTTTTGAGAGAGCTTAGGGCACCGGCGATTATAGCTTTTCTTTCCGACGAGCAGAGCAGAAACGCAGAAGGGGAAATGTTGATGGGAATCTGGGAGGAAGATGCTGGGCGGGATGGGATACACGTGGACAGCGTGCGTGAATTTAATTTTGTGTTTATTAACAATCATACCATAAGCTTTCCTATTCGTCACAATATGCTCCATTTAGTGTTTACTTAAAGAGAAGAATTCTGGAGTCACAATGATAGATTTTGGGGGCGATCTCCTGAACTAGAAAATTTTATAAAATTTCCTATAAATTTTACTTGATTTTATCCCAAATTTATTAAATTATATATAGTTTGTTCCAATTGGATTCTCCATATTACTTTTTTTTAAATAGAATTTCATTTTTTTAATTTTTTACGTTACTTTCTTATAGAGTTTCGTCTCATTTTTAGCAAGTTTTTTGAATCTGTCCCTATGGATTCACCTCAGCTAAGTCAAGTCAGTGCAGCTCGAATTACCTCGATAACAATAGTGTTCTCGAATAGCAGTATGAAATCAATCATAATATTATTCAAGAAGAAGAAGGTTACAAAGCAAGGGGGTTATACTGAGATGGAAAAGAGCTTAGGGGTCCAATTTGAAGACCATTGAAGTTCTGTTCCCTGGCTTCCCAACGAAGCCCATTACTTTCGGCCCATTAATGACCAATTCTTGTCGGCCGTCGATCTAGCAAGTCTTACAATCAACGGCCCGTGATCGTATCACCATCAGACGGACCATCGCCCGTACTTGTCTGCATTCCCCCCAGCCTAACGCGATCCCAAGATCTTCACTCTCAGCCCCAGATTCCGAGGGAGACAGAAGCTTGGTTTAGGGTTTGCAGAGCGAAGAGAGATCAGAGATGGCAATGCGGCAATTCTACAACGAGATCAAGGGGATGAAGGTAAAGGAGCTCCCGAACCACCTAAAGCCGATGTTCTCGCTCGATTACGTGAAGAAATCGATCCAGAGAGGATTAGACAACTACCATGCCAAGTACATCCAGACCAGCTCGGTCGAGCCTCTGTTCCATGTCTGCTTTGGCGGCATGATCTTCTCCTACCTCGTCGCTCTCCCCGAGGAGCGCCGCCACCTCGAGCACCAACAGCACGCCAAGGAGCATGGCGGTCACTGATCGATCCGCAACCGATTGATCTTTCCTTGCAGGTAGATGATTGGATTATAATTTTTGTCCTCCCATTAATCTTCGTCTATTTGGTGATTAAGATTGTTCGCCTTCGTACATTAGCAACTTTAGAACGCGGTTGGAAATGGAGAAATTTTCAAATTTGCTTCTTTAAGTGGAGATTCTTTTATGTGATCTTACTGTCGAAGCTATGGATCATATGTTTTTGATATTTTTCACCGATGACGACCTTATTTCATTGATAGCTTGTGCTACGTGTGTATATCCTTTTCTTTTCTAATTTTTCTTCTGCCTTCACAATGAAACTGCACTTTGATATCTAATCTGAAAGCGATGTGAACAGTGGTACACTGAACATATGAGATTGCTGAACATGTTGTGCTTGTGCTCTTGATAAGAAGGATAAGAAATTGTGGTTTCAAGGCTTAGGGAGTTACTGTGCCATTTTCCAAACTCTCTATTTCAAGGGAGAGGATCCCTTTTCTAGATGAAGTGTCACTACCTCTGATAATTTTGTTAAGCAGTTATGTATGATCTGTTATAGGGAAAAGGGAAAGGGTAAAGAGGTTGGAGGTTCTTGCTAATTTTTGAACTTGTGGTCCTTGATGAGGGGAAAAGATTAGACATGGTAAATGTGAAGGTCTGGATGCAATGCCAGTATCCGAACATGTGCCAGTGATGACAGGTTAGAGGAATGCTTTGTGGTGATAAAATGTAGTTACTTCCACTGACTTTTGAGGAGGTTCGGGTGATCAAGTGGCAGTATACTATCCCCAGTTGCAAATAAGAATGGTGCTACTTGTGAGGAATCATCTTAGGAGGTGTCAAATCAAATGCCTCTAGTATAGGGAATGGATTTACAGATCATTAGCTTTGTCTACTCTGCTGCGAAAGAACTTGTTTAGGATTATATCTGCACATAAACATGTCCATAGAGTGACATTTGATTTAGATATACCAAGTTCTTAATTCCACAATGTCTTCTGTGTATTTCTATTAAGTTAATTTCCTGACAAGTTCTAACATTTTCTTAGGTTGTTTAATTCTATCTACTAGTCTTAGTTGCTTAAAATGTATTAGTGCAGCAGCATGCATCTCTGAAAGCCTTTTGATGTTCATTAGATGTGGGAGGTAATCCCCCATTTTGGTTGGGCTGGTGGGTAGCTTCACACCTATTGCTACTCTTCTTCTATATATTTAATTAGTTGTGCTCTGCTGCTTCATTGCTTTGGGTGTTTTATGCTACCCTGCTTCCACTTTTAACTGCCCTAATGGACGAGGCCCTGGAGATCAAATCTACCAGTGCTGAATGTTGATTGTCATTTTCCATTTTGACTTGTTTTTGGCATTGCACTTACTTCATCGCCACATTATCCAAGTCTGGGCACTATATTGCTTTTCTTCAGTGACCTCATACAACTGGGAATACTTTCTTAACTAACGAGCTCTTCTTTCTGTGGTGCAGGATGGCTTTGTGAGGACTAAAGATGGCTGAATTCCTTTGCTCATTTCTCTCTCTCTTTTTTGGATACCTGAATTTAAGATGGGGAAATGTACTTTCTCACAGCAACCAAGCATTTTGAGAAATAATGGCATCACTTCCATCATTGTACCTATGGATTTCTTTTCTGTGTTGAACAAGTTTGGCCTATCAATCCGGCTTGAATAAGTTGAAACGCTCTTCCCTTGTGTATTTGTTATGTCGGTCATGCTTTCTCGGTTGAAACCTTCGTTGTCATGAGACCGAAGATATGACAGGGATTCCTTGCCAATATTTGAACCCAATCGGTTCCATTGCAGCATGTGATCTGAATTGTGTTAGTAGTAAGTTTATGTTGGCATAACTAGTAGGAGCTATTGCTGTTGGGATCTGGGTTGCCTGTCAGGATCCAAGCAACGCAAGTCTCTCGAGCTGTGACAGTTTTCATGACAACGGGCAAGCGAAGTCTCTAAAATGAATAGGGTGCACGTATATATCAATTGGATTGAAAAACAATGCTTGTCTAAATGCAATATTTTATGGATAACGAAATTCAAACTTCAGGATCCATACAAACCATGAATCAAAATTGGATATTATTCTCAACTTTTGAGGGGAATAATAAAGGTAAAGCCCAACAGGACTGAACAGAAGCTCGTATAAATTATATCTGGGCCATGCAGCCCTCTTTCGAGGCCTATACGGCCCATTTTGATACTTATCTGGTCCTTGCTGCTCCTCGTTCATGTCCGTCTACTTAAGTTTGAAGTTGATCCCTCCCTCCTAAGCTTCCATTGCTTCTACTGCCTTATTGCTCTCTGACCACCACCATTCTCAGCTGCGTCTGATCATCACGCTGCAATATCTCCACCTTCTGTCGTCATTCGCTTATAGAAAAGAGGTAATGGTTCTTATTTCTGTTCATTCTATGGCTTGCTGTGTAGCGAATGGGTTGGTTGATTAGCATACTGTTTCTCATGATGATCAACGACGGAAGTAATGGTTTCTCTTTTTAGTTTGAAATTGATGTGAACTGCCATTGTATATACTGATATTGTCATAGCGTATATGGATGGGCAACTGTAACTCCTAACTCTCAATTGCCCAGTTGCCCCCATTTTGTCTTCGTCCCCAATTGAATGTTGGGAAACTGGAATCCATTTATGGCACTTCAATATGAGGAGCGATTGATAGAGATTGAGGGTGGCATAACTGTGTAGCCTTTTGATAACAATTGTTTAGTATTTATTAATTAATGTCTTCTCTCACATATGTACTGCATTAGATTTGGAGGTTCATCACATGTAATTAGTTCTCAAATACTATAATAGAGGTAGAGTTCTTTTTTTTTTTTGCTTGGAAACGATAATTGTAATAGAGGCGGAAGCTGTGATAACTCTTTACTCTAAAAGTTAATCTTGTGAGATATCGATATAATTTATAATTTATTATTTAATAGTGAAAAAGAAAGTTTATCACGTGTAATTAGTTCTCAAATACTATAATAGATGTGGAGGTTTTTTTTTTCTGCTTGGAAATGATAATCATAATATAGACGGAGGCTATAGTAACTCTTTACTCTGAATGTTAATCTTGTGAGATAACGACATGGTTTATAATTTATTATTTTATAGTAATAAAGACAACTCAACCAGTGAGATGCACGATTTTGATAATCAATTATCTGCCACTCATTGTAAGGAGAAAGTCTTCAATGTATCGGATATATCACGTGACAATGTTGACGTAATATATCTAACCAATAATGGTTCACAATTTATTGAGGTTTTTACATTTGTTAAGATTTTTTAGAATTTGATAATTATAAGTTTAATTGTATGTCAAATTCTAATCGGTCGAATATACCATGTCAGTATTATCACGTAGTATATATGATTTACTGAAGATTTTCTCCTTTGCGAGATTTTACTAACTTGAATAATAGATATGTGGTGAAACAATGGTTCCCTTTTTCAAAAGTTATTGTGAATCATCCCAGTAGGGACCAAGCCGAGTATTTATTTTTGATCGGTACCTTCCTTTGCAAGTTTTTGTTTGGTTGCTCGACATGAAAATGGTTGCAAATGTGAGGTTACTCTGTAATAATGAAAGTTTGCATAATATTGACTGTTAAAAATTATTTGAATAAATTTTCAGTCATTTCATGTTAGATTACATTCCTTCATATGTTATCGAGAATTATTGAATGTAGCAGATAAAAAATGGCAAGTGTCTTGGTATTTTACAAGAGTCAAAATCAAAGTAATATTTCTCTTTTGAACTCACTCAAAGGAGGCCTCAAAGAGTGATATTTATCAATTAGTTTTAATTTTGTTTGATTGATTACACACCAAAAACTAGATTTCGACCTGAATTTTCTTGCTTCTGAGGCTAAATTCACTAATTATCTATTTGATCTATCGTGTTATCTATGCTATGGATTCCAATATTAAATTTTCTTGGTCTATCGTGGATGATTCAAGTTGCGGTGACCTAGTATCGTATACTATTTTTTCATATCTCTATGTTATATCATTTATCTGGAACAATCTAAATGTTTGCTCTTTCATTTTATTGCGGTTTTACCCTGAATAAATAATTCTAGTTTATTAGTATATGTAAAATCTTTTATTGTGAGATTTATGGGCAAATTTTTTATGGCAGATTATTGAAATAGATGATTGTATGCCAATGATGAATACTACTTCATTAGGGGCCTCCGCCAAATCTAAGCCTAGAACATCGCAGTCCACTGAAAATACAACCAAGTGGAAGAAAGGAATCTTTCAAAAAGAATGTAAGTGAATTATTTCTTTTATAATGTGCACAAACTACTCTACTTTAGTAAAAAATTGGGTATTCTCACTCTCGAAGTCATTATTTTCGTAGATTCTTAACTTAATTTCTTCTTATGGTCGACCACAGTGGAGCACATGATGTATGGTTTTGGAGATGATCCTAACATGAGTTCACTTTTATGCCTAATTTGTCCTAGCTTTCTCCATCTATAGATTTAGAACAAACGGATGTTAATTACAACACTACCTTTAACATTCTTTAAACACGATTGTCTCATGTAATATATTTGTAGATTGATTTAGTGGAAACAATATTTATAATTGATGCTTACCATTTCTATGGATCAATTAAATTGCATTTGATGCTTATATATATGCTAATTTTTTGTGTCTTTAAAATCAATATTGATTCACGGTGCTCCTTTCTCTCTACCAGAAACAGTCACACTTGTGGAAGATATTGTAGTGGAGTATGTAACATATTTTGTAAGTATCCTTTAAGCAAAAGTTGTTTGCATAATATGATTTGTCTTAAAGAGAAAAGAGGTTCTTACGGTATTATTCATATATATATATATTCTATTCTTGTTTTATAGGCACATAAAGCTCAAGAAATTGGATCAAAAAGGGGGAAACTATCTGTTGAGGATTTTTGGTATATAATTCACAAGGTATCTCATTTGAAGTGTTTGAACAACCATTTTCCATTTCTTATGCTTTGCAAGGGAGTTATTGAAGTGAATTTAGGTGCGCAAAAGAAGTAGTTCAACTTTTGATTTTCTTGGAGAGCTGCTCACTCTTTAACTCAACATTCTTCCAGCTCAATTTTTACTTTTATTATTTACTTCCCTTTTCTTTTATGTAACTTAAAAGTTGATTGATTCATCAGCAACTTAAAAGTTGATTGATTCATCGGCAACTTAAAAGCTAATGGGAAATATGATGAATTGTTCATTTTGACTCGGACTAAAAGAAACACTTTATGGGTTTCTTTTTGAAAAATGTAGAGAAGAAAATTGTTCTTTCTACACTAATCTATTTTTATAGAGAAATGAATTGGAAAATATAAAGAGTTTTTAAATATCACCAACTCAATTTATATTTCTGGTGTGATGTTTTTCATAGTTTACGTTACAAGATGAAGTTAAGTACCTATCAGGGCTCATTACCTGAAAAATATATACAAGTTTATCTTTTGGATGACATTGTGGATTCTTCCCTATCTTATAGGATTAATGACATATTCTATCATTGACAAATACGGGACAAATTGAAACTTAATCGCTGCAAAGAACTACTTTCAATGCAAGAGGAGCTAAAACAAGCAAGGAAAGCCTTCGATATAGATGAAAGATAAACTTGCAACATCCCCAAATTAATGGTGAATAAAGATGCCACGATTCCCTTTATAGCTCATTAATTATTATATCTTGAGAATTCAATAGTTTGATGGTGCTAAACTGTTATGCATTGAATATTATTGCTTTGCATTCAATAATGATAATAATGCTTTATAGAGCTGGAAGAATATGAGATAGAAGTTTAAGTCGAAATGGTGTAAATCTTATCCTCCCTTTGAATCTTTATAAGTTTTGGAATATAAAATTAGAGCTCCTTATTATGCTACAGATTTTTATGAATTATCTTTTAAGTATTCTATCATTATGCTTTATGAATTGGATGAATTGTCTTTGAGGCATGCAGTCTTCTTTTGAGTTGCCTTGGGATGATGCTCAACAAGAAATGTAGTTAAGATCTTGCAAACTCGAAACCAATTGATGTTGTTACATTATTCTTGGTGAAGACTAACATATACATAGGCTGAGGTTTAGGAAAAGGGCAAATAAGAAAGACTGTGACTCCCTAGAAGGGCACCATCTCAAATAGACCTTGTCTCGGTGTCCATGTTGCCTAGGACATCTCTGACACTAATGTAATTGAATGATATTCCTATGTCTGATGAATGCTAATCTCAATGTCAATAGTTTATTGGCCTTAATGTGAGGTTAAGCTTTGTCGATATCACATTTATGCCCTCCCAAGGCTAAGGTTTGCCCATTGGAAGGGCAATCATGACCTCATGGTGGCTATCAACAATCTGAATGTTGCCGTCGTCGAAAGTTGTCTTTGTAGAATGCTTGCCACTAACAGACTAATCGCTTAGTCTTTCTGGGTTTCACAGCCATTGGGAATAAGAATATGCATTCCAAATTGAAAGTTCATTAACCTTTTTGGATTACCAAACCTAGCAAACTTTTGGTAGCTCATTTTGATGGAATCTTGTAGACTAAAGTGGTGGCACCTTGTTTTGCCAGTTTAGTGTTGAATTTAATCAATAAAAAAATAGGGTAATAATAGTGGCAACCCAACCACCCCACTACGTAATGTTCGAGCTTTTGCATTCAACCGCGAATATATCAGACGAACTAAATAATCAATACTAACACTAGCCCCGTCAACATAGCACCACCACATACCTATTATAGTTTAAGAAGTCGGTGTTCTTCATATTATTATATTATGGGACTTATCTTGTTTAATATCGCAACAAAATGGAATGAACAAGCATGGTATTATGGTACTCATAAAAATCTTAGATTCAATTATTGGTAAGATTTTTCCGCTTCCCTTTTGTCAATTTCTCTATTCCTTTAGGGGTTATTTGTTTCGTCGTGGAGTTCAAATTTTATACCACATATTACAAAGTTTGATTATAGAACTTGTTTTATATTGATATTATGCGTGTCTACCAAGAATGGTGATATAATAGTCTAAAGACCAGTCCTATTTAGTTTAGTATGTACCTTTATCGGCCTTTTGGCTAAGATCAAGTGCAGTATTTGTTCTTATAAAAAAAATTTAGTTTAGTAAGGCCAAGATCATATGTTCAAATCCTCTTTATGTAAAATATGCTAGAAGGGTCTCTTTGTACCCTGGCTATGGTAGTATTATCTTCTTAAATTTTGAAAGCAAACTAAAAGAAAAGATGGCAATGAAGACATTCCTTCCAAAACTGGAACTTATTGCTAGTCGAGATTTGGTTGATGGACAACACCCCTATAAAATCATGACCCATTTCTATGCTATGGTGAGCTCTAATTTTGGAGGGAATACCTATCGATGGCCATCACTTTCAAAATTAGTAACGGTCCCACCGTAATCCTTCCATCTCATTTGCTCTTTTCTTATTTTTAAATTTTCATAAAATTTTTATAATAAAAGTTTTTTATAGTGTTAATGGTGGAGAACAGCACAACTCTCTACCAAACTTGTAAAAATAACACCAGTTTATAAAAGTTAGTAAAACTAGCATCATTTTATGTTTAAAGTCATTTTTGCCCTCCATTTCCTTGAGCTTTCTCGCCACCCCTGAAGCTCTCCCTCTCTCCTCTCCAACCTCTCTCTCTCTCTCTCTCTCTCTCTCTCTCTCTCTCTCTCTCTCTCTCTCTCTCTCTCTCTCGCGCCTCTTCTTCCTTTTCCTTCTGCAGCCGGTGTTGGGGCGGGCGTCGAGCGGCCGGTGTTGGGCGACGGCACGACAGGCGTCAAGCGATGGTCGATGGCACGATGGTTGACAATGCGCGGGGCACCGGGCGACGAGCGTTGGTGCACCGGCGGTGAAGCACTGGTGCTGCAGGTAACGATGAAGGCAGGAGGAAGAAGAAGGAAGAAGAAGAAGAGAGGGAGAGTTTTGGGTGAAAATGAGGAGGGTATTTAGGGAACTATGAAAAAGTTTGCAAAAAGAATATATATAGTGGTGCTAGTTTTGAAAAATGTTATAAAGTGATACTAATTTTGAAACTGATTATTTTATTGGTGCTAAAAAAAGTTTCACCTTTTTTTGTATAGAAAAATAATAATAGGACCAAAGTGACCAAAATGTAAAAAATAAAAATGATTAAAAAATAAATATTTAAGACAAAAATAATAAAATATGTAAAAAGTTAAGGACTAAAAGTGTCATTTCCCTTCATTATTTGCATTGCAAGATAAAATTAGATACCTGTTAAGGCTCATTACCTAAAAAACATATACATCTTTGTCTTTTGGACTACAATGTGGATTCTTCCCTTTTTCATATGAATAATGTAATACTCTACCTTTGACAAATACAAGACAAATCAAACTTGCTCACTGCAAAGAACTGCTCTCTAAACTTGCTCACTACAAAGAACTGCTCTCTATGTAAGAACAGCTAAAGCCTTCAATATAGATGAACAAATGCTTGCAATATCTTAGGATTGATGGTAAATTAAGATGCTAAGATTCCCTTTATAGCCCACAGATCATTCATCTTGAAAATTTGACAGATGATGGTGCTGACCTATAAGAATTTAAATATCATTGCTTTGTATAGGACAATGTTAATATATACCTGGAAAACCATGGAATGAAAGTTTTAGTCAAATGATGGAAGTCTTACTCTCCCTGTTTTAAAAATTAAAATTAGTATTTTATATTATGCAACATATATTTGCTGAATTATCTTTTGAGTATTTGATTATTATGATATAGAAATTAGGTGGATGAATTATCTTTTGAGTTGTCTTAAGATGATGTACAATAACATATGTAGTCTGAGAACTTGCAAGGTTGAAATCAACTGGTGTTATTACATCCGTTCTTGGTGAAGACTAGTAGCATATAGGTAAGTCGAGGTTATAGAAAGGACATACAGGAAAGATGGTAACTCCCTAAAAGGGTGTTGTCGACATAGTCGAGGGTTAGATGATGTCTTCATCTCAGGTCACCCGATTTCTCAGTGTCAATGATGCTTAGGACATCGCCTGATAAGGAAGTAATATTCTTACATTTTATAGATGCCAATAGTCCCTAGGCCTCAATCTGAGCTTGGGGCCATGAGGCTTTGTTGATAACTTGATATCACCTTATGGCCTCCCAAGGTCAAGATTTACCCATTGGATGGCTAATCATGACCTCATGATTGCTCAAATATTATTGGAAACTGATGAATACTTGCTACTAAATTTATAGACAAATTGCTTAGTCTCAGGTTCCACATCCACTGACAGTAAGAATCTCGTATCCTAAATCGAATGTTTGTTAGTCATTCCTATTTAACAAACTTACCAAACTTTGGTAATGAACTCATTTTGATGAATTCTTGCAGGGTAGAGTTGTGAGACCTCAAAATACAATTAAATTTTACATCATAGGATGGTTAGATTATTGAAATGCATTCCGCTTTATTCATGAAAAACTCCTTAATTGTATGCTTCCTTTAATACATCTATGCACAACATACTAAAATTTCTACAATGATTTTGGATTACCATAATTCAATATACAAAAGATAATAAATCTTATAAGTCCATCTTCCCCTTTGCTCCTCAAAATGAAAATCTTGTTTTGCCAGCTTAATATTGAGTTCACATGAATATCCTTCCTTATTTGCATGTCACTATCTATTTTCTTTACAAGTGTATTTGAGGGTATGATATCCTAGAAAAATACATTTTGCACTCTTGCATGAAAAAACGTGTCATGTTCAATGTCGCTATAAAATTGAAATATTATGGTACTCATCCTTATCCAAACCTTATACTCAATCGTTGTCAGTAATATTTCCAAAGCTCTCTTTTCTCATTTCCTTTTGGATATTTGAATCATTATAGAATTTCAAACATTATAGCACATATAGCAAAATTAGACTACAAAACCTATTTTTAATACAATATTATGTGCAAGTTAAAATTTTATGTGTAGTTTTTTATCGGCAATTTTATGTATAGTTGATAAATTCTTTTATATCATAAACAGATGGAATTATAATATTAAAATTATTTTGCTTGTTTTTACTAAAACTTACAATCAACTTTAAATTTCTCCAATTAATCCAATTTACTGACCCAATATAATAATATTTCGTATTAACTTGCAACTCAAGAAATTAATTACGATTTATATTTTATTATAATTTTTTCAGCAAGAAATTTTATATTGATTTTATAATGTTTTTTGGGATTCCAGATAACTTAATAATACTCAAACGAATCAGTTTCATACATCAAATAAGAAAATGTCCCTTCCTTCAAAGCTTGTAGTTCTCTTATAATGTGTTCTAATTTTAAGTAAGAAACCGTCTAAGTTAATTAACTTATCAAATTCACGCATTTGAACACACAAATTATTCAAAAAACAAATTAAAACAGAGAGACAGAAACCAAAACGAAAGTCGGAAAATAATCAAAAAAAGAGAAAAAAAACATTGTCCGGAGTAGTCATCAGGCCTGCATTCATTGTTCCCCATGCAGCAACGATAAATCTCGCGAGGCATGCTTGAGTTCAAGAGGTGTGTTCTTTGATCGTCGAATCACAAGGGTGCTAGAGAATTGAGGAAGGAAGTGGCGGGCTCTGTAAACTCATAATCTTTGAATGTGTTCTTCTCTTGGTTCACTTCTGGTAAAACTCATCACCGATTAATTCAGGATACAGTTCAATGAACGCGAGGAGACTCTGCTTGTGATGTGTATGTTCAATTCTCTCGAGTAAGAGGTTCTTCAGAGCCGAAGGCTCTTGTTTTCACAGGTAATTTGCTGCATCACCTGTGTCATTTCCTTATGCGCTTGATATTTCTCATTATTCTTTTGATTGTCAGCACCAAATTTGAGTACTATGATTTATTCTGCCTTAATTCTCATCTGGGTGTCTTTCGAATTTCTCCTCTTGCGCTAATACATGAAGATTGCGAAGCATTTATCGTGAGTCACTAGTATTGATTCGGGGAATCACGATTGAAGTGCCAATCTATTAGGCCCTTAGTTACCGTTTTGGGTGTTTACCAATGACTTTGTTAAGTTCCGCAAATTGATTCAAAGTTTAGTTTTTGGTCGATGTCCGTTTCTCCAGATGGATTTTCAAAATTAATCAGTACAGTAGTAGATGCTTTTGAGCTGTTCAGATACCCAAGATAGCTAGGCCATTGAATTATATCGAACTGTTGTTTTAATATCTATAGATACATTCGTTGTAATCAGAAGCTTTCTCAACGACCTCTCTAGTTTTATATGAACATGCAGATTTTTCATGCTGTCTGATGCTGTCTGAATCAGAATTTGAAATGAAGTTAATACTGTGCTTCAACTGGTCAACTTAATGTCACTTAATGAGTTAAAATAATTCATCAGAGTTGGCATTTGAATGACACTTTTCAGGAACCTCACACGCTTCATGTATCCCATAAAAATTGATACTGCTGTGCCCTCTTTGCCTTGAAAGAAATTATGATGATGCCTAAGTGATGGTCGGTATAGCTCAGCTGGTAGAGCAGAGGATTGAAAATCCTCACGTCACCTATGATTTTGTAGAATGGCAGTAAGGGAGACTCATCTATCAACTTCTCCACTATCATCCCCAAGAAACCAAACTCTTCCTTATGTAAAGTTGCCAGAGTATGATTAACCTTTGTATTTGAAATCACTGCTCGTAGACCTGGTATTGTCCAGCTGTTTCTTCTCAGAATTTATGCAGCGTTTTTTTAGTTTTGATTTCTATAAGATATCCTTGTTTATCTGTGGGCTGTTCCTTTTCTGTTATGTTTTTCCCCCCAGAAGAATAATCATGCCAAACAGAGGCAAACTTAAAAGCAAAGGGCATGGCAAGTCTTGTTTCACTGATATAGAAGATGAGTGTTTGCTGATTGATGCCCTCAAATTAAAAGACAAAGAAAAAATAACTTCAGGAGAGAAGCACAAAGTGAGATCAAAACCTCGGCTGAAAGCAGGAGGCTCACCTCTTTCCAGGAAGATGGCTAAGAACATGTCACACAATTATAGTAGACTGAAAAAGCTCGAAAAGTCTATTAATAAGAATGTGGTTTCCAATGGAAATGTAAATAATTCAAGTGATGATGGCCATGTAAAGAAGCATAGAAGAAAGAGGAGGAAGAAGAAAAGACGGAAGGATTCGAGAGAGCTTGATGAGGCTTCACGCTTGCAAAGAAGAACGAGGTACCTTTTGATTCGAATAAAAATGGAGCAGAACCTCATTGATGCTTACTCAGGTGAAGGCTGGAAAGGCCAGAGGTAATCTAATCTTAAAAGAGTGAAGATTGATCAGGAAAGAATCATGGACCTGTTCCATGGAGAAAGTGGAAATAGGACTAACTATGGCTTCCAATATTGCAGCCGGGAGAAGATTAAGCCAGTGAAGGAGCTGCAAAGGGCCAAGAAGCAGATATTAAATTGTAAACTGGGAATACGGGATGCTATTCAGCAGTTAGATTCGCTCAGTTCAGTAGGTCGCATTGAAGAGCCAGTCATTGCTCCCGATGGATCAGTATACCATGAACATGTAAGCCACATCGTTTTCCTGACAATTTCTTCGAAGTTAGTATATAGAGATGACTTTTTTCAAGAAGTGCTTTCGCATGTATGCATTTTTTGTCACCCATATTTGCATTTGATCGAAGAAATTCAAGATTACGTTATTAGGGAAAATGAAGCAGAATAGTGCGAATGATTAAAAATTAAGACCGACTTATTTCTGGAATTATTCTTAAGAACCTGGTTTTGATTTTGAATGAGTTGGAGAAATTTGATGCTCAAAGGAAAATATTCTCTCTCTGCTCTCATGCTCTCTGTGTCTCCTGACATGTACAGTACCGTTCTCTTGTGTGTGTAGATATTCTGCGCTAAGTGCATGCAAGGGGAGGCTTCTCCAGATAATGATATCATACTCTGTGATGGAACATGCAATCGTGCTTTTCACCAAAAATGCCTTGTCCCTCCTTTGGACTCCAAGCATAGTAGGTTTTACCACTAATTTTTCTATAAATGGTAACCGTAGTTTATCGACTAGGTGTATGCTTTGCAGTTAACCGAAAAAATTCTCTTACCTTGAATTCATAATATACAGTTCCTCCTGAAGATCAGGGCTGGTTTTGCCGAATCTGCAACTTGAAGATGGAAATATTGGAATTGGTGAATGCCCATCTGGGAACATGTCTTTCCTTCGGCAGTAATTGGCAGGTTGTTTATTCTGGGACAATGTATATGATATTTCATACTCGGTGTTCAATGAGTCATTTTGTTTTATTATGTCATGAACATTTTTCTTAACTAGTCAGTCATTCTAATTTTCAATATTGAGGAGGCAAAGTTGGTTGATTTGAGAATGTGATTTGTCAATGCACTAATGATGCTAACAAGCTCCTTCACTGTGTAATTTGTAACTTAAAGCGCATTTCTCTTTATATTTCTAGTTAACTGTTAAGCTGAAACTAACCTTCATCAGATCTTTGTTTTCTTTATTGAAGAAAGCATTCCATGAAAGATTGTAGTGCAAGTAACTTCACTATGTTCACAAATAATCTTAATTCTTATCCACTCATCAGGATATATTCAAGGAAGAAGCAGCACTATCAGATGCTGCAATTGAGGCCCTTGATCTAGACGATGAATGGCCCTCAGATGATTCCAAAGATGACGATTACAGCGCAGGGACTAGCAATTCCTCTCATGACATGAGCATTTCAACGAGCTTGAGTTGGTCTCTTGATCATGAAGTTCTCTCAGAATCAAGGAAATCTGAGCAAGATTTCACGGGCTACCCATATGGCAGCGATGAATTTACTGATG
The DNA here is from genome assembly GCA_037672795.1 of Lagerstroemia speciosa. NCBI lineage: Eukaryota > Viridiplantae > Streptophyta > Magnoliopsida > Myrtales > Lythraceae > Lagerstroemia > Lagerstroemia speciosa. Next base: position 8,252,705 of record CM075288.1, read on the forward strand.
CGGACATTATATTTGGGCGCAGGCAACGGAGTGCTGTGGATTATAAACAGCTTTACAATGTAAGTATATTAATGAATCTGTAAAATTTTAATGCACAAAAATGAAAGATAGAGCATTTAATGCCTGAATTGGAATCATCTTTTTGTGTTTGGGTTGAGAAGCTCCATTTGGCCATGGGAACTATATTCATCTATTTTTCATTTTTCCATTTTTCTCATATTGAAAAGTGAAAAAAAATATATAAGATATTCACTCCACTTGGCAAGCTGGAATAGAAATGGGATGTAACTTTTACAAGAAACAATTAATACGGTGTTTGATTCTGTTCCTGTTGGCTGTCCATCATGCGAAACATGCCAAAGTCAATCCCTTCTCCACTTTAAAGATGAAATGAAAACGATGAATTGTAAGACTTCTACTTTGTTGTTTAAGGAGAGAGGGTTGATAGGAAGTCTCCCGAAAAGGATCTTGAATTTGTACCATCCGTAAGGAACTTGCAGCGATGTATTTTCCTCCAAGTCATTTCTCATATATGTGATTTCATGGTAGCGTGCTGATTTGACAGGAAATGTTTGGAAAGGATGCTGCTATTGCTGAACAGGCCAGTGAAGATGAGGACTGGGGTCCCACTAAAAGGAGACGAAGAGAGAAGGAATCAGATGCTGCCAACACCCTTATGACTCTACATGAGAGAGAAACAGCTTGCTCCCAAACCGAACCCAGGGAAGGAGAAAAGGAAGTTACTTCTGAGGGGACACAGAGTAAAAGGACAATTTTCAGAATTCCCCTCGATGCAGTGGAGGTAATAAGTTGATTTCTTCTTTTCTAAGCAAGAAGTTCTAAAGATGGGAAATAGTCTTTGCCTGCAATAAATTTTTCTGGTAGATTGAATTAATGCCCCTTCAGTTGCAAGTTATATCAGGTTGCCCATTTAGTTTATGAATTTTCATTTTCACACCCTTTGTATTTTGGAATTACTTGGTTCTTGTTAAATCGATTTAGTTCACCAATTTTGACTTCTGCACTTGTCCATAGGATCATTCTCACCTTAAACAGTTGAAAATTTGCATATTATGTCTGATTGTAATGATCGAATAACTCTGGTTATAATGATCAAACAACTTTAATTGGGCATATATTTTCAATTCTAATATTTGGAATTTCCTGTCCGTTATCCCATGAACGAAGATTGTCACTTGAGTAGTTTCTCTTTTTCTCTCTCTGGTGCTCTCTCTAACATTTATGATATTTCCTCCATTCCTAATAATTTTTCTATTAATGTGACAGAAACTTCGCCAAGTATTTGCAGAGAATGAGCTTCCCTCGAGATCTATAAGGGAGAACCTCTCCAAGGAGTTGGGTCTCCACCCTGAAAAGGTCAAGAGAAAATCACATTTGAGCTTATTTTACTTAGCAAAGAAGCAGATGGAGTTATTATAAACTATCATTTTCTAACTTTATGAAGTCATCAATCTTCAGGTCAGCAAGTGGTTCAAGAATGCACGATATATGGCTCTTAAAACTAGGAAGGTGATTGAACTAATTGACGGAATTTTTATTTTCCACATCGCATCACATGTTCCCTTCTTTTTGTTTCTCAAAGATATTATCCTTTTCTATGTTTGTGCCTAAACACCAAAATGTTCTGATTTTATGCAGGTTTCATCTATCACTGTATTAACAATATCATGCGATTATCATTCAGTTCAAGCATGTCTTAGTTGTTGGATTAGTTGCTAATCTCTCGAGAACTCTATTTTGACTAAGCTGGGAAATATCAGAAACTGATCAGAATATCATATAAATTCAGTTGTAAGGTCGACTTATAGGTTTGAAATGCAGCCTCACGTACAGAAATTTATATTGCGGAAGATTAGTAATCCCCATATGTTTGGTTATGCAGTGTAGTGAAAATGCTTTTGTTTGTTTAACATGTGCCTGATGCTTACTTTTGCTGGTCATTCATTTCCGTGTCTCGTCAATAGGCTGAGAGCTTGGTTCAAAATCCAAATTTTCCTGAAGCACTTAAAGAACCTGCAGAGGAAACAACAGGAAAAGGGATTCCTGATCCTGTTAACTTGAAGGATGATGCCCTAATAGGGACCACCAATGATTCCTCAGAAATTGCTATCTTCACCTCTGGAAAGGAGAAGGAATCAACTCAGAGTTCTAAGATGAAGAAGCATAACAAAGGCTCATTAAAGTCACCTGCTAGTAATAACAGCACAAAGGTATTCTGTCTCACCATGTGTTCTTTCCTATTATTCTTAAAAATGCAATTTAGGCTACTTTACTTGGGTCATCTCATTTTATTCTTTAAATTCTCTCTCTTGATGAATGAAAATCTGTGACTTTAATGATGGTAGGTTGGAGCTGAGTTCGATGAGGACATTTGCCTAAGGAAGCAAATGAAGCTTCCCAGATCAAAGACAAAGAAAGATAAGATGCAGACCGATCTTCCATCCCTGAACAGGTCACAGAGACCCGAGATTGAATTAGAGAGACTCTGCAGCCTAAAGAACAGGCTTGATAACCTGAAGCAGAGACTGCTTAGATTTCAACCAGGCAAATCAAAGGCTCGAGGCAGGTCTAAATTTCAGAGCGAACCTTCTGTAATCTTTGTTCCTATAGCAGTGGTGAGGGAGAAGAAGGCTTGATCTTGTGCAGCCTTGTCTGTCCTGTACAGCCAATTTTGGACTACTACAATGATAATGGTGAACTCTTTCTAGGTTCAACTTTGTGCAGTTTCCTTCTCACAAAAGCTCTTTTAAGGATGGGAATGAGGTAGTCCTACAGGGATGGAAGACATGACTTGTCTTCTACGTAGACAAATCTCGTCTTCCAAGAGTGCAATTGCACTGATCCTATTTTTCACCCTAATTCTTGGTTATGTTCCGGTAAGGTAGGATGATTTGAAATTTTCTTTTTTACAATTTCGTGCCTCTTCCTCTAGGAAACGATAAATAGGTGAGATTGATGAATAAAATCGATAGAAGAGCTCGTGAATGCGTGAGTTGGTAATACGGGCTGTTCAGTTAATCTGATATGTTCACGGTTGAATATGAAAGTTCGAACATTACGTAGCGGAGGATGGTTTGATCGTTACTATTGTTGCTCTCCTTTTAATGGATTAAAAAATTTTACTGGTCTAATTAAAATATTTAGGATTTTGTGGTCGGGTGTGTCTTGCTCATCTTTTCCCTTTTCCTCCCAAGGCTCTGGGTCCCTTTTTTTTTTACTACTCACTAATCCAGTTAGAATTGGGTCGGACCATTTAAGGGGTAAAGTTCTCCCAACATAAGTTTTCTCCATCCACAAATACTCGAACTCGATACCTTTACTTAAAAGGAATAAGTGATTTACTACTTGAACTAACTCATGTTAGTGGATCGAATTTTCTAATACAATTGATAAAGTTTTTATATTTGAAACTTGTTTAACTCTTATATTACAGCTAAGAATATTTTACTATGGTCACCTAAGTTGGTGATAGTCTTGTTGAACTCTTTTTTATGATTTCAAAAGCAAATTCAATTAATTTAATTTACATATATTAGTATTTTTATTATTTTTAATAGTGCTCATGTCTCCTAGCGATTTTTTCTAATAATATTTGAAATAACCCTTTTATAACGGTTATGACTTATGTAACAGGGAAAAAAAATTTAATCATGACCAGAAAAGAATAATATAGGAATAACAAAAAAATAATAATTTCCAAAAATTAAGTAATAAACTGGTTGCCCGAGCAGAGATGCATTTTCTAGAATTGCGCAAAAATATTGTCTTTTAAATAATAAATTTTAAACTATTTTTGTAAATACTATTTTAAAAATGTATTTTAATTTTGTATAAAAGCAATATTTTTGAAAATTCGTTTTTTCAGGGTCCATTTAAGAAAATAATTTAAAATTTTAACTTTAAAAAAATTTATTCAACGGTATTTTTGCCCAATTCTCTGCATTTTCTACCTCATTATCATCATCAGCTCGGTCGGCCATCACCGTTGCTTCGCGAGCAACTATACAGACTACAGAGATGGAGTTTCTACCTCTAAGTCTAGCCTCTGTCAGCAATGGAGCAATCCCTCCTCCTCTCGCACTCAGGGTATTGCTACCACTTCTATTTCTCCTTCTACATGGGTTCTTGTTCGTACAATTTCTGCTTTCGTTCGTCCTTCCGGGTCAAGACGGTGTTTCTAACTCTTGGTTTCATGTTCAAGGGAAATGCAGTAGCAGGAGGAGCTGGGGTAGCTCCCAAGTCCAAACAACGACGGGAGTTTCTCAGGGCTTTGGCTCCGCCTCTAATGGCTGCAATTGTAGCCTTATCCCCTCTCTGCAAACCTCCTGGTAACAACTCCACAACCATCAGTTTATGAACGTGTTTCCTTCTGAGCACGCGATGGTTGAAGTAAAGCTTATGAATGCAGCTCCCCTTGTTTGGCTTTATTTGTTGTGTTGTAGTTAATGCATTTAAGTTGACCCAACTCAAGTCGGGGTTGTGGTTGTTGTTTTGGATTGTCGGTGTCCTCTTCCTTCAAATTCACGTTGAGTTTATGCGATGGGGATCAACTGATTTCATTCTGGCCAACGTTCTGTGGCTTATTTCATGGGCTTACTGGAGATGTGGGTCAATTGATTTGATTGGAGATGTGAATCAGGATAACTCATTAGGAGATGATAAACGGACCTGACTAGAGTTGTTTTATATCATTTTGTGTTTGTTTAATTGATCTTCATATTGTTTAAATGCTGATGCTATAACCTTACATACTTGTTCTATCCAGTTGACATGCACGTCAGTCGAAGTGGGGTTACAGTTTCTAACTACTGTCAACTGATGTAAAAGTATGAGCTTGTCTTATGTACTCGTTATTCTTGTCCCCTCGGTGGTGGCAGTCGCCTTTGGACAGACTGTGGACATACAACGTGGGTCGGCGCTGTTTCGACGGGCATGCATCGGGTGTCATGATGCTGGTGGAAACATCATACAGCCAGTGAGTTCTTAACTTGAATGATGAATCTTTGTAGAGCTTTATTTGGGACTTTCAAGCTTCACATATGGTTTTCTATATCTCATATCAATTAAGTGAAGCCATATGTGAACCAATGTGTGGCAAGTCAGCAAACAAAATAAAGGGTAGGCTTTGACCTGTGTTTTCTCTTAACTAATCTATAGTCATTGCCACTTCAGCTCATCTGATTTTCTCCTTAATATGCAGGGTGCAACTCTCTTTATGAAAGATCTTCAAAGGTATAGATCTTCTGATAAAATAGAGAAATGCTTCCTCCAATTCAAACCTTGTAGCTTCTGTCGAGACTAATAATCTTACCAATAAAATTTACAGTTTTCATGTGCATAACTGTCATGCTCTACGTGGCTAGCTCTACTGATTATCAAATATGAGAGAATTGCTTCTTTTTTTTTTTTCCTGTTCATAATATCAATGAAGTTGATGTGGCCACTGATGCAACTGTAGAAACGGAACTGACACAGTAGAGGAGATCTACAAAGTTACCTACTTTGGCAAAGGAAGAATGCCTGTAAGCCTTTCAATTTGATATCTGTGCACTGTCCTGCCTACTTCTGCCAGTGTACCTTTACTCAGAACTGCCCTGCATGCAGGGGTTTGGTGAGAATTGCACTCCAAGAGGGCAATGCACATTTGGACCTAGACTGCAGGAGGAAGACATAAAGGTGCTGGCCGAGTTCGTGAAATTGCAAGCTGATCAAGGGTGGCCTAACATGGAAATGATAAGCCAAGATTAGTTCCTAATTGCTTATTATTTTTACTTTGATTTGCTGCATAAGATGTCAGATTATAGTCCGAGAGAAAAAGCCCTCAGTTTTGCTTTGTATTTTTGCAACGTGGTGCGATAATAAGCGCCCAGTTAGTAATCTCACTTTGTAAATTGTTTTTGCCTCTTTCCTTACATTACTTCTTGAACTTCAAGAACGGCATCTCTGGCTATGCTGATGTTGTGAATATATGGATGATCTTAACCTCGTCCCCCCCACTTTCTTGAGCAAATCCTCTCCATCTCAATTTCATAATTTCAGTCCATAATCTCGTTTCATTTATCTTGCTTAACTATTTCAAGTTTCATGAGGATTCATGAGAAGTCTTGCTTGATCTGGGCAAGTTTTGTTGAGGCAGTGCACAGACTAACCTTGAGATCTATCATGGAGATCTCCTTGTATGAGTTAGTTCTCCACCCTGAAGGTGATGCCCACCATCTTTTAACAATTTTTACTTTACAAACAAGTTAATGGTATTTTTAAAGTTGTTTAATGTTTGAAGTTTTTGTGTTCTTAATGACCCTTCCCAACTTCCATAGATCTTTGGGTCTGAAGTAATTTGAGAATGCACATTGTATGTTTCGTGAAACTAGACAGGTGATTGATTTAATAATGGAATTTACTTTTTGCACATTTTATATTGTTTCCCCTCCATCGTGCTCTCTTGAAGATATTATCCCATGTGACTGATTATTGTGCCTAATTTATGCAAAATTTTCTGATTCTTTTGACTTCATTAATAATAGTATCAACATTACCATGGTATTTTCGCGTCTCTTTAGTGTGTTGTTTTGCTCTTCCATTGTAGAATTTAGTTTCTCATGTTGAGAACACTATGTTTTGAATTCCACTCGGTGTGAAAAAATTTAAAATTAATCAGCTTAGCCTTAGGACTAGAATGCTTTCTCATGTGCCAAATTCATCTTACTGTGCATGGGTGGTGCGGCCACTTGTTTAATTATACAATGGGTTCATAATACTTTAGTTGTTGTATGTGTGCCTGTTGCTTCCCATTTAATGAGCTTCTTCCTTGTCTTGCAAGTTCTACAGGATGACGCAGTGGTTCAAAATCTGATTTGTAGTGAAAGGGTAACTTAATGGAGACTGATCGATTCCTCCGTTATCCCTGTGGTCAGCTCAGAAAAGAGAAAGAATTGCTACTAATTATTATGATCGAGATGAAGCATAAAGAAAGGCTCATTCAGGTCGCCTGCTAATAAATAACAGCAATGGGTATTCTCTTTTAGCTTTCCAGACTCCATCCTATTTTTATAGAAATTTAACGAAGAACATACACTTGTTTCGGATAATTGAAGAAGGTGGGTTTTAATGATTTTGTTGAGTACAGGTTGCTGCTGGGTTGGATGAGAACATTTGCCTAAATAAGCAAATGAAGCTCCTCAAGTCGGAAACTAAGAAGGATAAGGTGTCGGTCAGTTTTGTATCGACCGCCAGGTTCCCAAGATTGAATCAGAGAGTCTACAGATTGAAGAGCACGCTCAAGAATCCGAAGCAGAGACTTCTCCAGCGTGGCTACTCCGCTTAGCCTATCCTCCTATCCTATAGCGTCATTCTGTCGACTCCGTTTTCTGTTTTGCTAATTTATCCACTGCAGTAGGTGATTCGAGGAGGCTGGACTTTGCATATTTCAACTGGTGCAATAATCAACGATTGTGCATTGAGGGCAGATGCAGCCTGAAACTAGAATGGTCCCTGCACTTTCATTGACTTGTGATATAACATCTTTGCTGTCACATAATTCCTATAAATTCTGCAATAGTGTTGGCCACGGGCCGGTTTGGGCCCGGGGCTAGCCCGGAACCGGTCAAAACAGTAATTGGGCCTGAACCGTCCCCGAACCATGAAACTCAAGGTTTAGGGCCGGTTCTACCGGCCTCAAAAACCGGAACCTGAACTAGCCCAGAACCAGAGGGAAATAAAAAAAAAATTGAATTCTCCGAGGGTTCTAGCCTTTTTAGCCTATGTAGTTAGCCCCCTCCCACCTAGGAGAAACTCTTTGGTGGAACCGTGGTACCACGTGGCAACGCCCACGTGGTACCACCGTCCAACAATTAATTGACATTTGGCAACTTTTACACGTCACTCTCCTCCCCCCACCCAAAAGTAACGGTAGCCCTCTCCTGCTCTTCAAAGGTAACGGCAGCGCAGCTGCCACGCCTCTCTCTCCTCTCTCTCTGTCGCAAAAGTTACAGACGAAGCTCCGATCTATCGTCTTCTGATCACTCCGCCGGACTTTGCAATAACTTTGGTGGCTCGTCTATCAATTCGACTCTTCTCCTGCAACCTTCGCTCGATCTTACAGACACTGCCGTTTTAGGTTTTCCACAATAAAAAAAATTTCAAATCTCATCCTTCTCAAAAACGATACAGAGCCAGCCTACCTTTCTTCGATTTCTCTCCCCCTTTCTTCCTGTGATTCTCACGCTCTATTATTATCTAATTATCAATTCTCTTCGTTCGAATTTCAGATTCAAGTCGTTAACACTTCTCATTTTGTCATCCCTAAATCTGTTCAATTTGCAGGTGCTACCCTTATTTGACAACTGGAGATAGCAACCTCTTGCTGAAAAATGGAGTTCACGTCAGAACCGGGCAACCTTCTTCGATTTCTCTCCCTCTTTGTTCCTATGATTTTAACGCTATATTATTCTTCATAATTCTTCATTCGAATTTCAAATTTGAATAGTTCATACTTCTCATCTTCTCATCCCTGAATCTGTTCAATTTGCAGGTGGTACCCTTATTTGGTGACTGGAGATAATGTCCTCTTGCTGAAAAATGGAGTTCATGCCAGTTTTTTCCTCTAAAATTGTTCTAATTCTATGTTTTTCTGGGAAAAAAATGAAGTTTTTGTTGCTTTGCCTACGTAGCATGTTCTTTTTTTTCTAATGGTTTGTAGGGTACAGGTTCAATTTGGCTTAATTGATGAGCTCAATAGCCTCTAGTCCTTGTCTGCTATTATTTCATTCGATGAGTTTAATCTAGCTACCTGTGATGAAGGTGCTCAACTTAGCTTTTAGATTGTGATGTTGATTTTCATTTCAGATGATGCAAATGGTTTACTAATAGCATCAGAAGAAATTTCTTCAGTTCATGGTTGAGAGATTTACTGATTATATATGGTTCACTGATTTTCATATGATGCATATGATGCAACTTGTCTTCTATTATAGCATTTGACAGGTTGATCCAAATCCTTATCTTCTAATCCTTTTGACTTGAATAGATTTATGGCTGATTGCATAGAAGTATTAGGAACTACTGCTGGTACCTACTTAGATTTTTCTTTAAAACTAAATTGGCCAAGCATTTCTCATTTTAGGTAATCTTTGTTGCTTCAGGGCTGACCTTTTTTTTTTTTTCATGTATTTGAGGTGTGCTTCTATGTGGAGCTTGTTACCTTTAGCTGGAGTTCTTGGTGATAAAGAGAAGTGCTAGTAGCAAAGGGAATTTACTTGAAGCTAGAAGTTGATGTGCACAATTGTTTAAAGAGAGGGTGATAATGCTGATGTTGATGCCACAGAAGATAAGAAGTTATTTCTAATACAAGGGATGGTGTTGATCCCAATGAAAGGGTGTTGAAGTATCAAAAGAACCAGAAATGATGCCAACCATGGCAGGGGAAAGAAGAAAAGCATAACTGCACATTAGTTTTTGTATTTGTCAAAACATGTACAGATAGTGATTGATGTTTTCTTCTTGATAAACAAAAGTCCAAATGGATCTGTCATACTCCTAATATTATGTAGTTTGATCTTTCTTGATACATCTTCTTCATCTTTCTTGATCTTTGATGCTCCTGTGATCCACCAAACTTGAAATCTAGTAAAATGAATATAATTGTCAATTAGGATAACTATTAAAAATTATAAACTAAAGTAGTGCCATGGCTTTAATTTATTGTTTACCTTATCATCGAAGACATCATCCTCTTCAAGTAATCTCGTGAAACTGAAATTTGGTTGTGTCATTGGTGTGGCATGGTAAAAATCCTACAATAATGTCCAAACCAAAGAAAAATAAATCATGACTAATATAATAGAAGTATTGTTAGTGCACTTATAAAAAATATCTCATACAAACCTGGCTTGGAGGGCTTAAAAAAGGCATATCAACAAGAGCACTAGTTTGGAATGATGAAGTTTCACGAGGTACCACAAGAGCTTTTGGCTTTCTCTTCCTCTTTTTTTCCATCTGACTTTTTATTCGAGCATTTGTCAAGCCTTTCTTCCTTATACATGGGGGGTCAAACACAGGTGGATGAGTTAAACTTCCAATAATTTTGTTCTGATCAATGTACTCCTCTTGAGGAGCAGTTTGACCCATTGGCACTAGTTCTTTCTCAACAAGCTCCATAGCTTCAAGTAACTTTTCCCGAACAATTTTTGTACAATTTGCTGTTAAAGAACCCTTGTCAAAGATGGCCTGACCCAAATGATTCAATTCACTTAGGCGCAATGCACGGCTAGACTTCGTATCTCCTTGTGAAAAGATTGTTGACTTACCAATGAGCCGGTTTCTTGAATCTTTGGTCCATCTTGGTAAGATATAATGTTCAGGTATAAAGTTCACATTATTTACAATGAGAACTCGTAAAGCATGACTACACAACAAGCCCAAAGTCTCAAATAACTTACAACTACAATAAATAACATGGGCAACTTCATCAAATTGTACCATGAATTCCCTTTTACTTCCACACTTTGACACTTTATAGCTACAAGACATATCTTCCTTGGAGACTTGCAAACAATTCATTCCAATGCCATCAAGAAATTGTTCTTCGAACATCTTGAAAATAACAAGGGTATATACACTAGCAGCATGTCCCAAAATACCCCCGCGACTTGCGATCTTGGGAGGAGCACCATTTTTACAATGAAAGTCATCATTAAATTCATCTTGGCGAAATTCTTCCTCCTTTTGCTCATAGAACTTTATAACTTGAATTAGGGGCATTGAGGTTCACATGATCTAATGGAATACACTGTTCATACTCTCACTTCGTTGAGTAGACTTCATCCTTGCCGAGAAAATATCAGCACTAAAAGCTGGGCACCACTTTTCTTTTAATTCATACAACCTCTTCAGCCATACATTGTTCTCAAGGTTATGAACCTGAACCATTTCTCTCCATACTTGCTCGAATTCATCAACATCTATGCACCCACTAAGGCACCTTCCAAACTTCTGATAAAAATCAGCATTGGCATAAAGCCTGCAAGATTTTGCCTAGCATTTTTTGAGATATGCCATAAACACAATCAATGGCGTGAATCCAAAAACACTGTTGCTATGGCATTTGCCATTGCTTGATCTTGATCTGTGAATATGGTTTTTGGCTGGCGACCTCCCATAGCATCCTTAAATGTTTCAAATAGCCAAGTAAAAGACTCTGTTGTCTCGTCTATCAGAAAAGCACAACCCAATAGCACATTTTTCCAATGGTGATTTATTCCTACAAATGGGGCACATATTAAATTATACCTATTAGTTCGGTATGTGGTATCAAACACAACAACATCCCCAAATAAATCGAAGTCAAGCTTTGATCTACCATCTCTCCAAAAGAAATTAGCCATACGATTGTATTGATCCACCTGAACCGAGTAGAAGAACAATGGATCCGCTGCTTGCTTGCATCTAAAGTGATTTATAACACTTTGCCCATCCCCGGCTTCAATCATTTTCTCTCGCTCAATACTCAAATAATTGTGAAAATCTTTCTTAGTGAACCCAATATTGTTTTGGCCCCCAACTTCTTTTGCCAAATATGAATATGATTTAATTGGCTTTATCCTTGCATTGACCATAGACTTGATCACGTCTCCGCATGCATTGCTTATCCTTCTCCCCGACCTCAAATTACATCTTTCTTCCTTGCTTGCAAGCTCATGATTGTGTTCTGAATTGAAACTTGTAACTTCCCAAATGCCATTTTCGACTGTAAAACGAATTCTTGCATTGCAACCAGTTCTTGTTTCCAGTCGATCAACCTTTTTCATCTTTGTCAGTTCTTCAAACTCACGAAATCCAGCTTTCGAGCACAAATATTCGCGTTGCCGTAAAATTCCCTTACTGTCACAGCGCTTCACACTTTTTTTGATACTAAACCCCTTGCTTAAGGCATATTGATTATAAAAATTGTAGGCATCATTTTCCGAAGCCAATTTCATCCCAATTGCTGGTTGTACAATAAAATCCTCTAAAGTTGTCATATGTTCTTTGTTGTTCCTCACATTTTCATCTGAAATAAATTCTCCATTTTCTTGTGATCCTTCCATTAAGCTCACCCACCTAATTTATCACGAACCCAAATACAGAGTGTGAGAAATGACGAGAATAAGAAATTGAGCAAATTTAAAGTAATCAAATAAATTCTCTTTGAAGATGTTAATCAAAAAGAGACAAACAACTTTAACAGATTCCATCATTTATAGTTGAGAAATTTCCTCTAAATTATCTGAGGAAAATAAATAAAATAGTGGACCATCAAAATAAAAAAGAACATGAAAAGCTCTGTTCCACAACTTAAACTCATGGATTTCTCTACTTTTGTAATGAATCTGTTATTGCAACAAACATCCATTCCATTTCTATACCTATCTTGAACAACTGTATTACTTCGAAATTCTCGGGAACCACTTATCAGCGGAGAAGAAAAGAAATCATCACTCAAGCTGAAATTATGGAGGTGTCACTGATATTGCATCCATGGCTTGACTTTATGTTGATGTTGCCGTTGAGTTTTCCAATCTTCAGAAACGCAGGATGTCATCTGGGGCTTAGAGGGAAGCAATGGGAAGATTTGGAGAGTTGATGGGCGGGATTTTTTGAGAGGCGGGAATGGCCGTAGGTCTCTGTTTTTTTTTTTTCTATGTAAAACAAACGGCAGACAATCTGCCGTTACATTTGAAGAGCAGGAGAGGGCTGCCATTACTTTTGGGTGGGGGAGGAGAGTGACATGTAAAAGTTGCCAAATGTCAATTAATTGTTGGACGGTGGTACCACGTGGGCGTTGCCACGTGGTACCACGGTTCCACCAAAGAGTTTCTCCCCACCTAGCCCCTCACATGCGCTCAGCTTTTTCATCTGACCTAACCATTAGCCGACAATTCAGCCTATATTAAATTTAATTTTAATCCCTCCCATGTGCTCAGCATTCCCATCATCCCACTCCACCTATCTACTTGACCATCAGACTACAATTCAAGCTATATTAAATTTTATTTTAAATTAAATTTATGTAATTTTAATTCAAAATTAAACCGGTCAGTTCTAAACCGCCATAAAATTGTAATTTCAAATTGGAATCGTCCGGTTCTGAACCATCCCTGAACCGTCCAAATGGAAGTTCAGAGTCGGTTTCATGACCATTTGGAACCAGAACCGGTCGGTTTTGGAATCGTGACCACCCCTATAATGAGAGATCACAAAAGGGCTTGGGATGTGAAAAATGTGGGATAGGCCGAGTGGGATTTTTAGGCTAAGTTTTGAGTTCTAAGGAGCTCTAAGATGTATGTTTTCAGTCTCTTAAAAACACTATAGGTCTCAATAAAAAGGCTGCACAAAAATGGAGAGAACCCACGGCTTCACGAAATGCATGCATCTGTACTTTGGGTAACCACTGATATTAAAGCTCGCACTTTTCTCGTCTTCCCTGGGATGCTTGCTTCTCTAGCCATACATATCATGGGAAGCAAGATAAGAGAAGTTAATGTGCCAAACGTGGGATTGATTCCTTTTCCGGTAAATCTACTCAAAGATATTCAGCAAAGAGAAAAATATCTAATCAAAGACATCTAAAACGGTTTGAAACTTTTGTGGCTAAACTAGAGAAAAATGCAACTTCAGGGACCAAATTGTAAACTTCCCATCAGTATAGAAGGCTTTCCTCTCCAAGGAAGCACGCACAACCACCACAGATAACCGCTTCTTCTAATCGGAGAGAGAGATACAGATGGAAGAAGACAGAGAGAGAGTGATGGAGGAAGAAACAGTGGCAGAGATGGAGGAAGGCGGACAGAGAGTGATGCAGGAAGAGAGCGAGATAGAGATTGACGAAGACAGTGAGAGAGTGATGCAGGAAAGGCTAAGAGAGGTGGAGGCAAGGCTGAGAGAGGAGCAACGTCGTCTTCATGAATTGTACCATCTGAATTTTGAGCGCCTCAGAGAAAAGTACCAGGTTCATCTCTCGAAGCCTTTTCCATAGATACTCCAAACGCACCTGTATTTCTCATAATACTCTGTGGAGGTCTTCTTTTCTTCTGATTGCATGAGTTACATGAGTTACGTGTAGGAGTTGATTGACATACCAATTGAAGATTCTCCGGCAGTGGTGGATGGAGAAGTCATTGACAGAGTCAGTTTCGAGGTCACCGGACAAGTTCTTAAAAGTAAGCTTCGTAATCAGCATATTTCGTTGGACAATTCCACGAAAAGATGGAAAATCTCAATCTGTCACTCTTTGTTTGTGCGCGAATATCTGGCTCCCTGCTAACGAGAAAGTCAAATGAACTCGGATTGTTGTTATTCTTGTTTTTCTCTTCTTGATTTCTTGAAATGTGGTCAGTTGCTATATGAAACCGGATTCAGTACTTTGTGTATAATGACGCCGACTAACATTACCCTTCCTTCTTCAGTCACAATGATGTACCAGGCCGGAGAACTGAGGCCTGAGGTCCTGGAGGATTGCTTGCGAACAATTCTCTATCTGATCCAAGAGCTCAACCGGACTTTCCACCTAGCCCTGCGTAAAGCTGGACCGGCTCTTATCCGTTTTCTCGCTGAGATGATGAAGGAAATCAGGGACTGCACCTCAGATTTGCTCGAATGCACAATCAGTTAAGGACCTTATGATGAGCCATCGTAGACATATCTTTGTTGCAGCAGATTATGTTCCTGTGTATGAAAGAATGATTTCTGACATAGTTTCTTGATTAAGGGTCTCCAGGTGATCTGGAAAGAATCCCGGAGTTGGCCATGAAAGCAGTACATGTCTTCGAGTCCTTAATGGAAATCCCACGGACAAATGCCGCGGCCATACTTAAAGCTCTTGTACAGGTTATGAACGCCATAAACAGTACTCTCCACGTGATGCAGAAGGAGGCTGGATTCTCTACTGGGAAATCTAACAGGCAAAAAGATTCAATCGAAGGAAAAGAAGAGGAGGAGGAAGAAGCCGCTGGGGAAGAAATGAGAGCTGTCACTGCACTGGCTATTCGTACTGTGACCAATGCAATCTCGGTGATTGAGCAACTGACCCGGGCTGTCAAGTTCAGGGATGATGCCCACGTCCCTGGGGTTGCCATGTTCATGCAGAGTCAACTGACCAAGTCCATCAACACGAGTGATCAAGTAAACAAAAACAAGGTCCGTCTGTTTCCATTCAGAGACATGGAGCAGATTCTGGAGGGACTTGATGGCTTGGAGGCATCTGTGGATTCCATGGAGTGCAGCCTACAACCTTATACGTCCACTTGGTCAGCATTTTTTCCGAAAAGTACCAGTTTATTGATTTGGATACACGAGCTCAAGTGCGTTTTGGCAAATTTGTCCCCCGCTGAAGTTGAAATTGCTGGTTGAGAAGAAAAGGCAGACCTTTTACGAGTTTCCTGTTTCTTGTCACCCATTGGATTGAATCGGACTCTTACACTGTCTCGGAATAAGAAGTGAAGTTTTCTAGTGCCACTTTTCTAGTTAAAAAAGCTTCCTTCAGTATCTGGTGTCATGTCATTTTACTTCTGTTTTCGGTGCCCCTGAACGCAGACGACTACTGCTTTATTAGCAAGTACTCACTGCTTCCAATGGTTCGGTCTGATACGTTGTAGCCACCAGATTCAGCTAAGTTTTTGTCAGTCTTGGGCACAAGCGATTCTATTAGGCTAGGCCTCCTATGAGCTCATAAGTCGATTGAGACCGGTCATTTTCCAGGCAGTCTAGCTCAGCCAAAAGTTAACTCTAGCCAGATGAAAAACTCAAGGTGCAAAATCTGTAAATCAGAGCAACGTAGAGCTCAAAATATACATCAACTTCTCTGATTTTGACAGTTTGATGAGCATGAATTGTTCTTGCGGCATTAATATGCCAGAAGCTGTCTCGAGGAAGATCCTAGAACAAATTACTGAGAAATCACCGGCACAAACTCGTTATGTTGTGGCATCCGAGTATTAAGCATCATTAAAACAGGAAGATAAAGCTGAAAGGTGTACATTTGGAGCACTAGTTCTCCATACTTGGTGCAACGAACACGACAAGGTGGTACGTGCAATTCTCGATCAAACTCCGAATGAAAAGCTGCACAATGTGACAGGATAATGCCAGGCGATATTTCCTAAGAGGATACGTGTCCAGCTTGATTCTTAGTCGTTAGACAGAAATTTTTTGTTCAAGTCCAGCAGGTATCAACATTCCTGAAGCTTACTATGCCATGCGACTGATAGCAGGAAGAATCTCAAGGGATAAGAAACTGCAGAAGCAAGGACTAAATTGCATAGATTATATAAGCAGAGAGCCGAATGTGTCATTTCAATCTTCCCTGTAAATCAAAGCAAGGAAATCCGTGGGCTTTTGAAACTTTTATGGCTAAAATAGAACGGAAAGTAAATCTAAGGGCCCAACAGAAAACTGCCCATCAGCATAAAGATTTCCCTCCAAGAAAGAAACTCCCTGAAGCCCCCAAATAACGAACGGCTTCTTCTTCTTCTTCTTCTTTTTATTGGGTTGGGAGAGAGAGATGAAGGAAGCAAAGAAGAAGCGTCTTCATGGGATCTTCGATCAACTCCGGGAAGATCTAAACAATGCCCGCCAGGTTCATCCAGTGCTCGAAGCTCCATCCTTACATTCCCGTAGACATACAACTCAGTAATATTGTCTCTCTCTTTCTATAATGGGGTGAATTGTATGTAGGAGTTGGCCCGCAGACCTTTCAATGATTCATGGTCGTGGTGACCTCGGAAGATCTCGACCTTGTTGGCTTGTGCTTCAAGCTCAGCAGGCAAGCTGTTCTCAGTAAGCTTCTTGATCAGTTATCCTTTTCATCCAAGAGCTAACTTTCAGTCAGCAAGAAAATCCCAAAATGTAGGATTTACCGTAGAGAGTTCGATGTATCTTCTAAAAGTGCTCGAACTAACAACACTTTTTGTCTAGTCGGGTTGCTGCACCTGTTAGGAGATCTAAGCTTTAAGAAGCTGAAGGGTTGCATGAGGAATATCTTCAATCTGCTCCGACGGCTCCACCAATCTTTGTCCAATGCCGGGCCCACCCTCACCCAGGTTCTCCATAGGCAGATGCGGGAAATTGAGATCTGCGTCTTACGATTACTCCGGTGTGCCATCAGTTATGAACCTTACAGTAAGAAATTCTACACATATCTTGCATTGTGTCAGGTTATGTTCTTTTCTTTATGTGAAAGAACGGTTTCTGACATGATTTCTGAATAGGGTCTTCGAGTGATGCAAACAGAATCCCGGGTTTGGCTTTGAAAGTGTTGGATCTGTACGAAGCCATCAGAAAGCTGCCACAGACGAATTTTCAGGCAATCGGGCTTGCTCTTGTGCATGTTGCAAGCGACATAAAGGAAGCGATCTCAGAGATGGAGGAGAAAGCAGCAAGATTACCGCAGAGAACCATCGTGGAACTAGTGATTGCTATTGCATCCGATGCCTACCAATTGATCACGGAACTGATCCGGGCCGTCACGGAGTGGGAGAAGACTTCTGTCCATCTTGTTATCAGGGATTTGGAGGGTCTACTGAAAATGTCCGCCAGAACGAGTTATCTGATCGACGAGATCAAGGAGCGTCTGTTTCAGCTCTGAGAAGTACCCGAGATTCTGATGTCTCTCAATTTAATGGATGCTCTCATTGTTCACGTGGAGCAGGAAGTACGACGTTATGGCTATGGATCGGCTGAGGAGTTTCATTAGAAAGCTTTTCTATTTCATGTCATCCAATTGAATAGATAGGTCCTGAAAGTTTATGAAGTGTGCAGTTCTGCCTCTTGTCATTCAATTGTTAAAGATGTCGGATTTCATTGTGAATGTGCACCCAATGACTTGGGCTAGATCAATTTGGCACGGACTAATTTCTTAGAAGCCAGCTCAAGCACAGCTCTGGCTCAATGACCAGGTCTAATGCGCTTGCGTAGCCACCTGATTCAATTTAGTGTTTGCTGGTCTCGAGAGCAGAATGTGCTCTATCAGGCTCAGCCCTACAATAGATCGACGGAGAGTAGCTATTTTCCGGGCAGGCTCAACTTAAAAAGGCAGCTCGAGTTGAATGGCACCTATTATTGTTCATGACATACTCAGGGGAAGAAAATCCTTAAGAGAGAAATTGCAAACTTTACCTCAAAACGGAAAATTGTCTCCCTTGTTCGTTGCCATGGAGACACTCAGATACTATATTATTATTAATGGATCTTATAATACCCTTTAGCTACCAGATTAGTTTGTGTGTGTGTATATATATAGGTCCGTCTTGGGAATAAATGGTTCTGTCCAGGTAGGCCTCCCACAGGTTCTTAACTCAATCCAGACTGGTCATTTTCCTAGTAGCCTGGCAAGCTCAGCCAAAGGTTAGCTCGAGCTCGACGGCCACCATGGCCAAGTACAGGGGAAGGAAAGCAACAATCGGGTAATTTTGACAATTTGATGAGCATGAATTGTTCTTGTCGTGTTATCGACAATGTGGGAGACTGTCTCGAGGAAGACCCTAGAACATATTGCTGAGAAATTATTGGCACAGACTCTGTTATTTTATGGGCATCCAACTATTAAGCATCATTAGAACAGGAAGATGAAGGCACAACAAACACACCGAGGTGTCACGGTGCCATTCACGAACAAACTCCGAATGAAAAGCTGCGCCATAACATTACATGCTAATATCAGTCGATGTTTTCTCAGAGAACACGTGACCAGCTTGATTTGTAGTCGCTGGCCAAGGATTTCTTTTCCATAATAATGTGATGTTCGAGTCCAGAAGGTTTCGATATTCCTGAAGCTTTGCCAAATATACCATGCAACTGATGGAATGGTCTCAAGGGCTGAGAAACTGCAGAAAGGACTAAAGTGAACGAATTTACATAAGTAGAAAGCCAAATGTGCCACTTCCTTCCCTCCCTGAAAATATTTGCAAGGACATGATCCGTGAGGTTTTGAAACTTCTGTGGCTAAAATAGAACGGAAAGTAAATCCAGGGGCCAGATAGAAAACTGCCCGTCGGTATAAAGATCTCCCGCCAAGAAAGAAAGTTCCCTGAAAGTTGAAATCCCCAACTAGCAACAAATGGCTTCTACTTCTTATTCTGTTCATAGCGAGAGAGAGCGGGATGAAGACGAAGAGAGAGAGATGGATGACGTGGAGAAGATGAGGCGTCTTCACGAGATGTACGATGAACGCTTCGCTGATCTAAAGAGTGCCGACCAGGTTCGTCTCTTGAAGCTCATTCCCTTCATTCGATCCCCTCCGGGAAGTTGTTCTTTCTTTTCATCTGGTGGAATCCATGCAGGAGTTGGCCTGCACACCAATCGATGATTCTCGGGCAGTGGTGAACCGTGATAATCTCAACCGCGTCGGCTTCGAGCTCTGCAAGCAAGCTTTTCTCAGTAAGCTTCTTCAATCTTGATCAGTTAGTTATCCTTTTCATTCAAGAACTCGCTTTCATTCAACAAGAAAATCCCGAAATTTAGGATTTTTCGTAGATCGTTTGATAAAGGGCTCGATCTTGAACTAACGAAACCCTTCGTTCAGTCATGGCGCTGCACCAGCACGGAGATCTGAGCTTCAAGAAACTGAAGGGTTGCATGAGGGATATCTTCAATCTGCTCCGAGGGCTGTGTTGGACCGTCCACCGATCTCTGTCCAATGCCGGGCGCACTCTGAGAGACATTATTTGGCGGTCGATGCGGCCAATGATGGACTGTGTCTTAGAATTACTCCAGTGCGCAATCGGCTATGGACCTTACAGTAAGCTACTGTACAACCTATCTTGCATTTTTGGCAAGTTTTTACATGTGTTGAAGGACGGTTTCTGTCACGATCCATGAATAGGTTCACCGAGTGATGCGAAGAGAATCCCGGAGCTAGCTATGAAAGTGTTGGATCTGTACAGCGCCATAAGAAAACTGCCACGGACGAATTTCCGGGCGATCGGGTTTGCTCTTGTGCGTGTTGCGAGTGGCATAAAGGAAGCGATCTCTGAGATGGAGAAGAAAGCAAGATCAGAGCAGGGAGCCATCACAGAACTAGTGATTCGTATTTCATCCGATGCATACCAATTGATCACAGAGCTGATCCGGGCCATCACAGAGTGGGAGAAAACCAGCGCCCCTGCTGCTATTGATGATTTGGAGTTTCTGCTTGCAATGTCCGGTGGTACAAGTTATCTGATCGACAAGATCAAGGAGCGACTGTTTCCACTCCGGGATGTCCCCAAGATACTGCAGTCTCTCGATTCAATGGATGCTTTCGTCAGTTACGTGGAGCAGGAAGTACAGCGTTGTGGCTACAGATCGGCCGCAAAGTTTCATGAGAAAGCTACTAGTTTGAAGAACTCGATACAAGAGCTGAAGACCGTCTTGACAAACCACTAACTAGCCCTTGAGCAGCTGAAAAGGAAAATGGGATTAGTTCTGTTTCTTCTCATTCAGTTGATTGGACTTGAAAGTCTTTGAATAAGATGCAACTTCCTTCCAGTGCCGATTCCTTTGGGTTGTGCCGTTTTGTTTCTTTTCTGTTGCTTACTAGCTGCCTGTTGACAAATGATAATTCTTGGCTTCAGCAAGAAATCTTTCTTTCCAAGAAATGTCAAAGTACAGCCCCAAGTAGAATTCTGTTTCTTGTCGTTCAATTGTTAAAGATGTCGGATTTCGTTGTAGATCGAGTCGAGCGTGAACTGATTTCATGGAAGCCAGCCGAAGCTCAGATCTTGGCATATGGCCTAGCCACCAGATTTGATGGTGTTTGCTGGTCTCGAGCAGAAAACTGCTCGCAGGCTCAGCTCTACAAGCCGCATGCATGGACCGAGAATAGCCCATTTTCCGTGTAGGCTCAGCCCAATGGCGGCTCGAGTTGAATGGCGCCCTATCGCTAACTAGTTAATGTCCCGTGTACATGAAGCTCCTCCGTGTTCATTTCCCAAGTTCGTCTCGTCTACATTGCCGAATACGTATTTGTGTCTTCTCAGTCTCTTCAGAAATTGAAATACGGACATCAGAGTAATGACAAACGGATTCCAGGTGACATATTTTCATTTCTGCAAGATTCCCGAAGAAACAGATTGGGACACTTCCATCTAGTAAGCTTTAAACTTTAAGAATAGAAGGGAAAATTGGATGGAATCGACTCATCAATTTTTTACTCATAAATGTTAATCATTTGAAGGTAACTGTGTGTCATCGTCTGCCACTGCCGATAGTTTGAGGCGAAATTGTAGATTTGTCGTGTGCTAGCCTCATTCAGGAAAAAGTCTTGTATGTCACTGGATACCACGTCATCTTAAATAAATAAAAATGGATCATATCAGCAAATTTAATAGAGAAGAGAGGTTCTGTTATGGAGTTGGAAACCGAAACCCCATTCAACTCCATTGATTGATGGGTATCAGTTTCGTTGTAGAGAACAGAGACACGACGTAGCAAATAGAAAGAGACGGGGAATGACTAGTCCTAAGAAAGTAGGACAATTGAGAAAGAGAAGCCGGTAAAGTTGGAACCACTTTCATTTAGCGATTTGGAGATCTTGCATTCAATCTCACCTGTGAGACTTTCCATAATGTTTTTATCCCATCTTCCTTTACTTTTTAAGTCTATATGCCTCCTTGAATACAAAAAAGAAAAAAATAAGTAATTTTTTCAAGGTTTAAGAAGCATTTTTAGCGAGAAATCCACCCAAATGATCTGTAAGAGCCTTCCTCATTGGACTGTCGTAGTTGAGTCCGAATCCAAATATCAATTATGGACCACACCCTGTAACCAAACAACAAAACGGGCCTTCCCTGTGTAATTGATCCGGAACATTGCCCATAAGGATCATGGATATTGTTGAAAGAGAGAGTGCCCAAAAGATCTTAGCCAGCATGTGATGTAGGAGAGTCTTTTTTGTAACAGGTACAGTCAATAGATTAATACATTACTACTGTATGTATAATGTGTAAAACACTTACAATTATTTTTGCTGATGTATCAAATAAATGTTAACTTGTGACATGTGCTACGTGATATACCCATAGCATATAAGACTAATAGCTCCTCTGGTTCGTTGGAAAGGAATCGATAGGTAATAGAATAAGCAACGTAAAGATTAATTTTTTATGGGTATGATTTTTGTTCAATGAAAGGGCATGGGACGAAGTAATAAAAATGTAAAAATGTCACAATATTAAAATTATATTTAAGTATAAATATTTTTATAATTGAATTTTTTTAAAAGAAGAGGGAGAGATAGAAGCTAAAATTTTAAGGAACAATTAATGGTAATTCTGTCATTTTATTTCTTTTCCTTATGGGCAATAGTTAGTCCTTATGAAAAGGGGGAAATGCTCATTCACCTCTATTTCAAATAGGCTTTTCAAATAATATTGTCGATGCCAACCAAATGCTCGAATATTTACTTAGTGCAAAATAATTGTTTCACAAAATAATTATTCCAATAAACCAAACAATGTTGTAGTTTATGATAATAACTATAAAGGAGGAACCAAAAAACCAGGGATCTCAAGTTAAAGTCTACAGTGTCCAATAAATCATGATCCTCATAAATCAAATAAAAAATTCATTCTAAAATTTGTGTAATTATATAATTTAATTTGATGTAATGGGTGAGGAGGATAGATAGGACCAGGTTGAAATGCAGACCTAAGATGGGATCTAGCCCAATCCTATGAAACCCTAGTTAAACTTATAAACCCCTAAATTCAAAAATTGATTATCTCTGACAAGAGGACGAGTACGAGCTGTGGGTTAGGTTATCTCGGCTAGACTTTCAAGATACCTTGGGTTGATCTAATGACTCTTTCAACATTCTCACTGTTGACAGCTGGTCTACCTATGAAACCTCGGGTCCTAAAACACACAATCAAGTCAATCAGAGGTGGCAGTCCGATCTGACTTTCTTACACTTAAGTTAATAAAATGGGTAAAGAATAATGTAAAGTAACTCATTGTAGGATTTTTAGGGAGTGACGCTGACCTTTATTTATAAAAAAAGTTGAGTAAAATCAAGAGTCGTTGGTAATGGAAAAATTTTCCTAGAAGGTAATTATTAGGGCATCAGGTGGGGAGATCAGTGTCAATGATTAAATCTCGCTTCAAGTTGTTGTCCAACCAATTAATGTTTGAGCTTATAACATGTCGAATCCGACTATGAAATGGCTTGAGATCAGTTGCAGAGGGTAGGTGTTTAAGAGTATATAACAATGATAAGGAGGGGATCGAGATATACTCACTTAAAAATTTAGACTTTTCAGTTGAAATAATTCAATTTTTTAGAGGTAGATGGATATGTCTGAGAGAACATCCATCCCTTTCTCCCGTGAGGCAGATAAAACCTGACCTAAACCGAATCAGAATATAAATTGCCAGCCAAATTCAGCACTGGCTCACCAGAAGCTTCAAGTCCCGACCAAAAGGAAAAAAGATGCAAGAGAGTTTTCTTTGGGTCGTACCCCAAAATTTCGCAACAAGTCGGTCATTTGTTGCACACTCTTTGATTCAGTCAATCATATTGTGCCCAGCGGAGCCCATGCCACTGGGCTCCACACATGTCCTGCTGCATCCAAGGGTGCAATCAAGATGGTTCAAATTTTAACACGTGTTAAATTTAACTCTTGTAAGTTGTAAAAATTTTATACTTGTTAGTGTATTGTATATATTCTTAATCTTGTAAATTTTGGTATGATATATGTTTTGATCATTCCTGATTTGATTTTAAGGTCCAATATATATATATATATATATATATATTGGAGCCTCCTATTGCATTTCATGTACAATTCAATATAAATTCTCTTCTCTCTCATTTTGTCAGGTATCAAAGCTAGATTAAGAATTTTTTTCCTACTTGAATCGTTTCTAAACTCTAGATCAAGCATGCATCTAACTTGTTGTCCAAAGCACATCTTACAAATAGTAAGGTGGCTCTTACCCCATTGGACTATAACATCAAGCTTATTCCAGCTAAAGGAGAACCACTATTAGATCCTATTTTTTATCGTCGGTTGGTTGGAGGATTGGTGTATCTTATTGTCACCCAACTTGATATAGCTTATGAGGCACATATGGTCAGCCAGTTTATGGCAACTTCACAATCCTCACACTATGTTGCAATCCTCCATATTCTTCGATATGTGAAAGGTAATATTTTTCATGGATTATAGTTCTCGTCAAAAACTACGGTTACATGCTTTCAGTGATGTGGATTAGTCTGGTAACCCCAGGGATCGTCAATCAATTACTATTTATCATCCCTATCTCGAAGATTCTCTTATTTCTTGGCGAAGTAAGAAGTAAATTATTATCGCTCATTCTAGCACTGAGGCTAAGTATTGAATACTGGTCGACGCGGTTGCAGAACTATTATGGGTTAAGAGGTTAGTAGCATAAACGAGTGTGTGTCATTTCGAAGCCGTCACACTTCAGTGTGACAATTAAAGCTCGTTGCAAATAGCTCACAATGTTGTTTCGATTAAGCATATTGAAACTGATTACCACTTCATTCGTCCGCATATATCAATGGTACTATCCATTTACAATAATCACTTCCGAAGAACGACCGGTTGATATCTTCACCAAGACACATCCTCCTGGATGTTTTCACAATTTAATTTACAAACTCCGAATGGTGTCTACTACATCATCTTGAGTTTGAGGAGTAATCCTTCAGTAGAGCGGTCATACAACATCAACATCACTTGCATGGTATATGTCCAATCACGACCTAACATGCAATCAATAATTATACAATTATAGTTATTAATTAAATCCTAAAAAACTATTTAAAAAAATATAAAAACTTTAAATATATGGTGAACCCTAATTAAAAATAATATATAAATGAACCATGATTGGAAATAATATGTAAATAGTGAATTCTTATGGGACGAATATACTATGTAAGCAATGTTGACGTAATATAACCGCTCTACTGAAACTTTCTCAAGCATGAGGGGCATGTTAGTGTATTGTAAATATTTTGATATCTTGTAGATTCTATAGGCTATATATTTCAATTTTATTTTCTAATTTGATTATGATGTTCGATCCATATATATTAGAGCCTCCTAGTGTATTTCATACACAATTCATTACAAATTCTCTTCTATCTTATTTTGTCAATATCAATTTAGATTCAATAAAAATTTATATAACAAACTTGTTATGCTGGTCGGACTTATCCGAAGGCGTTACTCTGATACTCCTCCCCCGCAAGAAACACAGCCGTCTCTTTCCACCCCATCTTTTTCTCTCTTTCCATTTTTGTCCTCAATAGTTATCTCTTCATAATTTCCTGCTGCCACCTTCTTTTTCCACCCTATCTAGACACTTACTCTTGAAAAAAATTTAGATGGTCATACCTCACAATGATATGGTGAGGACGAACCAATCAAATTATTTTGATTAATATTAATTATGGTAATTGTTCAGTGATTAACACTAATTTACCCGTTTATCACATTTTGGTTAGTACTTCCTCACGCCGCGTGATGAGAGAGGATCGCCTAAAAATTTCTCCTTTCTTTTACATTATTTTTGAAAATGATAGTGTTTTAATTATTGTTCTGAGAAATCCTTCAATAATCCACCTAAGGAATTAACGCCTCAAGAAATATTAAATTGCATTACATTAGGAGAGGCAATAAAGTGTTTATTTTTTAACTAATTGTTAGAAAGTGTTAGCATTCATTTAAAAACTTATTAA
The DNA here is from genome assembly GCA_037672795.1 of Lagerstroemia speciosa. Lineage (NCBI taxonomy): Eukaryota > Viridiplantae > Streptophyta > Magnoliopsida > Myrtales > Lythraceae > Lagerstroemia > Lagerstroemia speciosa. The sequence continues at coordinate 8,278,443 of CM075288.1, forward strand.
ATTTATTACTGTGCACTTATAGGCTATAATCATTTAAAATTTTATGATATACATCATCTGTTATCATAAAATTCAATTGGTTGTAATTAGTTCGAGGTCCCAGAAAAGTCGACAAAAACTCTTAAAATCATAAATTTTCACTGTACATATTATTCGAATCCAATATATTATTTAAGAAGAGAAAATAGCAAGTTACCTCAGTTAACTCATATATTGATTCAATCGTTCAAGATTTTCTCCTTCAACATCTGAACTATGTAATTTCTGAAACAAATTATAAGTGGATTGCAATGCTTAATTATCTATTTTTTAAAATTAATTTAGAAGTATAAAATTATTACGAATAATTGAGGATCATATATCTCTTTTTCTATTACTTTAAATAAGCCCAAAATAATTTTGGTCTCATTTTCAAGTTCCAAAAATACCCTCAATCAAATTTAATTTTTATCATTTTCATAATTTTATTATACTTATTCATTTTATTAATTCACCGTATTCTGTTAGCCATTTTCGCGATTCTCTCACTATTTTTTGGATTCTCCAACTTCTTGGGACGTTGGTAACTGTAATAAAAAATCTAGTTTATTCACCGGAAACTCCCTCAATTCTTTAATTCTAGTACATTTTTACTTAATTTGAGTTACTCATTTTTCATCTACTACATTAAATGTTATTTCTTTGATTATTTTAAGTTTTTATAATAGAACGAATAATTCATAATTCCGTACGTGGTATGGGTTATCCTCTGATCTCGGATTAAGAAAGGACTTATTGTGCAGTTATAAATCAATCACAAAACAGTTTCTTCTTTGGGAGCATCGCAGTTTCTCCTCTCTCTCCAATTATGCATTCTTTTGTGCTAAAAGTATAGTTAATATTAATTGTGATTTCAGACCTGGATCGACCGAAAACACGGTTCAAACGGTGCCCATAGTTTGGTACAGAACTGGATTGTCTTTGCACGTGCATGTACATGTACGCATGTCAACATATATGTTTTTCGATTGGCCTAAGCACGATCGTGCTGACGTGCTGACATAGCCATGTCATGTAAGTACGAGAGGGAGACCTGTACGTTCATTACGAATTTTTCAGAACCAACTGGCAACATGGTTGCCGGTGTTTAAATTCCTAAACCTAATCCAAGTGTGTCATATACATATAATTGAAAGTCTTGTGAAAGTAAATGTAGGGGGTGGAATGAGAGAATCATTTTTTATCCAAAAACCCTCCAACTCTCTTTTGCGTTTAAAAGTTCCACTCCTTTTTAGCGTTATTACAGAATTTTTTTTCTTCATGTGGGACATCTATATACAATCTTACTTTTTTGGGCTGAATAAACGTAGGATAACAGTAGTAGCGAACCAGTCACCCCATTATGTAATATTCAGATTTTAGTATTTAATCAAAAATATATCAGGCGAGCTGAAAAACCGGTATTAATACTAGTTCTGTCAACGCAGTGCACCACTAAAAGTTTATTATAGTGTAAAAAGTTGGAGTCCACGGAGGTCCAGCTCAAATAATCCCTTTTAGTAATTTTTTTGGATGAAATATGGGCGCAAAGCCCTATTGCATTAAAATAACAATTTCAGTACTTTTACGTAGATGGATCCTGAACCTAAGATCTCGATTTTATTAAATCACATGAGAGTGAATTTTGTATCACCGGACATCTATATGCAAGCATTAGTGCAAAGATCACGCCCCTGAATTGCAACCTCCAACGAAGCACTCCTCTTATTCAGTCACCTTTGGATTACAAAGAAGGTTCATTGGTTGATAACTGGGGTAAGGAGAAAGAGGAAAGTATATGAGCAGTAAAAATTGACGAGAGTCGAATTCGAGATATTTTAATTTTAAATTAAAAATGATAATACGGTACCGAATTTCCCTTTTCATGAAGTGTTCATCTTTATTTTTCACTTATATTTTGCATTTCTCTTTAGAATAAAGAAATGAACCAATATGACTAGATGAATACTTATTTCACATAAAATATTAAATGTTTACAAGTGAAGTGAGGTGGAGTATGTACAACGTATGATCATCTCGACTCGGTCCAAGAGTTCCTTCTGTGATGAGACATCCACCTGTCTTCTCATATCCTGCTTGATTGAAACACCTCAACTAACCATACTGGTGAATAATTTCATAACTTAAAGCATAAGCAATATTCTAAACGCTACATTATTTACCTTTTCCTAGTTTTTTTCTCCTGGGAAACTAGTTTTTATTTTTTCGGTATATAAAAGAGATATATAGGTCTAAAAGGGGAGGAAGTCTTTTATGTCACGTGAAGGAAGAGGGAATGAAGGGGTACGGAAAGCCACACCTGTAAGATCGAACCAAAAACTTCTAGGTCATAGCACGCGACCTATATTAACTATACTGATCCATCTTTCTCGTTGCATGGTGAGTTTTATAATTTTGATTGGATTGGCTGGTGGAACCGGTTTGCTTAGATCGCTAGACATTCACTCAGTTTGATTTACATAGTTTTGAAAAAGTTGAAGAAAAGTAAATACAGAGCTTTACTCCAGTGAGGTCATCCGATTTGAAGTGAATTAGTCAGTTCATGTTGAACTTCTGAATATAAGTTATTTAAATAGAAAAAGAAAATAAATGCAATGCCCCTATAACTGTAGAAAGCAAAGGGGGTAAGTGTAAAATCAGTTCCCACCTTTCTAGGCGAGGTAGCTGGTTCACTAATTAGACAGCTCTATAGCAGCCAGCCATGCATTGGACAAGTGTGGACAAGAAGAAAGTCTTTTATATTTTTTTTGGTCGCCAGCCACGGTATCCAAGCAGGCCCCACCAGCGGTGAGATGGCATCTTTCAGCCAACCATACTTGACTAATCCGTTGGTCGCCCCGGGTCGCACGCCTGGCAATGGCGGGTGAGGCTCCCAAGAGAGGTGTCTGCGTACGTGAGGTCTCGAACCCGAGACCTCCTTAAGCGGCACCGAGCTGCTTACCACTCGGCCCAACCCCTCTTGGTAGAAAGTCTTTTATATAATAGTACTATCAAATAAAAATAAATTATTTTTAGAATTATTTTTTCTTTTATATTTTATTAAAAATTTTAAAAGTAATTTAATCATAATAGCTTGTAACATCATATTGATATTTTCACGTGACATATCCATTACACATGATTTTCTCTCGTGGACCAGAGCCTGCCATCGACCCCAAGAGATTCCAAGTTCCAACCCCTGCCCTGGGCATCCAACTAGGCCTGGCAAACTGTGTCGTGTCGTGTTTAAACATGTCCGGGTTTGAAACTCCAATGATCTGGATATGACACATTTATTTTTCGTGTTTAAACGGGTTCGTGTCTAAACGGTCGTGTCTAAACCGGGTTGACCCATTTAATGTAAAATATAGACAATATATAATTATACTCTAATAATATATGATGTAATCACTAAAATAATAATATTTATTGATAATTAGTACAATAAATAAGTAAGATTAATCAATTATTGATCATGTAATGCATGTAATATTTTATATATCATAAAATTTTCATATATAAATGTATTAAATGAGTCAATATATGTATAAAAATAGTTAATACATTTAATAAACGTGTTTAATCGTGTCGTGTCGTGTTATACAGGCTCAAACCCAGTTAAACACGTTTATTTATCGTGTCTGTACAGGTTCGTATCTAAACGGGTTCGTGTCTAAACGGGTTCGTGCCTAAATAGGCTTGACCCAAACCCGCCTAACTCCGTGTCGTGCCGTGTCGGGTTACCGTGTCGTGTTAGTAATTGCCAGGCGTACATCCAACAATGGAGATGCAAGGACGGAGTGGGATAGAGTGGAAAGGGGAATAGCGTCAACGGCCTCACCTGGAAGAGAGAGAACAAAATGGAACGGTGATGGCTCGATGCTGGCGTGGCTGTCGTCCCTCTGAGCAAGGTCACAGGCAGTTATTTAGGGGGTGTTTGGTTATAGTATTTGCATCACAGGAAACGTTAATACATTACGAGCAATGTTTAAATTGTGAAATAAAATTTAAATTATAATAAAATTTTCTTGAAAAACAATCAGGCTATGAGATTATATTGTTTGGAATATTATAAAGTTCAGTAAGTATATGTAAATTTTTCGGTATATAAATGAGATATATAAACTTAAAATAATATAAGGAGGATGGGATAAAAGTAGTATGAGAAGTCTCACTGATAATGTTAAATCTAAGATTTCTAGAATATAAAGAGAGAGTGACGTAGGTAAAATTTTAACCTGTAAATTTTTTGCTCATATAATTTTATGTTAGCTAAGTATTCTTACTATAATAAAATAATGGAGGGACCGCCACAAATTAATTAACCGTAACCATGATTCACTGGAATATCCAAACCCAACCGCCCCCCCTCCATCTGTCTATATAAACTTTCTCCTCCTCCTTCCACCGTTCACTTTCTCCAGCTTTCTTCTCCTAGCTCCTTTCCAAACCCAAAGCTTCGAAAAAGAAGAAGGTTGTCGGGATCGAGTTGTATGCATATATATATATATATAGAGAGAGAGAGAGAGAGAGATGGCAGCAGCAATGTGTGTGGTTTGCGGTTGTGAAGAGGAAGAGAGAGAGATAGGGAGGCAACAAGCTTCGGGGTCGTGCCCTTACTGCGGCGGCAAGGTCCAGGCGGTGGATGTGGAGAGCCACCGGAAATTCTGCTTCCTCCCCGTCTGCTTCAGCTTCAAGAGGAAATACTACTGCTCTCTCTGCTCCAAACGCCTTGTCCTCTCCACCAGCACTTCCCTATAACCCGCCCCAGCCGCTCCCTCCTCTATCTGTTCGGTCGGCGGAGCTGGTCGGAGCCGGACCGTCTCCCTCTCCATCACCCGGTGCAGATCCCGTGTCCGTCCAGTGTATATGTCCTGTAGTAATTAGCGATCGACCAATAATGTCGAAACGATGGAGGAATCACTTTAGTTCCTCATCGATTTTCCATCTCCTTTTCTTTTTTGAGGTTGATTGACATGTCTGATATGAGAGACCGACATGTTTCTAATCAACTTCCTGTCTTGATCTCAGAATTCTGGGTTCTTCCATTCAAGCAGTGATGAGTGGTGATCGTTTGAAAGATTGATGGAGGTCTCTTTTATTTTTTATTTTTTTGTTTTTCCTTTCTAATAATAATAATTGGGCAAGCTAATATCGATCACGAACGAGATTTAGCAAGGATCAATCTCCTTACACTACTTACTTTTGGATTTACTCCATCGATACGCTTTTATGGTTCATAGGTAAATATTAAAAATTAGTCTAGTAAAATTTAAATATTCACTATACAAAAGAAATTAACAGATAATATCATAAAATTCTAGTTTCATTTCCTTTTTTTTAATATCCTTCTCAAATTCACGAATTTCACTTGTAATAAATACTGAAAAAAAAAAAAAAAGATTCTTGAAATGCAGTTCAACCTGCATTGCTTTGAGCCTTATAAAAGAAGACGACGAGATCCATCGTAGTTCATGTAATTAAAGATATTGGGTGGTTTTGTCATTCTTGCATGTGTTGCACTTGGCTCATTTTATTTTTATTTTATTTAACTTTTTTCCCAGGTTTCCGATATTATATTAAACAAAATCTTCCAAGAGAAAGAGACCAAAAGTGACGTGGCAGTTTTTCTGACTTCTTCCTGACATAATGTAAGCCTCTTTTAACTGCGATGCAGTAAATTGCAGAACAGAAAAAGGCCACTATTATTGGAAAGTTACCGTTTCGTTATACCGATCAAAAAGGGGGGGAAAAAGTTACCGTTTCATTCAACACCGTGAAAGGTCCGGAACAGTTAAGAGAGAAAATAAAAGATTTTAAACATGTAAATTTCTGATTTTCTGTTTTCTTAGAAAACATTTTCGGATACTCTCCTTTGAATATAAAAATGGGACACCTTCTTAATTATACGATAACCACAAATTTTCAATTTAATATATATTTTTCTGAGTTTATGGGTAGCAGCTTTGGTATAATAAATCCATCTAATATAAATATATTTAGAAATTACTGAAGAAAACTTGCCGGTATTGAGCTAAGTGCGAGTTCGTCCAGCCCAAAGCGCACATCCTTGTTTCACTCTTTCGAATTTCCTTTTGCTCAAAATAAGTGAAGATTTTAATTAATTAATTTATTTTTACAAAATGGGTGCCAGTAAGTCCAGAACATAAAAGTAAAATAGGATATAGCATGTGAAGCTAGTCGACAAGCTACCGCGTCATATGGGTCATCAGTATTATCCCAAGAGCGCGGTAAAAATGAGATGAAAATAATAAAGATAATATTTCCTATTTATAGGCCTCGATGGTGCCCCGAGCGAGATTCTACAACCAGTAACGTCATTATCAAGTAATAGTCACTATCCAAAGATAATTTTGGTAGCTTTGATTGGTTTGTACATTATGCTGTAATGTGTAATTCCACCGAACAAGTTGATGGGGGAATTTTGTAAAAGAAAAAGTCAATTTTGTATTTATATTATGTACGGTAACAGGACCTCTCTTTGGTGTATCTTTTTTTTTTTTACTGTTTCATATTATTTATTAATACATAAAATTCAATTTTTAATCATCATTATATTAATAAAAGTTAAGGGAGCAACATTTTTTCTCGATAACCGAGGTATCCGAATACCTTCCAAATCCGACTAACAGTGATTGTGACACATCTTCCTTGGGGCATATGCAATAGCTCTAAAACCACTTGTGTCGAGTAAATCAAGCAAATCTAATGGGTTCAATAGCTAGAAAGCCCCCGCCCATAGAGAAACGTTTCCCCTGGGATTTAAATCCGGGAGGTCTACCTCCCAATACCCAACCAATGGGCTGCTGCCCCGCGGGCATACTGCCTCACCAAGGACTACGCGCTTAGGAGAGATTCGAACTTCCGATCTTGTACTTTTTAATATAAGTCGTACGCACGTCCTATCCATTTGTGCTAACTCATAGGGGTTAATCACACATTTTAATTAGTTGCAAAAAGAGTTATTTAATTATTATTACATATTCACTTTTTTAATTTTATTTATTAAATAATAAAATTTATATTTCCTAGTGTCTCATCTCCTTTATTCTGACTCTTCAATTCCCTTCTAAAATTAGGAATATATTCTATGCCCGAAAGAAGTCCATCAATTATGATTTTTCTGCTGAATCTCCACGACTTGTGATGAAAGTAAGGGAACACGCACCCATCCACGGATCCCACAAATTATTTTTTCGGACACTTTTGCCCCTCGTGTATTAGCTGTGGAAAATCCATTCAGAGTCCAATAGCATTTCCCATCATCCTCAGCTGTCACGTCACTAATAAAAAAATTAAAAATAAGAAAGTGAATAGAGAAAAGTGAGAGATATCTTGCGGGGGGAAAATGGAGGAGAATGAGGAATCTGTGGGGAGATGTTATCATCAGAGCCGGCATCCATTCTCCCGACCACGCCGCCAGGCCGCATTACCACCGATGCCGCCGGACCTGGGAGGCCACTGTCACGTCATCCCCGATTGTAGCCGTCGTGGCGACCAAAGCCGGCTGGATAGCAATCATTACTCAGAGTAAATTAAATATTTAATATGTACGTAACGAATTAATTAATTAATATCTCTTGTATTTTAACGCACATGAAGCTTATACATATTAAAATCTAGTGATCTTTAAGGAACGACATCATTATCTATTACTCACTAAGTAATTACTCCATCACTGTCGTAATCTTTTTTATATCGTAAAATATCTAAATTTTATTATACTAATTTCGATAATCATTTTACAAGTCTTTGCAGAGAATACTAATACTTCTCCTCACTGTTAAACTAACCTCTCAAGCTTATTTAGGTGTTTCGTTGTCGGTGATATCAATATATATAAGTTTAAGGGAATATGAAGTACAGTAACATGGGATTCGAAAAAAAAAACAGTAGAATAATAATCTGAATTTATCAAGTTTATTTAATCTTTTAGCAAGTTTTTTCCCCTTATTTAGCTCCATTCGCCCCATTTTTACTCTTGGAAGTTCGTACGTTGAATTACTTGATCGGTACATAATTTAATTCGGCAGTTCATAATTAATTATCTATATTAAAATAAAATCAAACCCTTAATAATCATTTTCTCCACTAATACAATGATCTAATAAGTAATCTGAAGAATTATGTTCTTACTCTTCGCCCGTTTTAATGCTGACCCACAAGTGTCCTTCCTGGAAGTGCGCGTGACGTGGAAATTTTAGTCCTGAGCAAGTCCAGTGTAACAATTAATCAACAGACCCCATGCATAAATGTACAGAAATTTTTCAGGGGCAGAGTTAACTGCGCAATGTTAGGACAAAACATTGATATTTTCTCTTTACTTGGTTATGAAAACGGTAAAGTGTTAATGCTTTTTCTTAACAGTTTACGGTAGACTAAATTGACGTAAGAAATATCTTACACATACGTGTCTTTCTTGAAGAAACCCATTTACAGAAGAAGACTCCAAGTTGGATACCTATGCTACTAACTTAAGAAGACTTTGGCCAACTCAGGACAAAAGCAAGAGACAATGGAAGAATTCTCAGAGAGCAGAGCGTTGGATTATTCTTTTCAGCGGTATTAAGATTTCAATATGGTGCGCCCCAATGATTTTGCCCAAAAGAAAAATCGGTATAAGATCGACTTTCTAATTGTCCATAATTTTTTTTTTTTATGTAGGTAATGGATCCTAATTATGTAAAAACCAATTTTTAAGATTTAGATTCGAACTCTATCGTGTTAAATCAACAAGCTGAACTCTGTCTGAAATTTGTATTATCATATTGTGGATTTCGGGCATTATGTTGAAACATCTTGATATATTTTTTTGTTAAATTGATGATTTTATGAATGTAGACTTATCCCTACATCATTCACAGGTTCAATTGCAGTACAAGTCAAATAGTGTGGTTTTATAGTACTGGTTTAGTTTTTCTTAGTTTAAAATAAGCCTGGTCACGGGCCGGTTCGGAACCGAAACCGGACCGGAATGGGCCCTGTCAAAATCAGCCTTGAACCAGCCAAATTGGAACTAGGCCAGCTGCAAGCCTTGAAGGAACCGGAACTGAAAGTGGAAAAAAAATTAAAAAAAGGGAAGTTGATCAATTTATGTATCAAATTATATACTTTATTCAGAACCAAATCAAACCGAGCTCTTTTATTTTAAGGAAATTAAAAAAAATAAAACTCAGTTAACCAGTTAGCCCAACTGTTAGAATCGTTTAGAACAATCCGATTCTTCCACCAAAACTATTCTGAGTATAACGAGCTGAGTTGAGCCAAATTTTGGTTCCGTGTAATTTAAAACTAGTTCAGTCTCTAACCCAGTTTTTGAGCACCCCTAATGGTGGGGGCCCGCTGCCACCGCCCTTCATATGGAAAAAATCCTGTACGTGGTTTTACCTCGTGATGATATGGCGAGAAATGATCAATCAAATTGATATGATTAATAATAATTATAACAGCTGCTCAGGTGATTAACATTAAGTGTTTATAACATTTTGATTGAGGCATCCTTACTTCACGTGGTGAGACATGAGCACATAAGAATTTCTCTCTTAGATGAGTTAGTCCGTAGATATTGAAATATATATATATTGGGGGCTATACGCTTCCCTTCACTTAACTCTCACTTCCATTGATTTATCGTAGTGCATGAGCAACGTCTCCACCTTCCCCATTTCCGTATGGGATAAAAGAACAGACATATATCACTCTCACTTGACCATTTTCTACACGACAAAAGCTAACTTCATGGAGGATCGAAAGATGATTCGATCCCATTCTAACTCGAGATCCTACACACAGAGATCAAAGGCAAGTGGCCAGATTTAACATCCTTACACGAAACGTCGATCTCAATGATCGATTCAGAAAAATAATCAAAACGTAGAATTAATGAAAATTGACCCAAAGCTGATCTCAAGGATTGACTTGTGTGTGCTTATATGCCATGGCTTGTTCCAATAGCTTTTCTCAGGAAAATCGATATGACAGTTGAAACAGACTGGCACCGAATACGGAATGGAAATAAGCACCCAAATTATCAGTTGATGAAGAAGGAATCGTGACAAGCAACCTTTAAGGCTAGACGTCACGACAACTTCATTTCGAGCACATTTCCCACATTTAGCTAAATAGTAGAAATAATGGAAGACCATATTTTTTTTTTTTGGTCGCCAGCCACGGTATCCAAGCAGGCCCCACCAGCGGTGAGACGGCATCTTTCAGCCAACCATACTTGACTAATCCGTTGGTCGCCCCGGGTCGCACGCCTGGCAATGGCGGGTGAGGCTCCCAAGGGGGGTGTCTGCGTACGTGAGGTCTCGAACCTGAGACCTCCTTAAGCGGCACCGAGCTGCTTACCACTCGGCCCAACCCCCTTGGTAATGGAAGACCATATTAATTTCTTAGGGCGGGACCTCCAGGATATGGAAATTGAATTGATGACTTCGTTGAATTTGGTGACACATTTATTCAGACTGACATCAATGCAGTACTAGTCAGTTAAAATGCAGCTTTCGGACATTAATGTTCTGTTTGGTACAAAAAAACTAAAAATGAATAGAATGAATACGAGCAATTTGGCCATGCATTTCATGTTTTTTTTTACTATTGAACTTTTTATTAGCCTATATTTCTTTCTAAAACTGGTAGAATAATATTTGCTTAAAAAAGATGAGGAGTACTCATTCTATCACTCCTCAGGATTATACTTTTCATATTTCTAAAATGTAACTAAAAACAACTAATTTTCTTAATGTACGGTTGGATTTTATTCTATAAATTGGTCTCATTATATTCCAATCTTTTCTATTTTTTAGTACCAAATGTAGCATAAGCGTTGACTAGAACAAGAACGGGATCTTACTAATTCGATACGGACAACTATAACGTCATCCCACCTAACCATCCTACTTGAAACAACTATCTCGAACAAATCGATAAAGTTGGTTCTAGGACGAGTCCTCGTCACCGACTGAACTTGTCGGAGAAGGAAGACACCCTTTCATCCGATACATAGTAACGCCAGGCTGAGTCATATCATGTGGAAATGCCCATGCCCAGACAATAGTGATGTAAACCAGTTGTAAGCACACCCATTTTACAGTGATTCAAATTGTGGGGACAATGGAGATAAGGCAGAAAGGAGATGAAACTACGCACATGATATATGTGATTCGGGATAACAATGGAGTGTCATCCGTATTTCTACGATCAGAAGAAGGCTCGATAATATCTTTATTACTGAGTGACAATGGGAGAGAATAAAAGATGAGATAATGCGATAGATATGTACTCTAGTTCGAAAGACATGTTAGGCTGGATTTTTCAAAGAAATTCTTTTTTTATGGTTTCGATTAATTTATTGCATAGTGTGATTGAGCTGAGGCGAATCATGAAATGGCGAGCTGAGCTAGAACTTGCTTTGAAAATTAGCTTGACCCCGAGCTTTGTCGAGTATCGATGTATGGATCGAACTCTACTTGCAATCTTGCAAATATGATCACATCTAAGGGAACTGGGATTCGAGAGTCGAGAGAGCGGGACGAAGAATCGAGATTTTCATGGGATTGGAACGATATTTATAACATGGATGAGAATATTGAAATATGGAGAGCGAGTTATTAAGTTGTTGGTCGTGGTCATGTTTAAATCATGAGGACTATATTCACGATTTCGGGTATGTTCCCTTCAGCCGGGTTGGAGAGCATACCGAGCTAAGCATTGTCGAATCCGGCTCGAACACTTGTCAAGTTCGTTGGGAGTAGCTTGAGTCTTAAATTCAGTACGCGCACATCTATGTTACAAAATCAGAATACAATTTTAATGCAAAGCGCCTAAGGAATCGTATATAGAATATCGAATCCGTTGACCGACAAGTCTCGCATAAAGAAATCTAACCCTCAGTGCACGATGCAGCCATTTACCTACTGCATAACAAAGAATCGGTTGAATTCCTTGTTGCAAGTAAAAAGTAAAATAATGATCAATGGAAAGAGATTTTGGTGCACTGATAATACTTTCAATATCAAATTAAGAGGTCTGAATTCAATTCTCTTTATTAAAACTCTTTATGTCCATTTATTTGCTCTTTCCTTTATACCCTGTTGTACATATGTGTCTCATAGAGCAGATCTTAGTAGTCCAATCAGAGAATATGTGACAGCCAATTAACTTTTAACTGCAATAATTATTGTAGTAATTCTCTGACACGCCTATAAAAATTTCAGATAATCATTATATTACGAACTTATCTCTCTTCAATTGCCACTTTCTCCCTCTACCTTCATACACCAGCTGATTTGAGCCTCGACGGATTGAATTATAGTCATCCACAACTCGACTTCTCTTCTTGGTTTCAATTGACTTAGCTCTTGACAAGTTGAAAGCAGCACGACTCTCAATCTACTCTCAGACGTCTCCTACTATTGTACTCAGCTCACCGCCTAACATTTGGTGCTCTCGTCAAGAGAAGACAATGAGTTACAAATCACGCTCAACTCAAGACCTTCTTTTCGCTAACAGGTCTAATGATGAGCATCGCTACAATTTCATATTAGAAAGGAAAACTAAAGAGCACCCTCACCTTCTTAGGCATTTTAAAGACAATCATGCTGACAATATCTCTCGATAATGTCAAACTTGTCAAATTTCCTTCCTTTATGATCTAAGATTTCATATTTAAGTATTTTGAATAGAGATCACGTATGATCAGTGAAGTTTTATCCCTTAATAAGCTGGGTTAACCTGAGCCAAACCTATGTTAATTGGAACCTATTAGATTTCTTGGTATATATCAGTTGGTGCACACCGAAAAAGGGAAAAAGAATTGAAATTAGGGCAAAGGATTAGGCTAAACAAGCAAAATAGGCAATGAATCCATGTATGAAAACCCCATACATGATACAACCATAAATGTCCAGTCACTCTTCCTACTTCACAATTGCTCCTTTCAGCGGTTTCAATAATTCATCCACAAATGACACGGTACACACACGTCCAGTTAAATCATCCGTATATGTAACTGCCATCTCACTGTACTCACACTCTTGTCACCTGGCTGAATCCGCTTTCTTACAGTCCAACAGTTGGATTCTCGAAAATATCTCCAGAGAAGAGAAAGTTCGATACTGCCCTCATTCTAACCGAGAGGTTCATATCAGGTAGATCTCAGTTTCGATTTGAGAAAAATATGGACATGTTCTCTACAGCTCTTAGTCTTCGAAAAAGTATCACTAAGAAAATTTTTGTGTCGAAGCCGATTGTCATGGACTGGGGCCTTCGATGAACAACTGCGCTCGGTTGAAATAAATGGCGATTGAATGTTCAACGGGACATGGCCCGCCACTGTGTTATATGGTTCTAGCCTCCTGGATACATCTTAATCAGTATCATCTTGATCTAAGCCAACGTCTCCAGAAAGATCGACACAGATCGAGCCGAAGGATTCAAAACTCGGATGAATCACTTACAGGGATTGGCTGGTAGGAAGCAATGAGCTTATTGAGTGGTGGGTGTGTCTTGAGTTCCGAAAATGGTTATAAGCTAGACTTTACTTCCTTTTTTTTCTTGTTTGACTATCTATTTTTTTTAAAAAAAGGCATATCACATTATAAATATTTTAAAATATTATATATAGAGATAAAATAAGGGTAATCTAAATAGATTTTATTGGTTTATTAACAAGACTGAGAGCATTGATCTAAGATGAGTTCAATAGGTGGAGAGTCTTGTGAGTTGTACCAACATAATGCTGGCCTAATAGTTCTCTCACTAGGCCTCCAAATGGGTGATCTCATGATCGATCTCTAGGTTGGGAGGGTCGAAAGGGAATTTTCCCGGGGATCCCGACTCGACTGCAAATTAGTCTGAATGTGCGCTTCAACTGGCTCGAGGATATTGTTTGATGCAAACTTAAAAAAAAAAAAAGGAGTTTTGTGATATATGTTTTCTTTTTTTGGTTATGAGGTTCTTCTTCTGTAATGAGCTGTGTGCATTGAGATTGAATCGCGTGTCATATTACTCAGTCTCACACTCTCCCCATTAATGTTGCTAAAAAACACCATCGAGACTTCTTATGTCGTGGAAGTATGAATAACACTCTACTTCTACTGTTATCTCAAACCACGTAAATAAAACATAGGCCTATCAATGATCTTCTCAGAGATATTTTAACATTACCAATGAATAGAGGGAGCTCCAGTACATGAAGATTAACCCAAGAAAAACACAGAAAGTTGAATCTCGCTTTGTTACAATTAATTGCAATGAAAACGGAGAAACCCTAATTTAACTTGTTAGCGGTCAAAGTACGTTCCCCTGCTGAGAAAATATTGTATATAACAGTATTATCACGTGCTTACAAAAAAAATTTCTTATAGCAGATGATAATTGATGACACCATGTCGAGAGCTAGGGTTAAAAAAATACCGATACATCTTTTAATCGATGTATTTATGATCTAACGATATTAAAGATTCATTTTGAGGAGTCCTGCCGTTGGTACTGAACTCGACTTGATAATAAAAGATTCTAATCTCGATTCTCATAAGGGGGATTCACCATGTCCTTTTATTCCTTATCTCTTATATCCCCTTTTAAGTTTACGTGTGTCATTTTTAAAACGGAATATGATTCCCTCAATTAGTGGAATTGGATTCCCTTGACAAGGGGAATGCCATTCCCCCCGTAACCACTAAGAAATAGAGGAGTAATATCATATTCTCATTTATTCGAAATTCTACGTCCCGATTTTCAACATTTTTTTATTATATTTTTATTTACATTGGTATCTCTGACATATTTTGATATTATATATATAAAGTTATTATTATTAATAATAAAAGAGTGTAAAAAAATTTATTCCATTTCTGATAATATTTTTCTCAAACATTAATAACGAGAGTTAAATTTTATCATTCCGTTTCCAAGTTAAACCAAACAAAAACTGAAATTTGTCATTCCGTTTCCGATTTCATCTCATTTTGCTTCCGCTTCTGTTTCCATTTCCGATTCCAAAATACAAAATAAACGATCCTAAATAGTATATATATGTTTTTTTTGCCAGAATAGTATATATATATGTTGGGAAGGACAGGGTAGTAGAGATCTCGTCAGCGAGGCCACTGACGTAGGACTAAAAGAAAGTGCATAAATTGTGTAATTAATAATAAAAACTAAAATTTAACACGGAATATAGCATAGGACTAAAAGTATATAAATTGTGTAGGACCAAAACTGCTCTAAAAGAATTTTGAAACTTAGAAAATAGATTGACGTAGTGATCATGTTGGTTGGATGGCATGACATGACTCTTTCATTAGTAAAAAGGAGTGTTATTTGCTATCTTGGCATCTTACTATGTAATATTAGGAATTCCGCATTCAACTATATGTATATCTAATAAATAACGTTCAGCACTGTTCCCGGTAGCATAGTACCTAGTACTCAAAAACTCAAATATCTGGACAGTAAAAGTGAAGTCAAACAACTCTTGGAACTGGCGCAAACTCCTCAACCTGCGTTCTCTCATTCCACCTTACACTAGATGGAGAGTTGGGGATGGTAGCTAGATATCCTTTTGGCACGACAATTGGTCAGACTTTGGCCCGCTTGCACAATATTGCCAGAGGGGCCGACGTGTTTCCTTTCTGTAGGTGATAGAGAGAAACTTTCTTCAATTATTTGTGAAGGCATTTGGTCATGGCTACGGTGCGGTGATGCTGAAGTTAGAGAAATCATCAACTCCATTGATTCAAAAATGCAATGATCTAGTCACGACACATTATTTCTAGGCTCGCACTAGGAATCTACTATGTCTGTGGCATGGGAATTACTGCGACTGCAAAGATCGGAGGTTCCCTGACACAAGGTTATCTGGTTTCCAGGTCATGCCCCAAGATATTCATTTGTGACGTGACTGGCTATCAGAGATCGACTTGCAACAAAAGAGGAAGGTATGGCTGCAAAACTATACTTGTTTTCTAGCACATTACACATTATAATATTGTATCTTTATTTACTTTTCTATTAATTTAAAATATTTATCAAATACAAAAAATTATTGTAACCAATTTTCCACTTATGTAACTTAATTTAATAACACTGGAACTAAATGTCTCGGTCAGGATGTTTGTTTCTGTGTAAAGCAAATACTTTACATTGGAAAGTAGTTCTTTTACATTGTGATTTTCATTATTTTAGTGTAAAATGATGAAAGGCAAAATAAAATTCCCGGGCCACAATTCTATTATCGGGCCTTCACACTTTCCAAGCAAAAGGAATGCAGGCTCCAAAGGAAGCATTCTTGGATTCCACCACAAAAATACACCCGCATGGGTGGGCCCACTTCTAAAAATTTTAACAAAATTAAAATACTTAATTTACCCTTTCTGTCCTCAAAAATTCAAACTAGAGTAAGGGTACCATTGTAAAATTTGATTCAATTCCAATTACATCAAATATTATAATATTATTTTTTCAACAACTTTTTTATCAGTATAAAATACTTTCCAAACACAATAATCCTATTTTACAACACACTTTTCGTGTAAAATAAAAACTTTTCGTGTAAAATAAAAACTTTTCGTGTGTTCTAATTTTACCATGTAATCTAATAATATTCGAACCAAGCACCCCTCAATGTATGGCTCTTTTTCGGCCAAAAAAAGGGGAAAAATTACAGCGAAAGTCCTATATATTTGTCTTTTTTGGCAATTGAATCCTATAAATTTGAAAGTGGTTCAATGAGTCCTATAACATATCTTTAATTACATAATTCATTCCAAAATGTTAAGCACTGTTACACAATGCTAACGTGTCAATTAACGACGTCAACTCCATCACATATAGATATAATAATGTGATGTGGCTCCTGTTGATGCGGATAAGTGATAAAATTACTTTTATACCACCTTATTATTTATATTTTCAAAAAGGGTGCCATTGGTTTCCTCCACTTTTGCAGCCTGAAATTTTCAGCTGCCACCCTCGGTCCCTGCCCTCCGTAGCCACAGTTGCCACATCATTATATGCGACCTCCAGTGCTAGACTTCTTTTCTTCTCCTTCGACCTTGTCCTTTGTGTTGCTTTTCTCCTAGTGTAATTCTGCATTAAGAATGTGCATAGTTGCAAATTAATCCTCCCATATTAGTAATTAGGATGTGTGGCCTGCAAAATTGGTTGAAATTCTAATATTGTTTAATAATGCTTTGTTATTCATTAGTTGTATTTGTTTCATGCTGATAACATTGTTAAAGTCCATAAATTTTAAGGATATTCCAATGAAACAGTCAAATAATAGGTTAGAGATTCTGCCATGAGGTTTCTCAGAGAAGTGATAACCTAACCGTATATTATCATCAAATCATTTAATATGCACGAGGATTTCCCTCTTGTGTTGCGAATTCCTCTCCATAATCTCTATAATTGCCTCAACTAAATGGTCAATCTGCACTGCCACTATTCATGATGCTTCTGTCCCCTATGGCATTCAAGCCCTCCAAGTTGATAGACATAACCCCATGTATATGTAATGTAAAGAGGAAAATGACCTTGAATATACCACCCCATCTTGGGCCGAAGAACAAGTTCGGGAAGAGGAGAAAAGAAATCTGGTGTTGAAAGTGCTGGAGGAAGAGGTGGCGCTATCTAAGGCTGTGGAGGGCGGGAGCCGGGACAGGAACTGAAGTTTGGTGTAGAAAGTGGAGAAGTCTAATGGCATTATTTTGAAAATTTAATTAATAGTAAGGGGTAAGAAGATAATTTCATCACTTATCCATGTCAACAAGCGCCACGTCACATTATTATATCCACGTGTGATAGAGTTCACGCTGTTAACTGACACGTTAGTACTGTGTAACGGCACTTAACATTTTAGACTGAATTATGTGGCAGAAGAAATGCTATAAGACTCATTTAATTATTTCTAAACTTATAAAATTCAATTACTAAAAAAATAAACACATAAAATTTTCACTGTAACTAAAAAAAAAAAAAGAAAAGAAAAAAAGGCATGGCTCTTACCGTTTTAAAAGTTGGGTACAGGCGGGCCACCAAAAATCGGGTGGTGGACCATCTCCAAAAGATGCTTTTCTTTTCAGGGTCAGTGTACTTAATGGAAAAAGATGACAAGCCCGGTCACGGTCGTGTAGATTTCCCTGAAGCGTCGTCTGGGAATCAAAGAAAATCTACTAAAGGGATATTTGGTTGGATGTAATTTATAAATTTTTTTTATGAAAAATAGTTATTTTATATTCTAAATTGTATTATTTGGATACAAAATATTTATAATTTGGGTTTTCCGGGCCTCAGGCTCTTTGCCGGGTCTGGGGAATTTTATTGTAAAGCTTTTACAAAGCAAAAAAGTGGAATTCTTCTTTTACAAGAGACCCACCTGTAAAATTACAATAAACTCATAATGGGACCCACCTCAAAGCACTGTGCTGCTCAAAACCCCGTGCAAGAGGCTGGTATTTTTGTAATATTCATCATTATAATATTATATTTTATCTACTTTTTTTGTAATTTTAAAATACTTATCAAATACAATAATTTTATTTTATAATTTATTTTTTACATAAATAATAACTTTTTATATAATCTAATTTTCTCTCGTAATTCAATATTACTTGAACCACACACCCAGTCAGTGCAAAGAGTGAACATTCACTTTGATCCCTCAATTTATACTCGACCATCAATTTAGTCCATAAACTTTTTTTTGCCAACAATTAGGCTCAAACATCCATGTTTTTACCAATAAATCAGTTCGACCGTTAGTTTGCCGTTCGATGTGTCACTTACAGGGTTAGATTTATACTTTTTTATTAGCAAAACATTAAAACGACATCGTTTTACTGAATAGAAAAATATAATGACTGTTTTATCCTGAACTATTAATCATATTTCCAACGAGTTTTATTTTTAAACCAATGGTAATTCGTTAAAAATATGATCAATAGTTAAGAATAAACAATCATTACATTTTTCTATTCAGTAAAATGATATTGTTTTAATGTTTTGCTAATAAAAAAAGTACAAATCTAACCCCGTAAGTGACACATCGAACAGCAAACTAACGGTCGGACTGATTTGTTGGTAAAAACGTGGATATTTGAGCCTAATTATTGGTAAAAAAAATTTAAAGACTAAAGTATTGGTCGAGTATAAATTGAGGGATCAAAGTGAATATTTACTTCAGTTTAAACCCTCTACTTCGCTCCCACCACTGCATTGTCGGAGTGGACGGCCATCAGCGGTTACTCGAGATCCAACGGTCTTGTCCTAATATCTGGACGGCAGAAATTCACTTACGGTTGTAATATTCAACTTTTTCTACTTCTATCCTTTTTAATCCTAAATTTTTTTCTTCGACGGATTAAATTCTCAATTTTTTCATATAAAGAAACTTTTAATTTTTTTATTGTTTTAATATTAAAATTTGATTGAATGGTTAAAGAAATCTCAATAAATAAATAAAAAAGAAAAAGGAGGAGAGAAAGGGATGCCCTGAGTTAATTTTATTTTTGCAACAACTCCGTCAGTTCCGGATTCTCCGGATCGAGACCCGAATTTCTAGTATTGATTTTTATAACTCTTGAAAACCTCTCTAAATGTATATAAGACTGCATAAGTCATTTTTTCAAATCATTTATGGATGATTTTTTTTTTCACTTAATGCATAATTCTTAACTTCTCATTAGCGGTCACCTCTCCCAAAATGATTAACTGCATTCCGGAAGGAAATTATGATTACCAAAAGTGTCTCCGCCCATTCTATCTCTCTTCTTTTTTTTTTTTAAATAATTATGTTGTTATTATTATTATCATCATCATTTAATCAATATTTTAATACTAAAATAAAAAAATAATAATAAAGTGCCCTTTTATTAAAAAAAAAGTTAAAGGATAAATCTGTCAAAAAATATTTAAAATGATAAAATAAGAAAAGCTTGTGGAGTAAATATGAAGTTTACCTCAATTAACGCGGGCAAATCGTTGGATTGGACTGACTGCGAGCGTTCTACATTTTCTATGCCGGGCAGGTTAGTGCCCTCCGCTAGTTTAGCCAAAAAGGAGTTTATTTTTAGTTAGTCGGACAATTTAGTCTTGGGATGGTCCGAGGGCCCACGTTGGGAGAAAGTCTTTAGTGTAGCCGTGCCACCATGTGGCGTTGTTTACATTGTACTGCTATCTACTAAAACGCAAACATGTGTCAGTTTTGATGATGTGGGGTACGCATGGCAACACCTATTTGTATGCATGATAGCGTTTCATCACATGGTTGTACCGTGGTACCACCGACGCACTAAAGACTTTCTCATATGGTTGACTAGTCTTGACTTGCCTTTTTTTTTTGGTTGTCAGTAAAAGTTTTTCATTCATATAAATCTAAGGGATAGCCTCAAAACTACAGAAATCTGTCCTTGGAGGTCTTTTGCCTGTCTTACACGTTCTACGAGAATCCAAATACAGTTCCGTAGCTAAAAAATTTGGACATTATCAAGAAAATCGACATAGTTACCTCCTTGATGTCCCAAGGTTTATCTGTGCCTTCCCCTTGATCATCTGAACAACACTTAAAGCAGCATCGCAATGAAAGACAACTTGTTTCCACTGTCTGTGTGCTGCAATCTTGAAGGCTGGTAGAAGTGATTTAGCTTCCGCTCGAACGGGAAGAAGAAGACATGGAGTTCAAAAACCAAGAAACTAAGATTGTTTCCTCGTAAAAAAATGTGTACCGATCATCTGCTGAATATTCTCATGGTGCTGCTCAAATTGTGTACTTCCAGATCTGCGGACTTCATGCCTGATTGCATCCTGCGGGTGGTTGAATGACTCACTAGAGCTAAGCTTATGGTTCTTTCCTTCCATAATTCATAGAATAATATTGCGGCAAATAATGCGAGAGAGTTTTTTTCAGAGGCATTCAGTGGAAAGTCAGGAGGGCTACATTCAGTGAGGTCTTTAGGGCTGCAGGGATTGCAATGTGGGAGGGCCGTGTTGCAGACTTTCCAATGGGACTCCCTCCATGCTATATATTATGGTGAACGTGCACCCTACGATTCGGTTCGTAAATTCATCCGCGCCAGCTCTACGAAGTGGACAAAGTCTGTTCTCCTTAGCTAAGAATCAGCGAAGGCTGTCGGCTGCCACATCTCTTCCGAGGGACTTTATTCCCAGAGTGAAATCTTCCCTTCTGGTATAGAATATGAAAGCTTTTTACAGTATGAGAGCCTGAAGGGGTCAACCTCCAAGTAAAATCATCTGATTCAGAATTATTTGAAGAATGGGTTCTTAAAATATTTTGCATAGTGTTTTGATCAAACAGAGAGTACAGCAGTGCAGGGTTCCAATTATTAGTATGAACCCTTGGTTAAAGTGCCTTTACATATCTCTGTAATTCTTTCCAAACCCTAGATTGTGAAGCAGCTAATTTGGGATTTGGTGGTTGCAAAAGATTACCATATTTTGTAAAGAAAACTTTTGAAGCTAAACTTTTAGGATTAGTTGTCAAAAACCGTGCAGCTTTTGATAGCATCGCTCTGTAGACTACATTTGGCGTGCAGGGATCAAGTCGATTTGATAAATTCACATTGGTCATATAAAAAAAATAAATTATACGTTAATAAGGGAACTAGATATTGTTATTTTAATAGTTTAATTTTTCGTAGAGATAGATCCAATTTCTTATAATATTCACCGATAATAATATATATAATAATTGAGCATCTTGATCTAGATAATCTTTGACATAAGCCCGGGGTTCTTTTCCCAACAGTTTCATCTTGACCCAACTTAAAATATTTCGGCATCTCGTTCACAATAAATTAGCATATTCCACATGGTTGCTCGATCTTGATGGTGAAGTCTATTTCTTTTTATATCTTGGGTTATACGAATTGCACTCGACTAATCCGCACAACCATGTACACGGGCCTACAAGTGCACATGACAGGTAAATTCAAAAGTGTGGACTGACCCAAAGAAAATTTGAACCTTTAATAAAAATGATATTTCACTTTTTCCTTACTATTAGTTGTACTTATTGAGGTTCTCTTAATAATGATAATGATGTTACAAAATGTAGTGGGTTAAGGGAGAGGATGGGAACTAGATCAAGGGATACTGTCGACATGTAGGGATCACGAATAGCTTGATTGCGGAATTATGGGCACTTTGGGATGGTTTAATACTAGCCAAAAGTTTGGGCTTCAACCATGTTATGGTGCAGCTTGATGCTAAGGTGGTAGTAGACCTGATATGTGATTATACCATGGATAACGATAAACTCATGCCACTAATTCTTGATTGTAGGAAGTTGTGTCGTGACTTCCAAGGGATCCAGATGAAGCACATTTATAGGGAAGCAAATGGAGTAGCAGATCAGTCGACTCGACTTGCTAGGATTCATGAGATGGAAGATATTGTCTTTTTGGACTTTCCAGCTCCTGTGGTTGCACCCCTTCTGCTCTTTGATATATTAGGATTATCAAAATCAAGACCTATTCGAGTTTGTAATAAGCACACAAAGTGCTTGGACTCTACCTATATTATTTAAGTAATATTATACCCTTCATTACCAAAAAAAAAAAAAAAAAAAGTTTCGCGCTCACGTAACTATTAGGACCTCATGGCTAGAATAATACTGATAACACCTAATATCCAAAAGTGAATCAACGCCAACTAACACAATATTTAGTCGGACATGGATCGTTCATTAATAATTAAAATTCCCTCAATTAAAAGAATTTTTTCAATATACAATGTTTAAATTCGAGACTTTAATTAAAAAGAAGAGTTATCGAATTATTTGAAGAAATGGATTAGTCTTGGGCTCTGAAACGATGAATTAACACACCTAATGATGCATTGACAAAGTACTTCATGCTAAACTTTTGGGATGAAGTTATTTGCTTTCTTCAGGGATAAATTCAAGAGAGTTTGGTATTTCCAGGCACTAATTAATTAGTATCTTATCGTCTTTCTTCTTTCTGGTCCGGTAGAAGCTCTTTTGTGTATCGGTACGTGGTACAACAGTAATTATGTAGTGTTATAAATTAATAAAATTCAATTATTTTTAGATTTTTTTAATTATAATATTTTATTAAAAAATCTTTAAAATATTTAAATTTATTGGTCCATTGCATCACGTAAATGCTGTCATATCATATAGTCACGTAGAATACTTCCTCCTACTCCTGCTGGACTCGCGGACTAGAATAGATGGGTCAACTTATTAAATGACAGACCTAACTCTGTGGATTCGTCCCTGCAGTTTTTACCAGCCGAGGGGCGAGGATGGGAACCACCTAGGATATGTAACGACGGAAAGGCCGGCGATCTTTCTCCAAATTATAGTAATCGCCCTTGAAAGAAGAGGAGGATAATGGAGAGGAGCCGTGGCAGTATAACGCCGGCCACCGACATCCAGCTTTCCCTGTCAAGACGGCCCCGACGTTACTTCATAACAATTACCTGGAAATTGTACTCTCAATATAAATAGGTGTCTTCTATCTCCACCCAACCCATAAATCAAATGCTGCACGAAAGAGGGATGCCAGACCTCTTGAAGTTGGGATTCCATGATTGACCAGGTATGTTAATTACTTTGATTAGCTCTCGCAAACATGTATGTATGTAAATATGTGCACATTCACAACCATAAGCACATGTATAGATTTTTTGGTGAAATACGAGACCATCAGAGAATAAAGGAATATAAAAAATCTCACTAGTGAGGACTGATACTAGGATGTCTTGATATTAAGTTAGGAACGGTACCAACCGTGCCAAACCCTTTTTCTCTGATCCATTTTACACGCACTCGAGCCACTACAAGAAATCATGCCTTTATTGACAAAAGTACTGTTCAATAAGTTTATTAGAAAGGAAAAAAATTATCGAAAACTTAACTTTTTGATAAAATTCGGTCAAAATTTACATTTGTAGAAAGTCCCGTCACAGCCTAATTCAAGATGTTCAACATTAATGATTTTGTTAATTATTTTTTCCAATTTAAAAGCTCCTGGCATATTACGATAGATAGATAGATATATATATATATATATATATAATATACACACACTATACGCCCACCCACGCTGTGCACGAATTTTATTTATTTAATAAATTGATGAGAAAATGTAATATGTAGATGAATTTAATAAAATGCTATTTATAATTAATGTTCAAAAGCTGTGATTTTCAGTAAATTAAATATGAAATGAAGTAATAAATTTAGTAAAAATAGAGCAATTTTATATCTATATATAATAAGTCTTGTGATGATGTATTTTGTGAAAAATTTATGAGAGATAAGAGACAAAAATAATAGAAGAAAAGAATCTGTAGTTAAACAATAATGTATTTACTATAATATTCTATTTTTTCTCGATTTAATAGATGTTAAAAATTAAATTTATACGTCAATGGATAATTTGAGAAATTGAAAAAAAATATCATACTCTAAAAAATTTTCATATATTAATAGATGTACGTTCAATTTTATATTAAAAATCGTGTCCGTCCTACCCATTTGATCTGAGACATACGAATTGGCTGAATCGTAAGGTTGACTTGAATCAAGCTCAATTCAAGATCAAAACCATTTCTTGCGCAGGACTTGAATACATTTTGCCTGAAATGGAACACTTGTTTGGTTCCAATCACGATCGAGTCCTAAGAATTTAACGATACCAGTATATACAAGGAAAATAATCTTAAATATTCCTATTTCACGATGAAATAGTGAGAAAGAATCAGTTAAATTATCTTGATTAGTACTAATTATGGCAACTATTGTTGTAATTAATATTAATTTGCTCGTTTATTATATTTTAGGAGAATTACATTAGCAATCTTATAAGTTTATCATTTCTGGTAAGTGAGCCATATAAGTTTAAAAGTGGTATTTTCAATCTTAAATATTTGCTCCGTTACACGTGTCAAGTCCACTCCGTGAATTTCCATTATATAGCCGCCGACATGGATTAACGACATTACTTCCTCTTATTTTTATTGTTACTCTTATAATGTGGCACACGAATTGTTTGAGAATTGCAACGGTAGTGCTAAAAGTTTATTATTTCTCATAAGTCAGTCCTATAAGTTTTAAAATGATATTTTTATTCCTAAATATTTTCTCCATTACACACATTAAATCCATTCTGTCATAGGTTGTTGATTTGCCACCGTGAATTTCCATTATATAGCCGCTGATGTGGATTAACGACATTACTTCCTCTTATTTTTATTGTTACTCTTATAATGTGGCACACGAATTGTTTGAGAATTGCAACGGTAGTGCTAAAAGTTTACTATTTCTCATAAGTCAGTCTTATAACTTTTAAAATGACATCTTTATTCCTAAATATTTTCTCCATTACACACATTAAATCCATTCCGTCATATGTTGTTGATTTGTCACGAATGGCATTAAACCATCATTTGTTACTGTTAATTTATATGAAACGTGACGGTAATATGTCTGATTTGACATTTTTTAACCCGGTTTATTTTGAGAAGCTCTTCTTACCATATTCAACTGACAGTAAACAAGAATTTATAGTTAGGACAGCTATATTTATTTTATGTTTAAACTAATTAGATCGATTTTGATCTAGCCGGAGAGTCAGTCGGGATACGAGAATTTCTCGTATTAAATTTTGTAAATCTTGAAAATCACTCAAAATTTATTTCATATTTTTTTACACAGTTCGATGCCATGTCATATACTTAATTTGAAAAATGCTAACTCATGCGCTAAGTCGGACAAAGTAACAAAAAAATAAGAAGAATTAGCGGCATTAGTGACACGTCAGCAGTAATCTAACGACAAGTAATATAACGGGCTTTATATGTGTAATGAAGCAAATATTTAAGACTGAAAATGTCACTTTAAAACTTAAATGACTGACTTAAGAGAAATGACAAACTTTAGGACTCAATATAATTATCCTGTCATATTTTAGTTGATGTTTTCTCATGTCAGTAATATCAAGTGATGAGATAGGATCACGTAAAAATTACTCAAATAATTAATGAATTGGTGAAGATTATTGTCTTTAAATGGATTCGAAGTTAAGCCCTGTATTTCACTATACACACACACACACACATATATATATATATATATATATATTAAATACTAAAAATGAGATCTATCAACTTAACTCTTACGATCAACATGAATTAATTTAACTGATAAGACATTTGTTCCCCTTAAACAAAGTTTCATGTACGAGTTTTTGTGAATGGAGAAACTTTATATTGAAAGAGTTTTACTTCCTAATGGGCCAACTCAGCTCAAATTGGTTCAGTCAGAAGTTCAAAAGATTTCTAAATAACAGTATGCATAAAAAATCTCTCTTACAAATTCCCTTCTAAAGAAGCAGGGAAGCCATGTAATGGCGAGATCCTACTCTGTATGTTTTACTCATACACTGTAGTTGTGTAAAAACCGATTAAAATTGATTGAAATAGGATATATGAGATAGTGGTAGAATCAGTTTCTCGTTTAAATTAATTATGATCGAGTCTTACATATTCACCATGAATGGGTAACACATACCGGAAATATCATCGATGAGGACTTGACTTTAGTGAAAAGGAGATAAAGAGATGGGTTTACTCCTATCTGAAGACAGTTTGATTGGTTAATTACGAGCCGTTCATACACAGAGAGATTTCCTTTTTTTTTATTCACTAATAAAGAGATTTCATTTAATGATATTATATTCAATCCAAGATTAAATGTCTTGAAATTTGATTCTCAGTAATATGATTTCCGGTACTGTTTTCATTCCAAGGAACCCATACAGCTAATACAATGATTTAAAAAAAAAAAAAAGAAGATAAATAAGAGTACATAGTTATCACGGTGAGAATCGAACTGAAAAATTCCCTAAATTATGTGTCGGATACATGGAACCTTGTGTCACTACACTAATACTAGATCATCTGCAATAAAAGCGTGTTATTGAACAAATGAAATAAACAATTGCACTGACTAAACCATTGAGAAATTCTTATATGATCATACCTCACTATGTGACATGAAAAAATACTAACCGAGTTTCAATAAATAAGAAAATTAGTGTTAATCACCCAAGCAATTGTATTGGTTATTGCTAATCAGAGCGACTTTATTAATTTTTTCTTACTACATCACTGTGAGGTGGACCATCAAGTATTTTCACCTGCACCATCTTAAGAATGGAAGCCGTGGTCGGAGGATGCTTGGAACTCGGGCAGGATCAGGAGGAAGAGTGTCATTTACGCAAATATATTTATTCTGATGGGGAATTTTGCTTTTCTTGATATAAATATAGAAATGTTTTCCCTTTACTTTAAGTAAAAAATTTCAAATAAATGGACAAATTTGGAAATGTATTTTCTTTTGAGTTGTCCTCCTCCAAATCTTCCTATGCATAGGAAGCTTCGGTTGGAGGGGGGCGAATTATGCCATGTGAGATGGATTAGTTGTTTCGGGAGAGATTCTCGCCAGAGATTTTCTCGACGAAAAAAAGAAGAATAATTAATTAATTCAAATGGAAGAAGAAGTGGGACAATACACAGTACATCGAATTCAAGCAAACCCTTTTCCCAAAAATAATATAAAATATTAAAAGAAAAAGGATGATAATTAATTAATTAATTAATAATACTATTACTTAATTGTGGACACCAAGCTAATATGTGTGATTACAATATTTGATCAGTTGGAGAATTTTTATTATGATATAGAATTTTATTTAGTGAAAATTTTGTAACTTTTGCATTTAAAATACATGGAACTATTGTATCATAACATTATTTATCAAATTTTACAGGTAATTCAATACATTTACTAAATATAACAATCAAATTTTAATTTTAATGTTTCTCATAACTTAATCGTATGCATTCCAAATCTTTGTCCAATTATTTATGATACAATTTTTGTCACATACAATCTAGTGTTTCTGCCGCTAGTCTTTTCAAGATTCACATTTGAATAATATAAAATGAACATTTTTTTTGAAGAAGCTACACTGTTTTAATTGGGTATACTGCAGCATTTTCTTATTTCTATTTTTTATTATTGCATTTTTTTCTATAACTATTTGACATCTGAATATATTATATTTATCCTAAAAAATATTATATCTTTCGATGATAAATGAGACTCTATGTCTAATACGAGGATAAAAGATAAGAGAAATACAATGAGCATATAACTATCAATATGAGGATCGAACCTCCAACCTCTAGATTGTGAGACAGAGTCATGTATCACTGTATCAAAACTCGCTCCTCATATTATATTTACTTTGTGCTATCAAACTTGCATGCCAATATTGTCTAAAAAAAGAAACCCATTTGTCTATTTTACACGTTTTATTTCCATAGATATAGCAACATATTTTTACGAATATGAAATTTGAACACAAATTTCTTGGCATGTATTGTTGATATTTAAAAACTCAATGGAAATTCAAATTTTTTGGACATTGAATAAGCGGACTAAAATAAAGTAGATAAAACCAAAAAGAAAAAGAAAAAAGGCAAACCTCGTGGCTTTATACTTTCGTAAAATGTACACTCCATCTTGGTTTCAGTTGCAAAGAGGCATAAGAGTCTGTCTAAATTACATAGTAGGATAAAAAAAAAAATAAAAGAATACGAAAAATTTACTGATAAAAATTAAATTTCAAGTGTCTTAATTCTAAATCGATGATGATATCCCTACATCAAATCTCCTATATCTTCTGCACCTCTACTTCCCTCACCATTGCATGGGCAAAATCTTTGACACTGTTGGTTGGTTTTTGTTGACTCGATATTTTTACACAGTAGCATCGATCTTCTAAGCCACTAAAACCACGACTCGTCATACCGAAATCGCTTACAGATGTGAATAGGTGTGCTTATGAAGTATTTTTCCTTTTTGCACTTTCGAAATACTTTTAGACGAAATTAAAGCAAATTGCACAGAAATATGTCCACGGGCATGGACTGCTCGATTCGACTGGAAAAGGTGCGAATACATTACCTTTAGTGGCAAGATCTTGTTTTCTTGGAAGTATTTTTAGTATACTATTATTAGTGGTCTGAAAAGGATAAATACGATTCTTTAGTTGCGAAGAATGGAAAGAAAAGAATATAATTGCTTAGAATATTTATTCTGTTTAATATATAAATATTTATCTCTTTTGTATTTCCTCTACAATGCTTTAACAAGACCAATTATATAATTTTGCTGATAAAAGTGTGAAAATTAAAAAAAAAATTTTGCCCATAAAAAATGTATCGAGTTTTGCCCATAGATTTTTCTGAAAAGTCGGAAAAAAATTTTGAGGAATTTGAAAAAAAAAAAGGCATTTTCCTTTTAATGTCTGTTAGTATGATGTCATATATTTTCATTTTTTTAGGAAATAGAATTTCGAGAAATAGGCTTTTGTATAGTCGATACGGATCTCGCCTAGTGACATAGAAGTCTTGAGTTTAATCTCATCCGTGCGACTTCCTGTGCCCCTTTATTCCCTTCCTTCTATCCTTTCTAAACTTATGTATCTCTTTTGTACATTAAAAAAAAGAAGAAGAAGAAGAAAGAAATAGCATTTCCATACTTCGGCGAGTCTCATTAATGGCCGTTGTAGTTGCCATGGGTCGGATTCAGAAAATCTGCGTAAAATGAATGAAGCTTGGTAATGGATGAAAAGATGGATTTTAGGGATACGAAATAAAATAATTTAACTAAAATATACATAAAATTATTAAAACTAATGCACAAGTTTAAAGGTTTTTTTGAATTCAGATGAACTTAAAAAATTCAAAAAATTTGAATAGAATATACTTAAATTTAAAATATAAGATTTACAACTAGGGAAAAAAATAAAAGATTAAAAATAAAAAAAATAAAGAAATAGCATCAATCAAAATTAAAGAAAATTCTAAAATTAAATTAAGCTAAAAAGTTTATCCAAAACAAAATAAAATAAATTCAAGAAATTTGAAAAATAAATAAGTAATAAATAAATCCAAATTATATAAGAATTGCAAAGTCAGTTCGCGATTTATGTGTAATTTTAATGAATTGGATTTGTTTTCCCTCTCAGACGTAAAAATCTGTAATGCCAAGAATTGCGCTGTACCTCCTAACGGTACCAAAATTATTTAATTACATATGTAGCTGATATATATGCCTGAAGAAAATTAATATAAAAATGCATAAATTTCGCCCAATATTATAAATAGATTGTTCAACTTATTCTATAATTAGTATAAAATTTAAATTCTATCAAAACATTATAAAAACAATTCATTTAAGTTAAATGTGATCTTTAAAATCGAAGGTCCAAATTTTAGCTAGATTAATTATAAATTTCGCTGAAGGTTAAATAACTTAAGAAAGAAAACTGAAATTTTCAATTTAGAATTATATAATAGAGTGCAGTGGATATTTGATCCTCAATCTTTTTGTGAAGATGTTTTTTTTAATTTTTATCATTTTAATATTAAAATATTGAATATATGACGGTAATAATTATAAAATAATTATTTATTTAAAAAAGAGAGAAAATGAACGGAGAGACTTATCGGTAATCATCATTTCCTTCCAAGATTGTCGATCACCACTTTGCGAGGGACGATTGCTAAGCAGAAACCAAGAACTATAAGTGGATAATAAAAAAAATAACTTGAAAAAAATTAGTTTATGTGGTCCTATATAAATTTAGAGTAGTTTTCAAGAGCTATAAAAATCAAGCCTAGATTGATGACACCTTTTTTCCTTAAGTAAGACTCTGAATTCAATTCTTGTAAATGGAAAAAAAATTCACCTTGAGAAAGTTTTACATCATAACAGATCCTTTCTGCTTGAACTGCATTAGTTGGGACCCGTTGGACTTTTAGACACAAGTATCTCAGGCCGAAAGACCCTAGAAATTTGGGTATCAATTTGGAAAACATGATGATGTCTTGAACTGACCGAATTGATGTAGAAATAAATAAATCTTGAGGATGTTCCTTTGTCCTCGATAATTTTAAATTAATGAAGAGTATTAAGGGGTAAACTCGTAAATTTTTTAAACGTATTTGATGTGACACTACCGCATCGCCATCATTTGTCATGAAAGCGTGCCACGTTGGACAGTCCGTTAGTTTTGACGGAAAAACAGACGACGTACTGAATGAAACAAATGTTTTAATGTTCATGCTTTCCTAGATCGCACGAAAAAATTCATGTTAAAAGTGAGAATTCGGTCAAAATATAGGTACAATTAGATTATTTGCCCTCTGATTTATTATCAGGTTTTGCATTCTTACTGGGCCATCCATTATTCTAGCTTTCCTTAGAGACAGCTTCAAGAATCCAGCATACCATCCAGGTCATGCTGTGTGATCCTCGACAGAGATCTTCCATTATAAGTGTCAAAGTTCATGAGCCCGACTCCAGTTAATTCCGGTGCGTCTCTTGGGTTGCTGCTTGAATCTCTCTCCTGGGTTCTTCCGGAAGTTATTCGACTTGTCCGTTGGCAATCTTGCGCTTCCAAGGTAAGTTCTAGCTTCTCAATAACATCTCTCTTCAACAGATAGCGTTAATGGCTGAAAATTTGTCTGCCTACGGTTGAATGTTCCGACGAGGGTATGTCCAGACATCTGTGAAGTCTCATGTTCAAACTGCAAAGCTCATGATGATGGCCGACAAGGCACGAACTTTTGAAAGCGGCATAATGATCAACCTTTTCCGACTCTGGAGAAATCTTGGAATCATCTCGCATGGAGTGTGAACGGCTCATAATTTATCTGGATTACAGAGCAAGGGCAGTTTCTAGCAACAGAACTTCACTCCGAACACTGATCCATGGTTTCAAAAAACGGCCGTCGCGGCCGTTACGCAACGGTGTCGGAGCCTTCCGATACCGTTACGGGCCGATATCGCGGCCGGAAAGAAAAACGCTGGCCGTCGCCGCCGTCACAGCGTTACGTAACGGAGTAACAGGCCAAAAATCGGCCGTAACGGCTGCGACGACTGTTTTCCTTCACTTTTATACCGTTATTTATATTTTTATACACATTTACATGTTTTTCTGTTTCAAATTTATCGAAAATATGTATATTTGACACCTTTTATCAGAAAATATGTTGATACGATTTTGGATGCGTAAAAAAAATTCGGACCGCGATGCCCACGACGCCGTTATGTAACGCCACGATAACCCGAAACCGTTACAACTGCGACGCGACCGTTACGCGACCCTCAACCGCGATTTAAATCCATGCACTGATCGGATCGATCCTCTTACTTCAGAATCTCATCAAGTTTCGCTCGTTTAAGGTGCTTCAACACAGCGAAGAAGACGGTGAGGAGCGTCCGGACGCTTCATCTCAGGTAAGTTCTCCCGACAACCTTCCCCTCTAATCTTCCCCGTTATGATGAATCAGTGAAACTTACGCCAAGCATCGAACTGAAACTAAGCCTGCAACTTAATCAGCTGAAATTCCTACAAATTATATCCGATAACAGTCCATAGCTGTCCGTAGTGCCCATATTGAATGCGTGAGTTGGAGTTCATCATTTTAACTCACCATAGAAATAACGTGATGTTGTAGTGAAATCCTAATCGAAAAAGTGTTTGAAAGATGAAATCAAAACATTTCTTCAGTGAAAAAATTGGTAATAAGATTTTCTGAATTATCTGTCATAGGTTCCTTGTGCACATGGCTTTTGAAAACGGCCGGTCTTCCTTTACGTGTGTATGCACATTTGATTCAGCAGGTTTTTTGAGACATTTTTCCGTTGATCGATGCATTAATTTATGAGAAAAAGGTATAGAGAAGTCATATATATTTATCAATTCTTATAAGTGAATTATAAATATTTTAAAATGATAAATTAAGTTCTATATATGATCCGGATTATAACATTGCGTTCTTTTCGTCATCTAGTGTTACTTTAAACTGGTATAGCATTGACATGGCGATGACATGATATTGACACACGTCAGTTTAAAGTAATGTTAGGTGATGAAAAGATTCAATGGATAATATATAGGATTTGATTTATTATTTTAAAATATTTAGAACTTATTTATAAGAAACGATAAACATATATGATTTTCAGTATCTCTCGTTAATTTATTCTTAACAAAGAATCCCTTATATGTTCTGCTCTTATATTTTTATATTTTTATATTATATTCTGCACCTTACGGCCATACTGTTAATCATCCGACAAGGCAACGAAATGCCTGAGCTTTTTTATGTGGGTAATGTGCTCAGCCCAGATTTCGTGCCGAACATGAGCATCTGTTGCATGGTATAATTTCCTGACAAAGTTGCTTTTTTCCAGATGAAAATATTTTGGAAGAATAATGAGCCGTGGGCGTCTGATTGATTGCCATTAGCTGGCGAAAACCACTCACCTGAAAAATTCCTTGAATGAGCCGAAATTATAAACCTTTTGTTTTTTTTTTCTTTTTTTGCTCAAGCAAATTATAAACCTTTTGAATGAAGGTAAAACGAGGTAAATGTATCCAAGGAAAGGGAAGGGAATTCTTCATCCCATCTTTCCATCTTATAAGTCTATTTTGGATGGAGGGAAATCATATTAAAAATTCGAAGTAAATTAATATTCTAATTATTATTCTTAAAAAAATATAGTCAATTAAGTAAAATTTTTTCTTATTCCCTTCCAGTTTCCCTGTCAAGCATATCCTAATAAATGAAACTCCATTTTCTCTCCCTTCCTTTCATCATTTGATCTTCATGAGTTGCATACAAACGAAGGTTAAGTCAAAGTGCAGTACTTCTTACTGAGGTCAGCATTCTGTTCTTCCTACAGAAGGGACTTCTGGCTATTGTTTTTCTACTCTGGAATCCTAATGATTACAAAGATGGAGGATAATGTTCAAGAACAACAATCTATCAACCTCATGGAAACCTTCATGGCTTTTGGAGAGTATCACTGGTGTCTCTAGCAAGGAAAAAGAATGAAGAGGCCACTCATCTTCCAACGAGGAAAACAAAGAAAAAGGGCAATTGATATGCATAATTGCTTTTGCTCCTTTTCAATGCTTTGTGCTTGAGAAAAAACCTATATGCAAGTTAGGATATGTGGTCTGACGTACTCGGGTGCGACGAATAGAGTCTCTTCATTTTGGTTCCCTTCACGGATCCAAAGAAAACCTGTCCCTGTGGGTTTCAGGAACAGCATATCAACCCCACCAGTTGGCTCCTCTTCTAAGGGGTCATGGAACCGGTCCTGAATTTCCCTTCGGATCATTCAGGGGCAGTTTAGAATCGCAGTTCGAAACCGACCTGTTTGGTTTCTATTAAATAAAATAAAATTCAATGCAATACTAAATTTAATATATATATATATATATATATATAATTTTAAAGGTGGAAAGGGGCCGGTGAAGGGGAAGTGGGGAAGGGAGATGGGATTAGGCTCCGAAAAGGCTAGTGGGATGGGAGTTTAGGCTATGAAAAGACCAGTTGGGGGAGGGTATGCTGTCTCTAACTCCATCAAATCAACTTTATATTCAATATTTTAAAAAATTTTTCCATTATTTTGTGTTTCGATTTGAAATCGATTGTTCTAGTTTTTAAGGTAGGTGGAACTGGCCCTAAACCTTGAACTTAATAGTTCTAGTTATTTCGGGCCCGGTTCGGGTTTTGACTAGGCCGGTTTGGACCCTAAACAGGCCATGGCCACCGCTAGCCATACAAATGCCAGGCCGAAATCCTAGCTACGTTCCCAGTAGCATAATTTTCATGCTAATGTTAGATGGAAATTACGCACAAAAGTGATAATCTAATTTGAGCAACTATATGCAAGAAAGGGGAACTGGGTCACATTAAAATTATTGATTGGTCATACTTTAGATATTAGATGGAAGGAAAAAATAAGGGAAAAAAGCATGAACGGTACAATAAATTTGACTAATGTTATAATATGGTACAAAAATCTTTAAAAAGTTACAAAATAGTAATACTTTAAAAATTTGACACTGATAGAGTAAACCATTAATTATTTATGAACGTCATTAAACGCTGGTGATGTGGTGCCTACGTGGCGCCTTTTTGAGCACTGATTTGGAAAATTGAATGACATGCCAATTGAATGATATGCAAGGGAACAAAGTATCTTTGGGTCACATGTTTTGGTGGAAAAATTGCATGGTTAGTACAAAATCTTTGGCAAATGTACCAACGAAGGTTGGCGCAAGTGGAAGGGGCTTGTGTCGCTTAAGCAGAGGTGCCGGGTTCGAGCCCCTGTGAACGCAGCAGACCTTCTTGGGAGGGGTCCCCGGGAAACCGCCCGACAGTACCCCGAATCCGGATTAGTCGGCCAGCCTTCGGGTACCAGACACCGGGTGGGAAACCAAAAAAAAAAAAAAAATCTTTGGCAAATGTAACATTTTGGTATAAAATTTTTTTTTGTAACTCTGCACTACAAAACGTTTTCAAAATATAATGTTTTAGTACAAATCATTAATTTTTACTAACGCCGTTAAATTTGATGATGTGGAACTGTGATGTGGCACTGTGATGTAGTAGAAATTATGATATTTGTGCTTATGTGGCATAAAAACAAGTTTAAAGCAAGAAAATAAAATAATAATAAAATAAAAAACTCTCTCTCTCTCTCCTCTCCCCTCACACACACACACTCTCCCCCATCTCCCCCTCATGTGCACACTCACTCTCTCTCTCCCCCCTCATGTAAGATATTTTTATTTAGAAAAATTAAAAATTGGCAAGCATGAAGGTTCAAACTCAAGTGCTTTCGAATGAAGAAGTCAGGCCTTTCTACTGCACTAAACTTGTTGTTTGAATGGAAGAACAATCTACTACGTCTTATAGACGTTACTGATTCTTTCTTTTTCTTCCCTCTCCTTCCTCTTCCTAATATAGTTGCCCTAATCCATCAACTGTAGAACTGGCAATAAAAAAAATTTAGAAAATGCTACTCTCGCCTGCTCCTTCCTATGTCAGCATTGCCTACGTGTTATGATTATTCATTTGCTATTACTGTAACTATTGTTATTTTTATAATATTTATATTTTAAAGAAAAAAAGAACTAAATATAGAGAGAACAACAACTTGAATAAAAATGTTATAGTATTATTGTTCTCAATTTGGAATAAAAAGTTTTGAGATCAAATTTTATCAGTCGAATTTCAATTTTTATTCTTTTTTTATTAAGAGGTAGACCAGAAATATATCTTTATTTTTATTTTCTTATTTTATGTTTTATTTCTAAATTTATTATTTTAATTTTAATTTAGTATTTGATAAAAATTTTACTTGATGAGGGAGAATAGAGGCATGGGTGGGAGAAGAGGAAGGAGAGAGAGGCGGGAATTTGCATTTTTTGGTAAGTGGAAAGCACATGTGGGTATGAGAAAGAGTGTGTGTGGGTGTGAGAGAGAGAGTGTGCGCGTGGGTGAGAAAGGGTGAGTACGGGTGACATGTGGGATTGAGAGAGATTGATTTAATTTGATTTGCTTGATCGATTGATTTTAATTATATTTTTGTTATCATTTTATATTATTTTACATTTTTCAATAAAATAACATTTTAAAAATAATGTTTTCGACCTTCCCGAGCTGTTCTCGAGAATTGGAACAAAATTTACAATACAATGTTAAAGAGAATAAACTAGTTCATCTTCCCAGTAGATTGTTAAATTTTTTTGAAATGTGCAGAGAGAGAGAGGGTGCACGTGGAGGGAGAGAGAAGAGAAGAGAAAGAGAGTTTTTATTTTATTATTATTTTATTTTCTTACATTAAACTTATTTTTATACCATATCAGCACAAATATTATTATTGCCACGTTATAGTGCCGCATCATCAAATTTAACAGTTTTAGTAAAAAATTAACGATTTTTATTAAAACATTACATTTTAAAAATATTTTATAATGTAGAGTTATAAAAAAATTTTATATCAAAATATTATATTTATAAAAAATTTTATATTAACAGTGTAATTTTCCCTATGTTTGGTCTCCCCCACAATCCTGTCTTTTGTCTTCCTCCAAAGAGTTGCTGTCCGTCGCTTTCTCTTTGATTTTTCTTCAATTTTTAGTTAAACTTAATTAACATTGATGATTTAAAGATATTACCATGTATAAGTTCAGTTATGGTCTTAGTCTCTCTCCTTATTTTCTTGATTTGCTGGCCTTCGTCTTGTTAAAATGAAGAACGTAACTCAGATTTACGAGTAGAAGACTCCGGCGGGAGAAGCTGCTTCCACCGTCCACTACCTCCCGGAGTGCTCCGTAGTTTTTTTTTTTTTAAGTAAAAAGAACCCAGCGAAAAGGGGGGGAAAAACACGCGCAGAAAATTCTTGGTTTCAGTACTTATAGTGCTGTAGCCTGTAGCCTAGATCTGACCTGGGCATTGTGTCTCCATCTGAGAGCTAGTCGGCTGATATCTGACGATATCCTTTGTTAATCTGTTTGAGAAAAGAGCGCGAGTGAGTTTCTGGCGGTGCCATCCCTCCTTCGACAGTTGAAGAAATGAGTGATAGCAATCCACAGCGAGACTTGGAAGCTGGCGGAAGCCGTTCCAGCGATGACTATGATGACTCCTGGGGGACCTTTGACATCCCTACCACCATGAATCCCCCTATAGACCGGCTTAGACGATGGAGGGTAGCTTCTCTTCCCCCTCTTCTCTTTGTCTCTCTATTATTTTCACTTTCCACTTCTCTGTTTTTCTTTTCTTTAAATTTATCTGGGATTACCTCGGGTTGACTGTCCGAGCAAATAGAGCACGAGACTTTGAGTAATCAGAATAGTTGATGGCATAAAGCGTCGAAATTGAGATATTAGTGTTCCATTGATTAAGATTGTATGAATCTCTCGGTCAGATTTGCAGTTTTAAGTGTGGATTTCTTGTTATAGTAGTGACCTGACTACATAAAATTACCTAGCATTTATGGAGGTTCAAATTTGAAACAGTATCTTCACTAATGTATAGATGTGCCACTATTGACTCTATAAATCAGTCTTGGAGTATGCTGATGGATTTTTTTGGTAATCTGACAGTCCCTTATGCATTCGTTCTTGCCACATTGGTGACTCGATTAGATAATGAGCTGAACCTTTTGACTTCATTATTCAGTACTTCCCCTCTGCTGGGTAAATATCTAAAAAATCACATGGACTTGTAAGCTCATTGAACTAAGTTTCTTGTAGCAAGCGGCACTTGTTTTGAATGCCTCTCGTCGATTCAGATACACCCTTGACTTGAAGAAAGAGGAAGAGAAGCAACAAACATTAAGGAAGATTGCTCATGCTCAGGCCAGTCGGGTAGAAACCTTTTGCAAATCGTTGATTTTTATTTATATTTATTTAGTTTTTTGCTAGCCTCTTATCTCAGTGCTTTTTCATTGGTTTTAGGCTGCGCAACTTTCCCAAATAGCTGGAGGAAAAACTAACGGTACTCCTTGAACCATATATATATATGTGTGTGTGTTTTTGCACAAACATGAAATGTCAGGATATAACTTATTCTGGCTATGTACTTATGTTGCTGCTTATTTTAGCTAGGTTAGATATGTATTTTTCTCTCCTTCTTATGAATTGCAAGATTCTTTGTTGCTTTTCTTGCTTCATGATATGAAGCATTTCCGAGTCTCTGTGAGCCCTTAATTTACCATATGAATGTTTAAGGTGTTTATTTTGCTGAGTACCCAATGCCTTCTTCTAGTTGAATCTTTTACCCTCCTTGAGATCCTTTTCTATTCCCATGTACAACCTGAAAGAATGAACAAGTGATAGGAACCAAATTGATTTTTATTGAATGTTTTGGTGCATTCGAGAGGCAATCGATCTCTCCCAAATCAAAAAAAGAAAACAACAATGATACTAAGAAGAAATTCACTCAATTCTCTCATGCTCCTAAACAACCACGAGAACCCTCTATAAATATTAAACCCCAATGAACTAAATTAGGAAACATCCATAAATACTCATATAAAAGATTCATTCCCATGCCCAAAACAACCAAAACAAACCTAAGATTCTATCATTACTCCCCGCCCAATAAGACACTTGAACATTAGAAAATTGATGGCGAATGGTCTCAAAATCCTTGCCTCCAAATATAGGCATTTTCAATTTCCTAATGTTTGCGTCCACTGTGAATTGGGTCTTGCCTAGCCTACCCACGTTGTCCATGGACTGGTTCGTCCCGGAGCGCCTTCTTCGTCTTGGTTGCCCCAAGCCGGGCCGACTTCCCATCCCCATGCTATAACACTGCTTCTCACCGGAATCTTGACCACCGCTGCCGCTTCTCCCTCGGAGAAAGCTGGCCCTTCGATGCCCGATGCTGGCTGTCCAGTTCCTGCTACCAGATTGCGCCTTGCATGGTGGAGTCCCCATTTCTTCGTGTGTGCTCTCCGTCCCCTCCAATGGGCAATCCACCACTCAACTCTACCTCCGTGGTCCTCGCCTGAGAGCTGGGTGTGATCGAGGGCAACTTGGCTAGTAGAGCATCCATCATCAGCTTCATCGAGGCCTCCAACACTGCGATCTCTTGCCTCATCGACTGTTGGACTGAATCGAGCTTGTTTGAGACGGCCTCAATCTGTTCTGTGCTAGATGAACAACGCTGCTTGACCTCCTCATCCAATCTCTCCTCTATTGCTTCGACCCTTCGTGCCGCCACCTCTCCAGGCATCGATGCTCTGATGCCAATTTGATAGGAATCAAATTGATTTTTATTGAATGTTTCGGTCCGAAAAGACAATCGATCTCTTCCAAATCAAAAAATGAAAATAACAATGATACTAAGAACAAATTCACTCAATTCTCTCATACCCTAAACGATCCTGAAAACCCTCTGTAAATATTAAACCCCATGAACTAAATTAGTTCCCATGCCCAAAATAACCAAAATAAACCTAAGCTTCTATCAACAAGTCAGAAAGTTATGTTTGCTACTGTTGGTTTTTCACTGTAATTGTTTCTTTAATCTTGGTGTATCCTTTGTATTTATTTTTGGGTAGTTTTGTGGTCCTTTGAGGATATAGATTCTTTCTTTTATAGGATGATGCTCTTCCATGCTGATGCATAGTTTCACTTTTCAAATTTGTCATCTTTCTCAGAGCTATTTCACCACCTTTTTGATTTTGCGAGTCTTCTATTTTGTTAATGTCTCAAATAAATTTATGGCTTTGTTTTATCATCTTAGGAATCCCGGAATCCCCAATCCCAAGTGGTGATTTTGGAATTTGTCAAGAGCAGCTTGCTCTAATGACAAGAGATCACAACTTTACTGCTTTAGGAGAATATGGAGGGGTAATTTTACCTTGAGAACATCGTTTCTTTTATGATATGGTTCCTGTACTTATAAGAAAACATCAGTTGTCCTGAAAGATTAATTAAAATTTCATTCAATTTTAGGTTAAGGGGCTGTCCGAGCTTTTAAAAACAAACTTAGATAAAGGTATTCATGGAGATGATGCAGATCTGCTGGCACGACGGAATGTCTTTGGTTCAAATACATATCCTCGAAAGAAAGGGAGGAGTTTCTGGGTAATATTTTTTTTTTCAATTCAACCTTTATAGATTCATCAAAGAACTTGGGCTTCCATTTCAAGGGATATGTTTTATTTGCAGAGGAGATAATATTTTTAGATATTTTGACAATATTACATTCTTAATGTTGTCCGTCTCTCAGATGTTCCTTTGGGGAGCCTGGCAAGATCTTACTTTGATTATATCAATAATAGTTGCAGAGGCTTCTTTAGTGCTGGGAATAAAGACAGAGGTGAGTTGAGCTACTTCATAGCATTGCCACTGCTGTATTGGGGTTCGGCTTCTCCTCCAGAAAAGGATTTGTAACTTGAGTTTGTGATATGTCTATTAAAGGATATGTCTTTTGTGCAAGAATATTTTGGTACAGTCAAAGTTTAACAGGCGGCAGGGGTTGTTCATGTGCTTGTGAGCATGCTGGATTTTGTCTCATGTTTATGAATCTCTTTGTACAGTTATCATACTTTTTGTCCATGATCTTATGCACCTTCTTGGTGCTTCATGAATGAAATTTCTTATTGAAAACTCAAAGAAACGGTTTCTGGCTAAGCCATATCAAGTGCATGAAGTTCATCAGGTCTTGATATAGTTGTTGATACATCTTTATACACGTGACTAACCTTGTGATTGTGTTCCTCTTTTCTAGGGCATTAAAGAAGGGTGGTATAATGGTGGGAGCATTGCTTTTGCTGTTATCTTCACCATTGTTGTTAGAGGTATTGATTTCTCTTCAGAATCAAATCAAGTAGAATCTAACACTGGCTATCCCGGCAAAACATTAAGAAGCAGATAGGTGTAGTGAAGTTTCTGGAGGTAGTAAATCTACTTCGTCCACTTTGAGCTCTCCTTTGAGTCAATCTTCCAGTTGGAAAGAGTGAGTGAAAGTTTGTGGGATTATGTGATCTGTTCTTACAAATACAATCTCCAACTGGTCAACATGTAAACTGTGACATCCTTCTAAAAACATAAGAGGAGAGGCATAAGCTTTCCCTTTTAGAGGGCTGCATAGCATTTCTTTGACTAGATATTTCATGCTGTGCAGTCAAGCTTATCAATATCATTTGTCACTGGTCAATAAGTTCTGGAGCCATGCAATAACCAAACATATCATCTTTAGACTAGTAATGGGCCTGTTCTGAAAATTTTGGATTGAGATAAATCACTGTTTTTAGAGCTAAGTTATAATGAAAATAGGTCTGGATTTGATGAATGCCTTTCTTCTTTGGGTGAAAATTATTTTTAAATTCTTTTTGCAGCTATAAGTGATTATGTACAGTATCGTCAGTTTCAAAACCTAAGTGAGGAGAAGAGAAACATCCAATTTGAGGTATGTATGGTTGACCTTTAGTTTTCCTGCATGAAATTGTTAACCTATCTCCATGACTTGTAAATTCATGTGTGTATTGACAGGTTGTTAGAGGTGGTAGACGAGTTGAAGTTTCAATATATGATGTCGTTGTTGGTGATGTTGTGCCCCTCAATATTGGTGATCAGGCAAGTGGATTGAGTTATGTCTTCATTTCTTTGGAAAGGAAAGAGTATCCTGCTTTCTCATTATGCTCACATTCATTTGCACCTTGATGTGATTCATTTTATGTCAATATTTAGGTTCCTGCTGGTGGAGTCTTGATATCTGGCCACTCTCTTGCAGTTGACGAATCTAGCATGACAGGAGAGAGCAAAATTGTAATCATCTGCTGATTTTATGCTACGGTGATTTCATAATACCTTTCTTTCGTAATTGTATCAATGTTGACTTTTATTTGCAGGTACATAAGGACTCCAGAGAACCCTTTCTGATGTCTGGCTGTAAAGTTGCGGATGGTATTGGCGTTATGCTGGTAAATAATTTCTTCTAGACTATTTAGTTTTCATCTCAGCACATTTGTTTAGTTCAAGCGATGCTTGTTACTATTGCATATGTTTAACCAATCTCTGGCTCAACAGCTTACTTGAAAACATTAGTGACGCAACATCAAACCAATACTTTGAGGGAACTGCAGACTTTATTTTTATAACCTTCTTTTTTAATACCAGGAAACTGAAATGCTTATCTTGATTCCTTTTTTTCCTAAGATATTGAATAAAATATGGATGAAGTCTCAGGATTGCTTTGAAATTTCTTGAGATGATTGATATTTGCTTTCTAATTCTTCCTTTTCAAGTAAAACGGCCAAATGTTGTGCTCTCATTTGTCCAAAATTTTCTATTTCTAGGTCACAAGTGTTGGGATTAATACTAAATGGGGGTTTCTTATGGCCAACGTATTGGTAGATACCAAAGAAGAGACACCATTGCAGGTGAAGTCTCCTTTCTGTTAAAGTGACTTTTTAACTCCAGTTTGTGGAGCATATATATAGTGGAAATGTAATTTTGACCTGTTAATTACCTCAATCGTCTAACAGGTTCGGTTGAATAGTGTTGCTACTTTCATTGGGATTGTTGGGCTGACAGTAGCTGTTGCTGTTTCGACCGTTCTTTTAGTCATGTAAATAAGATGTGATGAAAACCTTCTTGCAATCTGATTTTTATGTGTTTCCGTAATGGTAGCTTTTGAGGTTTCTTAAAATTCTACAGATATTTCACTGGGCACACCAAAAATTCAGATGGTACTGCTCAGTTTAAAGCAGGGACAACCAGTGCTGGTGATGCAGGAGATGGAGCTATCAAAATTGTCATTGTCGCGGTATGTGCATTTATCACAGTTTTTCTGTTTCATTTTTCATTTACATCATTCTTCATTATTAACAGTGAAAGTTCAGTTTACAATTGTAGCTGTCGCAGTGCCTGAAGGGCTGCCTTTGGCTGTTACATTAACGTAAGGATTTTTATTCTTTCTTCAATTGTAATCATTTCTTAAATTTTGCTCCCCTAAATTTGGCAGGGCTGGTGTTTTCGCTCTAATTTATTTACTTTATATGTTCTGTTTTTAAACAGGCTTGTACACTCTGTGAGAAAAATGATGGCGGACAAAGCCGTGGTATGGTGATGAAAAATTCATATTTATGGCACGGTTGGGTTATGAGGTTAGATGCACAAGTGTTTCATTTATAAGTTCCATTGCAGGTGCGAAGGCTTTCTGCTTGTGAGACTATGGGATCTACCACTACTATATGCAGTGACAAAACTGGAACCCTTACTCTGAATCAGGTTTCTGATGGATTAATTGCTTTTGCTTTGGGAGATTAGTTGATGTATTAAAATATTATGTCTGGCAAACGATCAATTATTTGGTTCTATGTTCATCTTAGTTTGATTGAGTGTGAATTTTGATCATTCATTTACCTGTTCGGTCCTGTTTGTAAGTAAAAATATAGTTCCTGATAAAAAAATGTAAAAAGATAGTATTTCCAATGTGCTAGGTTACTCGTAAAGTC
This sequence comes from Lagerstroemia speciosa, assembly GCA_037672795.1. Lineage (NCBI taxonomy): Eukaryota > Viridiplantae > Streptophyta > Magnoliopsida > Myrtales > Lythraceae > Lagerstroemia > Lagerstroemia speciosa. The sequence continues at coordinate 8,322,388 of CM075288.1, forward strand.
TGTTTTTCCGTTTTACCTCTTATAAGTACTCTCTTCATTATTCCCAAAAAAAAAAAAAGTACTCTCGTCTCTCCTAATTCAGATGACGGTTGTTGAGGCTTATGTTGGAGGAAAGAAAATTGAGCCTCCAGATAGTGCTTCTCATCTATCCTCTACACTAAAACTTCTTATTGAAGGCATTGCGCAAAATACGAATGGCAGTGTATTTATACCTGATGTAAGTGTCCTCCTCTTAGCAAAATGTTTCATTTGTAAAGATAAAACCTTGTTTAAAGGAGTTATTTTTGCTCACTTCATCAGGGTGGGAATGAGGTTGAGGTTTCGGGTTCGCCCACTGAGAAAGCCATACTTCACTGGGGTGTCAAGGTTATTGTTTCTAGCTTGACACTCATTACAGATGTAATATTTCTTCGTCATTTGGTACTCTGCCTTATTCATATTGTCGATTGAAATGATTATGCTTCCTTGTAGTTGGGAATGAACTTCAACGCTGTTCGGTCTGAATCATCAGTTACTCATGTTTTTCCATTCAACTCAGAGAAAAAACGTGGAGGTGTTGCTTTAAAGCTGGTAAGGAAGTCCCTTCTCTTGTATGCTGAGATTGAGGTCAAGTATCGCAGAAGCATTCATAATTTCAATTTACTGCTTTATATCTAAAGGACCAGTAGCTCACATTCTGTTAGAAACGTGCTCTACAGGCCCTAGCTCGAGATAGCCGTAGGACCAGTTAAATCTGCCAGTGAAAATGTCTTCATTTGTATTTCAATTTGCAATTATTTTTGAGAGAATGATTGCCCATCTTTCTCGGATGACCTTTTTCATGTCGAATTTGGTTTTTCTCTCTCTTCAGGTCTGGTATCCTGTTGCACTTTTCAGGATCTGAGTTTTAAGATGTGCCATTTCTTATATTGATATGTACAGGCAGATGCACAAGTTCATATTCACTGGAAAGGAGCCGCTGAAATAGTTTTAGCATTGTGCACCCAGTATATGGATTCCAATGATGAACTACTAGCACTGGATGAGGAAAAGGTCAGTGGGGTTATTTTATAATGACAGATAATTGAGCACTTGCCATTGACTATGATGGGCTTTTCTTCTACAACGTTCTACCGTAACAGAAACAACCTGCATTCATTCTTCATGCCTGCAGAACCTTTACTATAACTGTATATTCACAAAAATTCTGCAGATAATTGAACTTAGGATAGACCTCGCTGATAATAGTGTTAGGCCATGTGTACCTACCATTCCAATTTATGTATAGATCAGTTTGTATCTATGCCATAAACCTTGGGAGTAAATTCATCAGAAACTGACAGATTTCCATTGTGGCATGCAGATTACATTCTTCAAGAAAGCTATTGAAGATATGGCTACTAGTAGTTTAAGATGCATTGCAATTGCATACCAAACATATGGTTCGAAGGATATACCAAGTGATGAAGAGAACTTGAATAAGTGGGTGTTACCAGAGGATGAGCTCATCCTGTTGGCTATAGTGGGCTTGAAGGTACATTTTCCTTGCAGAAAACTTGGTTGAACCTTGACTGTTGATGTTTTGGTCTTTGCAAGAGACTGTAACATGTGAAAGTGTTGTAGTTGTTGAGATTTTGGATTTTATTAATTCTTTGTTCAAATGCAGGATCCTTGTCGTCCCGGTGTAAAGGATGCAGTGCGGCTTTGCCAAAATGCAGGAGTGAAGGTACTCTTTCACGATGAATTTAATCATCTTTGAAAAGATTTTTTTCCATCAACAATTACCATTGGTAGTGATTTATTAAGAAGCTGTTATTACTGGTTATTATTGAACAATGGCTGTGACTCTGGGTTTCTGAGCTTCTTTTCTTGCATGTCCTTTCCATCTATTATTACTTATAGGCAGACAGTGGACTAATGATATGCTGGATAAATAATACACATTAAGATCAGATGCAACTGTGAAACATATCCTCAATCCTGTTGAGAATTGAAAAGAACCATCCTTTCTAATTGCAAGATGCGCATGGTTACCGGTGACAATCTTCAGACTGCCAGAGCAATTGCTTTAGAATGTGGGATACTTGGTTCAAATGCAGATGCCACAGAGCCTAATCTCATAGAAGGAAAATCCTTTCGTGCATTATCTGATGCACAAAGGGAAGAAGTGGCGGAGAAGATATCTGTATGTTTAACTGAATTTTGCCATTCTTTTTTAATGTGCACATAACTGCTATTCTGGCATAGGTCATGGGGCGGTCATCCCCAAATGACAAGCTTATGCTTGTCCAAGCACTAAGAAAAAGGGGACATGTTGTTGCTATGGTTGGAGATGGGACTAATGATGCTCCTGCTTTACATGAGGTATTAGCTCAATTTGTTCAAATAAGTCCATCAATACATTTTCTTTCTTTGTATAACACATCTTCAACTTTTGCTGGATTTCATTTACCTAACATTTTGTATCTACTGATGATGGTGGTATCTTGTTGCTGCTCAGGCAGATATTGGCCTTGCGATGGGTATAGAAGGCACAGAAGTTGCTAAAGAAAGCTCAGATATAATCATTCTGGACAATAATTTTGCTTCAGTTGTGAAGGTTATTATCTTTCCTTACCAGCAGAAGATAACTGTGAAAAATTTTGCTTTGGGAGAAAACATGTTTTGCTCAGTTTTGTTGCTGTGATCACGGATGATCTTCACTTTGTCTGCTGAGTACAGATTGTGCGATGGGGACGTTCTGTTGATGCAAATATCCATAAATTTATCCAATTTCCGCTGACAGTTAACGTGGCAGCTCTTACTATAATTGTGATCGCTGTTGTTTCCTCTGTTGATGTTCCCCTGAATGTTGTCCAGGTTTGCTTTCACTATCTTTCCTCTTTCCCTCCCTCCCTCCCACTCTTTCTAACAGGGGCTTAGACAAATGACTTGGACAACTCCAGTGCCATTGCGTGTCGTGTCCTTTTCAATCCTGCTTGAGCTCATCTGCAGTTGACCTCTCATGCAGCTTGTGGGGGTCAATGTTATCATGGACACCCTTGGAGCCCTGGCATTGGCCACTGAACCACCTTCTGATCATTTGATGCATAGGCCCCCAGTCGGCAGGAGGTATGTATTCGCTCATATTCCCCGACAATTTTTGACTGTCTCTTTGGGTTTCTACTTTCATGGTTTTCCCTCTTTAATGCTGGCAAATTCCCATTAGTCTCCTTTCTTTGTCCCCATGCTTGGACGTTGTTGGCATCTTTTATGCTTTTCACTTTTTTTTTTCCTCTTTGTGATGAACTAAACTAGCTATATTTTCTTAAATTGTAGGGAACCTCTGATTACGAATATCATGTGGAGAAACTTGCTCATTCAGGCATAACTTTTTTCCCTTTCTCCAGTCATTAGATTTAGTCCACAATGTTAATACACAAGTAGTAGAATACTCGATCAGGTTCTGGTTTTGTCAGGCTGCATATCAAGTGACTGTGTTGCTGGTCCTGAATTTCCGAGGCCGGAGCCTGCTGCACCTGCAGCATGATGACAATGCTCATGCAAACAAAGTGAAGAATACGTTGATCTTCAATGCATTTGTCTTCAGCCAGGTAGTAGACAGTAGCTGGGTCTTCTACTTAACAATCAATATCCCCTCAAACTATAGGCTGCCTTGAGAGTACTTAGCACCGTTCGAAATCATTTCAAAATAAGTCATTTTATACGTCTCGCTGGCTTTAAACAGAAGTTCTACCAGCAATATACTCGAGGATATTTCTGATCTGAAGAGTATCCATTCTGTTTTACTTAAAAAACTGTCAAGTAATTATAATAAACTACATCATCTGGGTTTTGATGTCCCTGTGGTTGTGGAAATTGCAGGCAGTTAGTTGTTTGAATTTGTTTTTATTTTTACTTCGAGTATCAACATGGTTGAATACTCGCTCAATGAAGAAAAATGAAATGCTCTAACCTTGGAATTTCAGATCTTCAATGAATTTAATGTGAGGAAACCCGACGAGTTCAATGTGTTTAGTGGAATCACTAAGAATCGCCTGTTCATGGCTATTGTGGCCCTTACACTTGTATTCCAGGTGAGCTGAGTCAGATTCTTCTGCTCCGATTTGTGATTTTGGGAGGTCCGCTTGGATGTCAACTTTTGCCCTCATCAATCACTCCATTTGCTTTTATAGGTGATTATTATCGAGTTCCTTGGGAAGTTCGCTACTACTGTGAGGCTTAACTGGAAGCAGTGGATTATATCCCTTGTTATTGCTGCCATCAGGTTAATTAACAGCATGAACGTCTGTGCTTGCTGTCTTAAACCCTACTCTTCCTAGCAGTTTCATTTTATTGCTTCTTTCTCCTATTCCTGCTTCCTCTCTGTCTACCAGTTGGCCTCTTGCACTTGTCGGGAAGCTTATACCAGTCCCAGAAACTCCTCTCGGCGAGTACTTCTCAAGAACATATTACCGTTTCATGAAAATGTTCCACCGCTGTTGTCGCAGAGCCACACAAAGTAATCACTACCTCTGAATCCATGTTTCACTCTCGCTTAGTCTGTCCTCTATAGGCCATAACATTTCTTCCCTTTTCCAGGTAAGCTTAGCTAAAGCCTCGAAAACCACACACCGAAGCATCCATATACACAACCCGAGCTTCTGCAACTTCTCTCTTTGGCTTTGGCAAGTGAGTTGAATCCTTGCTGGAGCAGATTTTCAGTAGACTTTCCCGTTTTGTGATTGGAGAGCCGAGATTCTTGTGGGTTCTCTATTTCAATATTTGAAAAGGTTTCTAACTACAAAACTTCAGGTCACTGGTAACAATGACGCTGCTAACCAAATATTTTCATCGACTTGTTTGTCTTTTGTGGAAATGTGTAGTGTACATGTTCCTTCTAGAGAGAGGAATCCAATTATATGCTGCTACTTTATGTTTGAGATTTGTCAAAGTTATTATTCTTCTCAACGAGTTGATTCATTCAATCATTCAAGATTTGGACAAATTTCTTTTCCAAGAAAGCAGTGCACTGATAAATCAATCAAGTTGAAACACAGAATGTGACAGGGTTCTGCCAACCGTGACTGTTTCTACTATCTCATATGAAATGAGAGCTATCCTAATCCAGTAGATTTTTGTAGATGACGATGCAGAGGGATGCTTTACGAATTAGAAAGTGTGTAAATTAGTAAAGTAGTCCTTTGTGCGGTAAATTGGGAACTTGATATCATAGTGCAATAGTTTCTCAAACTTGACTTGACTGGTTTGCCAAGCTGACCGCCCAACGGTCTGGTTGCTTTTTAAGTAAGTCATAACGACTACGTGGAAAGGTCTAATGCATACATACATAAAAAGGACCCAATTGAAAAATCTATGACGGAATTACATATGAGAATCAAATCGATACATAACTGATATTGGAAAGGACCTAATTGGAGAGAGTAGAAGACTGCAAAAAATTGATGTAAAATGGACATGGTTGATGTCAAAGTGATGCCATAAATCAGGGACCAATTGGCGCAAAAACCATTTGGAATGCCAAAATAAAGCGGAGAATTTTGAACATGGCCAGATAGCACTAGATAGATAAAAACGTGATTTAGTCATACGCCACGTTAAAAATAAATAATAAAAAAAAAAGACCCCAAAGAAGTGAAACTCCAGAGCCTATTTTCCCTAACCCAAGCTGTCATGGCAATTATAAGCCTCCGCTTACTATCTTCCATTGCCCGATTTCCCCATCTCCAAATGCCGAACCCGAGCGCTTATGGAGTCACATCCTTCCTAATAATTCTCTTACTTCCTTATCAGGTCGGGCACCCCTGTATTTTTTCATGGTACGAAGACTCTGCTCTATACAAGACCGGTTCCTAAATCTTGAAGTATGACTCTACCTTGTTAAAATTTGGAACTGGACCCTCCCCGAACCTATGGTTATAGGTTACAGGTATCCTGTTGAAACCTGTTTATCATTTACTTTTATTTCAATAATTTGAATTACTTAGATATTTTTCATAATAATTGTTATTTCATATAATTTTTTATCATAATTACATATGTGTAATTTTTAATATATTTTCATTGTATTTAAATAATATCTATTACTAATTTCAAGTTACAATGGTATTTTAGACATGAAAATTTCATCAAATATGCATAATTAATATGTCAAATAAAAGTTTATCGAGTTATGAATGCAACAATTTGTAAATTAGATTTCAAACGAAAAAGTTATAAACAATTAAAATTGAATAAGTTAACAGGTTCTAGTTTTACTTCTGGGTATCTACAGGTTCCGATATCACTTATGGGTACCTTGTGTCCTAGAACCGGAATCGGAACCGACCGATTCCTTAATTCTTTACCCGGAGCCTAACTTATTTTCAATAACATCTACCCAGAACCTACTCATCATGGTATATTTATACCGATTTCAGGTCTACCCTATATCTGTGCACACCACTCCTAAACCTTGTCGTATCTTTGTCCTCTGATCTCATCTCTTTCAGTATGAAGATTTGCTAGTGTTTTAAGATTTACTAATGTTTCTAAATTTGAATAGGCCATTTGCCTCTTTATGAGTTTGGGCATCCTTGAGCTTTGAGTTTAGCCCCTTGATAACGGTGGATAAGTTTGTAATGGCGGTAGATTACAATACGTTGTTCAATGCATTCATTCTTCAAGAGAGCTATCTAAAATCATGTGGAAGTTTGGATGATCCTGTATGCATGATTATGAATACTAACGAACGGGTTTCAGATCCATTGCCCGACGAAGTTCAAGGCTAAGCAATATCCAAGCTGACTAAATGCTTTACCTTTCCAGGTATCAGATTTTCTGGAATTGGATACTGGGTCTAGGGAAACCTCTTTACAATCCTTTGCTTGTTTGGGAGAAGAAGTGAATATTTAAACAGTCAATGCTTTCTTGAGAGGAGGGATTAGCACCTGAGCATCTAGGATTACAAGTCATTCGGATAAGAATGGAACACTAACAGTCGGATGATTGTTCCTAATATTAAAAAAATATATATTAATAATATATAAAGATGAGTTGGACCAAAATCGACCAGAAAACAGAGCATCCTTCAATTTCGTTCGTCGCATACCCAACATAGCAAGGCATAGGGTTGGGTCCAGAAGTTCTATTGCTTCAATTTTTCTTGCATTTATAGATGGGAAATAGGTCGATATCCAAAGACTTACGTACTATTAACATTGTTTTCTAGTTACTATCGAACTAATAATAACTTATCTTTCACCACGTAGTCTGTGATCTTCCTAGGTAAAATCTTGGCATATTCAAGTTGATAATGTGACTTGTGTTGGATTAAGCCCTGCGTAGAAAATGTAGACCTCTCATGCCGATTACCTAATAATTTGGGAGTAACAAGAGATGCGTACGTGTGACTATGATACTTGGGGCAGTTTGTCAACGTGAATGTTACCTAACCTTTTGGCCGCGGCGGCCTCTCATCTGTGAAAAAAAATATATTAACGAGTTCAAGATCTCCACTAGTTCAATACATCTTGAAGGATGTTTTGCAACCGATATAAGAGTGAATCTAATGGCAAGGGTGTTGGCAGCAGGGTGCTGGGTCGAATAACTACACTTCTCAGAGTGTGTCTGCCTTTGAGCCTACACTTGTTCATTCAAATGTAATTTATCATGTAAGATGAATCTCTCTTTTCAACACAGGAAAAGAAAATTACTTCACCTAAGCAAATTCCAAATGGAAAGACATCAAACATTTGATAGCTTGCTACTATCATATGTCAATCTGAACAAGTTAAGAATTTTAATGACCATATTCACAAGCATACCGAAACTCAACAAAGTAAGAATAACGGCCATCAGTTGCCTAAATCCTAATGTCCACTCTCTCTCTCCCTCCCTCCCTCTCTCTCTCTCTTACAGTTCCTCTTCCTCGTAAGGTCTTGAGAGCACCAGAGGAGCAAGCGTGAAACAGAAGTTGGTCTACTCTCTTTCGACACTCTCCTTCAATTTTTTGTGAAACTAAGAGTCAGTCACCGATTTCAATTATTATTGTGGTTTGTATTAGTTCTGGTCTAATTCGGTAATGAAAGTATTTATTAGAAATTAGACACCATTAGCAAGTGATTCACACAAGCCAAATCAAAAAATCATCTAGAGTACAGCTTCAATTCAAATTAATCTTAAGAATAGCATCAGATTTAGAAAGAATTGAATTTACAGAGGCGAAATTCTCTCACTCCTAATTGCCAATGCAATACTTTTTTTCACCAGACATAAATTTATCCAATCTTAAATGATGGAGTCAAATCATTGACAAGAAAAATAACCTAATAAGTAAGCAGACCACAATTGGATGCATAAAAACAAAATCATTTTCACAAAAACAAACAAGTCATAGAATTAGATTTAGTGTTGTTGGCCGGGCTGATTCGGTCCGGGTTGAGCGAACAGACGGGCCGGTCTAGGCTGAACCGGTCAAATTTATTTTTCTTTTTCTTTTTCTTTTTTTTTTGAATTTTTAGGGTATTGTTTATGTACGATTTTAAAATAAAAAATGAAAGATTTTATTAGGTAACAAGTCATAGAATTAGATTTAGTGTTGTTGATTGGGCCGATTCAGGTCAGGCGAACAGACGGGCTGGTCTGGGCTGAATCGATCAAATTTATTTTTCTTTTTTTTTTTGAATTTTTAGGGTATTATTTATGTACGATTTTAAAATAAAAAATGAACATTGTTAGGATTCGAACCCAGATCTCCTACTTAAAAGTCAAGTATTTTAACCAACTGAACTAATTATATTTTACTTATATTTTTACATTCAATATTATATAACTAATTTAATTAAGGTATGTTTTGTTTTGGGGGGGGGGGGGGGGGGGGGGGGGGGGGTGGGTGGGGGGGTGATTGGGTGGGTGTTGGGTGAATCGGTCTTTTAGTTGAAGACTCCGATCAAAAATCGTACTCATCAATTGCCATCAGAAAATCAAAGAAACACTTGAGAGAGTAGAGTAGAGTGAAGTAGAATTGAAAGAGGAGAGTAGAAGGTTGAGGTGAGTTAGATTGGTGAATATATATGATATTTATAGTATTTTCAATAAGATATTAAAAAAAAAAATAGAGTCGCTAGGCTCAACGTTCATATATATGATCATTTGCCTCTGTTGATTTTTGTTTTTTGGGATGCCACGTCAGGGCTTTTGGTGGGGCCCACGTAAGGAAACGCGGCTTGTGTTTGGTGGGGCCCCATGTCACAAAATGACCGTCGCCTTTGGAGCAATTTTTTTTTTTTTTTTTACGAATCAGTCCGACCCGAGCCGGTTCTAGGTTCAACATGGGCAAGTTCAGTTCGAGTCAAAAACTGGCCAATCCAGGTCACGGTTCAATGGGCCAATTTTGCCGACCCAACCCATAACCAAGCCTCAAACAGTAGGGGCAGGCCGGTTACGGTTCTTGACCGGTCCGGGCTAGTTCACTGTTCACGCAAGCCGGTTCTAGGTCGAATAAGATGGATTAACAACACTAATTGGATTAGTAGCTCCATTGTTCTTGGTGACTTGAAATTTTGCATCAGAATCTGCTAATTATACGAATATGTTTATTTAAACATATTATTTTTGGACTTAAATTTGAGTGAGTTATTAGAGTCTTGTGAGATTTTAATGTACGATTGGTTGTTTTGCCCTTAGTTGAGTAAAATCAAGTTACAATTAATTAATTCGGATTTTGTTCCAAGAATGTTGATACTTTTGAGTTTTTTATTGATGTAGATATATAATGAAGGATTAACTAGGCTAATATGATGGACCTCGATCCACGGAACCAGGCTACATAGAAGCAGAAGAACAGAGGAGATGGGGGAGGAGCCGTGACTCCTTGAAGTCGAGAGTAGCACAGAGCTGTGAGTGGCGACCCCAAGTCACGATCCCATTTTCCATATTAGTAGAATTGTGACCCCAAGTCGCAACCCCTGACAATAAATTTCATATCTATGTTGGCACAACTTTTGAGGACATCTTGCGTAGTAAGGATGATCTGAACAACAGAGAAGAGACTCAGAAGAAGTCAGAACAAAGGGAAAAGACCTATCCACCACATCCTTCCTTATCCACAAAGAGCACATAGGGCAAACAATGAGCACCGATTTCATAAGTTCTTAGACGTGTCCCATAAATTACATATTAATATACCATTTGCTGAAACTCTCGAACAAATGCCAAGCTATATAAAGTTCATGAAGGAGATTCTATCTAAGAAGAGGAAGCTTGAAAACTATGAGACCATAGCTCTTATGAAGAGTGCAGTGCAATTTTGCAACATAAGCTACCCCAAAATTGAATTACCTAGGTAGTTTTAAAATACCTTGCTCCATTGGTAATAAATTTGAAGGTAAGGCTCTATGTAAACTTGGTACAAGTATCAATCTCGGGCCATCTTTTATTTATAGTGAGTTAGAATTAGGAGAAGTGAAGCTGATAATGGTTACGCTTCAACTAGCTGATAGATCTTTAGCTTATTCCCGTGGTATAATCGAAGATGTTTTAGTTAAAGTGGATAAGTCTATATCTCCCATTGATTTTGTGGTTCTTGATTTTAGTGATGATCGAGACATCCCAATTACACTTAGTAGACCTATTCTTGCTACAAGTTGTGCATTAATTGATGTGGAAAAAGGCAAGCTTACAATGAGGGTTCACAAGAAGAAAGTGACTTTGAAAGTATTACGTTCTATGGAATCACAACCTCATGAATGCTTTCCTATTGATGTTGTTGATAGGTTCACCAATCATAAGTTTCAAGGGACTCAACCCAGGAATAGACATAAAGCAATTCAAGATAGTGGGTAGCCACATGATGTAAGGCAACATGAAGATACGAAGCAATGAAAGCAACTTCAAGGGTAACAAAGAAGTTAACTAAATATTTGGACAAAAAAAAACCTTCTGATATAAAACAAGTTACTGAGAGCTTCCTCAAGAGACGAGTTAAGCATGCTGAGAGGACCACAGTAAAAGAATTTCAACTCGGTCAACTAGTTCTTTATTATAATTCCTTATTAAAGTTTTTGTCAATAAAGAAATTTTGGTCAAGCCCATTCCAAGTAGTACGAGCTTTCCCTTGTAGATCGGTCGAATTGATGAATCTAAACACAAGAGAGGAGTTCAAGGTGAAGGGATAGCATTTGAAGGCATATAAAGGGGACCCTATTAATCAGGATGGGTCCTCAACTCAAGGACAAGGAGGATGATGTGACCAAAAGGACTTAATACACGATGCTTCTTGGGACACAATACAAGCAAAGAGTTTTTCTACATTTAATCTTCAATTACATTATTTTAAATTTAGTAATTTAAATTTATACTTATATGCATTTTATTATTTTCAGGTATAGTTAAATAAAAAAAAAAAGAGGTCCCTGGAAAGTGAGTCACGACCCAAGGTTGCAACCCCTAGTCTAAACAACTTGCACATCCCATAAAGTCGAGACCCCTTGCCCAGAAAAGTGTAGGGATTTCAAAATCACAGCCCCGACCAATTCAACCTACAACAGAAGATGAGGATCGACTTGAGGAAGCAGACTAATACATCATACCTATCATCACCACCAGCAAAATAAGCAAGTTTCTTATTTCTTCAATCTTTTTCTTTGCTTTACATTGAGGACAATATACATTCTAGGTTTGGTAGAGATTGCTCTAGTAAAAAAGGTGTTAGCAGTTTTGTTTCGTGTTTGTTGGTTGGCTTGTTTGTTTGCTCATACATTTAGATAAAATAGGCTACATGCATTTAGGGTGCTAGATAGTTTTTTTTTTTTTTTTTAAGATTTCTCACTTCATCTTAGGCATGTTAGTAAGCGTATCACACCAATGAATTAATCCACTCATGACAAATTGGTTGGCCATTGTTCAATGACGATAATTAGTGGCTTGAAAATTTAAAACTTGATCAGATTTGAGATTACAACTTGCTTTGGGATGTCTTTTGAAAAATTACATGATGTTTGAATCATAGTATTTTTCATGATACTCCTACTTTAGAGATAATTTAAAATTACCCTTGATATTGATTGGTTGTATAACTAACATGAGAGCGGGTAAAAACATGAACTTTGATATTCCACTGAAGAAAAAAAACTCTGTTTGCATGAATTAGTCAATAAAAATCATTAGAACTACAAAAGAAAAAATGATATGTGCTAGAACGAAAAGATGTGCAAAGGCTTTGAGTATCACTGTATGGGCTTGAGCATCATTTAGTGTGAAAGCATGCGCAATAAGGCCTGACATGTGCTCATGACGGAAAAAATAATCCATATGTCGAAACTCGAGGATAGATTCGCAGGGGTGTCTCAATACCTAATGCCTTGGAACAACTATGATGGAGCCATAAGTTGATTCTTTGCTACACGGGCCTAACTTATGGACATGACAACCAGAGTCGTGCACTTCAAATTAAAAAAGAAAAGAGTGAGAAAAAAATGAGCTGAAAGTGCACAAGGCAATGTCTTTGTGATTTTTCGAATGGCTTAATTGTATGCTTGACCAACCTTATTTCTGATTAGGTGCTTAACCTTTAGTAAGAGCTAATAGACTAACACAACACAAGTTAAGACTGATTCTTTTAAAAATTGACATCAAAAGTGGGAAGCAATCGAATTAAAGATCGAGTGAAAGGTGAAGAGTCATTCCTGAGAACTCTAAGGGGCTAAATCTTTCTAGTTGAGTGGAGAAACTTTTTTGTTTATTTTGCTTGCTTGTAGAGAATCTAATTGTCTTACTTGAGGATGAGCAAGAATCTAGGTTCGGGGTGTGTTGGATATCCTTATTTGAATAGAATTCTTTCAAATATTCACAGCACCGCAGAAAAAGGAGAACCCCACAAGAATCTCGATTTTCTAATCACAAGCAACAAAAACTTTCACTTAAAAAAAACTCTCACTAGGATTTGATTTGCTTGTCAAAGCCAAAAAGAGATAAGTTGTAGAGTTCAATGTTTCAACATGTGTTTTTCAAGGTATGAAATATTAAGACTTGCAAACAACAAGGTAAGTGAATGATCACTCGGAGAAACTACAACTTACTGAAATCTTGATCCCTCATTTATAATTGGAAAAGAGCAACGATAAATAATTTAGCAGCTTTTCTCTATTCTTCACTTTGCCCCTCTTCTTGCGTCTTTTCACCATCTCAATTCCATAGTAAGAATGAGCACATAGTATACTCCTAAATCCTTATTTTTGGGATCCAATGTACATTTCCTACATAATAGACATTACATATTTTTTATGAATTGAAAATATAAGATATATCAACTTGCAAATTGAGAATTTATGCACATACATTCTTCAATGTCAATAATCCTTCAAATACTTTCGTAGTAGCAGTAGATTGTTTGGTTATTGCCTCTATCAAAGCCTCTTCATCTTCTTTGGAATCTGGTTGAATAACCAAATAAATTTATTTGAAGCGTTTAAAAAATATATAAATTTTTGAAGTAGCAATATGAGAGTAAAGATATGCTCAAGAAAATGCAAAACTATACTAATTTATAAATATTCAATAACAAAAGCATACATTAGTATGCACACTCTCCATTGGAATTAGGTGCCTAACAACAAGTGTATATGCAATAAATTAATATTTATAGCATAGAAAATCATTAAAATTATTACAAATTTGAAACTTTTTAAGTATGATTCATTATCATACTTTTGAGGCATATGTATGTCAATGTATGTCGATGTATGTCGATGTATGATGATGAATTTTACTTATTTGTGGATTGCTAGTTTTCTTATAACATTTATCGATTGTGCATTTAATTTTTGGGATAGTCATTTTATTGTGAATCTTGGAGAACAAGATTTTTTATATCTAAATTATGCAATCGACCTCTGAACTTATCCCCTTCTTGATAATATAGCAGAATCCTCGATTGATCATAAAATTGTAGCACTCAACACAATATTATCAAGTAGGGGAAAAGTTTAGAGTAACAGTAGGTGACGAAAGGAATCGTTATTGTAACGCAAGCAACGTATATGACTCTTGATTTATCACTTTGGAACACTTAGAATTCACTTGTAAACTCAACATATATATATATATATATATATATATATATTACTCTTGATGTGTTTCCTTTTTTTTTACCAGAACAAGAATTTTTCTAAATTTTTAATAATGGAGTCAACTTACTAATAAGAAAAATAGCTTAACAAGAAGTCTCAAATGTAAAAGCTAGAGGACAATTGGATCCCTCTTTTTACATAAAAAAATCATTTTTACAAAAACAAAAAATCATGAAAAATAAATTTACATCACCATTAATTCTTTAAATAATTTTATATCAATAACAGATTGTTTATTTACGGCCTCCATCAAAGCCTCTTATCTCCATGTCAAATTCGGTAGAATGATCGGTTCCCTCACACATTTTGGAAAATAAAAATAAAATTATTAGAAGCAGTATTATTATAATAAAGATAAAAATATAAGAAAAATATAAAACTAGAATAATTTATAAAGATATGTATAGAATCAAGTTCTTCGAGTTGGTACCATGACATTTATTTTATTTTTAAATTAATTAGATCGATTTTTGATTTAGTTGAATTCTTGGATCAGGAAAAGAACTTGTGCAAATTTCATTAAACCATGTCAACTCATGTACTAGTTCAAACGAATTAACTTATGGTAAAATAAGAAGAATTGATGGTATTTACGAAATGATTTGGGAATGGTTTTTGCTTTTAATGAAATAGAAATAATTGAATTTGCCATGCATTGCATGTACAGACATGGCATTGGAGAAAGAATATGACCATAATTTATCGACATACATTGACATACGTATGTCCAAGGGTACCTTAACGAAATATACTTGCAAACTTTCAAATTAGTATTAAATTTAATGATTTTCTATCTTGTAAGCATTCATTTATAAAGAAAGAATGTATAAGTATAATTTATTGATAGACATTGGAGTAATGGACTGCGTATACAAATATTTAGCAAGGAATCGGTTCTTTCATCTCTTACGTGACACTGAGTAAAGCATGTGTATGTATAATTCGTCGACATACATTGACATACATATGCCCTACAGGTAATTTAATGAATAACAAGAACAAATGTTCAAATTAGTGACAAATTTATTGATTTCCTATATTATAAGCATTCATTTACTTCATATGTTGATTATTATTGGGGTTATAGCTTCAATTGGAGCACTAGAATGCGTGTGTGGAATATATCTTAACAAATTTGGTAGTTTATTACTACAAGAGTCTATCATACCTCATATATTTTCATGCCCCATTCCTCGCCCCAGTTATTCTTATCTAGCCAATAATGCACTGGTGTTTCTCTCGCTTGCCCTTCTTGTTGTGTCTTTTCACCATTTTGGTACACAACCAATTATTAAGCTTGGATTTATGTAAATTTTCTGTATAGAAGACATAGTTACATAATCTTTTATGAATTAGAAATAGAATATATATATATATATATATCAATTTTAAAATTCTAATTTAAGCCCTAAAATTTCAAATTTGTTACAATGATGAGAAGTAGAAATATGAGAATATAGACAAAAATATTAGAAGAAGTTAAAATTAAATTAGCTTGTATTATTGAAAAGGCCAATAACACATACACTATTAAGAGCTTTTCATTGTCATCTCTTCTATTTAAAAGGATATTCACTAGGCTTATCCCAACTTCATGATATAACAAAAAACTCGATTGATAGTAAACTTATGGCACCCGGCACTGTCATACTTTTTCTCCTTTGATGGTGGTTAGAGTGCACTGTCATTCTTTTTCTTCTTTGATTATAGTTTGTTATAGTCGATGAGCTCTTGTGTCGACAGTTGGATGAATTGATTTGGAAATATCTAACAGGCACACTCCATTATTCCAGTAGAGGCTGTGGCCCAAGAACAAGCTATATAATCAATTAATTAATGCTTATAAGATAGTAAATAATTATAAATATTACTAATTTGAAATTTTACTCTATTCCATAATATATATACACATATGATTTTACTCACAACAGTATCTTTGATTGCGAATGGAAGTCATTTTGATTTCTTCTCTCCAGTCTTTAGTGGAAAGAATCTAAAACAAATAAGTTAGCATATATATTATTCAAATTAATAAAAATATAACATAAAAATTCTTCGTAATTTATATATTTATATTATTATATGCAAACGTTGGACGATTTTGGTGTCTTTTTACGATTCCAAAACTGCCCTCTTTCTTATTATTTGATAAACAATTGGATAGGATTTTTTTGTTATTTTAACATATCCGCCTAACAAATCAAATTCCATACTCTACTTTTTTCTCAACTTCCAATTATATTATCCCACATTCCACTTTCCTCTCAGATTCCATCTCCATTATCCCACAATGGTAAGAGGGAAGCGCAAGTCCTAATTTCTTATCTCACTTGGTCTCCCCGGCATCGGTTTCTTTCTCAAGGTATAATCGCATCTAGAAGATGAAAGTTACTGGGAAGTACTTAGTAGCATTAAGAAGCTGAATATCATGTTTGAGAATAAAAGGAAAGAGTCAAACTATCGTCACTTACTTTCATGCGTGAATAGATGTTTCTAATAATTTTAATCGAGATAATATACCGTGCATAGCACAGGTAAACCTCTAGTACCATTATATGGAAACGTTTGAAAAGTTTAGTGCCTTTTTTGTTTTTCACATTTCTACTTAATCTGATTTACATATTAAAATCTATAATATGCATATACTTTGTAAAATTCTCAAAATTAAGGGTAAAATAATAATTTTATTCATTTACCTTTTACTCCATATCTACGATTATAATAGCAAAAATCTCTCACTAATTATTTAAATTCTCCCTTCTCACTTCTATCACAATTTTAACAGTAAAAATTTATTATTTTTTGAACAAATGATTTGAAATATTAAACTTGAAAAAGGTAAAATTGATATAGTATGCTAATGATAACTAAAAAATTATATCTAATATTGTAAGTAAATGAATTTTAAATGAATTAAAGTGTAGTACATTATTTTATACTATTATATGGAAACATTTGAAAAGTTTGATATCTTTTCATTCTCCATATTTGTCCTTAATTTAATTTATATAGTAAAACCTGTAATATGCATATACTTTATAAGATCTTCTACATTGATGGTAAAATAATAATTTTAGTCATTTTTCTCTCACTCTGATTTGTAATAACAAAAATCTTTCATTAACTATTCATTGTCCTCACTTCGTATCTATAATTTTAATAACAAAAATCTGCTATGTTTTTTCGAATGAATGGTTTGAAATTTTAAAATTTAAAATGGTAAAACTGATATAATATATTAATGACAACTAAAAATGTTCTATTTAATATTGTAAATTAATGAATTTTAAATGAATTAAATTATATTATGTTATAAATAAATAATCTAATTTCATGGATTCATCACCGTATTCCACATTTGTTTACTTTTATTCTCTTTCCATGTATATCACATGTTCATGTCGAGTTCAAATTAAGAAAAGAGAAATTACTTTGCTTGGTGACGTTGAACTCTCATCCATACTTGATATATTTTATCCTATAAATTAGCATGATCAAATAAGATTGAAGTGTTGAGACAAAAAAATCATGTGCTCCTAGATTAGCAGAAAATTCACTCTCCAAAAAATTAATGGGTGTCGGTTCAATATAATATTTTAAGATTACATGTAAAATGATTGTTTTACATTTCTCTTTGTAATGTTTAGATTTTAAAATCCCATGTAATTTAAATTTTTCAGGCCTTAGAATTTTCCCAAGCCTTGTATTTTCTGGTAAAGGAAGGTAGAGAGAAGGGATGGAATTTGAAATACACAGATAGTTAATAAGGGTATTATTGAAAAATTAAATTTATTTCCTATCACATTAAATGTTATGCTACAAAATTTGCAGCCACTTTCCTAAGTTTACTTGGCACAACAATTCATATTACAACATATATTCCATGTAAAATATTAACTTTCCGTGTAATTTAACCTTACCACATAATCTAATATTACTTCAACCAAATGCTCCCTAATGCACAAACAAATGTTTGGAGAAAAGTGACAACTTACAAATAATTTCTTTAAACCTCACAAATAACTAAATATGATGTTTATTTATATATTATACTAGTGTAAAACCTGCGCTTCACAGAGAGATATAAATTATTAAGAATTTATAGTTTGTTAAAATGAAATGATGGTGAGGAGAATATACAATAATATGAAGAGCAGAAATACTTCTAGCATAGATAGTACAGAATGGGAAGATAAATTGCTTTTTAGGTTTCTACATAAAATAAAAGATTTCACTCGATGTCCTTGTGTAGAAAAAAAAATGAAAGGAAAAATAAAGAAAAGGACTGAAAAGCAAAGAATGATGGAGGAAGGTTTTTTGTGGGCCTCACCACACATACAAAGTTTTAAAAAAAATGAAAGAACTACATAGGAAGTTGTCACATGTATAGCTAAGGGGTTGTAACCCTATTTTAATATATTAATAATATAGATAATTCCAACACACATTTTTCATTCAAGCATAAGACATTATCAACTCTATTACTCTATGCATTTTAGCTAATTTCCCCACTAGTAATAATGGCTTCTAAGATTCGGAGGGCCTAAATGAAGAAAGGGCCCAAAGTTGTCATCCCTATCCTGGGGGCCAAAGGAACCTTGGGCCTTGATGAGCCCGAATGATTTGTTAGGCCGCCATGGGCCCTATTGGGTCTAAGCGTCCTTGTAATTTAAGAAAATGGGTTTATTGGCCCGTTGTAGATGGGTCAATGTGGCCTATTGGGTATTAATGGGCCCTAAATGGTTCATTGGGCCCCCATGGGCTGCGATAGGCCTAATTGGCCTCGTAGTCACGAAAAGGTCTCCTTGGCCCATGGTGGGTGGGGGCTATGTGGCCATATTGGTGTGACTATGTAATTTGCTTGTCGTGTGTATCCTTTCCAATTCAAGGTTCGTCGTCAGGTTTGCTCCACACATTCCTAAGCTAGGGCGAAATCATATGACCTGGAACCTTTCTCTTTTCCTTCATGAATTACATCCAAATGATAAAACACAAATTATGAAACTACTCATCCTCACATATGACATCGAAAATGTGCGGAATAGACTAAAAGCATGGGACTTGGTATACGGCAAATAGGAAATCTCACCCTCACAATTTACAATCAACTTAGCAAATGGTTGTCGTATAGTTCCAGCTTGGATGAACATTCTAATAACAACTTTGCCTTCTTTATCTCCTCCTAATTTCAGCCGAGAAGCTTGAAATTATTGTTCAAAAATCGGTGAGTGAAGATTGAAAGAATGTGGAAGAAGAGGAGGCCCGGTGGACAAGGCAAGGTGCCAGGACAGCCAGAGGCTGGGGCGGCAAGTGGCTCGGGCTGTTAGAGAAAGAGTAGAGAGATAAAATTACAAATTTATCCCTAGCAACTTTAAATTAATGAAGGATTTTAAGGGGTAAAATATACTTTTCCTTAACACCATTGACGTGGCAAGTCACATCCGCTATTATTTGCCATGCAAGCAGGCTAATGTGCCACGTAGGACAATCGTGTTAATTTTGACAGGAAAACAAATTCAATACTAAGCGGGACAATCGTCTCATAGTTTGTAGTTTTATAGGTCAAGCAAAAAAGTTGATATTGAAAGTGAGAATTCAACCAAAATACATGTTCAGTTACGTTAATTACCCTTAATAATAAGAAATGTAAGTTTCTTAGTTGTTTTGTGCATTGTTGAAAGAAGCTGCTTCATTTTCAAGGAATATAATAGCCACTGCTTAATTTAATTAGTCTCTAGACCAACCATTTTCTTAAATTTCTAAGTAACAGGTTACCCAACATTAGAAAATAAATCCCACCCGATCTAGTGTCAACCTAGTTATGAGAATACATATCTAAACTATATTCAAAATTATTATAAAATATATTTTAGATATATTTCCAATTCTATTGTCATGTATTAATTTAAGATAAGGAGTTCAGGTTCAAGGGCCAGTGTGAGGTGCTTGAGATGAATGAGTCATGAGCAAATAGAAAGAGTGTTGTCACAGTATCATTGTACTCATGTTCGGATGAACTTCTACTTTTCTCGACGGTGAAAATCTTGGCTAAATCCCCTCGTCTTTCTCTTGAAACACACACACACATTCACCTTTATTACCCACGTTGGTCGACATTCGAACACCGGCTTGATGCCCCAACAAATCATTATAGTGTGCAATAATCATAAGGTTGTTTGTGTCATTTGAACTTAGGTCACAAAAAGAAAGGCTAAAATTTGAGACTGACAACTACTTGTACAATATTGGCTGGAGGCACCAGCTTGATTTCCACAACCTAGGCTAATTAACATAAACATGAATAAGCCATGTGGGTCTTCTTCGATACTTGCGAAGGGATGTAATCAGATGCCGAAGCAGAGAAACCTCAGATCTTAGTGGGAACGAGTATCTGTGACGTCTGGCCAGAAGCTATCCTGGCCGCTGCAAAATTGGTTGAGAACAAGTCTTTGGTGATCGGTACATGGACATCGCTCTCCAAACACATGACAAAGTCGATAACCTTCCCAAGCTTGAAATCCCTCTTGCGGATGAGCTTTTGCTTTTCATCTCGAGGATTCAGAAGCTCCTGCTCCAAACATTGGAAGACATATTTAATTTATTTTAGTGGTATAGAACTGCTGTCTTCTCATTTGGTCTGCAGAACCAAATAAGTTCATGAAAATATCCCTATGGAGTTAATACCTTTGTGAATATTCTTGGGAACAAATCCCTCAATGGGTCAAGGTTGTCTTGCCATCTCGAACACGCCACGTAAATGGCAGTTTCTGGACCGAAGCCGGCCTTCCTCGGGAATTCGCCGACATCCTTAGCATCACAAAAATTTATTCCACCTTCTCGTCGACAGCTTCTGCTATGCAAAATTCCATTCCTCAAATCAACTGCAATTATCTTTCCTTTTGGGCCCTCGCCAGATTTTGCTAACCTCTGAATCATCCCATCAACGATTCCTCAAACATGAGGTTGAATTTGGAGCGCACCGAACATGGCAAGGCATGTGGTTGGGTCCCAATGCTCTACTGCTCCAGTTTTGCTTGTATTAATCGAAGGAAAATAAGTCGATATCCTAAGACTTCCTTACTGTTGAAACAATGGTTTGATATGTGCTTCAATATAGGCTTCCGATACCATGCTAGGCACCCGGACAGCTGGAGGCTTCCTTCTAGAATCCTCAATTGGCTGATTTTGGGCGACTACGACGACCATCTTGACTCGAGGCTGTTTACGAACTTTTGATCATTATAAATGTCACTAAAATTCCGGCAATATCTCATTGGCATGAGGAGAATTTGCCCCAGAAAAATTGAAATGTGGTTTTAGATACAAATCTTTCACCTTCTTTCTTCAGGTTTTTTGCCCATAATATCGGGAAGAACAAGCGTCCCCCCCAAGTATTTGGCCACGGCGACAGCATTTGCAACCTATGTTACCACTGAAACGAACCTACGTGTATAGATGAGACAAAAGAAGAGTACACAAAACCGAACAATCAATTTCATAGCATTATCAACATTGTTCTTGAGTTATCGTCGAACTATTCCTTGGTAAAATCTTGGCATATCAAAATTGTTAATGTGACTTCTGTCAGACTATGTCCTGCTTACAAAATAGAGACCTCTCAATTTCATGCCAATTACCTAAAACCTTGGGAGTAAGAGGGCGATATTCCGCGCCATTTGTCAGTGTGAATACTACATAACCTTTCGGCTGCAGGCTCACCTCTGCGAAAAATATTAGCGATGTTTAAGATTTCAACTGTGTCAGACGTATGTTGAATGATAATTTGCAACCGACGTCGCCATTTTGGCAACTTCCAGCGGAGAATTCGTTCGGCATTTTGTTTGTAACTCAGCTACAACCAGAAGGAAAGAATGGAGTCGAGAGACATACGGTAAATGTCAAAATAAGGAGGTAGGAGAAATTTATCAGCAGATAATACGTATTTATGTGTTATATACATATAGAGAAAATAATTGAAGCTTACTTAGTGCTGAGATTTTCCAGCAATGATCGGGCAATTGTATCTTCTTCTCCTCCATCAGATGCCCTCTATTGGCTTCTGAGCGTCTGATAACTGAGCTGGTTTCTCTAATCTCTAGTGTCTGATACTCGACTGCGGGTCCTCTTGGATACTTGACATTCAATACAATGAGAAAATTACATCAATTCTTCTTGAAGAATTAATTAATAAAAGCACAATTCTTGACCACAACTTGGGTAAGCATTCGATCGATTCTTAAGTCTATCCTACTTTCTTCACGACCATTATGAAGTCAGATTAGCATTGGATAGTTGATAATGCATCTTGAAACTCGAGGCGGGGAGATGATACTTATGAAAAGAAACCGTTAATTCTGGTGCATGTGATGAATTAAAGTTCAACCATAGGGCCAGAAGAAGGCAAAGCTATATTGACCAACAAAATCAACACGAAACCTGGGAGGCGCTGTTTGCTTTCATACTTTCTCTAGAACTTAATTAATTTCCAGTAACGACAAAGAGTCAGCAGTATATTAGCTAAATAAAATGTCGAAAAATCAGCCTAATCAACCAATCGGAACATTGTATGTAGGTCCATCTTCGTTGGCTTCTCGATTGATCACATGGAAATTGACATGGGCTGAAACTATACGATATGAACTTATCATCTATCAAACTGGAAGAGAAAATTAAAATACTTCCTAGTGTGCTATTATCATCTATCAAACTGAGCAAGTTAAGAATTTCAAGGGGCTTACTTCAACATAATCGAAGTGGTCCCTTTTGATCATATTCATGTGCATAGTGAACATTGACGGAGTAAGAATAGCAGCCATCACTTGCCTAATGTCCATCCTTCTCGCCCTCATCCTCACTCCTTTCTCGAATCTCTATTGCTTGATGGTAATTCCCAGAATTGCAGTAAGCGGTTGATCATAAAAAGAGGAAAGAATGAAGAAAAGAACAAGAGAGATTTAACGTTGAAAGTTGAGAAAATGCGTGCATGGAGACAAAACTAAGGAGTTGACAGCTCTAACACACTCAAAAGAGACCGTTCCACCAGGAATAGTAGTAGTGGAGTGGTTTCAAAATTATTCTGGTATGATTTGGTAATTCTAATGTTTGAAATCCCTCCATACATTTATCTTAAAATATTTACTAGAAGTATACTCTTTAAATGTAGGATTGGTAGTGTGACGCTTCAATCCTATATCAGTTGTATAAAGAGAGGACCTTGGTTATATGTGTAGGATCCAGTGATCTCAAGAGCACCAACAGGTATAGCATTTTTGGGTTATAGGCCCGTGGTATCACGTATGGTATCAGAGCTGACTCTGACCCACAATCATTGGGGGGCTACCAGTAGTATGTTATGTTGATCACGAGCTGGAATCGTGCGGAGTGGTTTAGACCCTAGCCCGAGTGGCGGGGAGTAATTAACACGAACCCAACCACAGAGTCTAGTGAGGATGATGGACCTTTAAGGATGGAAATTTGTGACGTCCCAATTCTATATCGGTTGTACAAGGAGGAGATTTTCGGTATATATACATAGCGTCCAACGACCTCAAGAGCACTTTGGGTTACAAGCTCACGGTGTTACAGGTAGGCTTTTCAGCTTTTGTAAATTATATTAAATCTTTAATGATGTTGCATTTGCTGGGGTCATTGCTTGCATCAATTGCTCAATTAGTGTGATATCGTCAATGTTGAATACGAATACCGTTGCCCATCTCTTTTGCTAATAAAGAAAAAGAGTCAGTTCCCTCTCCCTGGCTAGGCCAAACTAGGACGATAATCGTGCGGAAGCCTCCCATATATAACTCTGAAAATTATTGGGTTTATTTGAGCGTGCACCACTGTATTTTGAAATCTTTTGAACTACTGACTAATCCAGTTCAAGGTGGATCGGTCCATAAAAAGGTAATAAAAATTAATTTTTTATGGGTATGATTTTGTTCAATTAGAGGGAATTGAACGAGGTAATAAAAATGTAAAAATGTCACAACATTAAAATGATATTTAGTATAAATACTTTTAGAATTCAATTTTCTAAAATAGGAGGGAGAGATAGAACTTAAAAGTTGAGAATTTAAAGAATAATTAATGGCAATTCTGTCATTATATTACTATTCCTTATGGACAATATTTATTCCTTACGGAAGGAAGGAAATGCTCATTCCCTCTCTATTTTGGATAGGTATTCCAGATAATACTCCCGGTACCAACAAAATGTTGAAAATATTTATTCAGTGCATAATAGTTTTTTACAGAATAATTATTCCAGTGAACCAAATAATGTTGTATTTTATGACAAAAACTATAACAAAGGACGTAGAAAACCTGGGACACCATGCTAAGGTCTACAGTGTTCAATAAAACTCCTCGCGAATTAAATAAAAATTTCATTTTAAAATTTGTAATATAATATAATTTGATGCAATGGATGACGAGGATATGACCAGGTTGAAAGGCAGACCTAAGACAGGATCCAGCCTATTCCTATGAAACACTAGTTAAACTCACAAACCCATAAATTCATAAATGGATTAGTTCTGTTAAGATGATGAGGACGAGTTGTGGGTTTGGTCATCTCGGCTGGACTCTTGAGATACTTTGGGTTGATTTGACGATTCTTTCACGGTTGACAGCTGGTCTGGGTAAGAAACCTCGAGTCTTGCGATACACAACAAGTCAATTGGAGATGGCCGTCCGATTTGACTTTCTTACACTTAAGTTAGTAAAGTGAGTAAAGAATAGTGTAAATCAACACATTGTACGATTTTTAGGGAGTGACGTTGTCGTTTATTTATAAAAGAAATGGATTAAAATTGAGAGTCGTTGGTAATGGAAAGATTTTCTTCGAAGGTAATTATTAGGGCCATTAGGTCGAGAGATTAGCGTCAATGATTAAATCTCGAATCAAATAATTGTCTGGCTACTTTATAAGCTTATCCTTTTTAGGAGGATATGAAATCGATCTTTTTATAAGTTTGGTGAATATTTTATACGGTATTAGAATAAATTACCGCGTGAGTATAACATGTTAAATCCGAGTATGAAACGACTTAATATCAATTGTTGAGGGTGGGTGCTCAAGTAGAGACAGATCTAGAAGAGTAACATAAGGGAAACAAAACTCAATATGGAGAGAAATGTCAAATTTTAAGAGGGTAAAATAATGTAACCTAATAAAAATATAGATAAAATTAGTAAATTTTACATAAATTTCTACGGTTTTTGTTGAGTTCATGGGGTCAATCGCACCTTCGCGCCCCTTCCCCTTAATCCATCCTCGTATTTAAGAGTATATGTCAAGTGTAAGAAGTTAATCAAGTTATAATCACCGAAAAATTTAGACTCTTAAGTGAATATAATCCAATTTTTTAGAGGCTGATGAATATTTTACAGAGAGGATCCACCCTGTTGTCCCACGAGACAGATGAAAACCTGTCCTAAACCGAATCATGCCAGATCAAACATAAATTGCCAATCAAATTCAACAATGGCTCACGAGTGTACGTCAGCCCACCAGAAGCTTCACATCTCGGCCAAAAAGCCAAAAAAACACACGGACTTTTCTTTGGGTCGTTCCTCAAAATTTCGCAACAAGTCGGTCATTTGATGCACTCTTTTTGATTCACATCAATCATTCCGTGCCCAGCGGAGCCCATGCCACTGGGCTCCACGCATGTCCTGCTGCATCCAAGGGTCCAATTGAAGATCGTTCAAATTTTAATTTGTGTTAAATTTAACTCTTGTAAATTATAAAAAATTTTATATCTATTAGTGTATTGTATATATTATGATATCTTACACATTCTAATAGAATATATATTTCGATATTATTTCCTAATTTAATTCTGAGGTCTAGTCTATATATCTGTTAATGTGTTGTATATAATCCAACAGTATTTTATATATGATTCTATAGCAATTCTCTTTTCTCGTATTTTGTCATGGTATCAAAGTTAGGTTAATGACTTTTTTTGCCTCAATCATCTCTTGACTCACAGAACAAGTATGCATCTGATTTGTTATCCGGAAACACATCTTACAGACAATAAGGTTGCTCCTACCCCCATTGGACTATAAGATCAAACTTACTCTAGTTGAAGGAGGGCCACTACCCGATCCTACTCTTCATTGTTAGTTGGTTAGACGGTTGGTGTATCTTGCCGTCACTCGACCCGATATTGAATATGTAGTACATGTGGTCAGTTAGTTTATGACAGCTACGAGATCCTCACATTATGCTATACGATCCTTCATATGCTTCAATATGTTAAAGGTACTATTTTTCATGAATTGTAGTTCTCATCAAATTTTGCACTACAATTACATGCTTTCAGTGATGCAAATTGGGTTGATAACCCTATAGATCGTCGATCAACCACTGGTTATTGTCTCTATCTCAAAGATTTTCTTATTTCTTGGAGGAGTAAAATGCAAACTATGGTAGCCCGTTTTAGCACTGAGATTGAGTATCGAGCAATGGCCGACATGACCGCAGAACTATTGTGGCTCAGGAGGTTGCTAACAAACATAAGTGTATGTCATTTCAAAGTCGTCACACTTCAGTGTGACAGTCAAAACTCACTACAAATGGCATGATTTTTTCATGATCGGACTAAGCATATTGAAATTGATTGCTACTTCATTCGTCAGGTATTGTCTGTTTACAGTACATCACTTTATAGGAGCAATCGGGCGACATCTTCACCAAGACACATCCTCCTAGACATTTTCATAATTTAATTCACAAACTTAAGATGGTGTCTACTCACCCTTCTGAGTTTGAGGGAGGATGTTAGTATATTGAATATATTCTAATATCTTGTAGATTTTGATAAGATATATATTTCGATCTTATTTCCTTATTTTATTATGAGGTCTAGTCTATATATATTGGAGTCTCATACTGTATTTCATATATGATACGCTACAAATTCTCTTCTCTTATTTTGTCAATATCGATTAAAATTTAATAAAAATTTATACAACAAACTTGTTATGCTAGTCAAACTTATTTGAAGGCATTACTCGGATACTCCTCCCCTGCAAGAAACACGGCCGTCACTTTCCGCCCCATCTTTTTCTCTCTTTCCATTTTGGTCCTCAATAATTATCTTTTCATAATTTCCTGTTACCACCTTTTTCCATCCTATCTAGACACTTTCTTTCACATTATTTTTGAAAATGAAAGTGTTTTAATTATAGGGAATAAAGTGTTTATTGTTTTAACTAATGATTAGAGATTGTTAGCATTCATTTAAAAACAGTTTTAAATTTATTGCTATGCAGTTGTAGGCCATAATCATTTAAAATTTTTCAATATACATCATCATCTGTTATCCTGAAATTCAACTAGTCACAATCAATTAGTGTACCAGAAAGGTTGCTAAGAACTCTTAAGATTATGGATTTTCACTCTACGCAATATCGGAATCCAAGGTATTGTTTAAGAAGAGAAAATATCAAATGATCTTAGTCAGCTCATGTTGATTCAATCGTTCAAGATTTTCTATTTCAACATCTGAATTTATATAGTGAACTAGAATGCCTGGCCTATGTAATCTCTGAAACTAAGACACAAGCGGACTGCAATGCTTAATTGTCTATTTTTTTAAAAAAATTAATTTGAAATTATAACATTATTACGAATAATTGAGGATTATATATCTTGGATCAAGGAAGGACTTGTTCTGCACTTACAGATCAATCACAAAACAATTTCTTCTTTGGGCGCATCACAAGTTCTCCCTCTCTCTCCAATTATGCTTACCTTTGTGCTAAAAGTATAGTTAACATTAATTGTGATTTGACACCTGGATCGACCGAAAAATACGGGTTAAACAGTTCCCATGGTTCGGTATAGAACCGGATTATCTTCACATGCGTCTGTCCATGTGCTTATGTCGACCGTGTTTTTCGATTGGCCTTAGCATGGTCTTGCTGAGATGGCCATGCCATGTAAGCACGAGAGGAGACCTGTACGGACGTTGCGAATTTTTCAGAAATAATAGTGAACATGGCTGCAGGTGCTTAAATTCCCAAGCCTAATCAAAGTGTGTAATATATATTTAATTGAAAGTCAATTGAAAGTAAATGTAGGGGGTGGAATGAGAAAATCATTTTTATCCAAAAACCCTCCGACTCTCTTTTGCGTTTAAAAGTTCCCCTCCTTTTGGTGTAATTACAGAATTTTTTTTCTTCATGGGAGACAACTGTATACAACCTGTTTTTTGGCTGAATAAAAGTAGGGCAATAGTTATGGTGATCCAGCCACTCTGTTATGTAATGCTTGGATTTTAGCATGCAATTGTAAACATATCAGACAAGCTAAAAAATCAATATTAACACCAGTCCCATCAACGTCGCAAACCCTTCAATTCTTAATATAGTTTAAGAAGCTGGTATCTACAAAGGTCCGGCTTAAATAGTCCCATTTAGTAATTTTTTTTGGATGAAATACAGGGCCAAATCCCCATTGCATTAAAATAACCATTTTAGTCATTTTAGTAATTTTACATAGAGAGAGAGACCCGAATCTAAGATATTGATCTCATTAAATCACATGAGAGTGAGTTTTGTATCACTATATATATATATATATATGTATGTACAAACATTAGTTCAAAGATCACGCCCCTAAATTGCAACGTCGAAAGATTCACTACTCTTCTTTAGTCACCTTTTGATTACAAAGAAGTTCCACTGGTTTGCAACAGGGCAAGGAGAAAGAGGAGAATATATGACAAGATCGAATTCGAGATATTTTAATCCCAAACTGAGGACAATGCATTGTCAAATCCTCTTTTCATGAAGAGTTTATCTTTACTTTTCACATATATTTTGCATTTATCATATCCTAAAATGTACATCATTTACCTTTTTCTAACTTTTTTTTGGGAAATTACTTTTTTTTTTCGGTGCATAGAGGAGGTGCATATGTCAAGAGGGAATACATAGGCACAGAAAGCCCTGCTGATAATATCGAACCCAGAATCTCTAGGTCATAACACGAGGGCGGTACCAATTGTACCAAGCCCTCATTCTCATTACATTCAAAGTTTTAAAATTTTGATCGGATTGGGTGGTTGAACCAGTTGACTTAGCATGCTAGACATTCACTCAGTTGGATCTACACAGTTTTGAATGAGCTAAAGAAAAGAAAATATAGACCTTTACCTCCAATGGAGTCACCTAATAAGAACTGAGTCAATTATGGTCCGTTGAATTTCTAAATATGAGAAAGAAAAGAAATGTAATATGATCTACAGTGGGAGAAAACAAAGGGGGAGAACGAGTGTAAAATCGGTCTCCATCTTTCCAGAAGAGGTAGCTAGTGCACTAATTAAACAGCGGTAGGAACCATGCATTGGACAACTGTGGACCAGAGTCTGCTGCCATCGACCCCCAAACAATCCAATCCCTCCCCCGTGCATCCAATGGTGGATACGGAAGGATAGAGTGGAAAGGGGGAAAACGTCGACGGCCTCCCCAGGGGAGAGAGAGAGAACAAAGTGGAGCGGTGATGGCTCGGTGCTGGCTGTCGTCGCTCCAAGCAAAATATCACATGAAATTTTTTAGGAGATGTTTGGTTCGAGTATCTACACAAAGGGAAATGATAATATATTACATAAAATTATCGAGAAAATGACATCGAAAGTCTTATAAGTTTATCGATTTTTATAAGTGAATTTTAAATGTTTCAAAGTGTTAATAAAGTCCTATATATATTGTCCTCATTAGAATATCGAATTTTTTCTGTCACATATCGTTATTTTAAACTAACGTATATCAGTATCACGTCAGTTTAAAGTAACGGTACGTGACGAAAAGTACTCGATATTGTAACGAACAATATATATGACTTGATTTAACACTTTAAATTATTTAGAACTCATTTATAAGAATCGATAAATATATATAACTCCTAATATTTTTATCTCTAAGACTATGTTATTTGAAATGTTATAAAATTTGCTTCAATAAATATAAGCAAATTCTTAACCAGCTACACAGTAAGTTTTTTACTCATATGATCTTGTTTCAGCTAAGTATTCATAATATAATAAAATAATGGAGGGACCGCCCCAAACTAATTAACCTTAACCATGATCGATTCACTGGAATATCCAAAGCCCCCTCTCCCTCCCTCTCCCTCTCTCTATATGAACTCCCTTCTCCTCCTTATACCGTTCACTTCCTCCAGCTTCCTTCTCCTAGCTCCTTACCAAACCCAAAGCTTCGAAAAAGAAGGTTGCCGGGAATTGTATGCATATATATAATATACACATAGAGAGAGAAAGAGAGAGAGAGAGAGAGAGAGAGAGAGAGAGAGAGAGAGAGAGAGAGAGATGGCAGCAGCAATGTGTGTGGTTTGCGGTTGCGAAGAGGAAGAGAGAGAGATAGGGAGGCAACAAGCTTCGGGGTCGTGCCCTTACTGCGGCGGCAAGGTCCAGGCGGTGGATGTCGAGAGCCACCGGAAATTCTGCTTCCTCCCCGTCTGCTTCAGCTTCAAGAGGAAATACTACTGCTCTCTCTGCTCCAAACGCCTTGTCCTCTCCACCAGCACTTCCCTATAACCCGCCCCACCCGCTCCCTCCTCTCTCGGTTCGGTCGGCGGAGCTGGTCGGCGCCGGACAGTCTGGCTCTCCATCACCCGATGCAGATCACGGGTTCTTCCAGTATATATGTCCTGTAGTAATTAGGGTGCGACCAATAATGTTGAAAGGGTGGAGGAATTACTTTAGTTCCTCATCGATTCTCCATCTCCTTTTCTTTTCTGAGGTTGATTGACATGTCTGATCATGAGAGAGCGACATGTTTCTAATCTACGTCCTGTCTTGATCTCGGAATTCTGGGTCCTTCCATTTAAGCGGGGATGGGTGGTGATTGTTTGAAAGATTGATGGAGGAATTGATTTCTTTTTTCTTAGCCCTTTTTAATAATGATAATTAGGCAAAGCTAATATCGATCACGAATGAGAGTTTAGCAAGGATCAATCCCTTTACACGAGTTGCAATTCGGGATTTGCTCCGTCGACACGCTGTTAAGGTTTATCGGTAAATATTGAAAATTAATCGAATGAAATTAAAATATATAAAAGAAATTAACAAATAACATCATAAACTTCTAATTTCATTTCCTATTTTTCTTAGCCTTCTCGAATTTATGAATTTCACTTGTAATAAATACTGGGAAAAAAAAAAAGATTCTTGAAATGCAGTTCAACCTGCATTGCTTTGAGCCCTATAAAAGAAGACGACGAGATCCATCGTAGTTCATGTAATTAAAGATATTGGGTGGTTTCGTCATTCTTGCATGTGTTGCACTTGGCTCATTTTATTTTTATTTTATTTTTTTCCCCAAGTTTCCTAATGTTTTCAACAAATTCTTCCAAGAGAAAGAGACCAAAAGTGACGTGGCAGATTTTCTGACGTCTTCCTGAATAATGTAAACCATTTTTAAATGCGATGCCGTAAATTGCAGATCAGAAAGAGGCCACTGCTATAGGAAATAGTTACCGTTTCATTCCACAGATCAAAAAAGAACAAAAAAAGTTACCGTTTCATTCAACACCGTGAAGGGTCGGAACCTCTGTGGAGGGCAGCTCAGCTAATAGTGTATTGTGAATTACAGTGTTTTTTTTTAGGGTGAGGGTTTTATACTTCTTACGCTCATCAAATTTATCTGACTTATCCGGCATATCTAATCTGCAAGTTAATGCGTGTGTTCCGAGGATGAGGTATCATAATCTCGCTAATCGAATTTGGAAGGTGTCCGGATACATCGGTTATTAGAGAAAAAATGAAGGGTCCGGAACCGTTAGTGAGATAATAAAAGATTTTAAACATCTAATTTTAATTTTCTGTTTTCTTAGAAAACATTTTCGGATAATTTCCTCTTGATATAAAAATGGAACACCTTGTTAATCATATGACAACCAAAAGTTTTCAATTTAATATATTTTATTTTTCCGAATTTAAGGATAGCAGCTTTGTTATAATAAATCTATCGAACATAAATTTATTTACAAATTACTGAGAAAATTTACTGATAAATGTAGATATTTAATTTATTTATTTAATTTTACAAAATGGGTTCCAATAATTCCAGAATATAAAAGTAAAATAGGATGTATAGCATGTAAAGCTCATCGACAAGCCACTGCATCATATGGGTCGCCAGTATTATCCTAAGAACACGATAAAAATAAGATGAAAAGAATAGAGATAATATTTACTATTTGTAGGCCTCGATGATGTCCCACCCGAGCGAGATCCTACCACTAGGGAGGTCATTATCAATTTAACAGTCATGATTCGAAAATAATTTTGGTAGCTTTGATTGATTTTTTTTTTTTCTGGTCGCCAGCCACGGTATCCAAGCAGGTCCCACCAGCGGTACGATGACATCTTTCAGCCAACCATACTTGACTAATCCGTTGGTCGCCCCGGGTCGCACGCCTGGCAATAGCGGGTGAGGCTCCCAAGGGGGGTGTCTGCGTACGTGAGGTCTCGAACTCGAGACCTCCTTAAGCGGCACCGAGCTGCTTACCACTCGGCCCAACCCCCTTGGTGGTAGCTTTGATTGATTTGTACATTATGCTGTAATGGGTAATTCCACCGACCAAGTTGATGGGGGAGCTTCGTAAAAGAAAAAGTAAATTTATACTTATCTATTATTACGTTAAATAAATACATTCTTTTTTATATAAATTTTATTCATTTATATTTATTTTTTATGTATAAAATTAAATTTTAAATTAAAAAAAGATAATATTATAAATTTAATAAGTATAATTACTCACCCGCTTTTTTTTTTCTCTCCGACAGCTTACGCTCATAACATACAGCGTGTAATACAGATTTCGCGTCCATTATGCACAGTGACAAAGTCCTCCCGAGTCCAACTCCATTTTCCATCCTATTAAGCCGTCACGTCACTAATAAAAATATAAAAAGTAAGAAAGTGAATCTCCGGGGAGATTTTAGCGCCGTCCGACTCCGAGCCCACATCCATTCCCCCTACAACGCCGCCTGGCCACATCACCCCCGCCGCCGCCGGTGACCTGTGAATCCCAGACTGTAGCTGCGGGGAGACCAAGGCCGCCAGGACAAGCAATCACTGTGTAGACTAAATATTTAAGTATATAATATATAATAAGTTTATTGTATAAATTTTTATTATATTTTGATGTATGTAAAGTTTTGTGTGTTAGAATATGATAATTTATATAATAAATTCATTATATATTATACACTAAATAACTACTCTATTACTAATGCAATCCTTTTTTATAGTGAGATATTCGAATTCCGTCTGACTAATTCCGACGGTCTCGTATATAGGCCTATAAGCGCACAAGAAGAGAGTAAGCTCAGAGATGAATTTTGGATGTGGAAGATACTAATACTTCCTCTCGCCATCATGCTAACCCCTCGAGATTAATTAGTTGGGTGGATTTTCGATGCGGAGGATACTAATACATCTCCCGACTATCAGGCTAATCCCTCAAGGTTAGTTGGGTGTTTTGTTGTCGATGAGATCCTTACGAATTTAAGGGAATGTAAAGGGCAGTCACATGGGATTCAGGAAAAAAATGTAAAATAATAATATGAATTTATCAATTTTTTAATCTTTTACCAAGTTTTCCCCCTTCATTTAGCTCCATTTTTACCCTTGAAAGTTCGTATGTTAAATTACTTAATCTTTAGTAATTTAATTTAAATAATTAATTATTTATATTAAAGAATAAATTAATTATTAACGATCATTTTCTTCCCCATTGACTGTACCATAGAATTCTATTCTTGCTTTTCGCCGGTTTAAATGGTGACCGACAAGTGTCTTTCCTGGTAATGCCAGTGACGGGGAATCTTTAGTCCTCAGCAAATCCAGTGTATCAGTAAGTTAACAGATATCATGCATAAAATATAGAGCAATTCTGAAGCTTACAGATTTCGCCGTGTACTGTTAGGAGAAAGTATTGATATTTTATCTTTACTTGGATACGAGAAGTGAAAAGTGCCCGTAATTTTTCTTACCAGCTCACGGTGGACTGAAATCATTCTAAGAATCTCTCCTGTACACAATTCGTCTTTCTTTGAAGAAACCCATTTACAGAAGAAAACTCCAAGTTGGACACCGATGCTACCGACTTAAGAAGACTTTGCCCGATCAGGACAAAAGCAAGAGACAGTGAAGAATTCTCATGGAAAAGAGCATTGGATTATTCTTTTCAGTGGCATTAAGATTTCATGGTGCACCCCAATGATTTTGCCCCAAAGAAAAATCGCTATAACCTCGACTTTCTCATTGTCCACAAATTTTTTTTCATGCAGGTAATCGATCCTAATTACGTTAAAACATATTTTTAAAATTTAGATTTGAACCCTATCACGTTGAATCTACAAACTGAACTCTGCCTGAAATTCGTATTATCGTGTCATAGATTAGATTTTTTTTTCCCCTTAAATTGATGATTTTATGAATATAGGCTTATCCCTATATCTTTCGTAGGTTTAATTGCAGTACACCAAATAGTGTGTTTTTATAGGCCTACTTTAGTTTTTGTTAGTTGAATATAGGCCTAGGCACGGCCGATTCCGAATCAAAATGGAGTAGAAATGGGTCCTGTCAAAACAGGTTTAGAGCCGGTCAAAATCTAACCAGACCAGTTCCACCCCTTGAAGGGACTAGAATTGACGGTTTCAAACCGGAACCGAAAGTGGGAAAAAATGAAAAAAGGGGAACCGATCAATTTATGTATCAAACTATATACTTTATTCAGAATCAAATTGAACCGAACTCTTTTAATTTAAGAAAATAAAAAAAATAAAACTCAGTTAACTAGTTAGCCCAACTAATAGAATTGTTTAGGACAAACCGGCTCTTGCACCAAAACTGTTCTAAGTATACCAGAACCGAGTTGAACCAAATTACGGTTCAGTGTAATTTAAACTAGTTCAATCTCTAAATCAGTTTTTGAGCATCCCTACTGGGGGATACCCGCTGCCAACACCCCCTCAGATGAGTTAGTTTGTAGATGTCGAAATGATCGATATATATACACACACAAACACATATATCCCTTTCCATACGGCATAAAAAAACAGAGATATCCCTTTCACCTAACTCGCACTTCGATTTATCATCGTGCCATGAGCAACGTCTCCAGCTTCCCCATTTCCATATGGCATAAAAGAACAGAGATATCCCTTTCACTTGACCTTTTTCTACTCGGGCAATGTTAACTTCATCAAGGATCGAAAGACGATTCGATCCCATTCTAACTCGAGATCCTACGCATAGAGAATAAAGGCTAGTTGCTGGACGAAACATTCTTACACGAAACACCGATCTCAATGATCGATTCAGAAAAATGACCAATGAAAGTAAAATTAACCATCAAAACGTACAATTAATGGAAAATTGACCCAAAGCTGATCTCAAGGATCCACTTGTGCGTGCTTACACCATGACATTTTTATAAGAAATAATGAAAATTAGATCAACGATTCTTTCTGTTATTCCTGCGATCTTCTACATCACTTAATAAGAAATAATCCATTTTCTGTATTATTCATCTCTGATTCTTCAACATGTGTAATGGTATTCCACTCCAGCTCATAACTAAGGTATTCTGATTTCAATTCTCACCTTATAAATTATGTGTGCTAGAGATATTTTATGGTTATTTAGGAAATAGAATATTTAAAAATAAGATCGTGCTGATCAATTATATTATTTAGTATCTATAGGATGTTACAATATTAGATTGTATATCATTTCGATATTTTAAATTATTTATTTTCCAGTATATTTTAGTTTCTGAGCATATAAATACGCCAGTCATCTTATGTAATTATTAAGTCAGTTAGGTCCTTCTAATAAAATTAAACTCTCATGACTTTTATTTATGACTGGCCACGTTTATTTTTCTTTATTTCCTATTCTTATGTTAAGTTCACGAGTTTTTATTATAAAAAAAAAAAAGGCATGTCTAGTAACTCAAAAAAGAAGATGTTGCTAAGAAAATCAACGAGGAATGAATCGTCCCTTCTAAGGAGCGGTAGAGACATCTTCCATGCACAATTAGGACAATGGAGTCTGCCCACGGGGGCACAGCCCCACTGGTGGGAGCCTGGGGCCTCCTCCAAGAGGTCCTGGGTTCAATCCCCAGGAGGAGCGTGTTTCCGTAGGTGGGGGCTTTCAGCCCTCTTGAGCCCGTCAGGTTCGCCTGGCTTACCCGGTACACGTGGTTTGCGGGCTATTGCGTGTACCCCGAGGAGGAGGTGTCGCAACCACCGCTAGTCGGGCCCGGAAGGCGCTCGGATACCTCGGTTATCAAAAAAAAAAAAAAAAAAAAAAAAAAGGACAATGGAGTCTGAAGGAATGCGTTAGAAGTAATTCAATTGATGGAAAAATTCCAATACTTTTTCTGAGGAAAATCAATCTGACGGTTAAAAGACAGGAGTACTGAGTACGAAATGGGAGTAAGCACCCAAATTATCAATTGACGGAAGAGGGAATGGTAACAAGCAACCTTTTCGGTTACACGTCACGACAACTTGATTTCGATCACATTTTCCACAGTTAGCTAAATAGTTGAATTAATGGAAGACCATGTTTCTTAGGGACGACCTCTAGGATGTGGAAATTGAATTGATGACTCTGTTGAATTTGGTGAAACATTTATTCAGACTGACATCGATGCAGTACTAGCCACTTAAAGTCCAGCTCTGGGACATTAATTTTAAGTTCGATATGAAAAAATCGAAAGAAACGGAACGAATTTGAGTAATTTAGCCATGCATTTTGTATTTTCTTACTGATATATATTCTATCAGTGCATATTCTTTCGAAAATTAGTGGAATAATATTTCCTTAAAAAAGCAATATTCATTTCGTTACTTCTGACGATTATATATTTTTATATATTTTTAAAACGTAACTCTAAATAAACTAATTTTCTCTATGCATTTTTGTATCGTATCTCATTTTATTTCATTCCTTTCGATTTTTTGGTGCCAAACACAACATAAGTGCTAGTCGGAACAAAAACAAGATCATTCTAATTTGATATTTACAACCATAACGTCAGCCGAACAACCCTTCTACTCTAAGACATATATCTCGAACCAATCGATAAAGTTGGTTCTGGGACGACTCCTCGTCACACTGACTAAATTTGTCGGACAAGAAAGACACCCTTTCATCCGATGCGTCGTAACGCCAAGCTGAGTCATATCATGCGGAAATGCCCATGCCCAAACAATAGCCATGTAAACCAGTTGCACGCACACCCATTTTGTAGTGATTCAAATTGTGGGAACATGACGATAAAGCAGAAAAGAAAGAAAACTGCGCATATAGAATACTTGATTCAGGACATCAGTGGAGTCTCATCCGTATTTTCACGATTAGGATGAGGCTCGATAATGTCTTCATTATTGAATAATCACGGGGAGTGTAAAAAATGAGATAACACGATAGACATGCACGCAGTCAACTATCAAGGCACATAACTTAACACAGAAGAGAAATCCTAAAACCTTGGAAGGAATACATCTCATGCAAGATTCTCCACCTACTAGGTGTACATAGTGTACCTTATATTAATACTCTTCACCGTTCGGCCTTATTTATAGACCCACTAGAATATATTTAGAATAATTTTATTTTTTTTCTTTATCCAAAATATCTTAATATATGATATTCTTAAAGTATAATATCCCTAGAAGGTAATGTATCAAATTTAGAAAAATAAGAAAATAAAATCATGATCGACCACCTTCAAAATTAAGATGCACTCAATAAATTTCTGCATTATCTTCGACTGAACACCAAGTAATTCCAAGTGTCACTTCAATATCTCACAAGAATAATCATCCTCATTGCAGTTATAAACTGCCTCGAGGGAAGCTCTTGCATTCGAACTTGTCACTCGAAATTATGCTGCTATCAAGCTTCTCCGCTATGAACTTCGTTGTAGTCTCAACCTTGCCCATGATAACAATTTGTAGGAATTTAGATCGCACGAACGATGAGGATAGGGTGCAAGAGAGAGGAAAGTTGGGACATGATATACACAATCTGGGATAGTAATGGAGTGCCATTCACACTTCTATGATTAGAAGAAGACTCGGCGGTATCTTCATTGTTGCGCAACAATGGAGATAGAATAATATGGGAAAATAAGACAGATACACATCTCAATCTTTAAAGCACACAGTCTAATTCAGAAAATGAATCTCAAGACCTCTAAAGAGACTGCATCCCACATAAGACTCTTCATCCATTAGGCGTGTTCAACACACCTTACATCAACATTATCGGGCATATTTATAGATCCAATATATTCAAAATATATTTATTTTTAATTCTATCCAAAATATCTTTAGAAATAATATTCTCAACATATATTATTCTCACAAGATATTTTACATCAAATCTAGAAAAATAAGAAAACAAAACCATGCTTGAGCTCTTTTACAATTTAAGACACACTCGGCACATTCCTTGAGGTGACAACTTAGCATGATTTCATGCCAGCGCCATGACTAACGTTACACCACATTAACATCGGACCAGGTACGAGCCTTTAAAAATGAACCAGAGCCAAAAGGCATCCAGTATCGAGCATCGGCTTTTCTCAAATCTCTCCCTTCCATCTATCATCCTCATTGGTTCGCTAATTTAAGTATGGGAGAGCTAACTTGGACTTCAAATCTCAGACTTGGCTTCTTTACAAGTATACAAAGCTATAACAATTGCAAGGAACCCGAATGGAGACCCGAAGACCGGGTCGATCATCTGAAGGAGCCATCATAATTGAAAAGGTGATAGTGTCATAAACATTAATGTTTAAAGAGTAGACCAACACGAGAATTGCGGTTTGGTGTCTCAACCTAGCATTAAATATTCTAAATTCAATTCTTGTAATGCGACTTCTTGTTAGCTTATCCAACTCGAATCTAAATGAGTTTGAAAAAAATCAAGTAATCACACGAGGGGGCAGCCTGGGTGGTGGACTCTGGGAGGTTTTGCAAGACTTCCTGGGTTCGAATCCCCCGGAGAGCATTTCCTTGGGGTGGGAGCTTTATAACTCTCGAGCTCGTTAGGTTTGCTTGACTTGCCTGGCACACGTGATTTGTGGGCTATTGCAGGTGCTCAAGGAGGAGGTGTCACAACTACCTCTAGTAGGGCTCGGAAGGTGCTCGAATATCTCGGTTATAAAAAAAAATCAAGTAATATATATGCGTGTATGCCCACATATATTCTACTTCATGCATTTCTTCTTATGTAAATAGAAAAGGAAATTCACCTTAGGAGAATTTTACTCTTAGAAGCCCATGGCTCGAACTAAATTAATTATGGTTTATTAGACTTTTAGATATTAGAGGTTGAAATCTAAAAAAGGAAAATTTTATGATAAGCTCTATCGTCTTCTCTAGCAAGGAGGGCAATCCAATGAACACAATAAAAGGAGAGAGACATCGGGAGTTCTATATATTTATCGATTCTTATAAATGAATTCTAAATATTTTAAAGTGATAAATTAAGTTTTATACATTGCCTTGTTACAACATCTAGTCCTATACATTACGTGACACTGATGTGGCATTGACACATGTCAGCTTAAAATAACAGTAAGTGATGGAAAGAGCTCGATGTTGTAACACTGACAACATGTAAGACTTAATTTATCACTTTAAAATATCTATGACTTACTTACAAAAATCGACAAATATATAGGTCGCCCGATATCTTTATCTCATAATAAAAGTTATGAATACTAGTGGACACAGAAACATTACCATCATCGTAGACTAAAATGATTTTATTATCTTTGCTTCTATTCCTTATAAATTTAGGGGTTTCTATAATAAAAAAAGAGAGAATAATATGGCTGCTTTATCAAAGAAACTCTTTTTCTTATGGCTTTTATAATTTATTGCATGGTGTAATTGAGCTAAGGCGAACCGTGCAATGGCTAGCTGAAGTCAGAACTTGCTTTGAAAGAGAGTGAGTTTTATCTTGAGCTCAAGCTTTGTCTGAGCATCGATATATGGATCGAACTTGACTTGCAATCTCGCAAATGATCACATCTAGGGTAACTTAGGAATCCAGAATCGAGATTGTGGGACGAAGAATCGAGATTGGAATGATGTTTGTAAGAAGGATGAGAATATTGAAATATGGACAGCAAATTATTATTTCATGGTCATGTTTAAATAGGAAGGACTACATTCACGATTTCGGGCTTGTTCCCTTTAGCAGAGTTTGAGAGCGTGCCGAGTTAAGCATTGCCGAATTCGGCTCGACCACTAGTCTTTAGATTCAAGACGCGTACATCTATATTACGAAATCAGAATGCAATTTCAATGCAAGGCTAGTAAAGAATCGTATGCAGAATATCGAATCCGTCGACCGACAATTCTCACACAAAGAAATCTAACCTAAGTGCACGATCCAGCCATGTATCTGCTGCATATCAAAGGATCCGTTAAATTCCCTACAGTAACAAGTAAAAAGTAAAACAATTTTAGAAAGGTAATTTGGTACAGTAACACTATTTTCGACTTGAGATTAAGAAATTTGGATTCGATTCTCATATGTAAAACTCGCAATGCCTCTTTATTCTACTTTCCTTTTATGCCTTCCTGTACATATGTGCTTCATTGAGCAAATCTCAACTGTTCAGTTAGAGAATACGTGACAGCCAATCAACGGTTTACTCAAATAATCACTGCAGTAATTCTCTCACACACTTATGTAAATCTTAGATAATCATTATATCTGACAACTTATCTCTATTCATTTACTACTATCCCCATCTACTTACATACACCTTCTAACTTGAGTCTCGAAGGATCGAATCAAATTATCATCTACGACTTGACTTCTTTTCTTGGTTTTAGCTAACTCAACTTCCAACCAATTCAAGGCAACTCGACTCTCAATCTATTCTCAGGTATTTCCTACCCTTCTACTCAGCTCACTGCCTAACATTTGGTGCTCTCTCATCAAGAGGAGACATCGAGTTATAAATCACGCTCAATCTCAAACTCAAGACCCTCTTTTCACTAGCAGGTCTAATGATGGGAACTACTACGATTCAACATTGAAAAGGAACGAGGTTTTTGAAATCTTTATATTTATAAAACTCAATAGCATCCTCACCCTCTTTAGCATTTTCAAGACAAAATCATTCGGACAATATCTCTTGAACATGTCAACCTTGTCAAGTTTCCTTGCATGAGATTTCATATCCGAAGGATTATGAATAGGGATCATGTATGAATATTAGAAGAATTTCACCGCATAACAAGCCGGGTTAACCTAACTCAAACCTATATTAGTCAGGACCTATTAGATTTCTTAATAGATATATATATCTATCAGTTGATGTATACTGAAAAAGAAAAAAAAAAAGAATTGAAATTAGGGCAAAGGATTAGGTTAAACAGTCAAAATAGGCAATGAATCCATGTATGGAAACCCTTACAACCATAAATGTCCAGTCACTCTTCCTATTTCACAATTGCTCCTTTCAGCGGTCTCAATAATTCATCCACATGGACACAGTACATACACGTCCAGTTAAATCATCCGTATATGTAACTGCAATCTCATCGTACTCACACTCATGCCGCATGGCTGAATCCACTTTCTTACAGTCGAATAGTTGGATTCTCTGAAATATATCGAGAGAAGAAAAAATTAAATATCGCTCTTACTTTGAGTCAAGAAGTTGTAATTTAGTTAATGGCTCAGAAAGACTTCGGTTTCGATTCAAGAAAAATCTGGACATGTTCCTTATAGCTCATTGTCTTTGAAAAAGTATCACTAAGAAAATTTGTGTCGAAGTCGATTGTTATGGACTGGGGCCTTCAATGAACAACCGTGCTGAGTTGAAATAAATGCCGATGCAATGTTCAATGGGACATGGCCCGCCACTGTGTCATGGATCGAGCGGCTGGGATACATCTTAATCAGTATCACCTCGATCTAAGCCAACGTTTCCAAAAAGATCGACACAGATCGAGCTGAAGGACTCAAAACTCGGATGAATCACTGATAGAGATTGGTTGGTAGGAGGCAGTGAGCTTATTGAGTGGGGGGTGTCTTGAGCTCCAAAAATGGTTGCAAACCCGACTTTATTTCCTACATTTGATTCTCCATTTTTTTTAAAAAAAAAAATTATACTGTAATATATTATATTTTCAGATATTATAGCTAGAGATGAAATAAGAATAGTTTGATTAGATTCTATTGGTTTATAAATAAAGTTGAGAGTATTGATGTAAAGTACGTCTAATGGGTGGAGAGTTTTGTGAGATGTATTCTCTTTTGAGTTCTGAGATTTATCTTCTGTATTGGGGTGTTGTGTATTGAGACTGAACCATATGTCGTCATATTATTCCGTCTTTCACTCTCCCTATTAATGTTGCTCAATAATAAAGACACCATCGGAACAGCTTATGATCGTGAAAGTACGGACGATACTCTACTGCTGTCCCCAACCACGCACATGAAATATAGTCTTATCAATGATCTTCTCAGAGATACTTCAATCTTATCAATGAAGAGATGGGGCTTGAGGACATGCCCAAGAAAAACAAAGAAAGTTGGAAACCTGCAGGCAATCCCCGTAATTTTATGGTGACTGTAGAGAGGCATGCATGCCATTGCCGCAGAGGCATCCGTTTGTTTTTACCCAGCAGCTGTCTTGTTCAGGGCAGGCCCCTCCCAATGGCACCCAGAATGTTATCCCGAAACCGTACACCCTATAACCTAGATGTTGAGATAAAATTCCACCTCGTAGAAATAACAGATTCAAACCTAATTAATAAAAGAGTGAATATCACTAACTTATCAGGTTAAAATTTTGAGTTGGACATGAACTCAATTTTTAATAGGCTTATATAAATGTTTTATGTCATGATGACGTGTATGGAGATATAAATCGTACATTGGAAAATTAGGTGACAAATAAAGAATCAACTTTTCTCCTCAAAACGAGAAATGGTGTACGGATCACATTTTACAAAGCATTCTCACAAATAAGAAAATCATAGATACCAATAAGAAAGTTGAAACCATGGAGAGAGTAAATTTGCAAGTCCATCATATACAGCAGAAGTATAATTACTAGGATATCCATAGAGTGAACTACCATAGATCTCTGGTTGCCTTTTCCTGAAAAACCATACATAAAAAAGAAGAAGCAATACACCGTCTAACTCCAATTGATTAGTTTGTTGTTACGGCTCTAGATATCATCAATATATATATATATATATATATATATATAAAGGAAGAAGCAATGAGTGTCCGGACGCACTTCAAAGGAAGGGCTTTTGGTGACAGAAAGCAAGAGAAGCAGAGTCTTTGATTCCCAAAACAAATTGGAGAACAGCTTGATATTCGTATAAATCACGTACGAAACTGAGAACTAGGCCTCTTTCCTCCCTTAAATCGGAAGAAAAATGCCCGACTATGGTTAGTTGTTAAACCGAATGTGGAACTCATGGTGGGTTAAGTAAGATATCAAAAGAAAACTCATGATAGTTGGCTCCTCACCTAATACGGGGAAGAAAAATTTTAGGCCTAAGATTAGTTGTCAAGGGGGTGTTTTAGGACATATACCATTTGTAGGCCACCATACCACATGAGAGCAAGGGCGGATGATGATTATGGTTAAAGTGTAAGTTTTTCAATGGAAACGGGTTAAGTTTTTTGTAGATCGAAGTGGAAATTTCACAACTTCAACCTCACAACGAAAAAGATAATGGTTGTACTTAATTATGTATTAGCTTTTGGATGATCGGGGGAACAAAAACTTTGCTCGATGGTTACTCATCCTTCCCACAACGCTAGTAACTTCCAGTGTTGTCAGAGGGAGGAGGGATCGATGGGGGAGTTTGCCAGGAGAAACGCCATCAACGGTAAGATAAGGAAGTGGAGAAGGGACGGTGATTCGCCAAGATGATGGGCCCAATGCAGGGATGGGTTGGACCGTTTCCGATATTTTCCATCAGTTAATAGCAAGGCATGTTAAGGGCACATATGCCTAGCCCAGGTCCTCCATCCTTCATTCCCCTCACAAATGGCAATCGAACCCCCTACTCTAATGTCACTTCTTTTTGCCAATCTAATACCACCAATATCAAAAAGGTCAATGAGTTTTGACTCATCAGTCCACTAAGGGGTATAACTCCCCATATCATAATTTTATTTTTCATTTTCAAGATTAGAACTCAAAATCTTAGCTAAAAGGAAGGGATGTCGAACCACTTTAACCGGTCATGTTGTTGCTCTACTGTCCCTTCTTATATATTAAGAAGA
This sequence comes from Lagerstroemia speciosa, assembly GCA_037672795.1. NCBI lineage: Eukaryota > Viridiplantae > Streptophyta > Magnoliopsida > Myrtales > Lythraceae > Lagerstroemia > Lagerstroemia speciosa. The sequence goes on from CM075288.1 coordinate 8,366,820, forward strand.
AAGGAAGGGTTTTGATAGTTATAACTTTATATGCGAACTATGTGAAGGAAAATCTAAATGAATCAAAATAACTTTATAAGCGAAGATAACGTAGGAAAATAAAAATATCTTGAATGATAATTGATCATCACGTGAGAAAAATAATCACATCAGTAAAATATGCATCTTTTTAAGGAGAGTCATTTCAAAGAATACTTTAAGCCAATCGCTGAGAGAAGTGTGTTCCACATATCTCGTGTTTTGGGACAATATCGAAGAACATGAACAGTTGTCTCCCCCTGTAAAGAATGTCCGTGTCATAAATACTCGAGGAAGTAAGATTACGGGAGTGTATGTTAGTGAGCAAGTGTTTACGGGCAACTACCCGTAAGAAATTGTTGACTCTCTATGACCATCTCCTAGTTCCAGATCAACGACCAGAAATGATTACGAGTAGTCAGCACTGTTCCACCATTTATTTATGGGCAGAATATGTCAAAAAAATTACAGGGCTCCGGTATAGGACATCCGGTCCTGCCTCCAAGTTAATTCGACAACAATATCGAGGCGATTTAGAGAAAAGTGTCGTGATCAGGAGGATGAATGAAAGAACTTCAGTTTTAATTTCCAGTGTAAGCGACAAACTCACTCATAGAATGGCATCTCGTCTAAGCCAAATGAGTCCAGTGGATTTATCCAGCTGCAGGGGCCCAACCATCACTCTTAGAACCAAGTATTAAATCCATGGCTCACAGAGAGCCACCCTAAGCAATTGAATTCCATAATCTTGCAACGGCTTTCTAAACCCGAGAACCTGCTGGGGTCAGTGCGGAGTTGCACTTGGTCTCCCACCATGTCCATGTACTTGCACGTCAAACCTTCAGCCCAAAGTCTTCTCGCTAAGCTGGTGAAAATTCTTGTATGAGTTGAGCTCACCGTGAACTGTTAGGAGAAAATGCATGTACTTTGCTTTGAGAATTATAAAATAAGGGTAAAGTGCATGTGTTTTTCTTCAACGGCTCAAAGTGAGCTGAGCTCATATAAGAATTTCTTTTGAGTTAGCAAACCCCAGTCAAGTTCAGCGAGAACAGCATCATTGAGCCCCCAGTCAAGTACGCTTCTAAGACTCGGATCAAGACCCTAACGTACCCACCGGTTTTCCATTTCTTACTTGAATCCACCATCTGTAACATCAATTTTCCAATCTATCATGACGTCTGCTACACGCATCGGTTACCGACATAGATTCGTTCCGTGGGATATGTATCAGTGAGATTTTAAGAATCATTCGTTATTATCTACTATCAACTACTTTGCCTCCAAAAGTGCTGAGAAGGTAAGAAGTGAAAATAACATAAAGGAAAAAGGCTTGTGTCATAAGTTATCCAATGTTTTGACCTTGAGGGACACTTTGCGTTTCTCCCAAGCAAAATCCAAAGGCTCCCTTCAAATACACTCCCCCGATAAAGGGGTTGCAATTGAAAAGAAGGTTAAATATCCATTTTTTTTAATATAAAGAACTCACACAATCCTCGAAAAAAAGATAGAAGGAAAAAAAATTACTGAAAGTCCCATGGATAAGATCAAACTTAGACCTCCAGGTCGTAAGACGAGGACAGCACCAACTGTACAGAGCACTCTTTCGCTTAAGATTTGAGATTAAATTAAATGTGTAAGATCACGTGGTGCGGAGTGGACCGTTTCTCGAAGGAAATTGATTCTGGTTTAGGCCTCGGCTTGCCATGGCCATGTTTCTTTAATAATTTATTGCACGGTAAATTGTTGTTTTTCTACTTACTCCGTAAAAAATATTGAGGTGCCACATGTTGTCAATAAACATGTTCCTCTTTTTTGAAAACGGAAGTAGTCGCCGGGCATGTGGAAGTTGAAAGGTAGAAAGTACTCAGAGATATTTTACAATATTATTTAATCTGATTAGTATTTGTAAATTTATAATGCAATTTAGTTTCTAAATTGCGTACGATTCATTAGGAACTGAGATTTCATTTTTTTTTACTTTAATTATATCACTTAATCTATAAATAGTATAATATTCTACGCAATTTCTTAAATTCATTGCTCTAATAAATTATCATGCATTTTTTTTCTATATTTTCTAGAGATCTTTACTTTTATTCGCTCACTTTATTTCACTATTTTAAGAAGACCTTGGATTGCTCAACGCGCCCACAATTCCTGATGGACTCTTCAACACGTAATTGGTAAATTTCCTAAGCGTTTCATGCGACTGACAACTCGATTATCTACATATATATATATATATATATATACACACTAGAGACAGACATATGCTACACGGAGAGAAAATAAAATTAAATAAATTTCAAACATTGGGATGAATCGGTATAATTTATTATAATTTAATTTATTTAAAACCTATTAACTTATAGTAGTAAGCAGAATATTATTAATTTTCATCAGTACATTATACAAATTTTACTTTTTTATTTTTACAATTTTAAATTATTCATTCAAAAAGTATAGCAGATTTTTACTATTAAAATTATAGATATGAAGTGAGATAAAAGAATATTAGTAGTTAACGAAAGATTTTTGCAGTTAATATTGTAGATAAGTGGTGAGCGAACAATGATTGAAATTGTTATTTTATCATTAATTTAAAAATAAAATACATGTCACAAATTTTATTAAGAATATATAAATTAGATGAGGATAAATATAAAAATATAAAATCTTTCACGTGTTTGTTATAGATAGTAGATATACTTTCCAGCTGCGTGGACAAAACATCATCCGGTAAAGAGACTTCGAATAGCCATGCGTTTTAAGAAGACTGGCCCATTGTTGGGTGGCTGAGTCTTTCAATTCCAATTTCCCGGAACCTGCGCGGGCATCTGCTTTGCGGATAAAGACCACCTCTGCAATTAAAAATTCCTGCAACTAATACACTCGGGGGGGTTACAACTAATTCCTTTCAAAAGCGCGACGAGCAATTGACGACAAATTCATATATAAGCCCCCGATTTTCGGTTGCAGATAAGCCGATGATTACTTGTCATGTAGTGTGTGCGTTGCTTGTTCTTGCTGTTACATGGCTGTCTCCAAGGTTTTTCCGATCATAACGAAGTTGTGCTTGTCCGAGTTTGCGCGTCAAAGTATTTCCGTCAACGCATCATCTAAGATCCGAAGTTTTTCCATTGTCACTTAACAGCATGCTGATGAATGCAAGGATTCGAGACATGGTGTACGAAGTTTTTTTTTTTTTTGGCACTACGCATTATCCTGAACTAGCCAAAGCGTGCATCAAAAACTAATCTGTAATTTAGCCGGGATCCCTTGAAAATTCCCGTTGACTCCCTCCGAACCTAAGAATTGATCATAGGATCACCCACTTGAAGATCCGGTGAGAGAATCACTAGACCAACCTCATTTTTTCTTATACTTGACTCTTCTGCACGAACAAGGAGAAATTCCTTATCACAATCAAAAGTAAATTAACAATTTCATCCTCGAGAGATAGGTTTTTCGTCCGTTGGGTCCCTGATCGATTTTTTACCTCATTTAACTCCCCGAGAGATTTTTTCACATCAGATGGGTCCCTATTAGTATCAATTAAGTCCCTCATTGTATCAATTAGGTTTCTAATTATATCAATTAGGTCCTTGAGAGATTCTCCGTTAACTTTTCTGTCAATTTAACGGAAATATTAGTAATTTCGTCCCTCTGAGATGAGTTTTACATAATTGGGGTCCCTAATCAATTTTTAAAATTTTTAAATAATTTTAAAAAATTCTGAAAAATTTTAAATAATTTTATAGAATTAAAAAATTTAAATAATTCTAAAAATTTTTAAAATAATTTCAAAAAATTCTAAAAATTTATAGATAATTTTATAAATTCTAAAAATTATTTAAACACTTTTAGGAAATGCAAAAAAAAAATTTTTAACACTTTTAGAAAATTCCAAAACAATAAATGCTTTTAGAAAATTCTAAAAAAATTTAAATACTTTTAGAAACTTATGAAAAATTTTAATAATATTCAAAAATTCTTAAAAATTTGTAAACAATTTTTAAAAATTCCAATAATTTTTTACATAATTATAAAAATTTTGAAAATTCTACAAAATTTAAAAAATAAAATCTAAAATACGAATCCATCACCTTGCAATATTTCTAAAAATTTTCTAAAGAATCAAACAATATTTTATCTTTCCTATAAATTTCTCTTTGCGTCACCTATGACAGTAAAATATTGGTTCTTCCGGTCTACAATATATATCTTGTACAATTTTTAGAATCTTATCTATTTTTAAATTTTTATATATTTCAAATTATGAATACTTTTAGAAATTTTTAATTCTTTTTATTTTATGTAAGTTTATTGGTTTTTTAAGTTTCTATACCCTTCATAACTTAATAAAATTTTTGTTTATTTTTAAGTTTTCCTAATTTACAAAAAAGAAATTTTTTTGAGATATTTCGAAAATATAATAATTTTTATTTAAATTGTTGAAATTTTTTTATATTTTTCTCAATTATTTTTACATTTTCCTTATTTTCTATATTTCTTTATTTTCATAAAATATAAAAAAAATTCCTAAATTTTTATATTTTCACGAATTTTAAAAATATTTCAAGCGTTTCATTTTTTTATATAATTTAAATATTTGTATTTTTTAGTTTCCTATATTTTATAATCTTTCTGATGTTTTTACAATTTTTCTAATTTGAAATTTTTATTTTTAAATTTTTTATTTAAAAATATTAATAGGATATGTCACGTTATTAAAAAATTTTAAAAATTTTTGATAAAAATGAGAAATTTATGAGGAACCTAATTGATAAAAAAAGAAATTAAGATGAGGACTCAATTGATAGTATTATTTTTCTTTTTTTTGAAATTTTTTCTAATTTATAAAATTGAATATTTTTATTTTTAAAATTTTTTATTTAAAAATATTATTCGGATATGTCACGTTATTAAAAAAAATTTAATTTTTTGTTGAGAAAGTGAAATTTATGAGGGACCTAATTGATAAAAAAATTAGGATGAGAACCTAATTGATAGTATAATAATACTAAGGACCAAATTTAAGAAAAATAAACAGGGAAAGGGACCTCATTGTTAGTATAATTACGCCACGTTAGCATCCGTAAATTGTGTTATGATATATAGACTAAATTGACTGGTGAAATTAAATAATTAAGATTAAATTAATAATTTTTAAATTTTGAGAGATGACCTTCTATAAATTTGAGATCAAAATGATGGATAGCATAAAAAGAAAAAGAAGAAAGGTATGGCTGCAAAACTATATTTATTTTCTAGCACAATACACATTATAACATTATATCTTTATTTACTTTTCTAATAATTTAAAATATTTATCAAATATAAAAAAAATTTATTATAACCAATTTTCCACTCATGTACATATATTTAATGACACTGGAATTCAATGTCACAGTCAATGTTACAGTTGAGGACAGGTGGACCACCTACAAGATAAGAGATGCTTTCCTTTTCAGACTCCGTGTCCTGAATGGAAACGAATGGGACAGCTGCACTCTCCGGTCACTATCATGTAGATTTCGCGGAAGCTTCGTCTCGAAATCAACAGAGTCAACTAAACGAGTTTCCACCCTCTACTTCGCTCGCACCACTACATCGTCGGAATGGACGGCCATCAGCAATTACTTGACATCCAACGGTCCTGTCCTCATATCTGGACTGCAAAAATCGGTTTTTTTTTCTCGTGCAATTGGTAGGACGGCAAAAATTCACTTTTAGATGAAGGAAAAGTATAGTTTTGATCCAAATCTTTTTTTAAGACAGATTTTGTCCCCAATCTTTTTATATGAGAAAATTTTTAAATTTTTAATTATTTTAATATTAAAAGTTGGTTAAATAGATAATGAAATCTCAACAAATATGTAAAAAAAAAAGGTAGAAAGGGATGCTCAAGATTTGTTTTATTTTTGCATCGATTCAATTAGTCTCGAACTCGACTAGGCTCTTTGGATCAGGACCCGAATTTCTAGTATCGATTTTTATAGACCTTGAAAACTGCTCTAAATTTATATAGGACCACATAAGCTAATTTTTTTCAGGTTATTTGCGGACTTTTTTTATATTTCTTTTAAATCCATAGTTCTTGGATTTATATAGAACCACGTAAGCAAATTTTTTCGGGTTGTTTGTGGAATTTTTTTATATTTCTTTTAAATCCATAGTTCTTGATTTCTCACTGACGGTTACCTCTCCCAAAGTAGTGGCCTGTATCTTAAAAGAAAATTGTGATTACCAGCAAATGTCTCCTGACCATTTTCTCTCTCTTTTTTAATTAAATAATTATTTTATTATTATTCTTGTTATTTTAATTAATATTTTAATATTAAAATAATAGAAAAAAATAAAAATAAAAATAAAAACACCGTTCTGCAAAGAAAAGGTTAAAGAATAAATCTGTTAAAAAAATACAAAAATAATAAAATAAGAAAATGTTGAGGACTAAATATAAAGTTTACCTTGATTAAATGCGAGCGATCGTTGGGTTGAGATTCCTGAAAAAAAATTTATCGACTTTTTCAATCTGAAATTCGATATGAGATCACTTATTTAAAAATCTAGTGAGAAATGGTTAGACAACATAGTGCAGGGATGCTGGGACGGCCCACGTTGGACCAGTCTCTGACTTACCCTTTTCTTTCTCTGTTATCACTAAAAGTTTTTCATTCATATAAATCTAAGGGATAACTTCAAAAATACAGGGAGCTGTCCTTGCAGGTCGTCTGCCTGCCTTACACATAACATGAGCAAGAATATTGCTGGGTAAATTGTACCAATGGTATAAAATATTTTATCACCGTTTCTTCTGGTATAAAAAGAATTTTTTATTTTTTGTTAGTACAAAATCTTTTAAAATTATTTCCTTTTGATATTTTTTATTAATTTATTCTAACGATATTAAATTTAAAACTGACATGACATCTAATTAAATTTAAAAATTAATATGGAATTTACCTCTTATTTTACCTGATCCGACCTGACAAGTATCTCTGCCATGTCCATTCGTTAAAATCCAAAACAAAAGAAATATGAAAAGCAGAAAAATAAAGGAATTAGGTTAGGTGAAATTTTTTTAAAAAAAATTCCAGCCGAATCAGATAAAATAATATGCAGATTCCACATTAACTTTTAAATTTATTTAGATATTATGTCAGTTTTAAATTTAACATCACTAAGATAAATTAACAGATTGGAACAAGAGTGAATAATTTTAAAAGATTTTGTGTTAATCGAAAACAAAAAATTCTTTTTGTATCAAAAAGGAATGGTGACAAAATATTTTGCACTATTGGTGCAATTTTCCCGAATATTGCTGGTTTTACGAATCCAAATACAATTCCAGCACTAAAAAACTTGCACGCCGGGAAAATCTAGATAAAATAATGAAAATTTTATACATTTATCGATTTTTACAAGCGAGTTCTAAATATTTTAAAGTAACAAATTAAATTTTATATATTTCTCTTGATATAATATTGTGTCATTTCCATCATCTACCGTTATTTTAAACTAATGTGTTAATATCACGTTGATATCATGTTAGTTTAAAATAATTATAAGTGATAAAAAATGCTCAATATTGTAATAAAAAAATTGTATATGACTTAATTTATTATTTTAAAATAATTAATATACTTATAAGAATCGATAAATATACAGAAAACTTTTAATATATTTTTCTCTAAGAAAATCTATAGTTACCTTCTTGATGTCCCAAGGTGTATCTTTGCCTTGCCCTTGATCATCTGAGCAACACTTAAAAGCAGCAACGCAATGAAAGACAGCTTGTTTCCATTGTGTTTGCGCTGCAATCTTGAAGGCTGGTAGAAGTGATTTAGCTTCCGCTCGAGTGGGAAGAAGAAGACATGCAGTTCAGAAACCAAGAAACTAAGATTGTTTCCTCGTAAAAAAATGTGTACCGATCATCTGCTGAATATTTTCATGGTGCATGCTGCTCGTTGCGTGTTTCCAGATCTGCGAACTTCATGCATGATTAATTGCATGCTGCAGGTGATCGAAGGACTCAGTAGAACTAATGGTACGTTTGGCTCACTAAAATAAAATGTGAGAGAATATGATAGAATGGAAAAAATAATAGAGTAGGGAATAAATAAAATGACGAATAAAAATATTATTATTTAATTAGATAAAATAAAGTGATATATAATAAAATATTTAAATATAAAATAATAAAATTATTCCTCACATACATTTTATTTTATATTTACTAAAAACTAAAATTGTAAAAATAAAAAATAAAAAAGTGATGAACAGTAAATCGTGTACTGTTCATCATCTTCCACCCCGAGACTCTCGGCGTTCACCGTCGTCAGCCCTCCGCCGACCTCCCCAAGCCTTCGCCGATCCAGCCCGAGCCACCCCCGAACCCAGTCGAATCTCCCGAACCCACTCGACCCCACGTCTCCCCAAGCCTCCTCGAGGGCATTTGACCCACGAGCTCGGTTCTGGAGCAAGGCCGGACCAACTCGTGGGGTCATGAGCCCGGGGCTCGGGGAGGCCGAACCAGTAGAGAGAGAAACTGATTCCGAGACCCACCGAGCCACGCGAGGGGAGACGAATCAATACGAGGACTACGGAGACGGGCGGATAAGGCAATGGCACAAAAGGAAACTTCAATAAATAATCAAGTTTAAATATGTAATTTGACATCTATTCCAATTAAAAATAACTATTTTCAACTGAGGATGTTGGAATATCTTAACCTTTCCTATTCTTCTTCTCTTCTCATCCGAAAATCCTATTATATGTCACCAGCCAACCAAACACACGAAATAATAGAATAATTTTTCCAGCGGATTAAACATGCATGAGCTTCAGGTTCTTTCCTTCCACAATTAATAGAACAATATCGCAGCAAATAATGCGAAAGATTTTTTCCCAGAGGCAGCCAGTGGAAAGTCAGGAGGGCTACACGGACAAATCCAATGAGGTGTTTAGGGCTGCAGTGTGTTGCAGACTTTCCAATGGGATTCCCTTCGTGCTATATATTTTGGTGAATGTGCACCCTACAATTTAGGCCCGTAAATTCTTCCGGACCAGCTACATAAATGATTTTATAAAAAAATAAAATTTTAAAATATATTAATTTATTATATTATATAAATATTATTACGTAATATATTCCTTACACAAGAACACTCCATCTTATTCAGGATGGTATCACAAACTAGAATAGATGAGTCAACTTAAATGATAGACCTAATATTAATCTGTCCAGCCAGGGGTGGAATTAGGAGAAATGTTCGTGGCAATCCCTTCGAACTTGAAAAATCCATAAGATTTTATACTCATTTTACTAATTTCAAGTAAGAACTCATTTTACTAGTTTTACTAGATTATGTCATTTCGTTTTTTTCCTAAGATCTATCATTTAACCATTTCTTCAATTTTGCCCCCTTCATATTGACTTTCTGGACTTGCCGTTGCAATTAATAACAACTGAAAGGGTGAGTAGACGAACCCCTTGGGATACTTAATGACAGAAACGCAGCCGATCTTTCTCCAAAATTTAGTGATCGCCATTGAAGGAAGAAGGGGATAATGGAGAGGAACCCTGGTGGTATAACACCGGCCACCACTCCGGTCCTGTTAGGTTTGCAGCTGTCGGAAGTTCACAATATCGTTGGATTTCAAAACACATACATCTATCACCAAAAAAAATCCATATTCACACATATCAAAATAGTGAGATGAGTTATCGACGTACCTTTTAATTATTCAAGATCGTTGTGCAGGGATGGAATCACGTACCAAGTACTTTTTTCACGAATACGAACACGCCAACTTTGGATCCTCGCTATGTAATCGAGCAAAAACCAAATACGATTCCCAGCACAAGAACTCTCTAACTCGATTTCAAATGGGAGTAACACATAACCCGAACTCATTCATTATTTCTCTCTTAAATGTTTTCTTTCCATGCAATTCTAATTGATTCTGTGCATATCAACCATGTATATTTTTTTTTGGTTTTGGACAATTTAAAGAGAATGAGGAGTTGTGACCTCTCACAACAAATATGACTCCTCAGAGAAGCAATGTAACCATTCGTATAGAGGGAGCATTTTTTCTAACTGAGTTTGGTTCGGGTTAAATCAATCGGGTCCACATGGGCATGCCATTTAATTGTACATCATCACTACTCGAAGCGATTAGAGAAAATGAATCAACATTGTTATTCTCATAATATTCAATGTCTAACATCATCAAACCATCTGAAATAAAGCCACTATAATGGAAAACATCTCCAAGAAAAATACTTATAAATGAGCCCCAAACACAAATTTGAAAGCAAGACCCAACAAGACCATAACTGATAACATATTTCGCCAGATCAGGAGTACGAAAGACTTCATGTAGATACAGTGTGCAACCACCTCATAAATTGAGCTTGTAAGTGCCAATTTCAAGAACTTGCACACTAGAATAGTTACCTGTATGCACCATTCTTCTAGCTAGAACTTGGAAATACTCCACAAACCCATCTCGACTCCTCGCTAAGTGGTTGCTTGCGCTTGAATTCACAATCCATAGAGAACTAGGATTAGCAGTTGAACCATCAATGACCATAAAACATTTAGAGCAAGAATAGTACGTACTTTGCATCAGTGCAGTTGCTAACAAAGTGTCCCATTTTCTGACAGTCATAATACTTGACTTGAGCCTGAAGTCTCCAAGACTTTTTGCTCATCTAGGAGACACTAAGTCTTCTAGCACCAAATATCATAATTGTTACCATCCAGTTTCTCACCCTTAATTAAATTAGCGACAATAGATTTTGATGCTATTGCTAAATTTACTATACATGCGCATGGATATTTTTAGAATAAGCATAAACAATTACACGATTTATGTAGCAATAATCTAAACAACCAACAGATATAATCACAGGTGTGAGATCAAAAATTTGCAGTGCTCCTAATCATCACCCACATTAACATGACCATAACTATCAATAAATTTAATTATGGTGCATAAATTTATTTTTGGATGAAATTAATTCAGTCAACAAAGTCTCCCACTGAATATAACATGCAATAACTTTTGTGTGTGTGCGTGTATATATATATATATATATATCTATATACTGTACACAGACTCATGCTACACGGAAAGAAAATTAAATTAAATAAGTTTCGAACACTGGGATGAATCAGTATAATTTATTCTAATTTAATTCATTTAAAATTTATTAACTTATAGTAGTAAGCAGAATATTATAAATTTTTAATCAGAATATTATACAAATTTTTTTTATTTTTATAATTTCAAATTATTTGTTCAAAAAATATGACAGGTTTTATCATTAAAATTATAGATATAGAGTGAGATAAGAGAATCTAAGTAGTTAACAAAAGATTTTTACTGTTAATATCATAGATAAGTGGTGACAGAATAATAATTGAAATTATTATTTTATCTTTAATCTAAAAATCAAATGCATGTCACAAGTTTTAATATTTGTTCAAAAAACGTGACAGGTTCTTGCCGTTAGAATTATAGATATATAGTGAGATACGAGAATTTAAGTAATTAATGAAAGATTTTTAATGTTAATATTATAGATAAGTGATGAGAGAAAAACGATTGAAATTATCATTTTATCATTAATTTAAAAATTAAATGCATATCATAAATTTTAATATGAATATATAAATTAGATGAAGGATAAATACAAAAAATAAAAAAATATATAGAATCTTTCAAGTGTTTGCATATAATAATATAGATACACTTCCAGCGGTACGGACAAAACAACATCTGGAAAAGAGACTTCGAATAGCCCATGCGTTCTAAGACGACTGACCCACTATTGGGTGGTCTTGAGTCTTTAAAATCCAATTTCCCGGAACGTGGGTATCTGCTTTGCGGATAAAGACCACCTCCGCAATGGGGTGGTTACAACCGAATTCCTTTAAAAAGCGCGACGAGAAACTGTCGACAAATTCATATATGAGCCCCCGATTTTCGGTCGCAGATAAGCCAATAATTACTTGTCATGCAGTGTGTGCCTTGCCTGTTCCTGCTGTTACATTACATGGTTGTCTGTCTGTCTCCAAGGTTGTTCCGATCATAACGAAGTTGTGCTAGTCCGAGTTTACACGTCAAAGTACTTCCGTCAACGAACGCATCATCTAAGATCCTAAGTTTTTCCGGAAGATATTGTTGTCACTTAACAGCATGCTGATGAATGCAAGGATTCGCGATATGGTATACAAAATTTTTTTTTAATTGCACCACGCATAAAAGAGGAGAAACCCTAACTTTGTTAGCGGTCAAGTTCCTGCCGAGAAAATATCGTAGACAAGAGTGTCATCACATGTTTACAAAAAAAAAAAAAAAAATCCCCGTAGCAACTGATAACCGGTGCCACCATGTCAACAGCTAGGGTTACAAAAAAAAAAAATTCCATACCATTTGTTAATCGATATATTTATGATCTAATGAAATTAAATATCCATTTTGAGAAAGAGAGCCTGCAGTTGATACCGCACTTGACTTAATAAAAAATTTCGAGTTTGATTATCATCAATAAGACTCTCATACTCTTTTATTCCTTATCCCTTTTATCATCTTCTAAATTTACATATCCCATTAAAAAAATCCTCTTGATAGAGAAATTAAATAGTCGATAGTAGTGATCTCGTCAGCGAACGTGCGTCGGACTACTAAAAGAAGGTAGATAAATTGGGTAAGTTGGAGGACCTCCGAAAAAAACTTAAAACTAGAAACTAGACTGACGTAGTGATCACGTGGGCTGGATTTTCTCACCGCACCGTGATATGACCTTTTTGCGATAGCCCCGGTCTTGGCATCCATCTATAATCTATTTAATGTTAGGAGTCCTTTTTTTTTTTCACTATGTAATGTTTCTGAACAGTCAAAGTATATCTCGAGGCCTGTCTGCGATCAGACAAAAATTTTTGAGTCGACCCTCCCAACCCGAAGATCGATCTTGAAATTACCCATTTAAGATATAATGAGTGATTCATTGGGTCAATCCCAGATTGATTACGAGTTCTATATTCAACCGTAAATATATGAAAAAAATAATATTCAACACGGTTCCCCCGAGCATAGCACCTAGTACGGAAATAGCTGGTGGTCAGCTAATTTTTGTATAAATTATCAGGCCCCACTCTTCGGGTCGGCTTTTTAGGCCTAAATAATTCTACTACAAATTATTTAGAATAATGAAAAATGGGCCGACGATGGCATGATTTTTTCCTGATAATATTTTTTGAACTCCCACTTTATGTATAATAATAAATTAAATGTAAAAAATAAAAATGAAATTCCTTCTAATGAATACTATTTTTTAATTATTGATATTTTATTATATTAATGAGTTAAATAATACAAATATAAGCCAAATTTTATCTTTAAAAATAAAAATATTATTTTTAGTATTAAAATCCAATAATGAGATAAATCATAATATTATATTTTATTCTTGCCGTTTAAAGTACAGTATAGTTTAAGAAGTTGATAATATAAAACTTACCAAACACGCAAAAGTGTGTTTAAACTATTGAGTCATCGCATCGGTGGTACCGTAAGACCATATTCACTGCAATATTGAAATTTTACGCCCAATTTTACATTATTTGAGTATTTATTTCACGGGGCTCCAAATTTTTACCGTCTCAGTAATTTCCCGAGAAGTGACTCCAACCAAAAAGGTATGCAATCTCAAATTACATGTAGCACACACTGTAAAAATGTCCAATTTGCCTTTTTTTTTTGGTCGCCAGCCACGGTATCCAAGCAGGCCCCACCAGCGGTGAGATGGCATCTTTCAGCCAACCATACTTGACTAATCCGTTGGTCGCCCCGGGTCGCACGCCTGGCACGTAGGAATCAACTAAAAAAAAAGAGTAAACATTAGTTTGATCATCTAATTTATAGTGAGCATCAATTTGATTACCAAAATTTAAAATCTATCAATTTAATTCTCACTGTTTAATTCCATCAGTTAATTTAGTTAAGGCGTTATAACGTCATTTATGAAGACTGACGTGGATGGTTAAGTGAATAAAATTATTTAATTGCAATCATTCTTAACTCGTCGCGTGGTACGCAGACCTAAAGAAATTGTCGTGACCGTCCACATCAGCGTCCGTAAATGTATTATAATGTTTGGACTAAATTGACTAATAAAATTAAGTAATTAAGGCTAAATTGATGGATTTTAAATCTTGAAGATCAAATCGATAGCTGGTTAAGAATTTGAGGATCCAAAATGATGAATTGCTTAAAAAAAAAAGATCTGGCTGCAAAACCATATTTATTTTCTAGCACATTATATATTCTAATATTATATCTTTATTTACTTTTCTAATAATTTAAAACATTTATAAAATATATAATAAAATTCATTATCACCAAGTTTCCACGTACGTACATTAACACTAAATTAAATGTACCAGTCAATGTACACAATTGAGGACAGGTGGACCACAGAAAAAAAGCAGAAAGTCTTGTATCGTGACATATACGCAATGCAGTACTGTTAATACAATGTCATGAGTCAATTAATTTAATCTATTTTTAAAGCTTTTCTTCTTTATGATTTAATTTTTTGTTTTAAATTTTATCAAAAATATTCTAAAAATAATTAACTCCTATTAATTCACGATATCACTTTAATACTATCACGTTATATACCTGTTACACTGTCCAAAAATAGGCTGGACCATCTCCAAGAGATGCTTTTCAGACTCCGTGCACTTAATGGAAAAAAAGTCGACAACTCCAACCTCCGAGATTTCCCGGAAGCTTCGTCTGCAAATCAAAGAGAATCTACTAAACAAGTTTCCAGTTTCCACCCTCTACTTGGCTGACACCACTACATCGTCGGAATGGACGGTCATCAGCAATTACTTGACATCCAACAGTCCTGTCCTCACTAGGACGGCAAAAGTTCACTTCTATAGTTTTGATCCGAATCTTTTTTTAAGACAGATCTTGTTACCAATCTTTTCGTATATAAGAAAACTTTTTAAATTTTTAAATTATTTTAATATTAAAAGTTGATTTAATAGATAATGAAATCCCAACAAGTATAAAAGAAAAAGGAGAAAGGGATACTCGATCTTCATCTGGTTGAGAGTCCACTGGTGGAACATGATGCTGTTTCCAAAATCGCTATCTTAAGAAAGTGGGCTCCCAAGTGAAAATGCTAGCCAACGGAGTGGACGAAAGTAGATTCCAAGATGGAAAAGTGAGTTTTAATTATTTTAAAATAATAAATTAAGTCACATATATTTTTCTTATTATAATATCATATTATTTCTAACATCTACTGTTATTTAAAGCTAACGTGTGTTAATGTCATGTTAATGTTACGTCAATTTAACGTAATGACAGGTAACGGAAATAACTCAATACTGAAACAGGAGTAATATATAGGAGTTAATTTATCACTCTAAAATATTTAGAACTCACCTATAAAAATTAATAAATAAATAGACTCGAATTATATTTTTCTCTAAGGAAATCTATAGTTACCTTCTTGATGTCCAAAGGTGTATCTTTGCCTTCCCCTTGATCTTCTGAGCAACATTTAAAGCGGCGTCCCAGTGAAAGACATGCTGCAATCTTGAAGGCTGGTTGAAGTGATTTAGCTTCTGCCTGAAGTAGGAAAAAGGAGACATGCAGTTCAGACACCAAGAAACTAAGATTGTTTCCTCGTAAAAGAAGTTGTGTACCGATCATCTGCTGAATATTTTCATGGTGCATGCTGCTCGTTGCGTGTTTCCAGATCTGCGGACTTCATGACTGATTAATTGCATGCTGCAGGTGATCGAAGGACTCAGTAGAACTAACTGTACGTTTGGTTCGTTAAAATAAAATGAGAGAAAATAGAATAGAATAAAAAAAATAATAGAGTATGGAATAAATAAAATAACGAATAAAAATATTATTATTTGATGAAAGAGAATAAAATAATACGAATAATATATTCAAATATAAAATATTAAAATCATCCCTAGCATGTATTTTATTTTATATTTATTAAAAACTAAAATTGTAAAAATAAAAAATAAAAAGTTATGAACAGTAAGTGTACGGTTCACATCTTCCACCCCGAGACTCGCGTCTTCAGCCCTCCGCCAGCCTCCTCAAGCCTTCGCCGATCCAGCCCGAGCCACCCAGCCCGAGCCACCGCCGAACCTAGTCGAATCTCCCGAACCCACTTGAGCCCACGTCTCCCCGAGCCTCCTCGAGGGCATTTCACCCACGAGTTCGGTTGTGGAGCAAGGCCCAACCAACTCGTGGGGTCATGAGCCCTCGATGGCTCTAGCCCGGGGCTCGGGGAGGCCTAAGCAGTAGAGAGAGAAACCGATTCCGAGACCCACCGAGCCACGAGAGGGGAGACAAATCGATACGGGGTCTCGGGGCCGGCACGGGAGAGCTTGGTGGGCCACGAAACGCTCGGGAGGCTCGGGTACATCGGGCACAGGCCGATGGTGGCGGCGGGCCCGGTGCAGCGACGGAGACGAGCAGATAAGGCGATAGCACGAATAGAAAATTTGATGAATAATTAGGAGTAAATATGTAGTTTGACATCTATTTCGATTGAAAATAGCTATTCCTAACCAAGGATGGTGGAATATTTTAACCTTTTCTATTTCTCTCCTCTTCCCTTTCGAAAATCCTATTCTATATAACTTGTGAATCAAATACACGAAATAATAGAATAATTTTTTCGGCGAATCAAACATGCAAGAGCTTCTGGTTCTTTCCTTCCACAATTAATAGAACAATATCGCAGCAAATAATGCGAAAGATTTTTTCTCAGAGGCAGCCAGTGGAAAGTCAGGAGGGCTACCCAGACAAATTCAGGGAGGAGTTTAGGGCTGCAGGGGAGTGCAATAATTTTGGGAGGGCCGGGTTGCAGACTGTCCAATGGATTCTCTCCGTACTATATATATTTTGGTGAACGTGCACCCTACAGTTAGCGCGTAACTTCATCCGGACCAGCTCTACAAATGATATTATAAAAAAAAATTAAAAATAATTATATTATATTAATTTATTATATTATATAAATATTATTATGTGATATACTTTTTACTCAGAAACACTCTCTCCTATTCAGGACGGTATCACGGATTAGAATAGATGAGTCAACTTAAATGACAGACCTAGCATTAATGTGTCTAACCAGGGATGGATTTAGGAGAAGTGCTCGGGGCAATCACTTTGAACTCAAAAAATGTATAAGATTTTATACTCATTTTACTAGTTTTATCCATAGTTTTACTAGGTTATATTATTTCGTTTTTTTCCTAAGATCTATCATTTAACCATTTCTATACGAACCACTTGGGATACTTAATGACAGAAACGCAGTCGATCTTTCTCCAAATTTTAGTGATCGCCATTGAAAGAAGAGGGGGAGAATGGAGAGGAACCATGGTGGTATGACACCTGCCACCATCCCGGTCCCGTTAGGTTTGCAGCTGTCGGAAGCTCACAATATCGTTGCATTACCTTTTTGATTATTCATATAGCACAAACAAAAAATTCATAGTCACGTGTATTAAAATACTGAGATAGATTGTCGGCATACTTTTTGATTATTCAAGATCGTTGTGCATGATCGAATCACGTACCAAGTACTTTCACGAACACAAACACACTAGCGTTAGATCCTCGCTATGTAATCGAGCGAAAACTAAACACGATTTACAACATAAGAACCATCTAATTCGATCTCAAATGAGAGTAACACGTAACCTGAACTCACTCATTATTTCTCTCTCAAATGTTTTCTTTTCATGCAGTTCTAACTGATTTCGTGCATGTCAGCCATGTACATTTCTTTTGGTTTTGGGCAGTTTAAAGAGAATGAGGAGTTATAACCTTTCACAATAAATATAACTCCTCGGAGAAGTAAAATAATCATTCATATAGAGGGAGCATTTTTTCGAACTGAGTTTGGTTCAGATTAAATCGATCGGGTCCACATGGGCATGCCATTTATTTGTATTAGTACAAACATCATCACTGCTCGAAGTAATTAGAGAAAAGGAATGAACATTGTTATTCTCATAATATTCAATGTCTGACACCATCAAACCATCCGAAACAAAACCACTATAATAGAAAACATCTCCAAGAAAAATGCTTATGGATGAGCCCCAAACACAAATTTAAAAGCAAGACCCAATAAGACCATAACTGATAACAGATTTCGTCGGATCAGGAGTATGAAAGACTTCATGAAGATACAGTGTGCGACCACCTCACAAATTGAGCTTGTAAGTGCCAATTCCAAGACCTTGCACACTAGAGCAGTTACATGAATGCACCATTCTTCTAGCTAGAACTTGGCAATACTCCACGTGCCCATCTCAACTCCTCATTAGGTGGTTGGTTGCGTTTGAATTCACAATCCATAGAGAACTAGGATTAGCAGTTGAACCATAAGTGACCATAAAACATTTGGAGCATGAATAGTACGTACTTTGCATCAGTGCAATTGCTAACAAAGTGTCCCATTTTCTAACAATCATAATACTTGACTTTAGCCTGAAGTCTCCATGACTTTTTGCTCATCTAGGAGACACTAAATCTTCTAGCACCAAATATCATAATTGTTGCCATCCAGTTTCTCACCTTTAATCAAATCACCGACAATAGATTTTGATGTCATTGTTAAATTTACTCTACATGCCATGGATATTTTCAAAATTAGCACAAACGATTACACGATTTACGTAGCAATAATATAAATAA
Source organism: Lagerstroemia speciosa (assembly GCA_037672795.1). Lineage (NCBI taxonomy): Eukaryota > Viridiplantae > Streptophyta > Magnoliopsida > Myrtales > Lythraceae > Lagerstroemia > Lagerstroemia speciosa. The sequence continues at coordinate 8,385,621 of CM075288.1, forward strand.
CCAACAGAAATAATCAAAGTGTGAGATCAAAAATTTGCCGCGCTCCTAATCATCACCCACATTAACTTGACCATAACTATCAATAAATTTAATTATGACGCGTAAATTTATTTTTGGACAAAATTAATTCACTCAATAAAATCCCCCACTAAATAAAACATGCAATAACTTGTTAAATGCACATCATATTCATTTTAAATTATTCTGAATTTTCAGAATACTATAATACTTTTCTTTAATCAATCAAATAATCATGTGCAATTAAAATGAATAAAAAATATTAAACACTGTGCAATAAATCAGAAATCACTCTCAAACATTTACGACATATTTATGATGCTTATAAAAAAAGTTTCATAATTTTTCAGAATTTATTTAAAATTTTCCTAATTAATCATGCAACTACAAGTGATTAATAATCTGAAAAAAAAAAATCTAACTCAGTGGAAAAGTTTAAACTCACTCCCGAATGTTTTTGCGCCTATAGAGATCTCCAAGCAAAATTTTCGTAGTTTTTCCGATGACAAGCAATTTATTATGAATTTATAACTTAAATTCAGTCATTAAATTATAATAAATTGTATATGCATCTAAAATTTGTGAAAAAATCCGACGCTTCTGGTGTGCTAGAATCCACAGAAAATTTCTCATCTTGGAAAAATATCATATGTTTTATATATTGAGCAAGATATTCAGAACTCATATATTTTCTATTTCCACATTTTCAGAAATTATTCGGAACTTTTTTTATTTTTAAAAAAATTCTGAAACCAATGTCAAAAGTAGAAATTTGAGCTAGGATTGCGACCGTGGAAACCTTTCAACGATCCGGCATCGGAGAAATTCGTACGGCCACAAATCGCAACGTGAGGCTTGAGCGGCAGCGCCATTTCCTTTTCCTTTTACTCTCCATGGCCGGAATTTGCGGTCCACTCGCCTTCCTTTCGGACTCTAGTCGGTGCCTGCCCAATGCCATCCTCTTCCACTCGACAAGTGGAATCCACTATACCTTTCGGTCGGTTTGTCAATCGAATCTTGGGATGAGTCACACTTTCTCTTCCGAGAAGGACCGAAATTTTAGATGTGTTCATGCTATTTTTTTGCACTCAAAAAAATTTTGATCCGCTTCAAAAATTTAAATGATAATAACTTCGTCATACGGTATGGAAACAAGATATATAATATATCGTTGAAATTTCATTTCTTGAAATGAGGAATCTAATGATATAAAAACTAACACCAAAAAATTATCGGCATCAAATCAGGATTAGCAATAACATAACTAGCCTATATTCATATATTGATATTGAAACGATCCCAACCTGGCTCTAATACCAATGTTAGAAGTTCACGATGCCGTTGGATTTAAAAAATATACATATATCACATAGAAAAAATACATATCACACATATAAAAATACTCGGTTGGATTATTAGCGTACGTTTTGATTATTCATGATTATTGTGCGGAATCAAATCACATGCTAAGTACCTTCACGAATACGAACACACAAATGGTGGATCCTCACTATATAATCGAGCGAGAACTAAACACGATTCATAGTACAAGAACCCTCTAACTCGATCTCAAATATAAATAATTTCTCTCACATCTCTAATTGATTATGTGCATGTGAGCCATGTATATTTCTTCTTAGTTTTGGGTAGTTTGAACAGAATGAGAAGCCAGTGAACATGGCTCCTCGAAGAAATAACACAACTATTAGTACAGAGGGAGCATTTTTCTGATTAAGTCGGATTCGAATTAGGTTGATCGTGTTCACATTAGTAGATTGCATTTTCAGAGAGCAGAATTCCCTGGCAAGGGGGCCACCATGTGACGTTCCAAACAATTGCCTGGAAATTTCACTGCTCCTTGTATAAATAGGTGTCTCCATGTCCATCCATTCCATAAATCAAATGCTGGACGAAAGGGGGATGCCAGACCTCTTGAAGTTGGGATTCCAAGATTGACGAGGTATGTTAATTACTTTAGCTCTCGCAAACATGTACGTATAGATTCTTGTATATATTCACAACTAAGTGTGCATATAGAATTTTTTTTTTTTTGGTGAAGTATGGGACCATAAAGGGAATAAACGAACAGAAAAAATTTTATTAGTAAGAACTGATATCATATATCTTATATTAAGTTAAAAACACCAACGAAGGTTGGCGTAAGTGGAAGGGGCTTGTGTCGCTTAAGCAGAGGTGCCGGGTTCGAGCCCCTGTGAATGCAGCAAACCTTCTTGGGAGGGGTCTCCGGGAAACCGCCTGACAGTACCCCGAATCCGGATTAGTCGGACCTTCGGGTACCGGATACCGGGTGGGAAACCAAAAAAAAAAAAATTAAGTTAAAAACAGTACTAAGCATGTCAAATCCCCTTTCTCTACTCTACTTTACACTTTCTTGAACCACTATAAGAAATCATGTCTTTACCGACAAACGTACTGTCTAATAAGCAGACCGAAAGAGAAAAAAATTTGTCGAAAACTTAATTTTTCCATAAAATTCAAGTCAAAATTTCCCTTTATTGAAAAACAGTCTCGTCGGGATATTGTCGGTGAACTTTAGGGCAAAACGGTTAAGTTTTCTTGCTGTGAGCATGGTTTGCCGGCTTCTGAGTCATCCCATCTCTTAAGTCCATGATGATACAGGTGTACTTTCTTGGAAAGTAGCTCACAATTTTCAATTGTGTCCCATCTTTCCTTCGCCAAAATGGCTTTTAAAGAGACGTCAGTTTTATGCAACAGTATTACTTTCTCTGTAGAATTAAGAGGTCCTGAATTTTATTCTGACTATGATAAGTCTTAATTCTGTGTCAAAAAGTTATCCCGCATCGGTTAAGCCTATAAAAAGTTTTAAAATACAAGAAAATTAAATACCACTATCTCTAGTCCTCTTAGTTCTTACAGGTCAACTAAGTATATTTAACATGGTGGATATTTAATATGATATGAGAGCTGAGATAAAATCCTTAGTATTGTGCCCGATCTAGCTCGGGATCATTGAGTTGGATATGAATCCAATTTGTAATATCATTCAACTAGCTGACAATCTCTTATAAACTTGGACAACCTTTATATAATATATATATGTATGTACGTATGTATATAACTCTTCACAACTAAGAATCTTGATGGCATGGTCGTAAATTCTTCTAGTCTAGGCCATTTTTTTGGTCAAAAAATTATTTGTAAGAAACATTTTTTATTCTTATTTTTCTGATAACAATAAAATTACCGTGTGTGCATGATTGGCAAATTAACAAGTAAGAAAAAGTGAAAATTAATAACAAATATGAAAAGGAAAAATGCAACGTCATCGTAATTAATGTTCAGATTATGTGATTTTTGGAAAATTAAATATGAAATTAAATAATAAATTTAGAATAAAATAGAGCAATTTTATAGTAAGACTTGTGAAGATGTAGTTGGTGAAAAATTTATGTGAAATAAGATGAAAGAAAAGAGTCAGCAGTTAAATAATAGCGAATTTATCATAACATCTCATTTTTTCTTGATCTAATAGTTATTAATAAATTAAATTTATATGTCAATGGGCAATTTGAGAAATAAAAAAAGATGCCAAATTCGCGAAAGTTTTCTTATATTAATAAGATATAGATAGATAAATTCAAGTTTATTTTAAAAATTGTGCGCGTCCAACCCGTTTAATCTGAGCCATACGAATCGGCTGAATCGTAAAGTTGACACGAATCAAGCTCAATTCAGGGTCGAAACTATTTCTTGCATAGGATTTCAATACATTCTGCCTAGAATGGAACACTTGTTCGGCTCCAATCACGGGTTCTACGATTTTAACATTAACACTATGGAAAATTTTATAAATATATCATTTATTTTAATTAATAATAATTATAGTAACTGCTATAGTGATTAATACCAATTTGTTCATCTGTCACATATTTCATTGGTATTTTCTCATATCACGTGACGAGATAAGATCACTTCAAAATTCCTCTCTAAAGAAGCAAGGAAGCCTTAATGGCAAGATCGCATTCAGTATAATTTCCTCATGCACTGTAACTGCGTAAGAACTTATTAAAATTCACTTAAGTAGGATATATGTGATAGCAATAGAATCAATTTCTCGTTTAAATCAATTGTGATTGATTCTCATATATTCACGGTAAATGAGTTTTACAAAGTGGATATATCGTCTATGAGGACTGTAATAAAATGGGATTAGAGGTGTGATGACTCTTAATTGAAGACAGTTTGATTGGTTAATTAGGAGCCCTTCAGACATAAAGAGATTTCATTTAATGATATTGTACTCAATTCGAGATCAAATGTCCTTGGTTTGATTCTTGGCAATATGATTTTCGGTACTCTTTTAATTCCAAGAAAACCCATGCGCCTAGCAGAATAATAGGAAAGAGAGATAGAAAATCACGATGAGGATCAAACTTAAAACCCCTAAATTATGAATTTGAATTGTGTATTATTGCATTAAGATTAGAGCCTCTGCAATAAAAGCATGTTATTGAACAAATAGGTAATTGCACTTACCGCGATATCGAGAAAGTCTTAGATGATCATATCTCATCACGTGAACTGATAAAATACTAATCAAGCTGTAATAAATGAGTAAATTAATGTTAATCATCTAAGTAGTTATTTTAATTATTACTAATCAGAGTAATTTCATTTGTTCTTTCTGATTACGTCATTGTGAGATGAGATCATCTAACATTTTTTTTCTTTTATAATCTAAGACCTTTTCTTGCACCATCTTAAGCATTGAACCGGTAGTCGGAGGATGACTTGGATAGAACTCAGGTAGGATTTGGAGGAAGAGTGTCATTTACGTAAATCTCTTTACTCTGATGGGGCTTTTGCTTTTCCTTGATTTAAACATAGAATTACTTTTGCTTACTTTTGAGTAAAAATTTAAAATAAATGGACAGATTTGGAAATATATTCTTCCCTTCGGTTGTCCTCCTCCAAATCTTTCTATGCGTGGGGAAGCTTAGGGTGTAGGGCGAATGTGCCATGTGAAATGGAACTTTTCTCGACGAAAAAAGAAGAAGAATTAATTAATTAATTAATTAAAGAAAACTGGAAAAAAAGTGGGACAATGCACAATTCTAAGGGTGTTCGGATACCGATGCCTTATATTTTTTTATGAGATCTAAATGCCACTGTATATAAAGCCGGTTCATGACTTTTGAATTCGAACCCTACCGTATTGAATATTGGACCCGGAACCTGTAAGATACTATAAATTATAGGTACTATATTGAAATATATTTATGATTTATTTTTTACCTCTAAAATATAAGTTACTTCAATATTTTTTCATGATTATTATTTAATATATTTTTTTATCATAATAAAATATGTGTAATTTTAAGTATATCTACTGTATATTTAAATACTATTTATTACTAATTTTAAGTTATAACGATATTTTACACCTGAAAAATTCATCAAATATACATAATCATTATGTCATATGAAGGTCCGTCGAGTTAAGGATACAAAGGTTTAAACAGTTCATGAGTTGGAGTTCAAATGAGAAAATTATAAATAGTTAAAATTAATCGAGAGAATAAGTTAACATGTTTCAGTTCCGATTCCGAGTGCCATATGTGTTGATACCGAAACTAATTGGTTTCTTCATTTGCTACGCGAGACTCACCTAATTTTTATTAAGATCTACTCAGAACCTACCTAGTATGATAGGTTCCTGGCGGTTCCAGATTTAACCTATACACATGCAGACCCCTACACGGCACATCGAATTCAGGCACACACTTTTCGCCACAAATAACATAAAATACTAAAAGAAAAAGGATGAAAATTATCACTTAATTGTGACCACCAGGCTAACATGTGTGATTACAACATTTGATCAGATGGAAAGTTTTATTATGATATAAAATTTTAATTAGTGAAAATTGTATAGCTTTTTGTATTTAAAATACATGAAACTATTGTATTATAACATTATTTATCAAAATTTACAGGCAATTCAATACATTTATTAAATATAATAATCACAATATTAATTTTAACATTCCTCATAATTTAATCACACGCATTCCAAATCTTTGTCCAGTTATTTATGACACAATTTTTCTCACATACAATCCAGTGTCTCTGCCACTTGTCATTTCAAGATTTACATTCGAATAATAAAATGCTCAATTTTTTTTTTAAAAAAAGCTATGTTGTGTTAATTGGGTATATTGCAGCATTTTCTTATTTCTATTTTTTGTTATTGCATTTTTGGTATAATTATTTGCCTATCTAAATATATTACATTTTCACTAATATATATATATATATATATATATTCTTGGTAATAAAGGAGACTATATGTCTAATACAAAAATAAAAGATAAAGAGAAATAAAATGAGCACATAACCCTTACTATGAAGATTGAACCTCTAATCTCTAGATTGTGATGCAGAGTCTTGTGTCACTGTATCAAGACTCGCTCCTCGATCATATTATGTTTATTTTGCACCGTCAAAACTTACATGTCAATATTGTCTAAAGAATAGAAACCCGTTCGCTGATTTTACGCGTTTTATTTCCATAGATCAAGTACTATATTTTATGAACATGAAATATAATCACAATTTTTTTGACATGTATCATTAATATTCAAAAACTCAATGGATCGTGACTAAATAAATACAAATTTTTTTGGGACATTGAATAAGTGGACTAAAAGAAAGTAGATAAAACAAAAAAGGGGGGGGGGGGGGGGGGGGGGGCGAACTTCGTGGCTTTATAATTTCATAAAAGGAACACTCCATCTGAGTTTGAGTTGCAAAGGTATATGAGTCTAAATTACATAATATGAGAAAAAAAAAAAAGATGAAAAGTTTACTGATAAAAATCAAATCTTAAATCTCTTAATTTTATATCGATGATGATATTTCCTCACCTTTACATGGGCAAAATCTTACTTTGACACTGTTAGTTCGTTTTTTTTGTTGACTCGACATTTTTACACAGTGTCGTCGATCTTTTAAGCCACTAAAACCATCACACGTCGCACCGAAAGCGGTTTCAGATATGATATAATATGCTTACCGAGTATTTTCCCTTTTTCACTTTCAGTATGCTCTAGACAAAATCAAAGTAAAATTCCACAAGAAAATGTCCATGAGCAATGACGACTGAAAAGGGTGCGAATATATTACTTTTTAGTGGCAAGATCTTCTTTTCTTGAAAGCATTTTTACTATATTACTATTTGTTGTGTGAAAAGAATAAAAAGGGCGCTTGAATTGTGAAAGAATCAAAAGAAAAGAATATATTTGCTTACAACATTTGCTCTATTTAATATATAAATATTTATCTCTCTTGTGGATCCTCTACGAAGCTTTACCCAAACAAACTATATATAATTTTGCTGATAAGAGTGTGCAATTTAAAAGATTTGGTCCCATAAAAATTGTATTGAGTTTTGCGGCCCATAGGTTTTTGGGAAAATTGTTGGAAAAATTTTCAGGAATTTGAGAAAAAAAAAAAAGTGACATTTTCCTATAATGTCGGCTAGTATGACGTCATATATATATATATTAAAAAAATCCAGGAGTCTCATTAATTGCTGATGTAGTTGCTGCGCGTATCCAAGGACGAATTTAAAAATCTGTATAAAATTTTATAACTAGCAAAAAAATTAAAAGACTGAGGGAAAAAACTCAAAAAAATAAAAGACCAATGTTCACCAAAATTGAAGAAAAAAATAAAATTAAATTACGCTAAAATGTTTATCCAAAATAAAATAAATTCAAGAAAAGTGAAAAATGGATAACTAAATAAAAAGTCATACAAGAATTACAAAATCAGACCTCGATTTATGTGTAATTTTAAAGTATTGGACCTTTTCATAAATTTTTTGATTGTCATGCCCCTGAAAGAAATTCATCTGAATATTCAAGAATCGCGTTGTAACTCCTAACCGTACAAAAATTAATTAATTATCGATGTAGCTGGTATATATGCTTGAAGAAAATTAACATAAAAATGCATAAATTTGATCCAATAGTATAAATACAATTTTTTTAACTTATCCTATAATTAGTATAATATTAAAATTCTATCCAAATGTCATAAAAACAATTTGGGGGTGTGAACGGATGTCCAATAGGATAGGTTTTGAGTAAATTCTAATGAAAATATTGTAGATTCCGAGTAGAAAAACGAGAAATCGTTTAAAATAGGTTCTGATTCCTGTTCTATTAAATATGTACGCGAGTACCTGTGCACACTTCTAAAAACAATTCATTGCAGTTAAATTTGATCTTGAAAAGCGGAGGCCCAAATATTAGCTAGATAATTATAAATTTCTCTGAAGGTAAATAACTTAAGGGGAAAATAAATAAAATTTTCGTTCGAGAAAGGCTATTTTTCATGCGTGTATCATTTAATATTCAAAAATTTAATAATTAATTAAATTTTATAGGTTAAAGCTCTCTTAATTATGGATTCGTAAGATCCAAGTTTAGTATTTTTTCTGATAATTAAAATTTAGGATAGTACTTAAGAGAAAAGGGTGACGAATCATTTTAACCCACCGGAACAATCCTTTTTGCGTTTGATAATTCAAACCCGTGGCTTATTCTACAGCTATAACGCGTGAATCATAGAGAGACAAGATGTTGCAGTCGATATCACGCGATTATTTCAACGCACGATATGCCTTGGAACATGATCTTGATTTGGTCCCAACGCGTTTCCTAGAACCTATGGTGGAATCAATACCTGTAATTTCGTCGTGGACACACGGAGGTATAGAATATTTGAAGATATGGCTTGTGACATTTTTCCATTTTGGTAATGTAGTGGAAGATTCAAGTTGCTTGTCGAATAGGATCCAACAAGAAGTTATTCGATGCCATCAAGGGCAATATGGACTATCCCCATAACGATATAAAGACATCATTATCCAATAAATACTTTCTATTAGAGTGTAGAATGAAATTTTCGTTTTGTGTCCAGGAGAGATGAAAGCCCTCACTTTTGTTTGTTTTTTTTTTTTAATAAATATTTTCTAATCATTTAAACTAACCGTGGTATATTTTTGTTTAGGAAATTTTAAAGAAACCCCAACATTCTAATTAAATAATTCATAATCAATAATGCATACATTTTTCTCATATAAATTCAACTATTAAAATTCATGTTTCCATCAGTGCTGGCATCATAAATCTGCTTTTTTATATATATATAATTAATTGAAGTTGAAAAAGATCACAAATCGATTGAGAATTAATAAAATAAGAGGCTGACCGGTACTATGCATGAAATTATCAATTATATTGTCAATTACAAAGTCTTATTATTATTTTTTATTAATTAGTAATTTTCATATGATTTTACAATCGAACATTAATTTTTATGACATTATTAATCTTTAGAGAATGTATTCATGAATAGATAAAAATAGAATATATAATTAGAAAAAAAAAATTAAAGAGAAGTTACGATTTTCGATTATAGATATACTTTCGAGTGTAATTTTACAATTTTCACCCTAGTTATCATTTTTGTTATTGACTAAGAGTGTATTCATCAATGGCATTTTTGAAAATTTTTAAAAAATAGACCAACTAACTCTCTTCTCCTTCAAAGGTAATAGAGACACTGAAAACGATTTAGCGCAATGGTTGTAAAATTACCACGCGATTTGTAGGACATTACACTTATATTCAACTCCAAAACTTAAGCGAATATCTGATCCTACTCAAATTATTTTTGTTCTTTACATTGTTTTTAATGAACTCTCTGATATGTAATTATATCTCTTAACACCCATGTGTAATAATAATGTGCCCTAACTTGCAACGTATGCTTAAACACCTTGAACGAGAAGGACAAAAAGCCATGAATTTGATTTTCTCTTCCATACTCGAGCTTACTGAGTACAATTTCTACACTTGGATTTTAACAATTAATCACTAATCGAATATTTTTCTTCTGTGCTTGGGAAACAACCGACCAAGAGTTTTATAATCGGTCTAACGAGGATTTCACACTGCAACTAGCTACGGTACCACATAAAATTATCAAGGGACGTATAAGATGTCCAATCCAAAAATTAGTAAGGGTTGTATTACTTATTTCTCTTTTATTCCTAAGATTTTCTTGTAAACTATGCGATATGTGATCGTATCTTTTTCTAATATATGTCATCTGATATCTGAAAATCAAAGGGGTCTTAAACAATCAAGTTCGAGACCAGTAGGTTCACTATGGGTTAAAATTTTTCTAGCATAAATTTCCGTCTTTTACAATACTTAAACTTGAGACTTTATTTAACAAGCAGAAATGTTAAACCATCTCAACTAACTTAATTATGCTAGTTCATCTCTTTCAACAGTAGTATTACTTCCAACCTAAAACTAAAACATCTCTAGTTTGATTCTTATTAATAGAACTTTTAGTAACTTTTTTTATCCATCCCTTTCTCACGAGGTCTCTCGTGCATCGGATATATCGCGTGATAATACTGACGTGATATATCCGTTCGATTAGAATTTGACATAAAATAAATATCTATGTAGTTATAGCAAAAAAATCCAAAAAATACAAAAAATTTAGTAAAATGGTAAATAGTAGTCTGACGAATGTACAATGTCAGCATGCTATTTGATATATCCAACACACTCGAGACTTTCTCCTTTCTCATTTCTCATCCTGCTTTTAAACACAAATATAGCATACAAAACCATAACAAACCAATGAGAATGTCATAGTGCAAAATCAACGAGCTAGGCGTTAGACCGTACGCGGATCTAGCATGTGATAGTGCAACAATCTTTTTGATGTAGAGAAGGATTGATACTGGTTTTTGACTGCTAACCCAAACATATACACATTGACTCAACGAAGAAGATATTAAAAGTTCACTCGATCTACATAACAATAATTAAGGTGTTGTAACGCGAGGTATTTATTGATAGAACAAAGAAATATATAATAATTATGGTATTTGATTAAGGCAAGGCACAAGGGGCCAGGCAGCCACGTCTTGTTGCAAGGTGGCTGGCTTCAATCATACAAAAGTCGCTTTGCTTGATCTGGAATTCTCTCGTCAGTCGCAAGATGTCGACACGATGAGTTGCTCTGTGATCATTGGAACAGCTAGCACATTACCTAACAGCGATGACTGTCAGTTTCATTTTTCAATTTTTAAATTCATTTAATGGCTTATTAATTAATTAGCATGCTAATTAATCTGGCTCCGTGAAAACAAATATATTTTATTCGCGGGAGAAATAATGCCAAACTCAAAACAGGAAGTTCGTACGATACAATTTTATCGAGATGGTTCGAAACATCTTTTTATAAGTTTTCGAATTATAATATTATGTGCAGAGAAAATATATGATTAGTAGTATTTTATCTTTTAATAGACTGATTCGACTTGAACTTTGATTAGTCAGACTCATTGCATTTTTATATAATGGATGGAATTTTATGGAAAGAACAAGAAGATGAGCGTCGCTTGAAGTTTCTCTCTTTTCCTTTGGTATGATAAAAGAACTGTTCAGTGGTCACTAGTGCACTTTTTTTTTTAGTGTGTGCCTAAAAAAAGTTAGAAAGAACTAAGAATAAACGGGTAAGGGAAATCCCAGCAATGAGAAAGGAATATAGGACATCTTGATACCAAATCGATAATGTACTAATAGTAGAAAGTATCATTTCTCAAATTCAGTTTAGTTTCAAAGGATGCTAAAGATGCTTACCTGGTGACTTCATATTTCGTTAGATCTGAGGTTAGAGCTCTTGATAAGTCGAATCAAGTATAGAAGAAGCCTCGTGTCAGTCATCCCCTTGCTTGAAGAAGAAAGAGTAGTGCCCGACTCAAACTCATTCATGGGATGTTATTTGTTAAAGGGTACGTGGTAAGTGTGATTCATGCTCCTTCGTAAATGTGATTATTAAGATCAGAATCTTACAAGCCATTACAAGGAAAATAAAAAGGAAAATTAATAGAGATATAAAAGTATTTTGCACCACCATTTTCAACTTAAACTTTAAGGTCGTATATTGATTCACTCTTATGAGTCTAATGAAAATTTTATAAGCGTGAAACTTGTCGTTATTAGCCATAATTAAAAGAGAAAATCCAAATCGTCATCAGTATTTCATCCTTACCTGTGCTGTCGGTCGCTGAGAGCTGTATGTTATTATGTGGGACCAAATATTGAGAATATAATTTCGTGTTGAAAATTTTAAAGAAAATCCTAAAGATATAAGAGGAGTATGTATTACGATATGCTAATTTAATTTTTTTTTTATTTTTTGAATTGAAATTGGATAATCTTAGCCTACTGAAAATCTCAAGGAAACTACGAAAGTGCGCTGGAGTTGGTGCGAAATCTTCGGCATGTGAATAGAGTAAATCAGGAATTACAAGCATGCTTTCTAGAGAATACTTACCATAAGTAATTCAGCCGTTCAAGTAGTCATCATGTATCTCCGGTCACGGAGACTGACCGTAATCACCCAAAAAAAAAAAAGGGGTTTGTCGCAAAAGGAAATCATCACAGTACGATGCCGTACGATAGGGTACCTGAAATGTCCTAGTCCATGAGAGGGGAAGTTTTTGCTGATTTAGTTGGTTAATAATTTAATCTAATTGTTTACAAATAATTAATAATTTAAATTAAAAAAGAATCTAATAATTATTACCTTATAATGATTTTTCATATCTACTTAATAATCCAGTGATTGGACGTTAGAATATTTTAGAAAAGATGAGATAAATTATTTTAGAAAGTGTGATTAATGAGGATTAAATCTATAATTGATTTTTTTTTTATCACACAAAGAAGAAGCTCCTTCCACATTTGGGATTGCTCTCTCAATGACAAGAAATTCTCATTCTTAAGTGAACCTACCTCCACCTCATCATGTGACGTGAGAAAGTAATAATTAAAATATAAAAAATAAGTAGACTATCTAGGATTTTTTTCCTTAATGAAAGTTTTGCCCATATGAGCTTGTTAACATTATTTCGAAACTTCTGCAAGCTACTAAACATATTCAATAATTTAATTTAATGGCTTATAATCAACTGATTAATAATAAAGAAAAAAATTTAATTACTCAATTTTTACCTCACGAGTTTGATTATCAGGTTTTGCATTCTTACTTGTCCTTCCAGCATACATTCCCTGTCATGCTATATATATAATCCTCAACGAGATCTTCCATTTTAAGGGTGACAATTTATCAGCGCGACTCCACTTAATCCCGGTGCCTCTCTCGGGTTGCTGCTCGGATCTCTCTTCTGGATTCTTCCGGAAGTTATTCGGCCTGTCCATTGGCAATCTTGCGGTTCCAAGGTAAGTTCTAGCATCTCAATAACATCTCTCTTCACACAGGTAGCGTTAATGGCGGGATGAATGTTCCCATGAGGTTATGTGCAGACATTTGGGAATTCTCATGTTCAAACTGCAAAGGTCATGATGATGGCTGACAATGCACGAATTTTGAAAGCGGCATGACCTTTTCCGGCTCTAGAGAAATCTTCGAATCATCTCGCATGGACTGTGAAGGGCTCATATTTTATCTGGATTACAGAGCAACAGCAGTTTATAGCGGCAGAACTTCGAACACTGATCGGATCGATCCTCTTTCTTCAGAATCTCATCAAGTTTCGCTCGGTTAAGGTGCTTCAACACAGCGAAGAAGACTGTGAGGAGCGTTTAGACGCTTCACCTCAGGTAAGTTCTCCCGGCAATCTTCCCCTCTACTCGTCACCGTTATCATGGATTGGTGAAATTTACGCCGAGAATCGAACTGAAACTAAGCCTGCAACTTAATCAGCCGAAATTCCTACGAATTCTACCCGATAACGATCCATAGCTGTCCGATTTGTATTTGTGAGTGCATTGCCCATCTAGAATGCGTGAATTGGAGTCCAACTTTCTAACTCACCATAGGAATAACGTGATGTTTCGATTTCAAAATCTTGAAAAGCTGCAGGTGGCAGCCACCGTTTCGTTTTCATCATAACGATTCCGTAGATTTTCAATTCACCCCTGCTGGTTTGAGTTCCGTCTGTTCGCCTCTGAAACGAGCATGACCGCTGAGTTGATTTTACTTTGATTGAACGGTTAGTTTTCGTGACTAATTAATGAGCAAAACCGTTTATTTATTTATTTTATTTGCTCAGTATTTATTTATTTCTTTAATTTGAGTTATTTATGTCAACGCGTAGCTCTACAGTTGCATTTTCTAAAATTTCGGGATGAATGCATTTTTTTCCTTTAATTTACGATGTTAACTAATAAGATAAACTATTCTTAAAGTTATAGTGCCGGGTGTCGGCAAATGTAGCATACTTCGGTTGTCTACTTTTTCTTTAGCAAAGTTCCTCTCTCAAATCTCTTATGATCTTCAGCATTCCAACCTCATTGGTAGTTAGGTAGGGACGTGTCCCTGTAGGGCATTCCCCCCTGCCACTTAGGTGGCCAACCCCCACCTTGCTGGCTCTTTTATAAGAGCCCTCCGCGTCAACGCGCCGTTTGGCCTGCGTGCATCGCTAGCCAAAATCTTTTTGGATGAAACGTGTTGGGTAGCGCTGCAGCCTAATTCTTGTCCATAAACTTCGGTGACCTTTTGGAGTAGGAAATGAAAAAGAGAGAGGAGCGAGTTTTGTTTGAATAAAATGAATTTGTATCTATACGTTTGGTTTAGTGGTAGGATGGACATTATGGGATTTTTGGGAGAACATCCATATTATTGAATTGAATAGTAATAGGCAATCCAAAATTTAAAAAAATGCAAGTAAATGCTTTGTCAGATCAAGTAGTGCTGTGGATTGGAGTTCACAAATGGATATGGGTGCCACGTCCTTTCTAGCAGAAACTTTAAAATTGGGTAACGTGGTCCCGTCCTACCAAAGAAACCGCGTTTCGCAAAGCATATCCTTGGGAAATTTCCTCATTGCATACTCTCATTCTCACCTTTGCATCTTTGCATTATTTTAATGCCTTTATTCTTTAGGTTATTTGATCAAAAAATCACAAACTATTCAATAAATCTTTAGTTTATCACGAACCATTTTTTTTAAAAAAATCATGAACTATGCTATGTTTTTCTAATATAGCACGCCGTTAATTTTAACCATTAATTACTGATTTCTGCCATTAATTTTATTAATTGTACAAATAGAGTGATGTTGTATCACACATGGTCTCGGTCTAATCATAAAAATGAAGAACATCTGTTTGCATGCTGATAAAATAGAGAATCCAATAATATTTTTTTAATTTTTGTGATTAAATGGATGTCGTGTCAGATTTCCTTTGTATAATTAGTAAAATTAACTATATATATCAATAATTAATAGATAAATTAATGGAGTGACAAATTAGAAATAGTTTGTAATTTTCTGGAAGAAAATAATTTCTAGTAAATTAGATATATTTTTTTAAAAAAGAATTCGCAATAAATTATAAAATTTGTGGATAATTTATATTTTTTTAGATAAATAAATCTATTCTTTATTAATTCAGTTCGGTTCCGCTACTTTTTTGCTTGTGAGCTTTTTTTACTTTTAGTCCGGCGGTGGACACAAACTGGTACAGTCCAATGTCAAGCCCCAGCAAAACGGGAAGACTTTTTTTTGTCCACAATATGTCGTCAGATGCGGAAAGTGCGGCTGGAGCCAAGGAGGAACAGGATACCTGTGAGGTTGATAAAATTAAAGAGAAATTGAAATAGTTATAATAATATGGATAAACAGAAGTGTTCGGGTTTTAAAAATTAAAAAAGATGAAATTTAGGATGGTAGATATCACTTAGTGCCTAGTGGAATGACTACCAATTCCGTGCAATCCATCGTTTTTCCAAGTTACTAGAACATGTCGTATTGAAATCCTAATCGAAAAAGTGTTTGAAAAATCAAATCAAACCATATCTTCGGTGAAAAATTGGAAATAAGATTTTCTGTATTATCTGTCATAGGTTCCTTGTGCACTTGGCTTTTGAAAACGGCTGGTCTTCCTTTACATGTGTATGCACGTTGATTCAGCAGGTTTTTAAGACTTATTTTCCGTTGATTGAATCAACGCGTTAATTCACGGGAGAAAGCATTGGGAGTTATATATATTTATCGATTTTTATAAGTGAGTCATAAATATTTCAAAGTGATAAATCAAGTCTTATATATTGTTCGGGTTATAATATCGAGTTTTTTCTGTCACTTATTGTTACGTTAGGCTGATATAGTATTGATGGAGCGATGACATAATATTGACACACATCAACTTAAAGTAACAGTAGGTGATGAAAATGACTCGATATTGTAACCTGAGCAATATATAGGTTTGATTTATCATTTTAAAGTATTTAAAACTCATTTACAATGATCGGCAAATATATATGACTCCTAGCGTCTCTTTCTCGTTAATTTATTCTTAACAAAGAATCCCTTATATGTTCTGCTCTTATATATATACATACAATATTACATTGTGTTATATTCTACACCTTACGGCCATACTATTAATCATCCGACATGCCCACAATGAAATGCCTGAACTTTTTAATGTGGGTCATGTGCTCAGCATAGATTTCGTGCCGAACATGAGCATCTGTTGCATGGTATAATTTCCTGACAAAGTTGCTTTTTCCAGATGAAAATACTTTGGAAGAATAATGAGCCGTGGGCGTCTGATTGATTGCCTTTGGCTGGTGAAAACCACTCATCTGAAAAATTTCTTGAATGAGCCGAAATTATAAACTTTTTGAACAAAGGTAAAACGAGGTAAACGTATCCAAGGAAAGGGAAGAGAATGAGCTGAGCATTCTGTTCTTACTAATGAAGGGACTTTTTGGCGATTGATTTTCTACTCTGGAATCCTAATATTCATGAAGATGGAGAATAATGTTCAAGAACAGCGATCTCTTAGCCTCATGGAGAATAATGTATCTCTGATCTCTCCAGAAAGGAAAAAGAATGAAGATGCCACTAAATCTTTCAAACGAGGAAGACGAATGAAAAGGGGAATTGATATGCATGATTGATTTGCTCCTTTTCAATTCTTTGTGCTTGAGAAAAAACCTATATGCAAGTTAGGATGCGTGTACAGACGTTCTCGCGTGTAATGAATGGAGTCCCTTACGTTTTTGGTTCCTTTCACGGATCCAGAGAGAACCTGTCCCTGCGGGCTTCAAGAACAGCATGGCAACCCCACCGGCCATACATAACGGTGGCCACGGTTCAGGAACCAGCCGGTTCTGATTCCAAGAGGTCATGAAACCGGCCCTAAACCTCCTTCCGGACGGTTTAGGAGCTGTTTAGAATCGGTACAGTTTCAATTCAGAACCACGGTTTTATCCGAATTATTAAAATTAAATAAAATTTATATTTTAATTTAATATGTGTAATTTTAAAGCCGGGAAGGGGATGGTGAAGGTAAGTTGGGAAGGGTGGCCAAGGGATGGGGTTAGGCTTTGAAAAGACTAGTGGGGTGGGGGTGTAGGTTTGAAAAAGTTAGTTTCGGTTCAGAAACTGACGGTTCCGATTTCTGAAGTCACTAAAACCAGCCTTGAACCTTGGGTCTAAAGGTTCAGGCCCGGTTCCCATTTTGACCGGTTTCGAGTAGATTTTGACCTAGCTAGTTCCAAGCCCAAAGTAGCTCGTGGCCACCATACAGATGGGAGGCTGAAGTGCTAGCTACTCCCCTGTAGCATAATTTTCTATGCCAATGTTTGATAGAAGCTACACAGAAGGGATAATCTAACTTGAGGACCTGCTTGCAAGTATCTTTGGTTCCCATGCTTGGTCTCCCCTACGATTCTATATTTTGTCTTCCTCTAAACAATTGCTGTCCGTCGCTTTCTGTTTGAATTTTCCTTCAATTTTTAGTTAAACTTGATTAACATTGATGACTTAAAGATACTACTATGTATAAGCTCAGTTATGGTCTTAGTCTCTCTCCTTATTTTCTTTCTCAACATGCTGATTTGCTGGCCTTCGTCTTGTAAAAAATAAAACATAACTCGATTTACTAGGAGAAGACTACCGGAAGTGGAAGCTGCTTCCACCGTCAACTGCCTCCCGGAGCGCTCCGTAGTTTTTTTTTCAAAGTAAAAAAGGAGAAACCTAGCGAAACAGGGAACACGCACACACTCAAAATTCTTTCTTCTTTCAACTGTGGTTTCTGTACTTCTGGTGCGGTTGCCTGTAGCTAGATCTGACCCGGGCATTGAATGTCTCGGTCTGAGAGCAAGTCAGCCGATATCTGATGATATGCTTTGTTAATCGGTTTGAGAAAAGAGTGCGAGTGAGTTTCTGACGGTGCCATCCCTCCTGCGACAGTTGACGAAATGACTGATACTAATCGACAGCCAGACGTGGAAGCTGGCAGAAGCCGTTCCAGCGACGACTCTGATGACTCCTCGGGCCCCTTTGACATAACTAGCACCAAGAACGCCCCTGTAGCCCAGCTTAAACGATGGAGGGTAGCTTCTCTTCCCCCTCTTCTCTCTGTCTCTGTGTTATTTTCACTTTCCACTTCTCTCTTTTTTCTTTTCTTTGAATTTATCTGGAATTACATCGGGTTGACTGTCTGTAGCAAATAGAGCACGAGACTATGAGTAATCAGAATAGTAGATGGCATGAAGCCTCGAAAATTGAAATACTAGTATTCCATTGATTAAGGTTGTATGGATCTCTTGGTCAGATTTGCAGTTTTAAGTATGGGTTTCTTGTTCTAGTAGTGCATCACTAGATAAAATTACCGAGCATTTATGGAGGTTCAAATGTGAAATAGTGTATTCACTAATGTATAGATGTGCCACTATTGACTCTATAAATCATTCTTGGAGTATGCTGATGGATTTTTTTTGGTAATCTGACAGTTCCTCATGCATTCGTTCTTGCCACATTTCGACACGATTAGATTATGAGCTGAACTTTTTGACTCCATTATTCAGTACTTCCCTTCTGCCAGTAGATGTCTCAAAAATCACATGGAATTTTAAGCTTATTGAACTAATTTTCTTGTAGCAAGCGGCACTTGTCTTGAATGCCTCTCGTCGATTCAGATACACCCTTGACTTGAAGAAAGAGCAAGAGAAGCAACAAACATTAAGGAAGATTAGGGCTCATGTTCAGGCCCTTCGGGTAGAAATCTTCTGCAAATCATTGATTTTTTTTTTTAATATTTATTTAGTTTTTAGCTAGCCTCTCTCAGTGCTTTTTCATTGTTTTTAGGCTGCACAACTCTTCCAACTAGCTGGAGAAAAACGTAACGGTACTTCTTCAACCATATATATGTGTTTTTGTGCAATCATGAAATGTCAGGATATAACTTATTCTGGCTAGTTATTTATGTCGCTGCTTATTACAGCCAGGTTAGATATGTATTTTTCTCCTCCTTATGGATTGCAAGATTCCCTGTTGCTTTTCTTGCTTCATGAGATGAATCATTTCCGAGTCTCCGTGAGCCCTTAATTTAACCATATGAATGTTTTATGTGTTTATTTTGCTGAGTACCCCAATGCTGCCTTGTAGTTGAATCTTTCACCCACCTTGAGATACTTTTATATTCCTATGTAAAACCTGAAAGAATGAACTAGTGAGAAAGTTATGTTTGCTATTGTTGGTTTTTCACTGTAATTGTTTCTTTAATCTTGGTGTATCCTTTTTTTTCTTTGGGTTGTTTTATGGTCCTTTGAGAGTATAGATTCTTTCTTTTATTGGATGATGCTCTCCCGTGCTGATGCATAGTTTCACTTTTCAAATTTTGCATCTTTCTCAGAGCTATTTCTCCACCTTTTGTCATTTGGCGAGTCTTCTATTTTGTTAATGTCTAAAATAACTTCATGGCTCTGTTTTATTATCTTAGGAGTTCCGGAGCCCCCAATCCCAAGTGGTAATTTTGGAATTTGTCAAGAACAGCTTGCTCTAATGACAAGAGATCACAATTTTGCTGCTTTAGAAGAATATGGAGGGGTAATTTAACATTGAGAACGTGATTTCTTTTACGATCCAGTTTCTACTTAGAAGAAAACATCAGTTCTCCTGACGGATTAATTTAAATTTCATTCACTTTTAGGTTAAGGGGATATCGGAGCTTTTAAAGACAAACTTAAATAAAGGTATTCATGGAGATGATGCGGATCTGTTGGCACGACGGAATATCTTTGGTTCAAATACATATCCTCGAAAGAAAGGGAGGAGTTTTTGGGTAATTTTTTTTTTCAATTCAACATTTATAGATTCATAAAAAAACTCGGGCTTCCATGGGATATATATTTTATTTGCAAAGGAGATAATATTTGTAGCTATTTTGACAATATTACATTCTTAATGTTGTCCATCTCTCAGATGTTCCTTTGGGAAGCTTGGCAAGATCTTACTTTGATTATATTAATAGTAGCTGCAGTGGCTTCTTTAGTGCTGGGAATAAAGACAGAGGTGAGTTGAGCTACTTCATAGCATTGCTGCTGCTGTTTGGGGTTCGGCTTCTCCTCCCAGAAAAGGATTTGTAACTTGAGTTTGTGATATGTCTATTAAAGGGTTATGTCTTTTGTGCAAGAATATTTTGGTACAGTCGAAGTTTAATAGGCGGCAGGGGGTGTTCATGTGTCTGTGAGCATGTTGGATTTTGTCTCATGTTCATGAATCTCTTTGCACAGTTATCATAGTTTTCGTCTACGATGTTATGCTGCTTCTTGGTGCTTCATGAATGAAATTTCTTATTGAAAAACTCAAGAAAAGGTTTCTGGCTAAACAATGTCAACTGCGTGAAGTTCATGAGGTCTTGATATATTTGTTGATACATCTTTATACATGTGACTAACCTAGTGATTGTGTTCCTCTTTTCTAGGGTATCAAAGAAGGGTGGTATGATGGTGGTAGCATTGCTTTTGCTGTTCTACTTGTCATTGTTGTTACAGGTATTGATTTCCTTTCAGAATTAAATCTAGTAGAATCTAACACTGGCTGTCTTAGCAAACAATCAAGAGGCAGATAGGTGTAGTGAACTTTCTGGAGGTAGTAAATCTACTCTGTCCACTTTGAGCTCTCCTTTGAGTCAATCTTCCTGTTGGAAAGAGTGAAAGTTTGTGGGATTATGTGATCTATTCTTATAAATACAATCTCCAAATGGTCAACGTGTGAACTGTGACGTCCTTCTAAAAACATAAAAGGAGAGGCATAAGCTTTCCCCTTCAGAGAGCTGCATACTGTTTCTTTGAATAAATATTTCATGCTGTGCTATCAAGCTTGTCAATTTAATTTTTCACTGGTCAATAAGTTGTTGAGCGATGTAATAACTAAACATTTCATCTGTAGACTAGTAATGGGCCCGCATATGTTGATCTCTGAAAATTTCAGAATGAACTAAATCATCTGTTTTTAGAGCTAATTTATAATGAAAATAGGTCTGGATTTGATAAAATGCCTGATTTTTTTGGGTTAAAATTATTTTTCAATTCTTTTGCAGCTATAAGTGATTATAGACAGTCTCTTCAGTTTCAAAACCTAAATGAGGAGAAGAGAAACATCCAAGTTGAGGTATGTATGGTTGACCTTTAGTTTTCCTTCATGATATCTCCATGACTTGTAAATTCATGTGTGCATTGACAGGTTGTGAGAGGTGGTAGACGAATTGAAGTTTCAATCTATGATATTGTTGTTGGTGATATTGTGCCCCTCAATATTGGTGATCAGGTACGTGGATTGAATTGTTTCTTCTTTTCTTTGGAAAGGAGAGAGTATCCTTCTTTCTCATTATGCTAACATCCATTTGCACCTTGATGTGATTCATTTTATGTCAATATTTAGGTTCCTGCTGATGGAGTCTTGATATCTGGCCACTCTCTTGCAATTGACGAATCTAGCATGACAGGAGAGAGCAAAACTGTAATCATCTGCTGATTTTGTGCTACGATGATTTCATAACTGCTTTCCTTCGTAATTATATCAATTTCGACTTTTATTTGCAGGTACATAAGGACTCCAGAGAACCTTTTCTGATGTCTGGCTGTAAAGTTGCGGATGGTAGTGGCACTATGCTGGTAAATAATTTCTTCTAGACTATTTAGCTTTCATCTCAGCACATTTGTTTAGTTCAAGTGATGCTTGTTACTATTGCATATTGTTTATCAATCTCTGGCTCAGCAGCTTACTTGAAAATATTAGTGATCCAACCTCGAAGTATTGCAGACTTTATTTTTATAACCTTCTTTTTTTAATACCAGGAAACTGAAATGCTTACCTTGATTCCCTTTTTTCCTAAGATATTGAATAAAATATGGATGGAGTCTCTGGATTGCTTTGAAATTTCTTGAGATTGATATTTGCTTTCTAATTCTTCCTTTTCAAGTAAACTGGCGAAATCTCATGATCTCATTTGTCCAAATTTTCTACTTCTAGGTCACAAGTGTTGGGATTAATACTGAATGGGGGTTGCTTATGGCCAGTATATCGGAAGATACCGGAGAAGAGACACCGTTGCAGGTGAAGTCTCGTTTCTCTTAAAGTGACTTTTTAAAGCCAGTTTGTGGAGCATATATATATATATATATATATATATGTATGTATGTATAGTGGAAATGTAATTTTGACCTCTTAATTATCTCAATCATCTAATAGGTTCGGTTGAATGGTGTTGCTACTTTCATTGGGATTGTTGGGCTGACAGTAGCTGTTCTTGTTTTGACCGTTCTTTTGATCAGGTAAATAGTATGTGATGAAAACCTTCTCGCAATCTGATTTTTATGTGTTTCCATAATGGTAGTTTTTGAGGTTTCTTAAAATTCTACAGATATTTCACTGGGCACACCAAAAATTCAGATGGTACTGCTCAGTTTAAAGCAGGGACAACCAGTGTTGGTCATGCAGTAGATGGAGCTATCAAAATTTTCACTATCGCGGTATGTGCAATTATCACAGTTTTCTGTTTCATTTTTCATTTACATCATTATTCATTACTAACAGTGGAAGTTCAGGTTACAATTGTAGTCGTCGCAGTGCCTGAAGGGCTGCCTTTGGCTGTTACATTGACGTAGGGATTTTTATTTTTTTGTTAATTATAATCATTTCTTTAATTGTGCTCCTCTAAACTTTTGGGGGCTGGTGTTTTCCCTCTAATTTATTTATTTATTTGTTTTTATCTGTATTTAAACAGGCTTGCATACTCAATGAGAAAAATGATGGCGGACAAAGCCTTGGTATGGTGATGAAAAGTTTATATGGATGACACGGTTGGGATATGAGGTTGGATGCACAAGTGTTTTATTTATGATTTATGAGTTTCATTGCAGGTGCGAAGGCTTTCTGCTTGTGAGACTATGGGATCTGCCACTACTATATGCAGTGACAAAACTGGAACCCTAACTCTGAATCAGGTTTCTGATAGTTTAATTGCTTTTACTTTGGGGAGATAATTTGATGTTTTAAAATATTATCTGGCAAACGATCAATTATTTGGTTCAATGTTCATCTTAGTTTGATTCAGTGTGAGTTTTGATCATTCATTTATCTGATCCTGTTTGTAAATAAAAAAGATGGTAATTGTCCGACTTAACAACTAACTTTCTAATTTGAGAAGAACTGAAGTTCCAACATGCTAGGTTACTAGCCAAGTCTGTTTTTCCCTCTTATAAGTTATCGTCTCTCCTAATTCAGATGACGGTCGTTGAGGCTCATGTTGGAGGAAAGAAAATTGTGCCTCCAGATAGTGCTTCTCATCTATCTTCTACACTATTTTCCCTTCTCATTGAAGGCATTGCACAAAATACGAATGGCAGTGTGTTTACACCTGATGTAAGTGTATTCCTTATAGCAAAATGTCATTTGTAAAGATAAAACCTTGTTTAAAGGAATTATTTTTGCTCACTTCATCAGGGTGGGGATGAGGTGGAGGTTTCAGGTTCACCCACTGAGAAAGCCATACTTCACTGGGGTGTCAAGGTTATTGTTTCTAGCTTTACATTCATTACAGATTTAATATTTTCTTCGTCATTTGTACTGTGCCTTATTCATATTGTCGATTGAAATGATTATGCTTCCTTGTAGTTGGGAATGAAGTTCGATGCTGTTCGGTCTGAATCATCGGTTATTCATGTTTTTCCATTCAACTCAGAGAAAAAACGTGGAGGTGTTGCTTTAAAGCTGGTAAGGAAGTCCCTTCTCCTGTATGCTGAGATTGAGGTCAAGTATCGCAGAAGCATTCGTAATTTCAATTTACTACTTTATATCTAAAGGACTAGTAGCTCACATTCTGTTAGAAATGGGTTCTACAGGTCCTAGCTCGAGATAGCCGCAGGACCAGTTAAATCTGCCAGTGAAAATGTCTTCATTTGGATTTCAATTTGCAATTATTTTTGAGATAATGATTGCCCATCTTTCTCGTATGACCTTTTTCATGTCGACTTTGGTTTCTCTCTCTCTCTTCAGGTCTGGTATCCTGATGTTTCAGGATCTGAGTTTTAAGATGTGCCATTTCTTTTATTGATATGTACAGGCAGATGCACAAGTTCATATTCACTGGAAAGGAGCTGCTGAAATAGTTTTAGCATCGTGTACCCAGTATATGGATTCCAATGATCAACTAGTAGCACTAAATGAGGAAAAGGTCAGTGGAGTTATTTTCTAGTGACAGATGATTGAGCACTTGCCATTTACTATGATGGATTTTTCTTTTACAATGTTCTACTGTAACAGAAACAGCCTGCCTGCATTCATTCTTCGTGCCTGCGGAACCTTTAGAATAACTGTATATTTACAAAAATTCTGCAGATAATTGAACTTAGGATAGACCTCGCTGATAATAGTGTTAGGCCATGTGTACCATTCATTTTATCTTAGATCAGTTTGTATCTATGCCATAAACCTTGGGAGTAAGTTCATCAGAAACTAACTAACTGATCTCCATCATGGCGTCCAGCTTTCATTTTTCAAGAAAGCTATTGAAGATATGGCTGCTAATAGTTTAAGATGTGTTGCAATTGCATACCGAACATATGATTCGAAGGATATACCAAGCGATGAAGAAAACTTGAATAAGTGGGTGTTACCAGAGGATGAGCTCATCCTGTTGGCTATAGTGGGCTTGAAGGTACATTTTCCTTGCAGAAAACTTGGTTGAACTTGATTGTTGATGTTTTGGTCCTTGCAAGAGACTGTAACATGTGAAAGTGTTGTAGTTGTTGAGATTTTGGATTTTATTAATTCTTTGTCCAAATGTAGGATCCTTGTCGTTCCAGTGTAAAGGATGCAGTGCGGCTATGCCAAAATGCAGGAGTGAAGGTACCCTTTCACGATGAATTTAATCATCATTGAAAAGATTTTTTTCCATCGACAATTACCATTGGTAGTGATTTATTATGGAGCTCGTTTTACTTGTCATTATTGATCAATGGCTGTGACTCTGGGTTTCTGAGCTTTTTCTCTTGCATTTCCTTTCCATCTAATGTTACTTAATAGACAGTCAGTGGACTAATGATATGCTAGATAAATAATGGATCAGATGTAATTATGAAACATATCCTCAATCCTGTCGAGAATTGAAAAGAACCATCCTTTTTAATGGCTAGGTGCGCATGGTTACTGGTGACAATCTTCAGACTGCCAGAGCAATTGCTTTAGAATGTGGGATACTTGGTTCAAATGCAGATGCCACAGAGCCTAATCTCATAGAAGGAAAATCCTTCCGTGCATTATCTGATATACAAAGGGAAGAAGTGGCGGAGAAGATATCTGTATGTTTAACTGAATTTTGCCTCTCTTTTTTAATGTACACATTGGACAGGAATTTATAACTGTCATTCTGGCATAGGTCATGGGACGGTCATCCCCAAATGACAAGCTTTTGCTTGTCCAAGCACTAAAAAAAAGGGGACATGTTGTTGCTGTGACTGGAGATGGGACTAATGATGCCCCTGCTTTACACGAGGTATTAAAAAGCTCAATTGTTCAAACAAGTCCATCAATGCATTTTTCTTTCTTTGTATAACACATCTTCAACTTTTTCTGGATTTCATTTAGCCAACCTTTTGTATCTACTGAGATGGTGGTATCTTGTTGGTGCTCAGGCAGATATTGGCCTTGCAATGGGTATACAAGGCACAGAAGTTGCTAAGGAAAGCTCAGATATAATCATTCTGGATGATAATTTTGCTTCACTTGTGAAGGTAAGTATCTTTCCTTATCAGTAGAAGAGAACCGCGAATGATGCTGCTTTGGGAGAGAACATTTTTTGCTCAGTTTTGTTACTGTGATCACGTACGATCTTCAATTTGTCTGCTGTGTACAGGTCGTTCGATGGGGACGTTCTGTTTACGCAAATATCCAGAAATTTATCCAATTTCAGCTGACAGTTAATGTGGCAGCTCTTATTATAAATGTGGTGGCTGCTGTTTCCTCTGGTGATGTTCCCCTGAATGCTGTCCAGGTTTGGTTTCACACTCTTCTCTGTCCCTCTCAAGCAACCCCCCCCCCCCCCCCCCCCCCCCCCCTCTCCAAATGACTTGAAAAACTCCATTGCCAAACACATGGTCGCATATTCTGTCCTTTTCAATCGTGCTTGAGCTTATGTGCAGTTGACCTCTCGTGCAGCTTTTGTGGGTCAATCTTATCATGGACACCCTTGGAGCTCTGGCATTGGCCACTGAACCACCGACTGATCATTTAATGCATAGGCCCCCAGTCGGCAGGAGGTATGGATTCTTTCATATTCCCCGACAAATTTCGACACTCTCTGGCTCTGGGTTTTTACTTCTGTGGTTTACCCTCTTTAATGCTAACAAATTCCCATTAATCTCCTTTCTTTGTCCTCATGCTTGGACATTGTTGGCACCTTTTATGCTTTTCACATTTTTTCCCTTTTCGATGAACTAACTAGCTATATTTTCTTGAATTGTAGGGAACCTTTGATTACGAATATCATGTGGAGAAACTTGCTCATTCAGGCATAACTTCTTTCCCTTCTCCAGCCATCACAGTTAGTCCACAATGTTAATACGCAAGTAATAGAATACTCACTCATGTTCCGGTTATGTCAGGCTGCATATCAAGTGACTGTGTTGCTGGTTCTGAATTTCCGAGGTCGGAGCCTGCTGCACTTGCAGCATGACAACAATGCTCATGCTAACAAAGTGAAGAATACGTTGATCTTCAATGCATTTGTCTTCTGCCAGGTAGTAGACAGTAGCTGGGTCTTTTACTTAACAATCAATATCCCCTGAAACTATAGGCTGCCTAGAGAATACTTAGCACCTGCATAGTTATGTTGTTCAAAATCATTTCAAAATAAATCATTTTAGACGTCTCTTTACCTTTAAACAGAAGTTCCACCAGCAATATACTCGAGGATATTTCTGATCTGAATTGTGAAAAGTTTGGGCACTTAGTTGTTTGAATTTGTTTTTATTTTTACTTCATCAACGTGGTTGAATACTCACTCAATGAAGAAAAATGAAATGCTCTACCTTGGAATTTCAGATCTTCAATGAATTTAATGCGAGGAAACCCGATGAGTTCAATGTGTTTAGTGGAGTCACGAAGAATCGCCTGTTCATGGGTATTGTGGCCCTTACACTTGTACTCCAGGTGAGCTGAGTGAGGTTCTTCTGATTCGATTTGTGATTTAGGAAGGTCCGCATGGATGTCAACTTTTGCCATAGTCAATCTCTCCCTTTGCTTTTATAGGTGATTATTATCGAGTATCTTGGGAAGTTCACTACTACCGTGAGGCTTAACTGGAAGCAGTGGATTATATCCCTGGTTATTGCTGTCATCAGGTTAGTTAACAGCATGAACGACTGTGCTTGCTGTCTTATTAAAACCCTCCCCTTACTAACAGTTTCCTTTTATTGCTTCTTTCTCCTCTTTCTATTTCTTGTTTGTCCACCAGTTGGCCTCTTGCACTCGTCGGGAAGCTCATACCAGTCCCAGAAACTCCTCTCAGCGAGTACTTCTCAATAGCATATTACCGCTTCAAGAAAATGTTCCGCCGCCGTCATCACAGAGCCACATAAAGTAATCACTCCCTCTGAATCTCCGTTTCACTCTCGCTTACACTGTGCTCTATAAGCCATAACATTTCTTCACTTTCCTGGGTTAGCTTAGGTAAAGCCTCAAAAAACACATACCGAAGCATCCATATACACAGCCCGAGCTTCTGTAACTTGTCTGTTTTTTGGCTTTGGCAAGTGAATTGAATCCTCCCTGCACGGGTTTTCAGCGGACTTTCCACGTTTTGTGATCAGAGAGCTGACATTCTTTTGGCTTCTGTATTTCCTGTGGGACTCTGAATATTTGAAAGGGTTTCTAGCTACAAAATTTCATGTCACTGATAACAATGACGCTGCTAACCAAATATTTTTCTTACTTGGTTGTCCTTTGTGGAAATGTTTACTGTACATGGTCTTTGTACAGAGAGAGGGATCCAATTATATGCTGCTACTCATGCTTGAGACTTGTCAAGTTATGATTCTTTTCAGCGAGTTGATTGATTCAATCATTCAAGATTTGGATAAATTTCTGTTCCAATGAAGCAGAAGCAATGCATTGATAAATCAATCAAGTGGACATAGAGAATGTGACAGGCATCTCAAACATCCGACGACACTCACCGTCATCCTCCGAGCCATGACTGTTACTGCTGTCACATGATCCTATAGTGCATACTTTCTATAACTTTGATAAGACTGGTTTGCCAAATCGGGCATCCAATGGTCTGGTTGCTTTTAAATAACACACATCTACTAGGTAGAGAGGTCTATTGCATACATAGAAAGGACCCAATTGAAAAATCTATGATAGAATTCGTTTATATATATATATATATATTTGGTTTGCACTACACAGTATTCTAGGTTAGTCGAGGTGTACTTCGAGACTAATCTGCGGTCGGGCTAGGATTCTTGGGAGAAATTTCATCGATCATTCCAACCTGAAATTTAATTCTGGGATCACTCATTTGAGAACTACTGGGCTAACTGCAAGTTGGTAATCTATGATAGAATTGACACGTATGAGAATCAGATTGATACCTAACTGATATAGGAAAGGACCTAACGGGAGAAAATACAGGACTAAAAAATCGATGTAAAATGGACATGGTTGATGTCAAGTGACGTCGAAAATCCATTTGGAGTGCTAAAATGAAGTGGAGAATTTTGAATTCGGTTGGATAGCACTAGGCAGATAAAAAAGTGATTTAGCCATGCACCAGGTTAAAAAATAATAATAAATAAAGACCCTAAAGAGGTAAAACTCCTAAACCTAACTTTTCCAACACAGGCTGCTGTGACTATCACAGACCTCCCGTTACTATCTTCCGTTGCCCGATTCCCCATCTCCAATGCGCTCATGGAGTCATCTCCTTCTCAATAATCATCTTACTTCCTCCTAAACCTCGCCGTATCTCTGTCCTCTGATCTCACCTCCTCGTCTTCACCGACACTACCGCTCGCCTCCTCCGACCACTATTGCAAGCGCCTCAATTCTGCTCCGCAACATCCACGCCTCATTATTACATGACTAGAACGCTGGAACGAGGATAATCAAGAGAGGTGAGGAAGAATATCGTATGGTAATTGGAGCATTGTGAAGTCAGATGCAACTTTCAAGCTAAACAAAACATGCTTGACACGCAGGGGTCTCCTGCAACCGCAGGAGGGACTCCGATGCTCTGGTTTCAAAATATTTATTAATGCCAACTCTCCACTACATGTGGAGACAACATAACTCTTCTTATTGATTCAATTGGGTCTAACTTAGAGCCTCCGTGGGAGATTAAGGTAATAATTCAGAACCTCAAAATTGTCTTTTGTTCGAGTATTGTCGGATTACAGGCTGGCAAAAGTTGTGTTTAGAGGAAGAGTTATTATATTTTATATGGAAAGTAATTGGTAAAATAAAACTAATGTATTTAGTAAGTTGTCTTGAACTGCTAACAAAGCACATAAAATCTATATATCTATAAGCTAAAAGAGAGCCACAATAGAGCTCTCCCGCCTATCCACACCAGAGGAACTACTTTTTTCTTGATTTCTTAAGCATGCAGGTTTCAAAGCTTCCCACTTTTTTTTTTCTTTTTTTGTCTTAATTTAATTTATTTTATATTAATAAATAATAGAATATATTATTAAAAATAAATAAATATCATCAATAAATATATATCAATATTTATCTAAAAAATATTAATACATAATTTATTATTAAAAATTTTTATTTTGAATACAAGAATAAAACTTATGCATTTTATTTTTATTCCGGATTTGATTCTATTGGTATATCAAGAGAATGAGCTTCCTTCATTTAGGGAAATCGAGTCCCCCTATTTAGAAATGAAATTATTTATTAACCTATACACAAAATAAATAATCTATTAATATAAGTGACTAGACTTGAATACAATATACCATTAATATATTGTTGTGGGAAAGAGATGAATATTATATTTATGTCCTAATTTTTAATGTATATTATTTATGTACTGGTAAATAAAAAATTATAAAATATTCACATTATAAACATACGAATAATAACATAGCTCTTTTTAAATAAATGACATTTGTTTGTAAAAAAGACATTTGAGTGTGAGTTAAACGATATAATCATTTTTTAAACATTTCTATACTTTAATATAATTCATTCAGTTCGTTATAAAAGATAGATCGAACCGCAGCGTAGCGCGGGCTCTTTTTCTACTATTATATATTATAATGATTAATATTACAAAAATGCCCAGCCCTTTACGTTGGTTTTGAGGTGGGTCCCAATATTGGTGGGGTTATTGTAATTTTAGAGGGGTGGGTCCCATATAAAAGAGGAATTCGATCCTTTTACCTTGTATAATCTTTTACCACTAAAATTCCTAGACCCGGTAAAGAGATTGAAGCTTGGTAAACTCAAAATATACTTGATTTTGCATACAAATAATATAATTTAGAATGTAAAATAGTCATTTTCCATGCAAAGTTAAAATATAAACTGAATTTGTTGGGTAATAAGTAGAGGATTGAATAACGAGGCTCATGAATTAGGTAGAATAGAAATTTAAACAAACGTTGAAGGGACTTATTTTATAGGATTACCAGGTAATCCAATCTAATAAATGATTTTTGGCCGAAAAAAATCTAGTAAAATATTTCATGAATTAACCCAAAAAAAAAAAACACAGGAACCATGCACCATGTCGAAGCCAGCCCAGTACAACTTCTTTAAATAAATACATAAATGGGACCACAAAGAAGCAAAGCCCAAAAACCTATTTCCCTAACCCAGGCGGCCAGGCGGCCCAGGACCAGCGGCCCGTATCCAAGAATCCGCGCACTGTTGCCTATTTATTCGATAAACCGAAAATAGAGGATCCCTAGCGCGGAGTCTTCCTCTGCAATCATCCTCCGATTCAGCTAGAATTCGTCCGCCGTTAAGGTTTCTTCCTTCTCCTTGTAGTCCCCCTTGTTGGCGAATTGATCATGGGGTTTCTGTTGCTGTTGGATTTACATAGATGATCTTTATAATAATCAGTCGGATTGAATCCTTCCTTGGTTAATCATTCTCATCCTTTTTGGATTGCACGGATGATTCTCAGAGAAAAAATAAAATTCTATTGTTTTGCCTCTGTAATCTTCCTTTCTTCTGAATTTGGAGCCATTGTTAAGATTGATTTGTATCGAAACTGTGCTTTGTTTGATTGATTGTTTCTGCCTGTGCGAATCCCTCGCTAATCGCACCAGACAAGGTGCATTGGTTTCAGCTTTACGGGAAAAGGGGGCTGGGCTGGATTTTATTTGCTGTGAGGAGAGAATAGCGTTTAGACATTACTGCAATATCTAGTTTCTCTACCTTCTCTGTTGTTAATTTATGGTCTGGTATCGCTTTTTTATCTCGTTCTCACATTTGTAGTTGGACTGCGGTTTATCCCGATGGCTGAAACAAAAGCTCCAGAAGTAACAGTAGTGCCAGAGGAAGAGCTATACTACTCGACGGATGACGAAAAGATGACTGCTGACGAAAGAAAGCTTTACCGCAAGATGGTTAGGGAAAGTCAGGTCAGGAAGTGTCTTCCGTTGCTCTTTTTACCTGTTACTTTCAACTTGAATTTGCTTTGGAGTGTTTTGTGTATATACATCTTTGGCCCAACTGCCTAGATGCTTGTTGTTTCAGGGGTTCGACGTCCCTCGCGTACCGGTTGAAGGGTGCGGTCAGATAGTACCACTTAAGACCTTGAGACATTCAATGGAGAACTTGAAATTTTGCTGCAAGGTGGCCATGAATGAGTACAGAAAGAAGGAGGTTTTCCTCAGCTTCCTTTTTTTCTTTATTTGGTCCCAATCATCATCATCACAGTATTAATTAAAAAAAAAAGGCTAGAACAGCTAGTATAGGCATGGCATGCTTGTTGAATGCGCACAAACCGTGCAATACCTGCCCGTGTTTGTGGTATCAACTCAAACCAATCCAAACTGCTTGTTTTTCTCCTAGGTGGGTTTTCTGGTGCTCTTCATTCTTTGACAAGTTCCAAGCTGATGTCCTCCAACTATTCTTGCAGGGTAAAAGACTCAAATTGGTGAAAATAGTGAAAGCAAATCTGCAGGTTTGTTCTCCAATGAACTATTACATCACCTTTGAGGCGAAGGATTCCCATGGCAGAGTCAATGTGTATCAGGCTATGATTCGCTACAGACTCCCAAAAGAGACATCAGTGGTGGAGATCATGCGACTCCAGCCTGAAGCATCATCTTCCGGCAACAGGGATGCCGCTCCCAGTGCTGAGAGTAGTAAGCCTGAAGCATCATATTCCTGCATCCCTGATGCCACTCCCAGTGCTGAGAGTAGTAAATGATGGATATAGTGATGTTGGTTTTTCCTTTGTAGCTAAAGGACGATTGTAGAGGGTGTTTCTTGTGCAAGTGAAATATCGTATCTATTGAACTTGTCGTCAAAAAGCAGGTTCCATGACTCTCCATGTGGATCATCTTGTTTCTAATGTGAAGATTTGCTAGTGCTTTAAGGTTTACTAATGTTTCTAAATTAGAATTGGCGATTTGCCTCTTTATGAGTCTGGCACCCTTAAGCTTTGAGTTTAGCCCCTTGATAACGGTGGATAAGTTTGTTAATGGTAGTTGATTACAGTATGTTTATAAATGTACGTCACATCATTTTAGTAAAATGAATGGTGTTAATGAAGAAAACAGGTGATTTGACATGTTTTGACAATGTGTTAAATAATTATTGATAGTTCATAAATGATGTATTAAACTCGGCTCACGATATAATATCTGTAAGCAGGTTGTTGGTTTCATATCAGTTATGCCACCTACTCCTGAAAAATTGTTTATCAACCGATTAAGAGCAGAAGAAAAGGAAATAAATGAGTGTAGGAAAATTTTAAAAAAAAAAATCATATTACAAGTCAAGCACGCGTTCTACTCCAATGAAGTTTGAGCTCCCTATTATCTTCTTTCCCTTTTAGTATTAGTAGTTAACTATCATAAGGTTTATTTTACCGATCAGTATGTATGCGCGCGCGCTAGGAATGTACATCTT
The DNA here is from genome assembly GCA_037672795.1 of Lagerstroemia speciosa. NCBI lineage: Eukaryota > Viridiplantae > Streptophyta > Magnoliopsida > Myrtales > Lythraceae > Lagerstroemia > Lagerstroemia speciosa. The sequence continues at coordinate 8,419,147 of CM075288.1, forward strand.
CGATATGTACATGGGTTGGCCAATTGGAGATTAGCCGGCGTATCCTAAACCTTAAATCGTATAGCTATTTATATACACATATATATGGAGAGATGCTTTACCATTTAGTAAGTTCAGCCGGTTCAAACTGAATTAACCAGGACCTGTTCGACTTTTAGATGTCAGTGGTATAGATCGATAAAAATATATTGTTAAAAATTTATTGTTACTATGAAGATTAATAATGATTTTATCAGTAAGAAGAAAGTCCTTCAAGAAGAATCTTAAGAAAGGATGTATCGCTGTGTTATCAATAATAGATAACTATGATCGTTTAATATCTTAATTTTTCTCGGTGGAATTTAATATCTTAATTTTTTCGGTGGAATTTAATCTCTCAATTTTAATACAATATTATGAATTAAATAAGAAATGCTTATTGATTCATAGCAAGGAAAATACTTAAAATCAATATAACTTGATAATGATAATTTCAAGTGTACAAGTTTCTTGTGCTTTACAACGATAATAGATAATTGATAGGCTAAGGGTATTGATGTCCCCATAAGATCTTCGAGACTTCTCGTCAGATAACTTGACAGTTCTCAATATGTCTCTACCAGTTGATGGTAGGCCTTCGGGCAACCTGCCTTGATCCTGAAACATGAGAGAAAATCAAATTAGGGGTGATGATCTGATTTGACCAAAGAATGACACAAAGCAGTAGAGTGTAAGATCTTCATATCAGAGTACTGCAAGGTGAATACGACCCTCTATTTATAAGAGAATAGAAGAAATAGTCAAGTGCTGTTGTCCAATAAGAAGATGCTACTTGGCACATGGATCACAATGAGAAAGGTTTTCCTAAAAAATAATTAATTAAAAGCTCAAAAGTTGCTTTACTCTCACAATTATTTTATTCCTTATCATACACTTACCCATCAAATGCACAGTCCATTAAGCTAATAAATAAATTGCTATTTTTCTATCAAAAAAATAAATTTCTATCTGAGAAAAGGGAATTGGTATAGTTAGCATTACTCTTGATCTAAGATAAAGAAGCCATGAATTCAATTCCACACAATTTAGACAGAAGTCCTATCGACTTAAATTAACACTTGGGACAAGATATATTTTACTTTTGAAAAATTATTTTTTAATTTCTGTCCGGTTGGACTGGTTCACTGTTCCGGGCATTGAAAGTTTAGGTCGGTTCCTACCAAGAAGGTTATGAAAGGTCTTGCACCATTTCAAAGTTTTAATAGCTTTCTGCATGCCCAAGTAGCATTTTTTGGGGGAACAATGGACCAAATGCTTCTATGCTTCATCAAATGGTGAGTGACCCAAGCTATCCACAGTGAACCGACTTTAGTTAGCAATAGCCATAGGTTTTTTAGTATACAAGCAGCGTTCCATGGTTCTAGACTTTTAATACCCAATCCTCCTATCTTTCTTGGTAGGCAAATATCAGACTAGGACATCTTTGCTCCCTTTGCTCCTCAGATGTCTCCCCCCCAAGAGGAAGGAGCAACAAATTTGCTTAACTTTCCTTATTACTTTCTTGGGCGGTAAGAAGTGCACACACCAGAAATTAGTCATGCTCATAAGAACATATGAGATTAGTTGAACTCACCCAGTATAAGACAGGTACCTCGAGGCCTAGCAATTAAACCTTGCTATAATCTTCTTGATCAGGGCTGTGTAGTCCTTAGCTGAAAGTTTTGTTGAGATCAATGGAACACCCAAGTACGTGAATGGCAAAGTGTCGAGCTGGAATTTAGTAAGACTAACTAGATTTTGTACTACTTCTATGGGAAGGATGGCACAGAATAGCTCTGTTTTTTCTTGATTTAGTCTCAAGCCTAACAGCATATAGAACTTATGTAGGACCTTTTGGATGGCTACAAGAGGGTCTTCCTTACCATATGTGAAAATCAGTATGTCATCTGCAAATCCCAAATATTAATGCCCAGGTTTTGCAGCATAGGTGATAGCCCATTTTCTTCTCCTGAATTGTTGAATTGAGCATTTGAGATAATCCTTCCATGACTAGTACAAATAGATAGGGGGAGAGGGAATCCCCTTGCCATAAGGCTTTGCCTCCCTTGAAATAACTTTTGAGAGAGCCATTAATTAACACAGAGTACCAAGGGTTCATTGCACAGGTCTTTATCCAATAGATAAATCTCTGGGGAAAGCCAAACACAGTCATGGTATTTATCAAGTAGTCCCAATCTGTCGAATCAAAAGCCTTAGTCAGATCTATTTTGATGGCGCACCTGCTTGATACTATTCTTCTATGGTAGTTATGGACTAATTCAGGTACCAACAGGATGCTGTTAGAGATTCTACTCCCCTTTACAAAAGTAGATTGAGACAAACTGATGAGATCAGGTGGTTTTAAGCCTATTTGGCAACATCTTGGTTATGTACTTGTAGATTGTATTACAACATGAAATTGGCCTATATTCTTTCATTCTTTCATTGTTCAACTTCTTAGGGACAAGGGCTATGGCTATGGAGTTCACCTGCCTTGGGAGGTTACAAGAGTCAAAAAAGAATTTTATAGGTTGCATTGTGTTGGGCCCTATTGCATTCCATGCTTCTTTGGAAAAGTGGGAATTGAAGCCATCAGGCCCTGGGGCCTTGTTGCTATTCAGGGAGAAACATGGCTGCCTTTATGTCTTCATTAGTAACCTTAGAAACAATTAAGTTCTGTTGGGTTTCAGAGATTCTACCTTGAAGTATGCTTTTGAGTTTATTAGTGGAAGATTGAATACCATAATCTTTTTGGCCTAGTCGTTTCTTGAAATAGCTGACAGCTTCCTCTTTGATTTCCTGGATAGCTTCCAGTCGTTGGCCTGAGTCATTGATTAAAGTTCTAATGTTATTTTTATTCTGCCTTGTCTTTCCTGCCATGTGAAAATAGCTTGTGTTTTGATCCCCTAATTGTAGCCGTTGAATAATTAATTTCTGCCTCAACATAGCTTCTTGCTTTTGTATCAAAATGTAGACCTCTGCCTTGCCTCTCTCTCTGTCCTTATGGTTGAGATTTCACAATGGTCAGTAACAAGCATATTCTGCAATTCAGAAAGCTTGTTTCCAGTATACTAAGCTCTGCGCAATCTTCTTGGTTCCATCTTGTGAGTTCTCATAGCTCTTGCTTAATATTCTTCGGGAATTTACACAGTGACATCATCAGGTTTGGTTCCTTTGAGGCTAACCATGATCAATGAACCATGGGTATGAAATTCTCATTTTTGCTCCAGTGGTTATAGAATCTAAATGGTTTTGGGCCAGCATCTTCTAGAGAGCTAGGCTTTAGTAGTGCTGGACTATGATAAGATATTTTAGGATATTCAAATGAAACTTTCGAGAAAGGCCCGTGGTCTGCCCAGACTTCATTTATGAGAACTCTATCTAGTTTCCTATGCTGTAAGCCTTCTTCTCTTCTATTCGACCAAGTAAAATATTGGTCTGTTGGAGAATGGTTTGCTAGTTTAAGGGAGCTCAGGCAAGCAATGAATTCCTCCATATTTCTCTCTTGCTCTATTACTCTCCCATGGCACAACACTGCAATGATTTTAATGTGAGGAAACCCGATTAGTTCAATGTGTTTAGTGGAATCACTAAGGATCGCTTGTTCATGGGTATTGTGGCCCTTGTACTTGTACTCCAAGTGAGCTGAGCCAGGTTCCTTTGATTCCATATGTGATTTCGGAAGGTCTGCATGGATGTCAACTTTTTTGTTTGGGTAAAATGTAGCTTTACTCTTTATATTACTAATCATATATCTGTACAAAAGGAGCTCATAGACTGAGCTCATGCACTATATACATAGCAAAATAGATGATTAAAGAACAAAAGACGCACTGGGGCATTCCCTAGTTTATAAGTAATTTTCTATGATCATCTGTTTTAACTCTCCTATGCAAGTGCGTAAGTCCTAATAGATGACATCTGACAGCAAATTTAATACGAGTCAAAATTCTTTCTCGAGAGAAAGAGGTATCACTGAATATAAACTCGTTTCGAGTCTTCCAGATAAAGTAGGCATAGGCATGCCATGAGAGTCGGTAGACAATGCATGGGAGCTGTTTCCCATGATGTTCCTTAGTTGCTTTGTCGAGCTCAGTATCCCACTGAAGACAACGTTTGGCTTCTCCGTTAAGGTTAAGTAGCTGCTTCCAGATGGGACGAGTGAAAGTGCATCCAAAGAACAAGTGATTCCGGGACTCTCGCTCTCACTGGCAAAATACGCAACTAGGATTTATGCTCGGGTTCCACTTCACTACTCTATCAATAGTGTTGAGTTTGTTCTTCACTGCGAGCCATGAGATAAAGTTGTGCCTCGGGACGACTGGTTTACTCCAAAGAAATTTGTGCCAAGGGACTTGGCTTCCTTTGTCCCTTATGTACTCCCAAGTACTGCTAGTAGTGTAAGAGTTCCTTGGTCCTAGTATCCAATAGATTCTGTCTTCCTGGGATTGGAGGGGTTGGAGGCCAGAAGCTTCTTCCCGTATGGTCTGCATGATGCTGAGCCTGGTTGGTTTCCATCTCCATCCCTCTTCTCCTACTATCTCCAATACTTAATCCTACAAAACAATCCAGTACTAAGTATATTGTGGTTGTGTAGCAATAAATAGAGTGGGCTCAAGGGATGCTAGTTATCAAACCAAAAGTATCCTTCTCCATGTATAAGAGCATGAACTAGGAATAGGTAGAGACTAGAAATTCTTCCCTTTTATGATATATGCATGTAACCAAGTGATCCATAGTGACCTACTCCACTGATGAGGAGCTAGATGAACCTCAATGCACAGACATTGTTCCAAGTAGGCAATTGTCTAATACCCAAGCCTCCTTCAGCCTTGAGCAAACAAACAATCTTCCAATCCACTTTTGCTGCAGCTGCTGGACAGTCCTTAGCTTTCCACATGAAGGATCTACACTTGCCCTCTACGATTCTAAGAACTTTCTTTGGCAAAATAAAAGCTCTGCACCAAAAGTTAGTCACAGAAAATAGTATTGACTGTATAAGTTGTAATCTTCTTGCATAACTTAGCTTCTTGACTGCCCATCCTTCTATTTTGGAAGTGATCTTATATATTAATGGTCTACAGTCTTGATCAGTGAGCCTCCCTGGTACCAAGGGTACTCCAAGGTATTTAATAGGAAATACATCAAGTTTAAATCCACTCAAAGATATTATTCTTCTAGATTGCTCACTAGTGAGTCCTGCCATGAAAATTTCAGTTTTATTGGGATTAAGATGCAACTTTCAAGTTAAACAAAACACGCTTGACACGCATGGGTCTTCTGCAACTACAGGAGGATCTCAAATGTTCTGGTTTCAAAATATTTATTAATGCCAACTCTCCATTACATGTGGAGGTTAAGACATTGTTGTTAGCGTCTCTCGCTTGTAGCTGATAATTAGTGGAGGAGGATTTTTATTTCTCCAGACTACATAACTCTTAATGATTTAATTAGTTCTAACTTAGATGCTCCGTGGAAGATTAAGCTAATTATCCAGAATATTAAAATTGTCTTCACAGGACAGGTATTGTTAGCTTTATTATAAGAAAAGTTGTTGTTTTACATGAAAATTAGTTGGCAAAATAAAATTGTTGTGTTTGCTAAATTTTATCGGATTGTTAAGAAAATAAGATAAAATATAACATTATAACAATTAACTGTGAGAAAAAGTTAACAGTTACAGGTTCCGGGTATCATATGTGTTGGAACTAGAACCGAAACTAGAACTAATCGGTTCCTTCATTCGCTATTCGAAACCTATCCTATTTTTATTGAAATCTACCCAGAACCTACCCAATGAAGTAGTTTCCTACCTATTCCCGGTCTACTCTATACCAGTGGATACCTCTATAAAAAACTCAAAATCACTTAGCCTATATTAATAAGCGATGCATTGAGTGAAATTTTTCACCCCAATTCTCCTTCAAAATCCATTTTCCCCTTGTCCCTGATTTGGTGTTGAATGTGGTGAAAAAATATATAAAAATTCGTTTAAAATAAAATAAAATAACCTAATTAACCTTATACGAAATCTCTAGAAAAAAAAACTTATACAGAATAAAAAATCATATATCACCTTTTAACATGTATTTCTGAGAGTATATGTTTTGTTGATCATCACTTGAGAATGAATAAAATAACTGGAGGTTTTATGATGTTCCGTGATTTTAAGAAATTATGAATTTTCACATTAAAATTATATTTTTTTACTCCATTAAAGTTTTAACTATATTATATTTGGATTATTAGCTTCATAGGTATATGTGATCCAGAAAAAAATGCATGTCTTGTTTATGTGATTGTGTGTTGTGTAATGTGTGGAATTGAACTTTTTCTTCTTGAAATGAACTTGAATGCGTAATATAAAGATAATGATATATTTATCTATTAATAATAATAATTTATATGCGTGCAAGGTAATTTTTTCACATTCATTCCCCCTTATTATGATACATCCAAACAATGCAAGTATTTCTCATTCCTTTCCCTTTCCCTCTATTCCCCCTTCTCTTCCATTCCTTTCACTCCCATCCAAACAAACCCAATGTTGCATCCAAACAATATAATCTAGAATGTAAATGGCCATTTTCTATGTAAAGTTAAAATAGAAATTGAATGTGTATGGATAAGTAGAGGATTGAATAATGAAACCCATGAATTAGGTTAAATAGAAACTGAAAGAAATGTTGAAGGGACTTCTATTTTACAGGATTACCAGGTAATCCTGTCTAATATAAGATTTTTGGCCGAAAAAAAATCTAGTAAAAGATTTCGTGAATTACTTGTTTCCGGCCAACAGATTTAATGAATTAATTAGAAAAATAAGCAGAGGAGCCATGCACCACGTCAAAGCCAACCCAATACAACAAAGTACGGAAAAAAAAGGAGATCGCAAAGAAGCAAAACCCAAAAAACCTGATTTCCCTAACCCAGGCAGCCAGGCCCAACGGCCCGTTATCCAAGAATCCGCGCATTGTTGCCTATTTATTCAATAAGCCGAAAATGGAGGATCCCTCGCGCACAATCTCCCCTTCCGCATTCATCCCTCGATTGAGACAGAGGTCGGCCTCCGTTAAGGTTTCTTCCTTCTCCTTATGCTCCCTGTTGTATGATGGAATCGGTAATACCACTCAGGTATGTCGAATGAGGGTCTTTTTTCTATATTCCTTTTCACGAGTACACTGAATGTTTTTATACAAGGAGATAAATGATAGTTACACTTCAAGAATCACGGGGGGAGTGGCCAAGTGGCCGATTGGCCACATCCTCTTCAATTGAAATGGTAGTTATATTGCTTGCTGAATACATGGGGCTTCATCGTGGGCTAAAACGAGTAGGCCCAAGGCCATGGGCTTGGGCTTGTGAGTCAAACCCTTCATCTGCCCCTGAATTTCTCACATTGAATGGCGCTGGAAATTGGTTTGAGTTTTGAAAATAGGAGACTACCCCTGAGACGACACTTGTTAGGCGGGGACATTGGGAGTTACGAGGCACCTAAGGCAGCAGAAAGAGTGCGCTGTCGTTTCCGTTCCCCGTGCACATCAATCATCCCTTTCCCCGTGTGTATTTATGAGGAGGGCCCTTCCAGATTTCACCAACTTCCTTATTCCTGCTCAAACTCTCGCTCGTCTCGCATCTTCGCCCTCTCTCCTTCTCTAGCTTTCATGGCATCCTTGAGTCGATCTACTCCTGCCATGCCCTCTTTAGGCGAGGAAATCTTTGAAAACAAACTCACCCCTTCTCGGTTCTTAGCCACACTGAAATTAGGGAGGATAGGGGCTGATTTCTCTCCTCCATCGAGGGCGAAGAACCCATAGAACCTCACCCGAGGGAGTTCATGATCTTCCTTGAGCAGATTAGGGCTGGCCTTTGCTGGCCTCTAGTAGAACCAATGGCAGCAATGTTAAGATACTACTACCTGGCGCCGGGACAACTCTCCCCCACATCATGGCGTGTATGGACTGCCTTCTATCTGCATTGTAGGAAGCAAAAGATTACCTACAACAGGCTCCTCTTCAGGTTCTTTTACTTGTTGATTCAAAAGTCTGGGGAGCGCTACTTCTATTTCCAGCTGCGGCACAGGAAGCTCTACTACTCTCTGGTGGTGAATTACGGGTCCACGAACTCGGGGCGGAAGGACTCGTTCTTCTTCATGAGAGACTCTAAGGGTTGGAAATGGCACCGGAATCCCCTAGATGAATTCCCTGATGAAGACCCCTGGGGATCCATGAAGAAGGAAGAGAGCGCCCGGATAGAAGGGTTTCGCGGCGTAAAGATCCATGCTTAGAACATCATTTCTGACGAAAACTTACTCCAATGTGGTCTTGTATCTGAGGCTTCTTGGAAGTGAAGCGTCGATGTAGATACATGCGAACTTTCCAAGGAATTCTTGGCAATTTCTAACTCCCCTCTTTTTTTTTCTTTTGTTTTAAGAGAAGTGCGAATGAGCCATGATCTTAAAGAATCTATTGATGTAGGAGAAGGCGCTGCAAGGAATCCAGAAGAGGAAGCAGGATGATAAGGAAGAAGACGTCATCGTGATCTCCTCCTTCCCGACACGAAGGGATAGCAACGCTATGTCAGGAGGTGAAGTGTCTCTAGAGCAGGAGCCTGAAGAGGAAACGACGTTGATTTAGAGTGCTCGTAGGTCGCGAACCGGGACACCCCTTTCTAGCAACGCTCCGCCCCCTGCTTGACTCCTCCTCGGTGATAGGGCATGAGGATCTGCCAGTGCCGGAGCTAACAACGTTGGATGCTTCGCCACCAGGGGATCCCACGGGGGAGTTCGATGCACTGCTAGAGGGACATAGCACAAAGCGCACTGAAGGTTCAGGCTCCCCACCGCCGTCTACTGGGCAGAGTGTAGAGCGTGTCGAAGAGGTACACTTGGTATGTTGTACTCTTGCCCCTAGGCATGTGTTGACACTTGACACTACGTTGTTGGTACAGGTGTCCATCCTTGATGGCAGCGCTTCGGCCAGCGAGGGTCTCTTGGATGATGTTGAGACGCAGCTACAATTCATTTGTGCCCTTCAGCGCTTCAAAGGGGAGCTCCCCTCTATCGAGTCCTAGGAGGACTTGTTCACCTACGCCCGCTACCACTCCTTGGTGGTGAGTATGCTTACTGAACCTTGGGATTCTGCGATGTAGGGAAGCACTAACCTTGGGCGTGCTGATGGAAGCCTGGCTACAAGAGTGCTCCATCATACCCGAGCTTGAGGGTCGCGTAAAGCGCTTGACCAGGAAGAGGAGCAACTGGAGGAAGCAGCACCGCGAGATGCGCACCAGCATCAAGGGCTTGCAAGCCCAGGTTAATGTCGCAGAAGAAGAGATAACTGGTGCTCTAGAGGAGCTGGAGGCGCTCAAGGAGCAGCTGCAAGAGGAAAAGGCAGGGAAAGAGAAGGCCTAGGCCGAATGGACTAAGGAGCTGGAAGCCTTAAAGGGGCAGCTTGTGGCAGAGAGGGCCGAGGCGAAGAGACTTCAGGCACAATGGGTCGCTGAGAAGGAGGCACTTAAAGCCCAACTCTAGGAGTCCGCCCTGGCAATATCTCGAGCCGCCTCAGAGAAAGCGGCGGAAGTAGAGCGCGCAAAGCAGGAGGCTGTCAAAGCTTTCAAGTCTAGTAATGCCTTCCTTAAGGAACTGACGAGGCACAGTGGCAAGGCTTTGGAGGAGTCATTAAGCTCTGTTAGGGATGACTTGCAGCGTTTGTACCCTGATGTCAGTCCTAGGCAGATGCCAAGGTTCCAGTACCTGTTGGAACTTGAGGAAGCACGTTCTGGCGCAACTCCCACTAACGAGAAAACTATGTAATCGATGGGATTTCGTTTATGAATGGAAGTTTCTATTGTAAATGAAATGTTTTTTTTTTGGCTACTAAGTTATAACCGAAAATTCAATCATGAACAAAAACTTATGCACCTAACTCATGCTGGCCATCCAACGCACTAAGATTAAAAGATTGTGAGAAAGATGCGTTAATTCACCTTGAAGAGAAAGGCTTACCAGAACACGACTCTAGGATTGGTGCGCTAGATTGATACCAGAGGTTGTATCTCAGTTGGCAAGTCTTTTAATGCTTCTCTCGCCCACGGGTCTTTGTTCATGCTTCCCTTTAATCAGGAATCAACGGTTCCGAGCATGCCCCTGGGTCACAATGGTCTTTGTTCCTCAAGTCAGTGAGGTCCTTAACGCTTTAAAGCATGCCCCTGGGTTGCAGGAGTCTTTGCGTGTGCCTCAATCGGTGAGATCTTTAATGCTTTTGAGCGTGCCCATGGGTCGTAGGAGTATTTGTTCGTGCCTCAATTGGTGAGGTCTTTAACGCTTTTGAGCGTGCCCCTGGGTCGCAGGGGTCTTTGCTCGTGCTTATTTGCAAGAGAAACTTGTGCATTAGATGAAAAAGATCAAACGGAGGAGAAATGTTACAGGAGATCAGTAATAGAACTTCTTGAGCGCCTCTGCATTGAATGTGTGCAGTAATGTGCGCCCGAACATGTCCTGAAGCATGTAGGCGCACAGGTACAAGATACCAGCTGTAAGGTGTCGAAAGTTTCGACCTGAGAAAAATAATGGTGTGAGGCTTGCACGAGGCCTAGTTTGGGACTTGAATCGAGGTTGGATTGGAGTCACCACTAAAACGTTTATTAAGGCCGTTTAGGTGCCTAAGTCACTAAGTGATCATGATACTATCCACCTAGGTTTTTTTGTCGGTCTCGAAATCGAGATTTGAGTTCGAATGTCCTGTTACGTATCTTGAAGTTTGAGATCCAAAATATGCCCAAACTTGGCACCCGTCCCTAAGTCTATGTCGTTTGTTTGCTTGCATTTTAATTTGTCCAATTGTTTCCCTAATCGAAGTTCGAATCGATGGTCTAGAATGAAATTCGATAATTTGTACCACAACCCTAGCATGCCACTAACCGAGCTAATCAAAGTGCAGAAAGTAAAGGGTTCCACTATTATCGGGATTACATACATCCATCATCATTTCTCTGTCTCACACCTACCCAATTATATTGATTCGCTCAATACATTGATTTTTCCCTCTCCACATACAATCAAAGTAATGCACATCGACGAGAATACTTCAACAATTATCTATCGACTGAGTCAATCAAAACAAGTTTTTTTTTACTCAAAAAAATGAGGAAGTTAAACTTACAAAAAATTGGAGAATAACGTAAAAATTGGGTTAAATCGTTCAAGACATTAAAAGATTTCAAAAAAAATTTTCTAGCTTTGAAGGACATGAAAGTATCCCGAGGACAGATTTGAAGCAGTCCACGAAGTTCTGGGGCCATATAAAATTTTCTGGACTAATTTGAAACCTCAGGGACTGATCTGTAAATTTGCTAAAGTTCTGGGCTGATCTGGAAAGTTTGGTAAAAATCTGTGGCTGATTTGTGAAGCTCTGAAAGTTCAAGGATTACTCCCTAGACCCTACCAACACTTAGGACTATTGTAAATATAACAAAATTTCAAGGACAGATCTGAAAAATCGGAATGGATGCTGGACTGATTTTTAAAAGATGATAAAAGACATCGATTCGATCTGAAGCAATCTGAAATTTTCAAAAATAGACCCCCTAATTTACACAACACCTAAGACCATTCTAAAACACACAAAAATATCAGAAACGAAGCTGGAAACGTTTCAGAATAAATCTGGACTGATTTTAGCGAGTTGATAAAAGATCCTGAGTCGATTCGAATAGACCGGAGATTTCCAAAAAATGATCCCTGAACCTTAGGAAATATTTAGAGCCACTTTGAAACACATTTTCGACCCAGAGTTGACCTAAAAACTTCAAAAAAGTGGTCGGGTTGATAAAGAAAATTTTAGAACCCGACTTTGAATGATTCTCTTCATCATCACGATTTTTGCACAACCTTTTTTTAGTCGTTCCACGATTTTCTTATAAAAAATTGTCACGGCCCGAAAATTTGGCAGAGTTTCCCCTTATTTTTGTCACATTCCACATTAAAAATAAACCTGCCATAACTTCAATTCAAATAATATCTATTGCACCATCACATGCACAATCATAACTTATCCTTCCATTATCCAAAATAATCTCAACCAAAAACTCAGGTAGTAACATTATATACAGAACTATTATAACTATAATTTACATACCCTTAGGATTTAAATACAAAAGGCTCTACGATGATCCCCGAAACAAAATGGCTATTCCAAGTGATTCGTCCCTTTCTACTTAGCTGCACAGAAAAATATCGCAGGGGATGAGTTGCAAGCTCAGTGAGTAAATTATTCTAAAATAAAATGAACTTCTATATATCTATTAAATATTCGAACATCTTAATCCCACGATTTACACTGAACTTCCAATCTTACCATCATAATATCCTCTACTGCACATATATACAATATACATATACTTATTCGTATAACTCACATTATTATACATAAAATACACACTGAAATTCAATACAAACAATAAGTAGTCACAAGGCCGCATTAATCTCGTGGAGAGTTATGACGGTACCGTGAACAGTCGTCTGTTTTGTTTCCCGCCGGATCAGCGGTCGGTCATTTGTTTTATACCCCGCCGAATCAGCGGTCGGTCCCCCGTTTTATATCCTGTCGGATCAACGGTACTACACCCATGGCCACATCAACCAATCAATCATAGTTCATCTCAATAACTATAATTTATAATTTTCCAATCCATAAATCTCATATTTCTTACTCATCAATATCATATATATACATGTGTGTGTATACTCATACTTTCATAATCTCATAACAATTTTTATTAATACAATAGCCATGTATCATAATTAATATATATAGAGAGCTTCATTTTATAAGAGAATAAAATACTCACCACCCCCTTCACCGATTCTTCACAAATCTTGGTTTTCGGGAGGTCTATTTTGGATCTCCTCAATTCCTATCATATTAATTATAGTGAAAATTAATATATACGAACATGTATAATATAATCTCATATGTATTTAAATAAAATAATTATAAAAATAATCATACTAATACTTATGGAGCTTAATCTACTTCACCATGATCAATCCTATAATCTTAACTTATCCCATTTACCATATTTTATACCTAAATCATACCAACGATAATATACTCTTCAATAATAAAATCTACTAAATTTGAAATGGATATCATTTACATCATATTTATATTACCTATTTCTCCTAGAATCTCTCGGCTCGCATTCTTATTTTCCTCAATCAGACAATTGTGCCGCTGAGGAATATGATGAAATTATATACCATGATCAACTCTATAACCTTCACATATCCTATTAATCATACCTTTATACCCAAATCATAATAACGATAATATACTACTAAGTAGTAAAATTTTACTAAACTTGAAACTGATATTATTTACATCCTATTTTCCTTACCTAATTCTCCTCTTAAGCCTCTGATCTTCTGCGTCTCCAGCTCCTTCTTCCTCTCTGTGATTCTGCTCAGTGGCTAGAAATGACAAACAATGAAAAGCTAAGTGGATATATATGTGGGGTTCCTAAGCCGGTGGGGCAGAAGAATTTTATAATAATAATAATAATAATAATAATAATAATAATAATAATAATAATAATAATAATAATAAATGGGCTTTATCAATCCTACTAGGCCTTGAATGGGTTGGACTTAATTTATGGGCTCACAAAAATATTTTTTGATTTTCCTTATTTTTTTCTTTTTTCATTTTTTCATTTTTATATTTTCTAAAAGAGATGAGCAATATATATTCATTCTAAAATCCTAACTAACAAGTTTCCATTTTTTCAAGGATTCTCTCTTTTTTCTTCATGGAACATGAATCCTAATTTTGATTTTTTTTGTCATTTTTTGTATTTTCTATTTTTCGTAAAACATTTATTTTGAAAAGGAGAAAAGAAAAGGAAAGAAATTATTTACAAGGACAAGGCCTAAATGCTGATCAAGAAGTTATACCTATAACCGACGATGATGACGATGTCAAGGAGTGAATGAGTCTTTGCCTTGGTTTGATGTCGAATACGGTCACCATCGGGATTTGAGGAGGACTCCTCGATTCACATGGACTCGGGCTCGATCTTGATGATTAGCACGGCCTCGGCTCGGATCGGTGAAGAACTCCAAGTCGGTGTCGAAATTGGGCTTGGATCGGCAGTGGATTCGAAGACAATCGAATTTGGCACGGAATGAGAGTTCTTGAATTTTTTTTTCCTCAACACATGAGTCTAAGAGTGGATATTCAAGAGAGAGTTCAATTTGTGTTTTTTTGTATTCAAGATGTCCCCTTTTGCAAATGAATGGCACATGTATTTATAGAGGAAATGTTGTGGGGGCTGAATCGTAACACACCAGAAACTTCAGGGGCTGAAAATGGAGAACAAAGGAAAACAAATAAAACAAAATAGAATAAAAAATGAAAAAGAAATCAGAAAACAGAGAATAGGACAGACGAAGAACAGAGGTGGGGAAGACAGTGAAGGAGATGGAGGTCAGGAAGTCAAGGGAGGCAGCCGAGATGCTGGTAAGGGACGGGCAAGGCGACTAACAGGGGAACTACGGCCGGTCAGAATGCCGGTGCCATACACAGTAGCCGGCCCACCGAATCTCGAGGGAGCGGCTGTGAGGGGGGAAGAAAGAGAGAGCTCGGTCTGAAAATGATCGTGGAGGCTCGGGAAGGTCAGCAAGGGCGGCTCGTCGATGGCTGACACAAGCGGATATTAGAGGAGGCGTGCACGACATCGGAACAGACGATTTCGGTGCTAAATTGAGAGAGGGAGTGAACGAAAGTGACCGAGATGGAGAGAGAAGGGATCGGGAATGGATGGAGATGGGATCGGGACAGAGCCGAGAGCTCGACGAAATAGTCGGTGTGGCCGAAGGTGGCTAAGAAGGCCATCCCGTGGCTGTCTTCGAGCTGCTTGCAACACTCTGTGGGTGGGGGGTAGGTGGAGGAAGAAGACAGTGAACAACATGTTCACGTGGACTCCTCTTTTTTTTTTTTTTTTTTTTTTTTTAAGTTTTCAATTTTTTTCTTTAATGTTATGTATGAAATAAGATAAAATAAAAACAAATAATAAAAAAATTAAATTTGAAATAAAATCTAAAATATGGGACACTAATAGGAATGAAACGGGGTTTGACCAGGTCAAAATTGAGTGTCTACACCAGCGATGCGGTATGGGCCTTCCCACTTTGGAGTAAGCCTAGTGACCTGGTCTTCGTAGGAGAATTTATGCTGGCACAAAACTTGATTGTTTGCCATTTCGCTAGAGGAGGCGGTCCTGTGAGTAGGGAGGGCTATCTCCGCCGGGATAATCGCTTTCGACCCATGAAGAGGGAAAAAGGAGTTTCCCCCGTTGTGGCCCGTGGTGTTGTGCGGTAAGCCCATAGGATGCTGTCTAGCTCCTCAACCCAGCTCCCACCATGGGCGGCTAATCGGGTGCGGAGGCCATGTAGCAAGGTCATGTTGGTAACTTCGACTTGACCGTTGGTCTGAGGGTGTGCCATGGAGAAGCGATGCTCTATGCAAAGCTCCTAGCACATGTCTTGAAATGCTTGTCCCCTAAACTAGGTCCCATTGTCTGAGATAATGACACGAGGTATTCCGAAGCAGTATACCACCTGTTTTAGTACCAACTTCTTGGCCGCCTTGTCAGTGATGGTGGCTACAGCTTCGACTTCGACCCACTTGGAGAAGTAGTCGATGGCGACGAAGAGGAAACGACGTTGTGCTGGGGCCGTGGGCAGCGGTCCTGATATGTTAATACCCCACTTAGCGAAGGGACACGGAGATTGGATAGTTGTTAGCTCGCAAGGGCATCACGCTGGATTGCACTCAAACGTTTGGCAAGTATGGCAGCTTCTCACCAAGGCCTGAGCATCTGCCAACATTGAAGGCCAGTAGTACCCTTGTCGCAGAGCCAGGCACGCAATGGTACGGGCCCCCTGATGCCCTCCTGCAATTCCTTCATGAAGTTCCCGTAGCACGTAGTCCCCCTTTCGCGGACCAAGACAATGCAACAAGGGACCAGATGCGTCATGCCTGTAAAGCGTCCCATCCAGTAGCGTGTATCTCGCCACTCTCGCCTTGGTGCATTTGGATTCGATAGGGTCCAAGGGGAGTTGGTCACTGTCCAGGAATCTTATAATAGGCATCATGCACGATCCATCGTTTCTGTTGCAAAGTACATTGTTTCTTCATGGTGTCCCCTTTAGAGTCGTAGCTACCATTCAGTTGGTTGACGACGAGCTAGGAATTGCACTTTACCCGTAACTTTTGAGGGCCCACTCCTCGGGCGATAAGGAGTCCAGTGATGAGAGCCTCGTATTCTGTCTCATTGCTGGTGGCGGGAAACGAGAACACAAGACTGTAGGTGAGGGGATTGCCGGCGGGGGGCATGATGACCCATCCGGCTCTAGAAGCACGAGAGGTGGATGACACGTCAGTCATTAGTTCCCACACATTTGAGGGTGTTTCTTCTTGAGAGTCACTTGGAGCTTTTGGCGCTACGCTAGCGCTATGAAGTCCGCTAGCGCTTGAGCCTTTATCACACCCCTGGGTTTGAAGCAGAAGTCGAACTCACTCAGTTCCACGCACCACCTGCTTGAGGGGCTGATCAGTCATCACCGTAATCGTGTGCACATGAAAGCAAGGTCTCAACTTGTGTGCTGCTGTCACCAAAGTGAGAGTCAGTTTTTCAAGAGAGAGAGATATCGCTGTTCAGCGAGGATCATGATCTTACTGACATACTACACCGGTCGTTGTGAACAGTCCCTTTCTACCACCAATATGGAGCTCAAGGCCACATCGTTGATCCCCAAGTAGAGGAGCAGGTCCTCCCTTAAAGAATTTGCTAGGCACAGGGGTGAGCATAGGTATTCCTTGATTTTGAGGAAGGCCTCCTCACAATCTGCCTAGCCTTTATCGAGGCGAAGAAGGAGGAGCACTTGTCCTTTGCTCATGAGAGAAAACGCGATAGGGCCATCAGCCTTCTGGTGAGGTGTTGAACTTCCCTTATCGTCCTTGGGGATTGCATGTCGTTGATTGCTTGAATCTTTTTGGGATTCATCTCTATCCCTCGATGCGACAACATGAAGCCCAGGAAGTGCCCCGACCTGATGCCAATGGCACAGTTATTTGGGTTAAGACGTAAATTGTACCGTCTGATTACCTCAAAGGTGGTGCATAAGTCGTCAGTATGGGTGGAGCTCTTTGTTGGCTTAACGATCATGTCGTCCATGTACGCCTCCATGGTTCACCCCAAACTTGTGGAAAACAATTTGTTCACAAGGTGCTGGTAGGTGGCCCCAACATTCTTCAAACCGAAGGGCATGACCCGATAGCAATAGATGCCATCGCCCGCGTAGAAAGCCGTCCTTTCTTGGTCATCGGGATGCATTGCGATCTGATTGTACCTCTAGCAAATGTCCATGAAACTGAGGAGTTCATGCCCGACTGTGGCATCGACCAGTTGATCTATCCTGGGTAGTGAATAGGCATCCTTAGGGCAGGCCTTATTTAGGTCGGTGTAATCCACGCACATCCTCCACTTTCCGTTAGCCTTTCGTACTAGGACGGCGTTCGCTACCCATGTGTGAAATCGAACTTCTGAGATGAAGTCGGTAGCTAGGAGCCACGCCACTTCCTCCTGGACAGCCTCGCAGCGCTCCGCCCCCAACGGCCGATGCTTTTGGATGATGGGTTTGCGAGAGTATTGATTGCAAGGTGGTGTGATATTATATGATGGTCAGTATTGGGCATGTCTGCAGGTGACCAAGCAAACAGGTCAGAAAATTCTTGCAACAATGTCCCCAAATCGGCCTTACATGTGGGGCTCAAATCGGTTCCTATACTAACTAGGCATCCTGGCGGGAGTGAAATTTCCTCCAGGGTTCCAGTGGGAGTGGGGCGCCCAGCCTCGTCTCTTGAGTCGGGCTCAATTTGTAAGGCCTGCCTCACCCGAGCTTCTTTCAGCGCCGCAATATGGCAATGCTTGGCCTATTGGTGGCAACTGCGAATAGTAATTGTCCCCTTCATGGTGGGGAGCTTGACCATCTGATGGTGTGATCGCGTTGTACGTCGAAGAGACATCAACCACGAGGAAAGTGGTCATGCATCACAAAGCCATGGGGTCCACCCCTAGTTGGAAAGGCAGCGTGATAGCGCCTTCATTAAATCCGACAAGGGGAGCATCCATTGGAACTAGCTTGGACTCATCAAGGCCCATCTTCTTGAATGCAGTGTAATAGAGTACATTGGCCGAGCTTCCGTTACCTCAAACCCACCAATATCCGCGGCTATCATCAGGGCTTCATCCGTTGCTGTTGTGGGCACGGAGGCGGCGTCTGCCTTCATAAATGTGACGGAATAGTCCAGTTGAGCGCCAAGGCACTGTATTGTCCCCGCCGCTCGCTTAGTACGGGCACTCTCGGGACTAGTGATGACATGGATTGTTCCCCAGTTTGCAGGTCGTGGTGCTTCCTCGGAAGTGGATCTGCCTCTCCCGTGGGTCGTAGTTGGCAACGTCGAGTAGTGCCTATTTGTGTCGCGGCGTCATGTGTTGCCTCCGGGAAGTCGCCTCACATACTCTTGCAAGTGCCCCTCTTAGAGCAGCCGCTCGATTTCAAATTTCAGCTGTCGGCAATCCTCCATATCATGGCCCACCGCTTTGTGGTAGCGGCAATACTTGTCCGTCTCTCTCCCGAGGAAGCCTTTTGTTTTTAGAGGGGTACGGATTAGATGCTGCTTTTCCCCCCTTGGCCAGGATCACTACCCAAGGCGCCAATAGCGGGGTCAATTTCTCTTGCTTGCTGTCATGCAATCTCCGTTCCTCCAAGCGCCCGCCGGTGGCTTCTTTCCACTTACTTTCTTTCCTCCTTCAATCAGTTTCCTCAATAGCTATGAAACATGCCGTACGCGCCGCCAGGTCCACAAAATCTTTTGGAGGATCGAGGATTAGGTTTTTGATGAACTCGTCATCGTGCAGCCCTCGCTAGAATGCGGCCATCTTTTCTTTCAACGTCAGATCATCGACCTCCGCCGCTACCTTGACGAGGCGTTCATACCATTGTCGGAGGGATTCCCTCTCCTTCAGCTGCATTCCGTAGAGTTCCATTGGGGTCCGCTCGATCCGGAGGGCTCCCGCGAAGCGTTCCAAGAATCTATCCTTCAGGGAGGCAAAGCACGCTATAGACCTGGGTTCCAGGGAGTAGAACCAATCCGTAGGTAAGCCCTTGAGCGTACCAGGGAAAAGGAGGCACTGAATCTCATCGGAGGTGCCTCTCCCTAGTAGGGAGTTGACATGTATCTGGAGGTGATCACAAGGATCGGACTTTCTATCATAGGGAGTAATTTGGGGGACCTAGAACTTCGGGGGTAGCGTCACTACCGGATATCAACCGAAAAAGAACTAGTGACATCTTCTTCAGTGGCGGGGAGCCCATACTTTCAACAATTGCTCATGTCTAGTGCTTTGGCCAACTATCCTTCTAACAATTTCTATACGTCTTGGGCGGTCAAGAGATTGCTTGGTGGCACTGATAGGCTCGGCAATGGGGCTGGGCGTGAGGTCAACTCCTCCGCCGTAGGGGGTTCCCCCGCGGTGTCGCCTCCACCTTCCTGTCGTTCACTCAGGTGCCGCGATACGGCGGCCTCCACCATGGCGGCGACGTGGTGTTCGATGAGTTGTTCCACCGCATTTCGGGTATGTGGGGGAAGGCTCCCCAGGAGGTCAACGGGAGCTTGGTTCTCGCAGCCCCCAGCCGGGGGGTCATCGACGAGGTCTGCAGGTCATGGCAGGACCAACGGCCACGCAGTCTCCATGAGGGGGACCAACGTATCTGGTTTCTCTACCTTCTCTGTTGTTAATTTATGGTCTGGTATGGCTTTGTCATCTCATTTTCATTTTTTGTAGTTGAACCATGGAATATCCCGATGGCTGAAACAAAATCTCCATAAGAAACAGTAGTATCACTAGAAGAAGAGCTATACTACTCGACCGATGAAGAAAAGATGACTGTTGATGAAAGAAAGCTTTATCGCAAGATGGTTAGGGAAAGTCAGGTCAGGAAGTGTCTTCCATTGTTCTTTGTTCCTGTTACTTGTTAGCTTTAATTCGTTGTGAATGTGTTTGTTGTGTATACATTATTGGCTTAACTGCCTAGATGCTTGTTGTTTAAGGGGTTTGATGTCCCAGACGTACCGATTGAAGGGTGCGGTCAGATAGTACCAATTAATACCTTGAGACATTCAATGGAGAACTTGAAATTTTGCTGCAAGCTGGCCATGAATGAGTACAGAAAGAAGGAGGTTTTCCTCACCTTCCTCTTGTTTCTATTTGGTCCTAGTTGAGACATTTCATCACCATCATGATCACAGTATTTAAGTTTTTTCAAAAAATAAGGATAGAATCAGCTAGTATAGGCATAGCATGCTCGTTGAATGCACACAGACCTTGCAATACCTGCCCGTGTTTGTGGTATCATCAACTGAAACCAATCCAAACTGCTTGTTTTTTCTCCTAGGCAGGTTTTCCGATGCTCTGCATTCTTCAAAAGCTCTGATCCGACTTCTTTAACTATTCCTGCAGGGCAAAAGGCTCAAATTGGTGAAATTATTGAAAGCAAATCTGCAGGTTTTGTTCCCCAATGAACTATTACATTACCTTTGAAGTGAAGGACTCTCACAGCACAATCAACGTGTATCGGGCTATGATTCACTATCAACTCCCAAAAGAGAGATCGGTGGTGGAAATCATGCGACTCAGGCCCGAAGCATCATCTTCCTGCATCCCAGATGCTGCTCCCATTGCTTAGAGTAGTAGATGATGGAGAGGGTTCTATGACTGACTATCCATGTGGATCATCTCTTTCAGTATGAAGATTTCCTAGTGTTGTAAGATTTACTAATATCTCTAAATTAGAATAGGCTATCGGACAACATATGAGCCCCTTCATGTCCTTGACAGCGGTGGATAAGTTTGTTTGATGTTGGTAGTTTAAAATATGTTTTAAGCATCCATTTATGAAGTCTGCCATCTAAAATCATGTGGAATTTGGAAGATCCTGTGTGCATCTGGCATGAATGCTAGCTGATTGGGTTTCAGATCCATTGCCCGGCAAAGTTGGAGGCTCATCCAAACGTGAATGCTAAAAGAATGCTTTAATTTTCTAGGTATCAGATTGAAACAGTTAGCTGGGTGTAGGATTGAATATTTAAACAGCGAATGCTTTCCGGAGACGAGTGGTTAGCACTTGATCATCTGGGATTATGAGCCATTTGGTTTAGAATGGAACGCTCATGATCGGATGATTGTGATTAGTGGAGAGCTCGTTCAGAATTTTCTTTGCAACTCAAATGCAACAAGAATGGATTCAAGACGTATGATGATAAATGTCAAAATAAAGTGCAGAAGAAATTTACCAGCAGCAGACACTACACATACATACATACTAGCTACATATCGAGAAAATCATTGAAGTTCACGTACTTTGGTGCTGAGATTTTCCAGCAAGGATTGAGCAGTGCTCTCCCCTCCATCAGACGCCCTCTACTGGCTTCTGGGAATCTGATAACTAAGCTCTCTTTATTTCTTGATACTGAACTTTCTGTTTGGTACTTCGCACTCATTACAAATGAGAACATTACATCAAACGTAATTCTTAACCAGAAAAGCTAACTTGGGTGAGTGTTCAGTCGATTCTTATATGTCGTTACATGACCACTTTTCATCAGTGGAACCACCTGAAAACTAATTATATTACGCATATCCTACTTTATATTATGAAACTTATGGGCGGGATATGAAACTTTTGATACCGATTTTGCCAGGGAGGGTGCTGTTTTCTTTCATACTTCATCTAGAATTTTTGCAATTTATCACAGTAATCGATCAAGGGAGTACAAATAACGTTAAATTATACATGGCGAGATTTATCTAGACTGCAAGAAACTTTATGATCAAGTAACAACAACGAGTCAGCAGCATGTCACCAAAATACAATGCGGAAAAAATCGGCCTTTAAATTTTGACATACGAATAGGAACTTTCTTTGTAGGCTCATAACCTTCATTGGCTCCTAGTGAAAATTGACATGGTCTGCAACTATAAGAGATGAACTTATCAAGTGCCTAAAGAGCGATGCATCGGAATGGATATCTCTCTACTTTCAACACAGGAAAAAAGAAGAAAATTAAAACACTAGCTTGCTATTATCATCAAACTGAACAAGTTAAGTATTTGACTGATCACGAGCATTACCAAACATCAACAGAGTAAGAATAGTGGCCATCACTTGACTAATATCCACCTTCTTCTGTTCTATACTGATAGTTCCATCTTCCTCGCTGGGTCTAGAGCACACCAAAGGGGTAGGCATAAAAAAAAGTAGTTCATTGACTCTCCTTTAAGACACTTCAGAAATTTACATGTTCATCACTTTTTGGTGAAAGTAAGAGTCAGTAGCTAGGGTTTGTTCCATCCCGTGGTTTGGAGTAGTTCTGGCTAATACAGTAATGGAAGTATTTATTAGAGGTGTTGCCATTAGCAAGGGATTCAGACAGGCAGAAACAAACAATCATCCATAACACAGCTCTGATGCAAATTGATTTTAAGAATAGCACCAAATTCAGAAAGAAGTGAAATTACAGTGACCAACTTAAGTTTCAGAGGCCTCCCTCACTTTTGAAATCAACCTGGTAGATTTACCCATGCAATACTTTTTTTTTACAAGAACATGATTTATCCAAATCTTCAATGATGGAACCAACTCACTGACAAGAAAAATAGTTAACAAGTCTCTGATCGGATCCCTCTTTCTGCATTAAAAAAAAAATCATCTTCACAAAGACAAACAAGTCATGGAAATATTAAATTAGAAGCACCAATGTTTTTGGTGACCTTAAATTTTGCAGTTAGAATTGTTTCACTGCATCACAGAAAATAGAGAATCCCACAACTCAGCTTTTCAATCACAAACTACGGAAACTTCCTCTAAATCCTAACTGCTCCTATATAATTGGAAAAGAGCAACGGTAAAATAGAGATTCACTGCCAGGTGGGAGGGATGACTTCATGCAAACCTTGGCATATCCTCCGACTCCCCAGTCCTCTCCCCACCCGTTCTTGACCAGCCAATAATTCATTGGTTTTTCTCTATTCTTCATTTTACCACTCCTCTTGCGTCTCTTCAACATCTCAGTTCCGTAGCCAACTATCAGTACACAATGTGTACCTAACTCCTCCTCGGGAACCTTTGGACCCATGTAAATTTCCTGCATAATAGAATAATTTTTTATGAATGGGAAATATAATATATATTAATTTACAAATAGAGAATTTATACACATACATCCTTCAATGTCGTTAATCCATCAAACACTTTCATGGCAGCAGCGACAGGTTGTTTGTTTACTTCCTCCATCAGAGCCTCTTCATCTTCATTCGGAATCAGACAGAATGATCGAACAAATTTCTTTGATACCTTTTCAAAAACAAAAACAGAGTTATTAGAAATATCAATATGAGAATAAATATATAACTTTAATAAAAATGCAAAACTAGATTAATTTATAAACATTCAATAACACATACACCATCAAGAGTTTGTGGCAGTCCTCTCTTTGCCTTGAACGGATAATCTACTTCTAAACTTATCCCATTCTTCATAATATAGCGGAATGCTTGGTTGATCGAAAAATTATAACATCCAGCACTGTCGTAAGTTGTATCCTCTTTATCCTCCTCTTCATCGTCATTATCATCCTTGTGCTTTGGTGATGGTTCATTACAGTCGATAAGCTCTTGTATCGATAAATGGACAAATTCCTTCATGTGTATTTGATATGCGCACTCCACTGCTGCAGCAGCAGCTATCGCCCAGCAGCAAGCTATGCACACAGTAAGTTAATGTTTATAAGTAATAAATCATTAAAAATATTACTAATTTGAGATTTTACTTACAACAGCTTAGTTGATTGCGAATTGGGGACATCGTGATTTCCTGTCTCCAATCTTTAGTTGGGAGGATCTGAAACAAATAAGTTACAAAGTATGCATTTAGATAGAGGATTCTTCCCTATTTCATGTCACTGAACAAATAAAAGGCAAAAATAAATCATATATATAGGATAGAGAAATTACTTTTCTTAGTGACGTTGAACTCCCTTCCATTTGATATATTTTTTCCTATGAATAAACATGATCAAATAAGACTGGTTGCATTGTTGTGAAGAGAAAAATCATGCGGTCCGAGATTCACAAGGAAACTTACTCTCCTGGAAATTAAATGCACCAATCGACAAATATTATGAGAAAACTAACAACCCACAAATAATTTATTTTTCCCCATACCCTACAAATAGTTAAGTGTAATTTTAATTTATATATTACATGATCACAAAATACATTTTTCATTCAATTAGTTAGGCATGATCAGTTCCACTGCACGTCATTTTAGCCGATTTCCTTATGGGTCATGACAGTTTTTCAGACTCCGATTTCCAAATGAATAGAAAACGGGAATAATCCTATAGTACTATCAGAAGCAGCTCGATGGTCGACTAAAATGGGATGCTCAAATGAGAGAATTAGGCAAAATTCTTTTCCAGGTTCCTATAAAAGCTGAAAAAACTGAACAAGGAGAAAAATCAAGAATTTTTTTTTTTTTGCCTTAGCCTTTTCTAAAAGCCTTAGCCTTTTCTAAAACCGTATAACAGCAGGAGAAGGTGAGAATTAGATATCATATCTTCAGGATAAAAAACTAACTGTTCAGCGTCAACTATCAAGTATTTCAAAGGGTTTCTGCATTCCTCATTCTGTCCTCCTTTTTTCCTATTTCTTCCATCTTTCTGGGCAATGGACAGCACTTTAACCCACAAATTTATTTAACTATAAGTTATGCTTTTAGAAATTTGTTTAACTAATTTATCAAAAAATAAAAAAGAAACTTGTTTGACTAAAGGAAGTAATACTGTAATAGTCCTCTATCAAAAAACAAAAATACTGTAATAGTAACAACATCAGAAGCAGTAGCAAGCTCACTGTCCACGAAAATGGGAGGTCAGGTAAGACAAAAATAGAAAATATTCCTCTTCGGGTTCTACAAAAACTGAAAAAAATGGAGATGTTAAGTACAGAGAAGAAAAATCAAAATGTTTTTGCCCTAGAATGTATATAAGAGCAGCAGCGTGTGAGACTGAAGATTTAATATATTCAGGATGAAAAACTAACTTTCAGCATCATGTATTTCATGGGGTTGCTGCATTCCTCAGTAGCAAATCATAACAAGCATATTAAGATCATAGAGAGGGGTTTTACCTTTTTCCTTTTGAATGATAGAGCTTACAGTTCAGCAATGGAGCTCGTCGTCAATGGCGCCTAGCTTCTGCGAGGGAGAGAGAAAATGAGAAGCTTAGCGAGAGTTCTCAAGCGCTTCCGCGAGGGAGAGAAAATGAAAATGTCTTGTGAGAGCGAACCTGGTGAGAGAGCTATGAGACTTACTCTGTGTCTGTGAGGGGGAGAGAAGGAAAAGCCTGCCTGAGAGTTTATGGTGAGTTTCCGGGCGGGCGGGGTGCAGAGTTTTTTCACGTAGGCTGTTCTCTGTCCTTTTATGGACAAAATTACCAATACACCCCCTTCCTGCTTGCCTGTTCACAGACATTCCATTTTCGTTACACTTTTTTCGTTCTTCTACGTGCACCGCCTCCTACTCCTAGTGTTTAACACCAAAAAAAAAAAAAAATTTCAAACTGAAGTAGGATGGATTTATAAAGGAGTACACCTCTACCAAAGTGGATTGGCAAGTGATAAGATGTCTCTTCTTCTTAAATAAGGATCGAGTTTAAATCTTGTGAATAAAGAAAATTCACTTCTGGATAATAATAGTATATATAAAAAAAATTACAGTTCTCCGGATATGTTTTCTTTTTCATAAAACTGTCTCTATTTTAAGTGAAAAGACTCGGAGCATGTTATTCAATCTATAATGTTGGTTCATCTCCATTCAAATCAAGTGATTGCCAGCTAAAGTGGATTGATTAAGGTGGTAGGACAACTCTTCACCTTAAATAAAGTCTCGTGTTCGAGTCTCGTGAATCGAGAGAATTCGTGAAAAAATTTAAGTTATTGCCAATCTTATATGACACACATTCATGTCATTTTTCCTGCTAATAATTATCAGACATTTGAGCATAGACAGTGTTAAAAAAATAACCATGTGTTCAAGGATACACGGTCCTCGGTCCTAATCGTACCATGGTAATCTATTTCTCGAAATAAAACATTATCAATTTATTTAACTCAAAGAATCACGAAATCTTGGAAAGAAAATCATGATAAAAGTGAAAGAATTAATTTTCCATCACCAAATGAGCAGTTTTGTGAATGAGAGAATCGACACTAAATTCGTTGATGGTGTGGTGAAAATTTTAGTTTCTAATACTGTGGGTGCATCTCACTACCGCAGCTATGATCTGAATGGTGGCAGGCCACGAGGCTGTCTTCAATGGTACGACCAAATCTAGGAAAGTCATTCTTACAAATTAAACAAATCTGGTGTGCATAAGTTGGTATCAAGAAGTCCAAAGAGCTGTTCAAGTTCAACCGAGTTGGCTCTATAACAAGTAAACCTCTCCCGATGTTATATTTGATGCTGTTTGGTCTGTGTCTTCGATTATTCATGTTCTTCCATTCAAACATGGAGTTGCTTTAAAGCTGGCAAGAAGAAAGTCCCTTCTCATGTGTGTTGTTGAGCAGAGGTCATGTATAGCAGAAGTATTCTTGACTAGTGTTTATCTCAAGAACCATTAGCTCACATTCATCATAAACTAATTAACCAATATCTCCATCATTGCATGCAGATTATGTTTTTCGAGAAGGCTATTGAATATATGGCAGCTTATAATTTAAGATGTGTTGCAAATGGGTCCAAATTCAAATGATATCTCAAGCGATGAACATCGCTTGACTAAGTGGGTGTTATTAGAGGATGGCTCATCGTGTTGGTCGTAGTGGGTTTGAAGGTACATTTTCCTTGCAGAAAACTTGGTTGAACCGGAGAGTGAATGTTCTAGTTTGCTGCAAGACACTGCAACATATAGAAGTGTTGTAATTGTTTAGATTTTTGGATCAAATTCAAGACACTGCAACTTGTCACCCTGGTATTAAAGATGCAGTGCAGCTAGTTATGCCAAAATGCAGGAGTGACAGTACTCTTTCAGAGTGAGTTTTGATCATCATTGGAAAAAAAATTTTCAATCAACAATAACCATTGGTATGATGATTAGATAATGCAGCTCCTTTTACTGGTGATTATTGATCAACGGCCATGACTGTGTGATTATAGTCAGTCAATGGACTAATTAACGGTTAGATGAATAATGCACGTTAAGATCGGATGTAACTGTGAAATACATCCTTGATCCTGTCAAGAATTGAAATGAACAATTCTTTCAAATGGCTAGGTGCGCACTGTTACCGGTGATAGTCTTCAGAGTGCCAGAGCAATTGCTTTGAAGTGTTGGTAAAATAAAATTATTATATTTGGTAAGTTTTCTTGAATTGTTAAGAAAGTAGATAAGACGTAATATTATGATGATTGATCTTACAAGAGCGCAACAGTACACTTTTTTGGATTTTGAGATGGGACCTAGTATTGGGGTTGTTACACTTTTAGATGTCGGTCCCATGTAAAAGAGGAATTCCACACTTTTGCCTGGTAAAAGTCTTTACGACCAAAATCCCTTGATCCGGTAAAGAGATTGAGGCTCATAAAACTTAAAATATACGTGATTTTGCATCTAAACAATATAATCTAGAGTCATTTTCCATATAGAGTTAAAATAGAAATTGAATGTGTTGGATAAGTAGAGGATTGAATAATGACGCTCATGAAGTAGGTCGAATAGAAATTAAAAAAACGTTGAATGGACTTATTTTATAGGATTACCACGCAATCCAATCTAATAAACGATTTTTGGCCGAAAAAATCTAGTAAAAGATTTAGCAAGGAATTCCCATTTGAATGATTCACAATCAGCAATATCATTACTTGTACTAAAACTGAAAAAGTCTTTTTAATCTAGTAAAAGATTTCATTAATTAACCCCCACCCCAAAAAAAAAAAAAAAAACAGAGGAACCATGCAGCATGCACCAATACAACAATTTTAAATAATAAATAAATAAATGACTGAGACCACAAAGAAGCAAAACCCAAAAACCTGATTTTCGTAGCCCAGGCGGCCAGGCCCAACGGCCCGTTATCCAAGAATCCGCGCTTTGTTGCCTATTTATTCAATAATAAACCGAAAATACAGGGTCCCCCGCGCAATCATCCTCCTCCCGATTGAGCCGGACACCGTCCTCCGTCAAGGTTTCTTCCTTCTCCTCATGCTCCTCCCTTATTGACGAATTGATCATGTAGTTTCTCTTGCTGTTGGATTTGCATAGATGATCTTCATAAAAATCAGTCGGATTGGATCCTTCCATGGTTAATCATTCTCAACCTCTTTGGATTGCACGGATGATTCTCGGAGGAAAAAAAAAATTCCATTATTTCCCTCTGTAATCTCCCTTTCTTCTGAATTTGGTGCCATTGTTAAGATTGATTTGTATTGAAGCTGTGCTTTGGTTGGTTGTTTGTTTCTGCTTGTACGAATCACTCACTAATCGCACCAGACAAGGGGCACTGGTTTCAGCTTTACGGGAAAGGGGGCTGGGCCGGATTATATTTACTGTGAGGAGAGAATAGCGTTTAGACATTACTGCAATATCTAGTTTCTCTACCTTCTCTGTTGTTAATTTATGGTCTTGTATGGCTTTTTCATCTAGTTCTCGTTTTTGCAGT
Source organism: Lagerstroemia speciosa (assembly GCA_037672795.1). Classification (NCBI taxonomy): domain Eukaryota; kingdom Viridiplantae; phylum Streptophyta; class Magnoliopsida; order Myrtales; family Lythraceae; genus Lagerstroemia; species Lagerstroemia speciosa. Next base: position 8,448,004 of record CM075288.1, read on the forward strand.
CGGACTGGAGAGAGTATCCCGATGGCTGCAACAATCGCACTGGAAGAAGAACCATACTACTCGACAGATGAAGAAGAGATGAATGATGAGCAAAGAGAGCTTTATCACAAGATGGTTAGGGAAAGTGAGGTCAGGAAGTGCCTTCCCTTGCTCTGTGTTCCCGTTACTTTTCACCTCCAGGTGCTAAGACTTGCTGTGAATGTGTTTTGCGCATATGCATCTTTGGCTTCACTGCCTTGCCCCTTGTTGTTTCAGGGGTTAGACGTCCCTGACATACCAGTCGTTGGGTCCTTTCAGATAGTACCACTCGACAACTTCAGATATGGGACAGGAGACCTTGAAATTTTGCTGCAAACTGGCCATGAATGAGTACAGAAAGAAGGAGGTTTCCCTCACGTGTATTTTAGATGGTTTCCTTCTGTTTCTATTTGGTCCTTTTTTGAGACATTTGATCATCATCATTATAATAGTAGCATTGGTTTTAAAAATATCAAGGTAGAATTTGTTGAATGTGCATAAACGAGCAAAACCTGCCTTTGTTTGTAGTATCAATTCAAACCAATCCAAACTGGTAGTTTTGTCTCAGTAGGTTTGTTGCCGTTCTGCATTATCTGTGAAGCTCTTGCGTGACATCCTTCAATTATTCATGCTGCAGGGTAAAAAGCTCAAATTGGTGAAAGTATTGAAAGCGAATCTGCAGCTTTGTTCCCCAGTAAACTATTACATCACCTTCGAAGCAAAGAATCCTCGAGTGTCTCGAGGTGATGTCAACGTGTATCAGGCTATGATTCACTACAGACTCCCAAAGGAGAGATCAGTGGTGGAGATCATGCGGCTCAAGCCCCAAGCACCATCTTCCTGCATGATCATTGTTGCTCCCAATGCCGAGAGTAGTAAATGATGGAGATCTTGATGGTGGTTTTTTCGTTTGTAGCTAAAAGATTGTAGAGAGCATTTCTTGTTCAAGTGAAATATCATATCTACTGCACTTGTCATCGCAAAGTAGGTTCTATGACTATTCATGTGGATCATTTCGTTTTTTATGTGAAGATCTGCTATTGTTTTAAGATTTACTAATGTTTCTAAATTTGAATAGGCCATTTGCCTCTTTATGAGTCTGGCATCCTTAAGCTTTGAGTTTAGCTCCTGATAACGGTGGATAAGTTTGTTAATGGTGGTAGATTACATTATGTTCAATGCATCCATCCTTCAAGACAGCTATCTACAATCATGTGGAAGTTTGGGTGATCCTGTGTGCATGAGGATGAATACTAACTGACCGGGTTTGAGATTCATTGCCTGGCGAAGGTCGAGGCTAAGCAATATCCAAGCCAACTAAATGCTTTACTTTTCCAGGTATCAGATTGTCTGGAATTGGCTACTGGGTGGGTATGGGGAAACCTCTTTGCAATCCTTTGCTTCTTTGGGAGAAGAAGTGGATATTTAAACAGTCAGTGCTTTCTTGAGATGAGTGATTAGCACTTGAGCATTTAGGATTACTAGTCATTCGGGCAAGAATGGGACACACTCACGGTTGGATGATTGTTCCTAACCAAAAATGAAAAAAATCATAATATATAAAGATGAGTTGGACCAAAATCGACAAGAAAACAGAGCATCCTTGCATTTCCTATGTGGCATACCCAACATAGGAAGGCATGTGTGGTCCAAAAAGTTCTATTGCTTCAATTTTTCTTAAATTTATTGATGGAAAATAGGTTAATATCCAAAAACTTACGCATTATTAACGTTCTTTTCTAGTTATTAGTGAACATAAAAACTTATCTTTCACCACGTAGTTTGTGATCTTCCGAGGTAAAATCTTGGCATATTCAAATTGATAATGTGACTTGTGTTGGATTAAGTCCTGATTAGAAAATGTAGAGCTCCCATGCCGGTTGCCTAATAATTTAGGAGTAACAAGAGATAGGTACATGTGACATGATACTCGAGCCAGTTTGTCCACGTGAATGTTACGTAACCTTTTGGCCGAGGCGGCCTCTTCTCTGTGAAAAAAAAATATTAACGAGTTCAAGATCTCAACTAGTTCGATACATCTTGAAAGACGTTTGCAACCGAAATTGCCATTTTGGCAACTTTTAGCGGAGAATTCGTTCGGCATTTTCTTTGTAACTCAATTACAACTAGAAAAGAATCAAGAACTATGACGATAAATGTCAAAATAAGGAGCAAAAAGAAATTTATCAACAGATAATACGTATGCATGTATTATGTAATGGGGAGAAAACAATTGAAGCTTACTTGGTGCTGGGATTTTCCAGCAATGTTCGAGCAATTGCATCTTCTTCCCCTCCATCAGACGCCCTCTACTAGCTTCCGTGGGTCTGATAACTGAGCTCTTCGTTTCTCTGATCTCTAGTGTCCGATACTCGACTGTGGGTCCTCTTGATACTTCACATTCATTACACATGAGAAAATTGCATCTATTTCTTCTCTAAAATGAATTAATAAAGCATGATTCTTGAGCATAACAGCTACCAACTTGGGTGAGCACTCGATCGACTCTTATATGCCGTATCACGACCACTTATGATCAGCAGAACCTCCTCAAAACTCATTATATTATTTATATCCTACTTTATTATGAAACTTGAGGCCGGAATATAAAACTTTTGATACAGATTTTGCCAGGGACGGAACTGTTTTCTTTCATGATTCCTTCTAGAATTTTAGCAATTTATCGCAGTAATCAGAGGAGTGAAGTTTGATACAAATAATTTACCCCCCCAAAAAAAAAAAAGAATTTTGATACAAATAACGTTAAATTACACATGGTCATTATTACTGATGGGTATGGGTCATGAGCCCACACCCTGCCAAAGGCCGGCCTGCCGAGGCTGAACAGAGAAGCCCACTGTACTCTGCAGTGCCTATACCTGGTGGCTCACTCATACCTGAGCAGTTGGCCCGTATCTCTGACGCCGCTCACGCCCTGGGGATTACATATCCTGTGATTTGTGCTGATTTATGATTAATTTATACAATCTCTTACTTGTATATAAGGACTCAATGTAATCACAATAAGACACACAGAAAAATTACCCTTCATTCTACTGGTTTACTATCTTCTCCGCATTTCGAACGTAACATTTGGCGCCGTTTGTGAGAAACTGAGCAAGAAGCCATGGCTCGAACCCGCAGCAACCGAAGGGTAGCCAGTTCTGCTCGTGATCAACCCCTCCTGCGACACGCATTGCCCCATAACCCCGAGTCCGTGCCTGACCCTACAAGAAACTCGCCAGCCAACCCTCCCCGCGCTGAACCCGAGCATGATGCGCTGCTCAGAGCCCTCCTTGCGCACACATGCCGAGCTGTGGAACAACTAATAGAGCGCCGCGTTGTCACCCTTGTGGAAGCCGTCGTATCGAGGCATATGAATATGAATGAATGACAAGAAGGCGCCGGAGATACTATGGGCATAGCCTGGGTTCCTCCCCCCGCCATGGCGGCTATGGGCCCATGCTTGGCATCTGCTCCCACTGAGGACGACGTCTCCCAGGCTGGTAATAATATGACTGCCAGAGAGGTGCAGAAGTTGGTGGAGGACTGCGTAGCTAAGGCTCTGGAAGAAAACAATCACTATCGGTACGACCTTCCCGCGGTGGAGGAAGATGTTACCAGCCCTTTTTCCGCCGAAATCCAGGCGATCACCCTGCCCCACAAGTTCAAGGTCCCACAAATAGCCTCTTATGATGGCCAAGCTGACCCTCGCGACCATCTTCGCACCCACATTAACTCCCTGTTGGGGAGAGGAGCCACCGATGAAATCCAATGCCTCCTCTTCTCGAGGACACTCAAAGGTCTCACTGCGGATTGGTTTTACTCTCTGGAGCCGGGATCTATCGCCAACTTCGCATCACTAAAGGAGAAGTTCCTGAAGCGCTTCGCGGCTCCCTTCGGATTAAGCGTACCCCAATGGAGCTCTTTGGGATGCAATAGCGAGACCGAGAGTCCCTCCGCCACTGGTAGGAATGTCTTGTTAAGGTGGCAGTCGAGGTAGATGACTTGACGCCGCGAGAAAAGATGGCAGCGTTCCAGCCTGGCCTGAGAGATGACGAATTCGTGAAGAATTTAATCATCGACCCGCCGAGTGACTTTGCTGATCTGGCAGCGTACGCCCAGCAGTTCATGGTCGTCAAAGAAACCGACTGGTGACGAAAGGACACGAAACGGAAGGAAACTGCCACTAGTCGACACAACAAACGAGGAGCCTGAGATAACAAGCAGGAAAGGTTCACCCCGCTGGTAGCCCCATGAGCCATGGTCCTAGGCGAAGGAGAGAAGCGGCGCTTGATAAGGGCCCCCCCCCCCCCCCCCCCCCCCCCCCGAAAACCAAGGAAAAGCTGGGGCCGGATGCGGACAGGTACTGTCGTTACCACAGGGCAACAGGTCATGACACGGAGGAGTGCAGACAACTGAAACTGGAGATTGAGAGGTTGGTCCAAGGAGGACACCTGCAGGAATTTGTCAGGCACCCGCCTGCCAAGAACACCTGGCGCTGGGATATCGACGCGCAGATCCAACCTCAGGAGCAACAAGAGAATGGATGGCTAGCAGCCAGGGACCTGTCACCTCGAGAACACTAGGGGACGATACATGTCATCAACGGTGGGCACACCTCCAAGAATAAGCGCCCAACCCACGAGATGCAACGCCTGGGACACGATCTCAGTTACTCTATCACATTCACGGAAAGAGACGTCGAGTTCGTCCCCCCCCCCCCCCCTGCGATGGATGAGGCGTTGGTGATCGCTGCCGACGTCGGAGGATTTGAGGTGTGGTGGATCCTTGTTGACAATGGGAGCTCAGCCGACGTATCGTATTATGACGCCTTTAGAAAAATGGGCTTTGTAGATGCGACACTCACTCCAGCCGAGACGCCCCTGGTTGGATTTAACGGTGGAATGGTCTACCCGCAGGGAACCATCACCCTTCCTTTCACACTGGGGGCTAAGGACAAAATTTCGTGTTGCATGGCCACTTTTTTGATGGTGGACATCCCCTCAGCCTGCAACGCCATCATGGGACGACCAACGCTGAACGCCCTTCAGGCAATACAGTCCACCTATCACCAAATGCTCAAGTTCCCGACTTCTTGAGGAACTGGAACGGTCTATGGGAGCCACCAAGTAGCCAAATGCTGCCATATGGCAACACTGAAGGAGGCACGTGTCCGCCCATCCCTCTAGCTAGAACCAAATTCTCACGAAGAGGCCAAGCATCCTACGCCAATGGGAGAGTTGGAGGAGATTCCCCTCACACCAACTCGAGAAATCAAAGTCGGCACGGACATGAGCCCCACCTGTAAGGATAATCTGATAGCGTTACTACGTGAATTTTTTGATATGTTTGCATGGGCGCCTACAGATATGACGGGCATCGACCCAGCAGTCATTACCCACAGCCTCGCAATTAATCCAGGCACACAACCAGTTATATAGATGAGGCGGCCCATGGGCGTAGAGCAGCGAGAGGCCGTTCGTGAGGAGGTGGCGCGGCTCCTAGCAACAGACTTCATTGAAGAGGTCCGTTTCCAAACGTGGGTGGCGAACGTTATCCTGGTGCAGAAGCCAAATGGTAGATGGAGGATGTGCGTGGATCACTCCGACCTCAATAAGGCGTGTCCCAAGGACGCCTACCCTCCCTTCGGATAGACCAATTGGTGGATGCCACCACCGACCACGATTGTAATGAATCCAGACGATAGGCAGAGGACGACGTTCTACGCAGGTGACGGTATATACTGTTACCGCGTCATGCCCTTTGGCCTAAAAAATGCAGGGCTACATACCAATGCCTGATGAACAGGCTATTTGCGACCCAGCTGGGATCCACCATGGAGGCCTACGTGGACGACATGACCGTCAAACCAAAAAGGGACGGCGGCGCATGTGGATGACTTATGGGCGACATGACGTAATGAGGCACCACAACCTCCGACTCAACCCTGAGAAATGTGCCTTTGGTGTGAGGTCTAGAAAATTCCTGGGCTTCATGCTCTTGCACCAGGGAATTGAAGTAAACCCCGAGAAAGTTAAAGCTGTTGAAGACATGAAATCTCCCGCCAAGGAAGTTGAACGCCTCACGGGCCAACTGGCGGCACTCTCACATTTCCTCTCCAAAGCGGGGATAAGTGCTTCCCTTTTTTACACAGATCAAAGCGTGCAAAACTTTTGAATGGACATTGGAGTGCGAGGAGGCATTCATGTGGCTCAAGGCGTATCTAAACCCTCCACCTTGTCTAGCAACCCCGATGATGGGGGAAACTCTAAGGCTTTACCTCGGGGTGGGCGAGGTCGCGATAAGGTCTATCCTTGTCGTGGAAAGAGAAGGTGTACAGTGCCCGATTTACTACGTTCGCAAGGTTATGATCCTAGCAGAATAGCACCACATGCCTATGGAGAAGCTCACATTGGCGGTCATCCCGGCAGCGCAAAAACTAAGACCATACTTTCAAGTGCACATCGTCGCCATCCGAACAAGCCAACCCGTGAAGCAGGTCCTCCGTAAACCGGAACTGTCGGGGAGAATGGTACGGTGGGCTATCAAATTAAGCGAATTTGATGTCCTTTTCGAGCCAAGGGGAGCGATCAAAGCCTAGGTGTTAGCTGACTTCAGCGCGGAGAACACCGGACCAGATAACGCCCCGGTCAACCCACCACAGGGCATATGGGAAGTACTAACAGATGGGTCATCCACAAGGGGCACCGCGGGGGCCGGATGATTAGTCATCCCTCCAAGGGGAAAACCGCTCACTTATAGTCTCGTACTCTCCTTCCCAACCACCAACAACGAAGCGGAGTATGAGGCCCTCATCACCGGGCTCTTAATAGTGCGAGGAGCAGGAGCGCGACGGGTCCTTGCCAAGTGTGATTCCCAACTCGTGGTCGATAAGCTAAACGGGGAATATGACGCCAAGGAAGAAAACATGAAGTGGTGCTTGGAAAGGGCCAGAGAGATAGTCCGCCAGTTCGACAAGGCGGAGATCATCCAGGTCCCCAGAGAGGCCAATCATTGGGCGGACCTGCTCAGTAGAACAGCTACAGGACATGCCTACTCCCCTCTGAACTTCATAAAGCAGCGGCGCATTTCGGAGACATATACGGCGGTGGAAGTGTTGTGCGCCAGAACAAGGATAGTTGGATGACCCTACTGGAGGGTATGCTCTATCGACGAGGAGTCTCTCAACCCTTGTTGCGCTGCCTCAGTCTAGAAGAGGTGAATTATGTGCTCCGGGAGATCCATGAAGGAATCGCGGGAAGCCACCAAGGAGCCAAGGCGATCTCTAAAGTAGCTCTTCGACAGGGCTACTACTGGCCCACCATGATGGAGGACGCTCAAGCTATGGTACAAAGCTGCCCAGCTTGCCAAGTGTTTGAATGCCACCCCACTGGCCCTCCTACCGAGCTGTCCACCATGATCTCTCCCTGGCCTTTTGCACAATGGACGATCGATATACTAGGGCCATTTCCTCGAGCTTCAGCACAACACCGCTTTCTTTTTGTTGCAATTGACTACTTTTCCAAGTGGGTTAAAGCAGAGGCGGTCGCCATAATCACGGATAGGGCAGCCCGGAAGTTCTTGCTAAAGCACGTGGTATACCGCTTCGACGTCCCTCGTATCCTCATCTCCGACAACGGGACGCAGTTCAGAGGCTGCGCCTTCCAGGTGATGTGCCGAGAGCTCAGAATAAAGCAGTGTTTTGCCTCAGTGGCTCATCCACAGACAAATGGACAAGTAAAGGTCACCAACCGAACCCTATTACACGGATTACGCACCTGGCTAGCCGCCCTCGGTTGATCTTGGGTCAACGAGATGGATAACGTCTTATGGGCCTACAGCATAATACCCCATGCCACTGAAGCGACACCCTTCTCCCTTGTTTATGGATTCGAAATGGTCATTCCGGCCGAGATGGCAGTAAATACTCACAGGGTGGCAACATTCAATGAGGCAGAAAATGATTGTGCCCGCGGAGAGGACCTGGACCTCGTGGAAGAAAGGAGGATGGAGGCCCTCAGGAATATGGATGGGGTGAAGCGATCAGCAGCGCGATACTTTAATCGTAAGGTTCGGGCATGACAATTCAGTGTGGGAGATTTGGTCCTCCGCCAACACAAGTTTTCGCACCAGAGCCAGATAAACAAGCTCACTTCCAAGTGGGAAGGTCTGTATCGCATCACAGGGATCCCATACCCTAGCGCCTACATCCTGCAAGACATGGAGGACGTACGCTGCATCACACCTTCAACGCTGATGTCCTCAAAAGGTTCTTTTATTAAATAGATTGCTATATGCTTATTGAGCTTGTCCTTTGCTTTGATACATGTAATTATAGTGTTGAAGGATGATTCTGTTGAAGCACTTTGCTATTGCGTTGCGGCAAAAAAAAAAAAAAAGAAGGACCCCGCGACCCTGGGGCAATAAGACCTCTGCGACCCTGGGGCAAGCTCAAAGCATTTAAATCAAAGACCTCTACGATTCAGGGGCACGCTCAAAGTGTTTAAACCAAAGACCTCTGCGACCCAGGGGCAAAAGCATTTAAATCAAAGACCTCTGCGACCTAGGGGCATGCTCAAAACGTTCAAACCAAAGACCTCTACGACCCAAGGGTACGACCCAAAGCGTTTAAACCAAACTGTGACCCAGGGGCACGCCCAAAAGCGTTTAAATCAAAGACCCCTGCGGCCCTAGATCAATAACACCCCTACAACCAGGGATGTGTTTAGAAAACAAACTCCAGCGACGGTTAAAGCGGAAATGCTCATAAGGCATCGCATTACTTGAGTCCTTTGCACAGTTTCAATCCATCAAACCAACGGGATCTTTCATGATAAAGAAAGCATTGTATGGCTGGGATCCATTACGACCCGTTATATTCTCAGTGAGCAGCACCTTAGAACATTATGTTAGTTTAGGTCTTTCAAGACTATTCACTATGGCGAGACACATTGTGCTATCGAGGTCACGTATGCCCTGAAAAGGGAAAGCGCCATATTACTTAGGATCCGCGGTGATTATTTGATTGATCAGACATTGGGCGTCGTATTACTTTGGATTGAATTAAAGAAGTCAACAGACATAACAGCCAGAAAGAAATATGGGGATTTCCTTAAGCAACTCAAGGATCATTTACAATTTGCTACAATCATCTACTCCTTAGCCTCTTCACTCTTTGGCGAAGAGGTAGCACAGCGAACCTCGTCCAGCTGGCACAAGAGATCAAGGCCAGGGATCGTAGAAGGATTGACGCTTGGGTACTGGCATTGCAAGCCATCCCTAACAGAGCTAAGGGACTCCTCTAGAGCTTTCCCGCTGCGTCTCGTCAGCTCCTCCAGGAAGGCGTCACTGAACTTGAAGGCCTCCACAGCCTCTTGCCTGGCGCGCTCTATCTCCGCCACTTTCTCCGCTTTCGCCCGAGATAGCGCCAAGGAAGAGTCGCAGAGCTAGCCTTCAAGCTACTCCTTCTTAGTGGCCCATTGAGCTTGGCTTCTATCCTTCTTCGCTCTCTCTGCAAGGAGTTGCTGCTGCAAAGCCTCAAGCTTTGTGTTCCACTGGGCTTGAGCCGCCGCAGGCTGCTCCTTCAGAACCTTGCTTCTCCTCCTTAGCGCCGCATAGCTCGTCCTCCGTGGCATGGACTTGAGACTTCAACTCTTGGATGCTATTGCACATCTCCCAGTGCTGCCTCTTCCAGTTGTTCCTTTTCTTGGTCAGGCGCTTAACCTGACCCTCGAGCTCGGGGATGATGGAGCGCTCTTTCCTCCATGCCTCCATCAACATCCCGGGAACCATGGCTCCCTACAAAGGACCAAGGTCAGTACCCCTGCACAATACATAGTCAAAGACTTCAAAAGCGCACTGACCAGCAAGGAATGGTAGCGGGCATATGTAAATAGCTGATCCCGAGACTCGATGGGAGGAAGCTCCGCTAGGCAACGTTGAAGGGTGTCGGTAAGCTGAAGCTGGGTCTCGAGGTCGAAAAAGAGACCACCAATGACAGGAATGTCCCCCATAGCGATAGGCTCCTGCACGAAAGAGATAGCATTAGCGCACACCCGCAGGCAAGTAGGCAGGGCGTTGAATTTACCTCTTTGACTTGATCCACACTGTGCTCAACAGATAGCAGCGGAGAGCGCGATCCTTCATCACGCTCCATGCTCTGCCCCATGGTGGGTGCCTCTGACCCTTTCGCAAGATCACCTTGCTCCAAAGGACCCGACCCCACGGGCACCAACGCCGCTGGGTTATCAAGCGCCGCCACCTGAGGATCATCCACCTCCAGAGGTATAGCAGGGGGTGCGACGCTATCAAGGACGGGCACCTGACCCGCACTCTACTAGCCTTCTGGGTCATCACCGCCTCTTCTTCTTCAGGGTTTGGCTCTAAAGGTGCTCTGCCCTCCAGCACTGTGCCTCCATCCCTCTGTGCAGGGGAGGAGGAGATCACGATGATGTCTTCCTCCGCTTCATTCCGCTTCCTCTTCCGGATCCCCTACAGCACCTTCTCCTGTATTAACAGGTTCTTTAAGATGAGGGCCCCCTCACCTTTTGCTGAAAAAGCAAAAAAGAAAAGAAGAGTTAGAAAATTACCAAGGCATCCTTGGATAGTCCACACATATCTACATCAACGCTCCACCTCCAAGGAGCCTCATGTATGAGACCATAGTAGAGCAGGTTCTCATCAATTATAATGCTCCGAGCGTCAATCTTCATGCTGTGGAACTTCTCAGCGCAAGCCCGCTCTTCCTTCTTCATAGATCCCCATGGGTCCCCATCGTGGAACTCCTCCTGGGGATCTTCGCGCCACTTCCAACCTTCGGCATCTTTCATGAAAAAAAATGAGTCCTTCCACCTCGACTTAGTAGACCCATAGTTTGTCACTAGTGCGGCATACAGCTTCTTGAGGCGTGCTTCGAAGTGGAAGTAACCATCTTCGGATTTTTGGATTAACAGATAGAAGAATCTAAATAGGAGCCTGCTAAAAACTATCTTTTGCTCCCGGCAATAGAGGTAGAAAGCGGTACACACACGCCAGGAGGTTGGGGAGAGCTATCCCGATGCTATGCGGTAGTACTTTAACATGGCCGCCACCGGCTCAGCTAATGGCCAATGAAGGCTAGCCCTAATCTATTCGGGAAAAATTGTGAATTCCCCTAGGCGAGGCTATGAAGGTTCCTCACCCTCGATTGGAAATCGATGAGTGAAATCGGCCCCTATCCTCCCTAATCTTAGCACAGTAAGGAAGCGAGAGGGAGTGAGTTTGTTCTAAAAAATCTCCTCACCTGCAGCTGTGACAGACGGAGAGGGTCGACTTGAAGAGGCCATGGATACGGTAGCCGGAGAGAGAGGGGAGTGAGAGAAAAAAAAAACTTGAAATGCAGAAAGCTCAAGGTGCAGAAAGTGAAGGCCGAGTCTCCACCCCCATGCATATGAACGGACGAGAAGTGATTGATGAACTTGGGGAATGGAAGCGACGGCACACCCCCTTGTCTGCCCTTGGCACCGAGACCTCATAATAACCACTAGACACGTGTCACCTCAGGGGCAATCCCATGCCGTCCAAAACTCAAATAAGTTTCCTGCGCCTTGCAGCGCGTGAAACTCAGGGGAAAGTGATGGGTATGGGTCATGAGCCCACACCCTGCCAAAGGCCAGCCCGCTGAGGCCCAACAGAGAAGCCCGCTGAGGCCCAACAGAGAAGCCCGCTGTACTCGGCAGCCTCCATAATTGGCGGCTCACCCATACCCAGGCAGTTGGCCAGTACCTATGACGCTGCCCATACCCTAGGGATTACATATCCTGTGATTTGTGCTGATTTATGATTAATTTATGCAATCTCTTACTTGTATATAAGGACTCAATGTAATCAAAATAAGACACACTGAAAAATTACCGTTCATTCTACTCGTTTACTATCTTCTCCACATTTCGAACGTAACAATTACCAGTAACAATGAGTAGGCAGCATAAATGTCAAAAAATTGGCCCTTAAATTTTGATGTATGAATCGGAACTCCATTTGTGGGTTCATCGTGGTTGGCTCCTAGAGCACATGAAAACTGGCATAGCCTGCAACTATGAGAGATGAACATAATGGCAAGGGCGTTGGCAACGGGGTGCCTGGTCGAATAACTACATTTCTCAGAGCGTGTACGCCTTCGAGCCCACACTTGTTGATTCAAAAGTAATTTATCAAGTAAGATGGATCCATCTTTTCAACACAGGAAAAGAAAATTACTTCACCTAAGCATACCAAACTGAACAAGTTAAGAATTTCAATGACCATATTCACGAGCATACCAAAGCTCAACAAAGTAAGAATAATGGCCATCGATTGCCTAAATCCTAGTGCCCACTTTTTTTTTTCACTCTGATAGTTCCTCTCCCTTGTTAGGTCTAGAGAGCACCAGAGGAGCAAGTGTGAAAAAGAAGTTGATTGACTCTCCTTTGACACTCTAAACAAAATTATAAGTTCTTTAATTTTTTTGTGAAACTAAAAGTCGGTCACCAGTTTCATTTATTATTGTGGTTTGTAGTAGTTCTCGTCTAATTCGATAATGAAAGTATTTATTAGAAATTAGATGCCGTCATCAAGTGATTCACACAAGCCAAATAAAAAAAAAATCCCGAGTACAGCTTCGATTCAAATTGATCTTAAAAATACCATCAAATTTAGAAAGAACTGAATTTACAAAAGCGAAATTCTCACACTCTTGAAGTCCACTTATTGATTTGCCAATGCAATACTTTTTTTGTCAGACATAAATTTATCCAATCTTAAATAATGGAATCAACTCATTGACAAGAAAAATAACCTAACAAGTCTCAAACATAAAAGCATAGCACAATTGGATGCATAAAAACAAAATCATTTTCACAAAAACAAACAAGTCATGGAATTAGATTAGTAGCACCATTGCTCTTGGTGACTTGAAATTTTGCATTAGAATCCTTTCAAATATTCACAGCACCACAGAAAATGGAGAACCCCACAAGAATCTCGACTTTCTATTCACAAAATACAAAAACTGGTAGTTTTACCTCGGTTGGCTTGGCTCTTGCACGACTGACTTTAATCATTCCTGCCGTAGGGTAAAAGGTTCAAATTGGTGAAAGTATTGAAAGCAAATCTGCAGCTTGGTTCTCCGGTAAACTATTGCATCACCTTCGAGGCAAAGGATTCTCGAGGCGATGTCAACATGTTATGAGGCTATGATTCACTGCAAACTCCCAAAAGAGAAATCGGTGGTGTAGCATGCGGCTCAAGCTCCAAGCATCATCTTCTTGCATCTTCGATGCTGCTCCCAATGCCGAGAGTAGTAAATGATGGAGATCTTGATGGTCGGTTTTTGACTCTGGATCTAAAGGTGATTGTAGCTACCTTATTTTGTCCGGAAAGGTTTCAACCGTCTTGAGATATTGGATGTGCTCATATTGATTCATGAGTCAATTTAATGTTCGAAGGGTAAAATATTGAGGGTCCTGTGGGGGTCGATGTGAGACAAACTAGAACTCATCACGAAGTACATCGAATCAACTACTCAAGCTCCAAGCATCATCTTCCTGCATCTTCGATGCTGCTCCCAATGCTGAGAGTAGTAAATGATGGAGATCTTGACGGTCAGTTTTTTACTCTGGATCTAAAGATGATTGTAGCTACCTTATTTTGCCCGAAAAGGTTTCAACCATCTTGAGATATTGGATGTGCTCGTATTAATGCACGAGTTGATTTAATGTTCAAAGGGGTAAAATATTGAGGGTCCTATGGGGGTCGGTGTGAGACAAACTAGAACTCATCACAAAGTACATCGAATCAACTATCATTTAATGTCTTGGACCTACAAAAATAAATAGCAAAGACCATTATTACCTGGCTTGCGTTCTTTTCTATATAGATAAACAAGCTTTCTCTAGAACACATGAACACGGATAATCAAGAGAAGCAAAGAAGAATATCCTTCGGGTAATTTGAGGATTGTGAAGTTAGATGCAACTTTCAAGTTAAACAAAACATGCTTGACACAGGGGGCTTTTCTGCAGCCACTGGAGGATCTCAAATGCTATCGTTTCAAAATATTTATTCATCCCTACTCTCTAGCACTACATGTGGAGGCTACGCCATAGTTGTTAGCATCTCAGTCTCTCAATTGTAGCTGATAATCAGTGGAGGAGGATTTTGATTTCTCCAAACAACATAACTCTTATTGCTTCAATTAGTTCTAACTTAGAGCCTCCGTGGGAGATTAAGCTAATAATTTCAGAATATTAAAATTGTCCTCACGGGGCGTTTGGTTTGAGCATTATTAGATTATACGCGAAAGCTGTATTACAAGAAAAATTATTATTTTATATGAAAATTAGCTAGTAAAATAAAATAGTTGTAGTTGCTAAGCTTTATTGGATTGCTAAGAAAATAGATAGAATATAAAATTACTAGCGAACAAATCCGTACTACGCACGGTAAATATCTTGAACCATAATTAATCCTACATGCTTGATCTTCACTAAGAAACTCTAGAAGTTATGGGAAAAGTAATAGTTGAAGAAGTAAAGAGAGATCCCTTGTTGAAAAGCCCATTGTTGACAGTTCCGAGATATCTATAAGAGATTACTTACTATGGGTTTGTCGGATCGCTTGTGAGATAGACAATTAGAATTTAGAGAGGGATGTAAAAAGTTGATTATCAAAAAAGAAGAATTTGGGATGGGTGATGCTTGAGAATTAATAGGAAGTTGAATGTGGGGTACTGTCAAAGAAGTACAAACTATTTTGTGTAGACAGTTACTCTCAAAAATAAAAGAAAAATGACACCAGTCCTAAAGAAAAAAAAAGTTCCATTATTAACCTCTGTAAATTGCAATCTCCCTATCTTCTGAATTTGGTGCCATTGTTAAGATCTACTTGCATCGAAGCTGTGCTTTGGTTGATTGATTGCTTCTGCTCGTGCGAAATCAGCCACTAATCGCACCAGACAAGGGACACCAGGTGATTGATTGTTTGAGCTTTACGGGAAAAAAAGATCTGGGCTGGGTTATATTTACTGTAAGGAGAGAATAGAATCGATCAGATTTCATGGAGTATTTGAGTTCAGACATTAATGCTGTGTATCTATGGTCTCGTATGGCTTTTTCATCTCATTCTCGTTTTTGTAGTCAGACCGCGAAGTATCCTGATGGCTGAAACAAAAGCTCCACAAGAAACAGAAGTACCACAAGAAGAGCTGTACTACTCGACAGATGAAGAAAAGATGACTGTTGACGAAAGAAAGCTTTGTCTTTCGTTGTTCTTTGTTCCTGTTACTTTTTAGCTTCAATTCGTTGCGAATGTGTTTGGCGCGCATACATTATTGGCTTAACTGCCTGGATGCTTGTTGTTTCAAGGGTTCGATGTCCCTGACATACCGGTTGAAAGGTGAGGTGAGATAGTACCACTTAAGACCTTGACACATTCAATGGAGAACTTGAAATTTTGCTGCAAGCTGGCCATGAATGAGTACAGAAAGATGGAGGTTTTCCTCACCTTCCTCTTGTTTCTATTTGGTCCTAGTTCAGACATTTCATCATGCTTGTTGAATGCGCACAAACCTTGCAATCCTCGCCCATGTTTGTGGTATCATCAACTGAAAGCAAACCAAAGTGCTTGTTTTTTCCTCCTAGGTAGGTTTTCCGGTGCTTTGCATTCTTTGAAAGCTCTGATCCGACTTCTTTAACTATTCCTTTAGGGTTAAAAGGCTCAAATTGGTGAAAATATTGAACGCAGATCTGCAGGTTTGTTCTCCAATGAACTATTACATTACCTTTGAGGCGAAGGACTCTCGTGGCAGAATCAATGTGTATCAGGTTCTAATTCACTAACTCCCAAAAGAGAGACCGGTACTGAATATTGTAGGAGATCCCAGTCAACAGCGAGCTCTAACATCACTTTCACTGAGATTGAAACCAACATGTGAAAAAATAACATAATTACTTTATTAATTAAAATAATTACACTAAACACCGCTTGAATTTATTTTACCAAACCACAAGACATCACAACACATATTTTTCTCACACACGCTCCAAACTCACGCGCTCTTACACATACTCACACACGCCAATCACACACTGAGTACTGACACACACTTCCCCACTCTCTCCCCCCCAATCACACCTCTCACACACTTACGCACTTTGTGACTTTTGCTTGCAGCTTACACATCCAAAGAAGAAGCCAATCAACTATTTATAAGCCTTCCATGTCGGTGGAAGCCACCGCCTTTGGCTTTGCTAGAAATTTCTAGCTCTTACTTACATAAGAAGCGTCTAGGTCTTTCTAGGTTAGCTTACAAATAAATATTCTAGAAAATTTTAGAATAATTTATGAATAAGGCAGTGATAATTTTTTCAGATATTATGCTACTCGAGCCCGAATCATCATCTTCCTCTATTCCAGATGCTGCTCCCATTGCTTAGAGTAGTAGATGATGGAGAGGGTTCTATGACTGACCATCCATGTGGATCATCTCTTTCAGTGTGAAGATTTCCTAGTGTTGTAAGATTTACTAATGTTTCTAACTTAGAATAGGCTATCGGACAACATAGGAGCCCCTTAATGTCCTTGACAACGGTGGATAAGTTTGTTTGATGTTGGTAGTTTATGTTGGGCCGCGGCTATGAAGCCGGGCCCTTTCCTCTGGGCCGGCCCTTTGGGACCTGCGATAAGGCCCATCATGCCTTGCAAATAAAGGAGAAGCCCTATCTGTTGCAAGAAAGAGAGGAGATCAGCGATTTCTCTCCCATCTTCTTGTGATCCTCCGCCCGGCACATCTCACGAAACCCCAACATTGGCGCCGTCTGTGGGAAACCGACTAAAAGCCATGGCTCGCACCCGTAGCAACCGCAGAGCAACCAGTTCCACACGTGATCAGCAGGCATTCCACCAAAATCTCCCGCCCACCGAAAACACCCCCGAAGGCCCCCCACGTCCCGATCCAAATCCGGACGAGCTCTTAGGGGCCCTCCCTATTCGAACCCGCCAGGCAGTAGAACAACTCGTTGAGCGCCGCGTTACCACCCTGGTGGAGGCTGCGCTATCTCGCCACCTAAATGGGCGCTAGGAGGGCGCCGGGGACACTTCGGGAGCGCCACGTGCCCCCCCTCCCCCCGCGGCGGCCGCGAGTTCGCACTTGACGCCTACTCCTTCAGGGGACAACGTTTCACAAGCGGACACCAGCATGACCGTGAGGGAGGTACAGAGACTAGTCGAGGACCGCGTGGCCCGAGCCCTCGAAGCCAACAACCGTCGCCGGTATGGGCTCCCGGCCGTAGAGGAGGATGTCGCCAGCCCTTTCTCGGCCGAAATCCAGGCGGTCACATTGCCTCCAAAGTTCCAAGTCCCGCAGCTCGATGCGTACGACGGAAAGGCCGACCCCCGGGACCACTTGCTCGCCTGCGTCAACTCCCTCCTGGGGAGAGGGGCCACGGATGCGATTCAGTGCCTCCTGTTTCCAGGGACGCTGAAAGGCCTTGCGGCAGACTGGTTCTACTCGTTAGAACCCGGGTCCATCTCCCACTTCGCCTCACTAAAAGAAAGATTTTTGGAACGCTTCGCGGGGTCGCTTCGGATCAAGCGAACCCCCATGGAACTCTTCGGAATGCAGCAACGGGATCGTGAGTCCCTTCGCCATTGGTACGAGCGATTCGTGAGAATGGCGGCTGAAGTGGATGACCTGACCCCACGAGAGAAGATGGCCGCATTTCAGCGCGGCCTCAGGGATGAGGAGTTCGCGAAAAACCTGATCATCGATCCCCCCAACGACTTTGCCGATCTAGCGGCGCGGGCCCAGCGCTTCATGACGATTGAAGAGGCCGACTGGAGGCGCAGAGACACTAAGCGAAAAGAAGCTCCTGCGGGCCGACAAGAAGAGCGCGGAAGGGACATTAAACGAGAGAAGTTCACCCCACTTGCTGGCCCCGTGCGCCGTGGTCCTCGCGGAGGGGGAGAAGCGACGCCTGATCAAAGCCCCTCGCACCACTAAAGAAACGATGGGTCCGGACGCGGACCGGTATTGCCGATATCACCGGGCGTCGGGCCACGATACTGAAGACTGTCGACAGTTGAGGTCCGAAATCAAACGGCTGATCCAGGGGGGGCATCTACAAGAGTACGTGCAGCGATCGACCACCAGTAACACGTGGCGACGGAACCCCGAGGCAAGGAACGCGACGGCGGACAGGCGGGAAAATGAGAGACCAATGGCCGGAGCCCCAGCAACCCGGGAGCGACGAGGAACAATACACATGATCACCAGCGAGTGATCCGCCGGAAGCAAGCGTCCCGCGCACGAAATGCAATGCCTGGGTCCCGACAAAAGGTACTCGATCACATTCACAGATAAAGACGCGGCGCCCGTACCTCCCTCAGCGCGAGACGAGGCGTTAGTAATCGCGGCCGACATCGGAGGATTCGAGGTGCGGCGGATCCTCGTTGACAACGGGAGCTCGGCTGATGTCTTGTATTACGACGCCTTCAGGAAGATGGGTTTCGCCGATGTAGACCTGTCCCCGGCGGACACACCGTTGATAGGTTTCAACGGGGGGACGGTGTACCCAAAGGGGACTATCGCCCTGTCTTTCTCCCTGGGCGACAGCAACAGGGCGTCAAGTTGCATGGCCACTTTCCTGGTAGTAGACATCCAGTCCGCCTATAACGCGATCATGGGGTGTCCCACGCTGAACGCCCTCCGAGCCATACCATCCACCTACCATCAAATGGTCAAATTCCCTACCACCCATGGTACAAGAAGCGTCCGGGGAAACCACCAGGTGGCGAAGCGTTGCCATCTGGCAACCCTGAAAGAAACACGAGCTCGTCCCGCGCTGCAGATCGAGCCCGACCCTCGCGATGGTTTACAACGACCTGCCCCGGTGGGAGAACTGGAGGAGGTTTTCCTGACGCCGACACGGAGCATTCTGATCGGCGCAGAATTGAACACCTCCAGTAAGCAAACCTTAATTGCGTTATTGCGAGAATATTCTGACGTGTTTGCATGGACACCTGCAGACATGCCCTGTATTGATCAATCGATCATCACCCATCGCCTCGCTGTCAGCCCCACCGCCCGCCCCGTCATCCAAAAGCGGCGATCTATGGGGGCGGAACGAAAGGAGGCCGTCCGCAAGGAGGTGGCAAGGCTCTTGGCAGCCAACTTCATAGAGGAGGTCCGCTTCCAAACGTGGGTCGCCAACGTCGTACTGGTGCGCAAGCCGAACGGACGATGGCGGATGTGCGTGGACTACACGGACCTTAACAAGGCATGCCCCAAAGACGCCTACCCATTGCCCCGCATAGACCAGCTGGTCGACGCCACGGCAAGCCACGAGCTGCTCAGCTTCATGGACGCCTACTCTGGGTACAACCAGATAGCCATGCATCCAGGGGACAGGCAAAAAACGACATTTTACGCAGCAGACGGGGTCTATTGTTACCGGGTGATGCCGTTCGGCCTTAAAAACGCAGGAGCAACTTACCAGCGGTTGATTAACCGCCTGTTCGCGACCCAGCTGGGGACGACCATGGAGGCATATGTTGACGACATGATCGTCAAATCCAAGCGGGCGGCGGCGCACCAAGAGGACCTTCGGGCAGCGCTAGAAGTCATGCGGCGTCATAATCTCAGACTAAATCCCGAAAAGTGCGCCTTCGGGGTGAAGTCGGGAAAATTTCTGGGATTCATGCTCACTCACAGGGGCATTGAGGCGAACCCTGAAAAAATCAGAGCCATAGAAGACATGAAATCCCCCTCGACGGTCAAGGAGGTTCAGCGCCTCACAGGCCGTCTCGCAGCACTCTCCCGCTTCCTCTCCAAGGTGGGAGATAAATGTTTCCCCTTTTTCACGGGGATCAAGGCAGGAAAGGCTTTTGCGTGGACGGCGGAGTGCGAGGAAGCGTTCGCTTGGCTCAAGACCTACCTCAGCTCGCCTCCGTGCCTGGCGACCCCGGTGCTGGGAGAAACGCTCAAGCTTTACCTAGGAGTAAGCGACGTTGCGCTCAGTTCTGTCCTTGTTGTGGAACGTGAGGGAGTGCAACGCCCAGTTTATTACGTAAGTAAAGTCATGATCCCAGCGGAGCATCGCTACTTGCCCATGGAAAAGCTCACCTTGGCCGTCATCCTAGCAGCGCGGAAACTAAGGCCATACTTCCAGGTGCACCCCATTACTACCCGCACTAGCCAGCCCCTGAAGCAAGTCCTCCGCAAACCTGAGTTATCGGGAAGGATGGTGCAATGGGCCATCGAGCTTAGTGAATTTGACATCACTTTTGAGCCACGAGGAGCTATCAAGGCCCAGGCGCTGGCCGACTTCATTGCAGAGAACACCAGCCAAGACGACACCACGGCACACCCGCCAGCTGACGTTTGGGAAGTGCTCGCTGACGGATCATCCACCCGGGGCGTCGCGGGGGCAGGATGTGTGGTAGTCCCACCGGAGGGACCGCCGCTCACCTACAGTCTTGTGCTATCCTTCCCAGCAACCAACAATGAGGCGGAATATGAAGCCCTAATTACTGGGCTGCTGATAGCGCGAGGAGCCGGGGCGCGTCGAGTCCTTGCCAAATGCGACTCGCAACTTGTAGTTGGCCAAATAAATGGAGAGTGCGAGGCCAAGGGGGACAACATGAAACGTTGTTTGGAGAGGGCGAAGGGGGTGGTCCGACAGTTCGACGAAGCGACAATCGTCCAGGTCCCCAGAGAACAAAACCACTGGGCAGATCTGCTGAGCAAGGCCGCCACGGGGCAAGCTTATTCTCCCCTCAGCTTTGTCGAGCGTCGTCGGGTTTCCGAGACGTACACGCCTCTCGCAGTCCTCTGTGCCCAGAATGAGGAAAACTGGATGACGCCCGTTCGCAGGTACCTGGAGAGAGATCACCTCCCCACCGACCCCGTAGAAGCTCGGCGTATTAGGTTGCGTGCCGCAAGATACACCATATTGGAAGGAACGCTCTATCGGCGCGGGGTATCCCAGCCCCTTCTGCGCTGCCTTGGTCCGAAGGAGGCAGCTTATGTATTGCGCGAAATCCACGAAGGAATTGCGGGAGGTCACCAGGGAGCCAAGGCGATTTCCCGCGTAGCCCTCTGACAAGGATACTACTGGCCGACAATGATGGATGACGCACAAGCCTTGGTCCGGGGCTGCCCCGCATGCCAGACATTCGAACGCCGCCCCACTGGATCTCCCACCGAACTCACTGGTATGATGTCCCCCTGGCCCTTCGCCCAATGGGGGATTGATATATTAGGGCCCTTCCCAGTGGCCTCGGCGCAGCGTCGATTCCTCTTCGTTGCAGTGGACTATTTCTCCAAGTGGGTGGAAGCCGAGGCAGTCGCCACCATTACCGACAAAGCATCCCGCAAGTTTGTGATGAAGCACATAGTGTACCGATTCGGCATCCCCCACATTCTTATCTCGGACAACGGAACACAGTTCAGGGGAAAAGCTTTCCAGGAGATGTGCCAGGAGCTCCGAATCAAGCAACGCTTCACTTCGGTGGCACACCCTCAGACAAATGGGCAGACCGAGGTCACTAATCGAACCCTTCTCCACGGCTTACGTACAAGGTTGAACGCACTCGGAGGGTCATGGGTCGACGAGCTGGATAGCGTGCTATGGGCTTATCAAGTGACTCCTCGTGCCGCCACCAACGCGACACCCTTCTCCCTCGTTTACGGGTCGGAGGCGGTTATCCCTGCAGAGGTGGCAGTAAACACCCATCGAGTGGCCGCGTTTGAAGAACCAGAAAACGATCGACTCCGTGAGGAGGACCTGGATCTTGCAGAAGAAAGGCGCATGCAGGCTCTTACCAACATGCACAGAGCAAAGCAAGCGGCGGCGCGCTACTTCAACCAGAGGGTTCGAGCACGACAATTCAGTGTGGGGGATCTGGTCCTGCGCCAGAACAAATTCTCTCAGCGCCAGACAGGCAAACTCGCACCAAAATGGGAAGGTCCATACCGCGTCACTGGGATCCCTTACCCGGGAGCATACATCTTGCAGGACATGGAGGGACGCGCATTGCCACACACTTTCAACGCAGAGGCGCTCAAAAAATTCTTCTATTAGTGTGCCTTATCTCATGTACACATATATACTTGATTTACTCTAACCCCTGCTTAAAAGCGTCGTTCCACGGTCCAAAGACCTCAGCACGCCTGGGGCACCAAAGACCTCAGCACGCCTGAGGCATCCAAAGACCTCAGCACGCCTGGGGCACTAAAGACCTCAGCAAGCCCGGGGCACGCTAAAAGCGTAACAAAAAAAAAATCCAAAGACCTCAGCACGCTTGGGGCACCAAAGACCTCAGCACGCCTGGGGCACTAAAGACCTCGGCAAGCCCGGGGCACGCTAAAAGCGTAACAAAAAAAAAATCCAAAGACCTCAGCACGCCTGGGGCGCCAAAGACCTCCGCACGCCTGAGGCACCCAAAGACCTCAGCACGCCTGGGGCGCCAAAGACCTCACCAAGCCTGAGGCACCCAAAGACCTCCAACATTCGGGGGCACAAAGACCTCGGCAAGCCTGATGCATCCAAAGACCTCAGCACGCCTGGGGCACCCAAAGACCTCGGCAAGCCCGGCGCACCCAAGGACCTCACCAAACCTGAGGCACCTAGGACCTCCAACACGCGGAGGCACAAAGACCTAAGACCTCCATCGTTTGGAGGCACCTAAGACCTCCGTCATTCGGGGGCACCAAGACCCCTAAGGCAACAAGACAGCTGCTGAAACGCCTGAGCGCGAAAGAATGTAACCAAAAGCGGAGACCCACCGAAATGTGTCAGCATGTTAAAACTAAGTGGCAAAAACGGAACACGTGGCCTCAGGAAAGAGAACAACCTATCGCGGTTCGACCTACAATGGTTTACTCTGACTATCTTCGACGCAAAATAGCGCGGAGCACATAAACCTTAAGATATGCCGCTAAAACAGGAGCCGCGAAAGCGCCGAAACACTTGCAAATACTGAACACCCCGATCAAACGTAATCGGTACACAGCGTGGTAGCAAGTAAGGTATTACTTCGAAAGCGTTGAAAACGAAGGCGAGGGAGCGGATCGCGACTAATGAATACTGAAAGGAGCAGGCGTCACAATACTTGGGGAAAAACAACAATTTCATTAAATAGAGAAAAGGCAACTTCGTTACATAACTATCTTTACTGTTTTATTTACATTAACTATCCCTAGGCCTATGGAGCCTCAGCGCCGCGGGCTTCGTCCAGGAGGCGAAGACAATCAAGGCCCGGGATCTCAGTCAGGTCGACGCTTGGATGCAGGCGTTGGAGGTCATCCTTGACAGAGCGGAGGGAGTCCTCCATAGCCCTACCACCTCGCGTCGCCAGTTCTTCTGTGAAGGCGTCACTCGCCTTGTACTCCTCCACAGCTTCAATCCTGGCGCGCGCCACTTCCGCCACCCTCTCCTTGGCTGCTGAGGAAAGCGCCAGAGCGGACTCTTGCAGCTGCGCCTGGAGTCTCCCCTCCGCCGCAGCCCTATCAGACCGCTCCCGCTCCAGCTGCTCCTTGAGGACTTTCACTTCCTCTTGGAGCTCAGCTCTTCCCGCCTCCTCGGAGCCGAGTCGCTCCTTTAGCGCCGCAGCCTCTTCTCGAACCCCAGCGGTTTCTTGCGTCACAGCATCCACCTGAGACTGCAGGTCATGGATGCTGGCGCGCATGTTCTGGCGTTGCTTCCTCCAGTTACGCCTCTTGTTTGTGAGCCGCTGGATCTGGGCCTGCAGCTCCGGAACGCTCACCCGCTCTTGACTCCAGGCCTCCATCAGCAGCCCAGGAACCATGGCCCCCTGCCAGAATTGTTGTTAATAACCACTCCCGAGATGAAAGGTCAGAGAATGTAAGTAACAACATGCTCACCATCAGCGAGTAGTAGCGAGCGTAAGAGAAGAGGTCCTCTCTCGTCTCCAATGGGGGCAACTCACCCGCGAGGCGCTGTAGAGCCCTGGTGAAACGCAGTTGCGTCTCCACGTCCCCCAGTAGCCCTCGGATGGGAGAGCCAGCCGTAGGAAGAGACGCCTGCACAAAAGGAGCGATCAGAAACATGCTAAGATATTCTAATGGCGAGCTCAGCGTCACGCGTCACTTACCTCGGCGTGCTCCTCACCCTGGTCCACCCCAGGAGGAGCCACCTGCTCCGACCCCTCACCCTCCTACGCCTGAACGGGACTTGGGAGAGGCGCCGAAGATGTTTGCTCTGGAGAGCGCCTCGAGGGGGAGCCAAGTCCCGCGGAGGGTGGCGCCACTGGCCCTGGAGCCTCCAAGGCAGGAGCCTGAGGCGAGCTAGGGCTGACCTCCCCTTCGGTGGCCATGAGAGTAGGAGTGCTGGCGAGGCTGGAGGAGGTAAACCGGATCCTGCGCCGCTTCTGCACCAGCGCCCCACTCTCACCGGACTCCCGCTCAGAAGGAGTCTCCCGTGCCTGAGCGACGGCGCTAGCATCTCCAGCCGCGAGAGAAGAGATCAGGATCACGTCCTCCTCCTCCTCGCGCTTCCTCTTCCTGGCTTCCCTGAGAGCTTTCTCCTGTATCAGCAGTTTGTCAATGATCTTGGCCCACTCACCCTTCTCTGAAACAGAAAGAAAAGGAAGAGTTAGAAAGTTACCAAGATATCCTTGGGCAGCCCGCACGTGTCCACATCAACGCTCCATCTCCAGGGCGCCTCGGACACAAGGCCATATCTCATCAGGTTCTCATCCGTTATGACGCTCCGGGCATCGATCTTTACGCCGCGGAACCTCTCGGCATTGGCCCGCTCTTCCTTCTTCATGGACCCCCAGGGGTCTCCGTCGTGGAACTCCTCCCGAGGGTCTTGACGCCACCTCCACCCTTCCGCGTCCCTCATGGAGAAGAAAGTGCCCTTCCAGCTGGAATTGGTAGACCCATAGTTCGTCACCAACGCCCCATATACCTTCTTGCGGCGCGGCTGGAAGTGATAGTAGCCCCCCTCGGAGCGTTGTACCAACAGGTAAAAAAACCTAAACAGGAGCCTACTGTACCCTATCTTCTGTTCTCTACAGTATATGTAGAAGGCTGTCCAGACGCGCCAAGAGGTGGGGGAAAGTTGTCCAGGCGCCATGCGATAATATCTCAGCATGACCGCCACCGGCTCGGCCAACGGCCACCAAAGGCCAGCCCTGACTTGGTCAGGGAAGATAGCAAACTCCCCCGGATGTGGCTCCGAGGGTTCTTCACCCTCGCGGGGAAATCTAGGGGAGAAATCGGCTCCTATTCTCCCTAATCTTAAGGTCGAAAGAAAACGGGAGGGGGTGAGTTTATTCTCAAAAATTTCCTCACCTGAGGCCGAGGTCGGACGGCTTGAAGACACCATCGGGATCGGCTCGCGAAGAGAACTAGAAGGAGACGGAGTGAAGGGCTCAAGAGGACAGAAATGAGATGGCAGGAATCGTGGGGCGACTGTAAGCAGGAGAGGATCTGCTTTGGGGTAAGAACGGGCACATCCCCATTAATGCCTACGGGGAAGCGGGACGGGCGGCGTGACCTTCTCGCTACCCAAAATGTGACGGCTTGCTGCCCCCGGATGGACACGTGTCTCCCCTGGGTTCGTCACCGATTTTCGAACTTTACAATTAGTTTCCCGCGCCGTATGACGCGTGAAACTCGGGGGCAAGTGAGGGGTCAAGGCCCAAGGCCCTCGTCCCTGAAGCGGTTCGGCCCAAGTCAAGTCCCAGGAATAAGCCCATCCGCCATCTTTCAACGCCTAAGCCTGGCTACGCGCGTAGCCAGGGCGGCGCCCATACTGCCAGCGGTGTTCCAAGGCTACGCCAGTCCGTACGGCTGACACCAACAAAGTCTCCTCGGTCTGACATTTTCCGTACCGCAGAGCTAACTTGTCCCACAAGATACCTGACGTGTATTTAATATTTGTGTTCCCTCTACCCCTATATAAATGGGATCTGTACACTCAAAATAAAGGATATAAGACAACATTCATAAACTTTGCTCTCTTTTTACTCTTACCATTCACGAATCCAACAGTTTACAATATGTTTTAAGCATCCATTTATGCAGACCACTATCTAAAATCATAGGGAAGTTGAGAGCATCCCGTATGCATGTGGCATGAATGATAGCTGGTTGGGTTTCAGATCCATTGCCCGGCAAAGTTGGAGGCTCATCCAAATGTGAATGCTTTAGTTTTCCAGGTGTCAGATTGAAACAGTTTGCTGAGCGTAGGATTGGATATTTAAACAGCCAATGCTTTCTGGAGACGATTGGCTAGCACTTGAGCATCTGAGATTATGAGCCATTCGGGTTAGAATGGAGCGCTCATGATCGGATGATTGTGATTAGTGGAGAATTCGTTCGGAATTTTCTTTGCAACTCAATTACAACAAGAACGGAATCAAGTCGTGCGACAATAAATGTCTAAATTAAGTGCAGAAGAAATTTATCAGCTGTAAATATTACGTATATATCTATACTTAATATATTCAAACGTTTCTCTGTTTTGATGTGTTTTTTGGTTTTTGATATTTGACCTCCACCTGATTTACACATTAAAATTTATAACATATATTATTTTATAAAATCCTCTAAATTAAGGGTAAAATAATAATTTTCATTATTTTCTCTTCTCACTCTAAATTTATGATCTAAACGGCAAAAATATTTCATTAACAATTTAGATTCTTCCGCTCTATAACCGCATATCAAAAAAAATATTCTATATACGTTTAAATTTAAATTAAATAATTTGTCATTGTTTTAAATGAATTTTCGTAAAATGTAAATAAATTTATAAAATATACAATTGACAATTTAGACTGTTTTGTATGTTATTATAAGTTAAAGTAAACTAATTTGAAATAAATTAAACTGTAATACATTATAATTAAATAATTTAATTATATGTTTTTGAATGAATTTTTGTAAAATGTAAATAAAATTATAAAATATGCAATTGACAATATAGGCTACTTTGTCTGTTATTATAAGTTAAAGTAAATTTATTTGAAATAAATTAAATTGTAATACATTACAACTAAATAATTTAATTATACAAATTTATAATAATGTTCATTTTTATTTTATTTCCGTGTGGAGCATGGGTCCGTCTCTTGTACGTACTATGTACATTTCTAGAAAATCATTGAAACTTACATACTTTGATGCTGGGATTGGGAATAATTTTTAAAAAAATTTAGCTTTCACTGCACCACGATTCCCAACAACTGCAACAATGACAATTTTGATATCTCAACGATCCCATTATCCCAATGAAAGTAGGAAGACCATTCAACTGAACCAAGTAGATGACTGAGGTCAGTCAAAATTTATAGCTGAAATAATTGAATTGATGCTCCACAAGCTAACTGGCTTTAAAAAAAATGTCATTTTTAGCACCGGAAAAAGGAGAGTTCACCTGCAAAGGCATTTCTTCTCCGGTATCTTCCGATAACGGACCATTGGGCCTGGCCCACTAGAGAAGATTATCGAGCAAACCCACATTATTTTATTTTATTTTATTTTATTTCTTACTTTTTCAAAAACCAAACAGATCTGCTCCCATCTCGCGGTCCCGGGCCCTCACGTCCCCTGCCTCGAATTGTTTCTCTCATTTGTTGAGTGAGTTTGATTCTAAGCTAAAAGGAAGGATTGAATCTGCTTGATCTACATCTTCATCTCAGTATTCAATCGCTGCATGACGTTAGTTTGGATTCTGGGGACAGAACAGAATGGGCTAAGGCCCAGTGGCCCGTTATCAAAGCATCCGTGCCTTGTTGCCTATTGATTGATTTTGTTAAAACTAACATAAGAGGATCCCTCGCGCAGACCGATTCCATGCCATCATCCCCCCATCGAGCGAGTCAAGTTGTCCTCTGATAAGGTTTCTTCCTTCTCGTTATTCTCACCTTGTTTGGATTGCACAGATGATTCTCGGAGAAGCAAAGGAAAAAAATTGATCCATTGTTGGCCTCTGTAATCTCCCTTTCTTTTGAATTTTATGTTATTGTTAGAATAGACTTGCATCGAAGCTTTGCTTTGGTTAATTGTTTATTTTTGCTTGGGAGAATTGCCCACTAATCGCAACAGACAAGGGGCATCAGATGATAGTATGTTTCAGCCTTGCGGTAAAAGGGGCTGGGATATGTTTTATTTAATGTAAGGAGAGAATAATGTCGAGCAGATTTCCTGGAGTGTTTCTCCACCTTCTCTGTTGTTAATTTATGGTCTTGTATGGTTTTTTCATCTCGTTCTCTTTTGTGTAGTCGGACCGTGGAGTATCCTGATGCCTGAAACAAAAGCTTCAGAAGTAACAGTAGCCCTAGAAGAAGAACGATACTACTCGACGGATGAAGATAAGATTGATGAGGAAGAAAGAGAGCGTTATCACAAGATGGTTACGGAAAGTGGGGTCAGGAAGTGTCTTCTGTTGCTCTTTGTTCCTGTTACTTCTAAACTTCAATTCGTTGCAAATGTGTTTGGTGTATATACATCTTTGGCTTGACTGCCTGGTTGCTTGTTGTTTCAGGGGTTCGACGTTCCTGACATACCGGTTGTTGGGTGCGGTCAGATAGTGCCACTTGACAACTTCAGATATGAAATGGAGAACTTGATTTTTTGCTGCAAACTGGCAATGAATGAGTACAGAAAGAAGGAGGTTTTACTTGCCTGCAATTTAGATAGTATCCTCTTGTTTCTATTTGGTCCCTGTTGAGACATTTCTTCATCATCATCGTAATAGTATTAATTTAAAAAAAATTCACGGGAGAATCAACTAGTATAGTAATAGCATGCTTGTTGAATGTGCACAATCCTTGCAATACCTGCCCTTGTTTGTGGTATCAACTCAAACCATTCCAAATTGTTAGTTTTAGCTCCTAGGTAGGCTGAAGAGCTCTGATTTGACATCCTCAAACTATTCCTGCAGGGTAGAAAGCTTAAATTTGTGAAAGTATTGAAAGCGAATCTGCAGGTTTGTTCTCCTATGAACTATTACATCACCTTCGAGGCGAAGGATTCCCGCGGCAGAGTCAAAGTGTATCAGGCTATGATTCACTACAGACTCCCAAAAGAGAGATCGGTGGTGGAGATCATGCGAGTCAAGCCTGAATCATCATCTCCCAGCATCCCTGATGCAGCTCCCAGTGCTGAGAGTAGTAAATGATGAATATAGTGATGGTGGTCTTTGAGTTTGTCTATTGAACTTCCCGTCGCAAAGTAGGTTCTATGACTATCCATGTGGATCATTTCATTTTTAATATGAACATTTGCTGGTGTTTTAAGATTTACTAATGTTTCTAAATTAGAATAGGTCATTTGCCTCTTTATGAGCCTGGCGTCCTTGGTCTCAACTCAGCACAGTGACATTCACGCACATGAAATTTTATTTAGAAACCCGGAGTTAACAAAGAGGAAGAAGAGTGAAAATTTGTGCCAAGACCAGAGGGAATTTCTTGTGGAGCGGTAAAATGCACAAAGATCGAAAAAAACACCAACGGTAAAAACACTCTATTGGTTTTTTCTAGACTCTCCTTGGGAATTTTTTTCAGGATTCATATATGCATTGATTGAGTCAGAGAACCTGCTCCAGAGCGGCTACTCCACCTAGCCTATCCTCCTGCCCGTTCCACAATCAATCCCAGATCCATCCATTTGACTGAGGTCAAATTTCTAAAGCATTGAATGCAGTCTTTCTCCTGATATTACTAATGATATGAAAGGACTACAGGAGATATATGGTTTTAAATGCAAATCTCTTACCCCATCTAAACTTTTGCAATTCAAATCCTTTCAAGTATACCCCACAAGAGCTATAGCTAACAGGATAAGTGAAATACTGGCTTAGAAAAAAGACAGTCTTCTTCTACTACCTCCTTTAATCTTAATCACCCCTGTATAACTGGAATAGAAAAGCGGTAATAAGAAAATGGCTTTGTTGGCCTGTTGTAGATGGGTCTATGTGGCCTATTGGGTCTTCATGGGCCCTAAATTGTTCATTGGGCCCTCATGGGCTGTGATGGGCCTAATTGTCCTCGAGGTCATGAAAACCGTTTCCTTGGCCCATGGTGGGTGGGGCCATGTGGCTGTATTGGTGTGGCTAATGTAATTTGCGTGTCGTGCGGATCCTTTCCAAATCAAGGTTCGTCATCGGGTTTGCTGTACACGTACCTAAGCTGGGGCGAAATTATACGACCTGAAACCTCTCTCTTTTCCTTTCCAAATGATAAAATACAAATTATGAAACTACTCATCCTCATATATGACATCAAAAATGGCGGAATAGATTAAAAGCATGGGACTTGGTGGTATACGGCAAATGTGAAATCTCACCCTCACAATATACAATCAACTCAGCAAATAGTTTTCCTATAGTTTGAGCTTGGATGAACATTCTATTAACAAATTTGCTAGCCCCAACATGCTTATTGAAGTTCATCTAGGTTGGTCACGATGAATTAAGATATGACCGACAGATCAGGTAATACAACAAAATTATCAAAGCATGCATACATCATCCTTCGTCCACTTTTAAAGTTGTGTTCGAGATTAGTCCATGTTTGTGTCTCCTAGACCGATTTTCATGCTCAAAGCATTCAAAATGTAATCAATCACATGATAACGATTCAGCTCAGCAAAGTAGTATTACTATAACACCCAGAGCACTGATTTTAATGTCGAATTTACGTGATTAACCATTTCATGATTGATCTTCTGCTCAAGCATGTCTAACACAAGAAAAACAGCCCATAACACAAAATGTAAGCCCACTGTTTTGGTCTCAGCTCAGCACAGTGACATTCACGGACATAAAATTTGATTTAGAAACCCGAAGTCAAAACAAAAGAGGAAGAGGGATTAGTTTCGGCCTCACGGCCACAAAAAGAAGTCGATGAAGTACTGCAATAAGGATATAGACCCTCCATAGGATATATGTATCTCATTGCCATCAGGAAGAAAAAAAAGAAGCAAAAAGAAAAATGAAAGATAAACAAAGAAGAACGATTTTGAACGAGGAAAAAGACTCCGTTGTTATCGCCTTAAACCTTCAAATGGAGCTCAAGGAGGGCTTTCATGATCTCCTTAACTTCCTCCTTGAACTCCCCATGGACATGGAGTACTCAGCCCCTAAATATATATATATATATATATAAACTAGAGAAGAAGAAGATGGCAGAGCCGGTTCTGTCTTGACCCGAAACTGTGCAAGAGGAAATTTCCATTGATGCTGGCCTCTTAGTCGTCAAAGGAAGCTCAAGGAGGGCTTTCATGATGTCCCTAGCTTTCTCCTTGAACCCTCAATGGAGTCCTCTGGCCCGAAAAGCAAAGAAAACCGAGAAGGAGGAGGAGGAGGAGGAATAAGAGGAGGAATAGGCAGAGTCGGGTATGTCTAGACCCGATTTTGTGCAAGAGGAAATCTCCATCAATGTTGGCCTCTTGGCCCTCAAACGGAGCTCAAGAAGGGCTTCTATGAAGTCCTTATCATCCACTTTCAACTCTATGGAGTGCTCATCCCCGAAAAACAAAGCAAACCGAAAATAAGAGGAAGAAGATGAAGGCAGAGCCGGGTCTGACTAGACCCGATTCTGTGAAAAGAGGAAACTCCGTTAATATCGTCCTTTTGGCCCTCACATGGAGCTCAAGGAGAGCTTCCATGACGTCCTTGGCTTCCTCCTTCAACTCTCAACGAAGAGCTCAGCCCCGCAAAACGAAGAAAACCGAGTATGACAAGAAAGAAGAAGAAGATGAAGAAAACCGAGTATGACAAGAAAGAAGAAGAAGATGAAGAAAACCAAGAAAAAGAAGAAGAAGCAGATGAAGGCAGAGCCGGGGGTGTCTAGGCCAGACACATTGCAAAGAGAAAACCCCATTGATATCAGCCTTTTGGCCCTCAAATGGAGCTCAAGGAGAGCTTCCTTGACGTCCTCAGCTTCCTCCTCCAACTCTCAATGAAGAGCTCAGCAGTCAGCCCCGAAAAACGAAGAACCGAGAATGAGAAGAAGAAGCTGATGATGATGATGGCTGCACCAATTCCGGAATCAGCAGCTGGAAGACTCTTAATCGAGTGAGCTACATTCCACAAGAGGGTCTAAGAAGAAATATTTACCTCAATGAAACAGAGAGAGAGAGAGAGAGAGATCAGCCGTCGTCTGGCTTCTTTCGCCAAAATGGTTCTATCCTGCCCCCCAGGGAACAAACAGCCTTTTTCCCTCTATGCCTTGAGAATTTGCATTTTTTTGAAAAATAAATTTAATGCATAATGCGGTGGGCTATTCTTGCACAATGTTCTACCGTGGCAGAACTATCCTGCAATTGTCCCGACAGAAAGGATTTCGGCCTTTTTTTCAATGCAAAATAGCAGTGCTGATAGCCTAATAGACAAGGCCTTAAGATGTCGGCCTTGTAGTTTAACATTGTAAGAAATTCAAGAAAGTTTTGCAAATTATTGAACTTAGCGTGGACCTTGGTAATAATGGTGTTAGACCTTGTGTGTACCAGTCAAGGATAATAGCGTTAAAGATCTGAAGTCATGTTGAGATAGATGATCGTGCATGCATGTGGATGAATGCCCAACTGATCGGGGTTTTAGATCCATTGCCCAGCAAAATCTGAGGCTCATACAAAATTTAAGCTAAACTAATGCTTTGATTTTCTAAGTATAAGATTGTCCGGAAATGTTTACTTGGCTCGGGGAAATTCTTGACAAGCCATTGCTTCTTTGGGAGAAGAAGTGGATACGTAAACAGTCAAGTGCTTTCTTCAGGACACTGACTAGCTCTTGAGCATCTGAGATTTTAAGTCACTCAGGTTAGAGTGGAATAATCACGATCGGACGACTGCTCCTAATAGAAAATCATAACATAAAAAGATGAATTGAACCAAAATCGACCAAAGAACGGGTCCTCCTTTCAGTTCGTACGTCTTTGCTCTTCCGGATTTCGGTAAGTCTGTTCAATTACACATTGGAAAAGCTGTTTTTCGTAGACCAGATAAAGGTCGACACTGCGATTCATATTCATTTGAAATGACATAATCACCAGCAATGCTCGTGTATTCTATTTTATGAAAAAAGGTGTACTTTGGCAAGTTGGTAAATATAAGATCTGAGTAGGAATATTCCAACCATTTTAACAAGTTTTTCCTTTTTTTAAAAAAAAAATTTTTGTTGGGAGAAGTTTTTCTAAATTTCATTCATTATCAGATATATCTAAGCTATATAAATAATAACAAGTGTAAGATTCTTAGTTGTTCTGTGCATTGGTGAAAGGAGTGCAAGCAGTGTCAACCTAGTTATGAGGATACATATCTAAACTATATTCTAAATTATTATAAAATATACTTTAGATATATTTCCAATTCGATTGAATTTCATGTATTAATTTAAGATAAGGAGTTGAGGTTCAAGGGCCAGTGTGAGGTGCTTGACATGAATGAGTCGTGAGCAAATAGAAAGAGTGCCGTCACAGTGTCATTGTGCTCATGTTTGTGTGAACTTTAACTTCTAAATTGCTCGACGGTGTAAATCTTGGCTAAATCTCCTCAACCTGTGAATAGACGGACCTCTTTCTCTTGAAACACGCACATGTACACCTTTATTGCTCGCCTTGGTCGACATTTGAACATCAGCTTGATCCCCCGACAAATCGTCATAGTATGCAATAATCATAAGGTTGTCTGTGTCATTTGAACTGAGGTCACGAAAGGAAAGGCTAAAATTTCAGACTCGCAACTACTTGTACAATAGTGCTTGAAGGCACCAGCTTGATTTCCACAATCTAGGCTAACATACACATGAATAACAAGCCATATGGGTCTTCTTCGATGCATAAGAAGGGATGTAATCAGATGCCGACGAAGTAGAGAAACTTCAGATCTCAGCAGGAATGAGTATCTGTGTCCGGCCAGAAGCTATCCTGGCCGCCGCAGCGTTGGTCGAGAACAAGTCTTTGGTGATCGGAACATAGACATCGCTCTCCAAACACATGGCAAAGTCGATAACCTTCCCGAGCTCGGAATCCCTCTTGCGGATGAGCTTTTGCTTGTCATCTCGAGGATTAAGAAGCTCCTGCTCCAAACATTGAAAGACGTAGTCAATTGATTTTAGTAGTATAGGACTGCTGTCTTCTCATTTTGTCTGAAAAACAAAATAAGTTCATGATAAGATCCCCAAGGAGTTCTATCCATACCTTTGTGAATGTTCTTGGGAAGAAATCCCTCAACGGGTCAAGGTTCTCTTGCCATCTTGAACGCGCTATGTAAATGGCAGTTTCCGGACCGAAGCCGGCCTTCCTG
Source organism: Lagerstroemia speciosa (assembly GCA_037672795.1). Classification (NCBI taxonomy): domain Eukaryota; kingdom Viridiplantae; phylum Streptophyta; class Magnoliopsida; order Myrtales; family Lythraceae; genus Lagerstroemia; species Lagerstroemia speciosa. The sequence continues at coordinate 8,482,319 of CM075288.1, forward strand.
AGGAATTCGCCGACCTCCTTTACGTCACAAAATTTTATTTTGCCTTCTCGTAGACAGCTTCTGCTATGCAAAATTCCATCCCTCAAATCGACTGCAACAATTTTTGCTTTTGGACCCTTGCCAGATTTTACTATCCTCTTAATCATCCCATCAACAATTCCTCGAACACGAGGTTGAAGCTGAAGCACGCCGAACAGAGCAAGGCATTTGGTCGGGTCCAAATGCTCTGTTGCTCCAGTTTTCCATGTATTAATCGAAGGAAAATAAATCGATATCCTAAGACTTCCGTACTGGTGGAACAATGGTTTGACATGGGCTTCAATATAGCCTTCCGATACCATGCTAGGCAACCGAACAGCCGGAGACTTCCTTCTGGAGTCCTTGATTGGCTGATTTCGTGCAACTGCAACGACCCCCTTGAGGCTGTTTATGAACTTTTGATCATCGTAAATGTCACTAAAATTCCTGCAATATCTCATTTGCATGAGGAAATTTCGCCATAAAAATTGAAATATCGTTTTAAATACAAATCTGCCACCTTCTTTCTTCAGGTTTCTTGCCCCTAATGTCAGGAAGAACAAGAGTCGCCCCCAAGTATTTGGCCACAACCACAGCATTTGCAACCTATTTTATCCACCAAAAAGAAAGTATGTGTATAGATCAGACGAAAGAAGAGTAGGTATGTGTATAGATCAGACCAAAGAAGAGTACACAAAACCCAACAATCAATTCGTAACATTATCAACATTGTTCTGGAGTTACTATCAAATTATTCCTGGCTAAAATCTCGTCATATTCGAATTGATAATGTGACTTCTCTCAGATTATGTCTTGCTTACGCACATCTCAATCTCAAGCCAATTTCCTAAAACACTGCGACTAAGAGGACGATATGCACCTGTAACATATGATATTCCGGGCCATTTGTCAGCGTGAATATTATGTAACCTTTTGGCTGTGGCCTTGCCGTCACCTCTGCAAAAAATATTAACGAGTTCAAGATCTCAACTGTGTCAGATGTATGTTGAATGATATCTGCAACCGATATCGCCATTTTGGCAACTTTCAGATGAGAATTCATTCGGCATTTTGTTTGTAGCTCAGCTACAACCAGAAGGAAAGAATGGAGTCGAGAGACATACAGTAAAATGTCAAAATAAGGAGGAAGAAGAAATTTATCAACAGATAATACGTATTTATGTGTTATGTACATATATGGACAAAATAATTGAAGCTCACTTGGTGCTGAGATTTTCCAGCAATGCTCGACCAATTGTGTCTTCTTCTCCTCCATCAGACGCCCTCTACTGGCGTCTGGGCGTCTGACAACTGAGCTCGTTCCTCTAATCTGTAGTGTCTGATACGTGACTGTGGGTCCTCCTGGATACTTGACATTCAACAAACATGAGAAAATTGCATCAATTTGTAGGTGAAGAACCAATTAGCAAAAGTAATTCCTGACCATAACAGCTACCAACTCAGGTGAGCATTTGATCGATTCTTATATGCAGTACTACAGCCACTTCTGATCAGCAGAACCTACTGAAAAATAATTATATTATGTATATCCTACTTATCCATGACCACTGTGAAATCAGATTAACATTGGATAGTTGATTGTGCATCTTGAAACTCGAGGCTGGGACATGAAACTTAAGAAAAGAAACCATTGCAATGTGATAAATGAAAGTTCAATCATAGGACCAGAAAAAGGCAATGCCAGATTGACCAGCAAAATCAAGATAACTAATTCTGCTTGCTTTCATAGTTACTCTAGAACTTAATTTCCAGTAACAACAAAGAGACAGTAGTATATTAGCTCAGTAAAATGTCAAAAAAAAAAAAAAAGCGGCCCTTAAATTCAATCAACCAATCAGAACATTGTTTGTAGGTACATCTTCGCCAGCTCCTCGATTGATCACACGGAAATCTGCTTGGGCTGCAACTATAAGAGATGGACTTATCATGTGTCCGATGAACGACACAACATGAACTTTCTCGCTCTAGCCAGGAAGAGAAAATGAGAACCCTTGCCAGTTTGCTATTATCATCTATCAAACTGAACAAGTTAAGAATTTCAAAGGGCTTACTTCAACATAATCAAAGTGATCCCTTTTGATCATGTTCATGAGCATAATGAACATCGACAGAGTAAGGATAGCGGCCATCACTTGCCTAATGTCCACCCTTCTCGCCCTCATCTTCTCCTTTCTGAAATCTTTATTACCTGATGATCATTCCCAGAATCGCAGTAAGCGGTTGATCATAAATAGAGGAAAGCATGCAGAAAAGAACAAGAGAGATTTAACTTTGGGAAGTGAGAAAATGCGTGCATGGAGAGAAAACTAAGGAGTTGACAGCTCTAACACACTCAAAAGAGGCCGTTCCATCAGGAAAAGTAGCGGTGGAGTGATTTCAAAATTACTCTGGTGTGATTTGGCAAATTCTAATGTTTTAGATTTGAAATCTCCCATATATTCATGGTAAAATATTTACTAGAAATGTGTTCTTTAAACGTGAATTTGTAGGTATCGACTTTCATGAATTATACTAAATTTTTAGTTATATTATATTAATAAATAATTATATGCACTGATTATTCAGTTAGTTTGATATCATTACTGTTGAATATGAGACACAATCATTATATAGCAGGGACGGCGGGGTTACCAATACCCTGCGCATCTTTTTCACTAATAAAGAGAGAGAGGCTGTTCCCTCTTCCTTGCTGGGCCAAACTGAGAATATAAACTTGGGGAAAGCTCCCACATATAACTCTCAATGGCATAAATTTTTTGAATGTGCATCACTTGTATATAGAAATCTTTTGAATTACTAATAAATTTAGATCGAGCTGAGTCGGTACGTAAATGGATAGAACTCTTTCTATATGAGTTTCTCTATAAAAAAAAGACTCGAATATGAGATATTTGTTTAAGTACAATAAATATCTTATCATTTGAACCAATTCATGTAAATTAAAACATATAAATTTCAGGATTGCAAGTACATGGAGGGATCATTTCTTCTTTGGGGTTTTGTCATTATAATCTTCTGTTTTTACCATATACATCACATTCTCAAATATATAATCTCTTTTTGGTATATACCATCTTATACCTAAAACTTTTTGAGTACCGACTAATTCAAATTCAAGTCATATCGGCCTATTAAGGAAGTAGAGCTTTTCCCAATATAAATTTTCCACATTCACAGGACTCGAACACAAGTTCTTACATAAGGAGAAGCGATGGCTAACTATCTCAACCAACGAGAAATTCTTAGGTTATTCTACCTTGGCACAGGGTGTGAAGAAATATGAATCAAAATGTGACAAATAAGTAAATTAGTGTTAATTATTTGAACAGCTATCATAATTATTATTAATTAAAGTAATTTGATTGATTTATCATCGTCACGTTATCGTGAGGTAGGACTATCTAAGATTTTTTTTCCTCAACCAAGCCATTTATTCTGATCTTCATTGACTTTCATCTCTAATAATTTCAAAAGCATTAACTTTGGAAGGGTAAAGAGTCAAATGAGACGAAGCTATATCTACTGTTGTCACCCATTCCCTGAATCAGGGAGAGCTTTTCGGGATAAAGACTAAGTTTTCTTTAGGGTTTTGTTCATTATCCCTCTGGCTAGTTCTTATCAGGTTCTCCTTCTTTCCCTTAAGAGGATGACACCTCTTATTGAAGATGAATTTTGCCTACAGAGATCCAGCTGTTCTTGACTCAAGACAGCTTCGCTTTCTTTGGCCTTTGCACCCAACATTAATAGAGAAAAGGAACAAAAAGTTCATAAATGATGTAGTGGTTTCCTTAAGTTCATAAATTATAGAGTAGTTTCCTTATGGATTTGGCTTACAGAGTTGGCATCAACATTGGTATCAAAATTACGACCAGGATTTCACGTTAAAGATCGAGTCAGTTGATTTTCGTCGGTCACATTGTAAGGGGATAAGTTATAATAAGTCGGGTTAGACAGAATTCCAGTTTTGCGATAAATTGTGATGCAATGGTCCAGTTCACCATCACTAGCTGGACACCTCACCCTTAGCCTTCGGGCCAGGAAAATTAAGGGTTTGCACAAACATAAATTTCATGGAAATCTCATACTTCGCCAGCCGGTGACGTATTGTCTAATTTCCTGTCCTTATAAGAAAAGGAAATTACTAATCTTGATCTCAGTTGATCTAAAATTAAATGTGAATGAGATAGGAATTCCGGTATCATGCCCACTTGACATGGAAGGAGCTAACTTCTTGTTATTAGGTAGAACTTAGAAAAACCTATAAAATTTTATATAAAAGTTACTAATTTTATTTATATTTTCGTTAAATTATCTTATCTCGTTCATTGAAATTTGTCATTTAGCTCTTTCTTTAGTTTCTCTCACTGGTTCTACCTTCTAGATCCATAACGTCCCTCATGTTAGGTTGGGAGAAATGAAATGGAATGAGTTTTGAAAAATAAAATGCAATCACACATATAGGAAATTAATTATTTTTTATTCTTTTCTTAAATATAAGGGATGCAGTTGAGAAAAACGAGGATGGAATGATTATAGTTTAACTTTTTAAATGGATTTAATTCTCTCAATTAAATTATATAATATTTTCAAGATAATACAATAACAATTTCCATAGAATTTTATTTCTATAGAACTCATTTCAATATATTTAATCCTTTAAGGTGGGAGTTGTTTAGCTCTATGCAGTATTGACATTACTAAAGATCTTCTGGTTGATGTAAACCGTGAAAGCGAAGTGATAAACTGTGGCATGGAAGTGCTTCCCCCTCATGTTTGCTATGGTCCATCTCAACTCATATGACCAATCACCTATGGCTCGCGAGATCTAAATATTTGTGAGAATGGAGCTCCAAATCCCTCCAGTGTAACTGCATGAGAAGAACAAATGGTTTAGGGATTCGATGCACGCCTCGCAAAATACACATTGTGTATTGATGGAGCTCCATCAAGCCACTCTCTCCTTCCTAGATAATCTGTCCAAAATTATGAGCGAAGAAATAAAGGAGAGTCTTGGTACATGTCCAAGGAACCACAAAAGTTTATGCCATATGACCTTAGGCCTCTTGACTCGAAGCGCATCCCAGGCAAAAACCACGGAGAAGAAAGTTTTATGGTTCCACAATGTAGTGTCATAACCAACATATTTTTGGTGGATAGGAAACAAATAGAGTAAGTTTGATGAATAAAATATACTGGGGCTATTTAAAAGTTTAAACATGAGATAAATTATCTCACCCATCTAATACAACACAGATGAGAACAATTTTTGAGAGAGGAAAAGGACATTAGATTTACTCTCTAGAATTTAATGCTTACAGAAAGCCGACGATAATCAGACGAAACACGGAGGTCCCTTCAGTAGTTCATTTTTAGATGTTAACTATGGTAGAAGCCCACGCTACATAGCATATTAAGGTAATAAATGTAACGATATTTTTTATAAGAAAGTAAATGAATTATATTAAAATATGGAAATATTTAAATAATATGATTGTGTTCAACACACAATCAAACCTCCTTTTCGTAAAAAAAATTACTTACAATTTAAAAAGAGATGTTTTATTGTTAGTATGCTAGTAAAGTAAATATTTTATGATTTTTTATTTATCAGTATGTGAATAATATACATTAAAATTAGGAAATAAAGATAATATTTATCTCTTTTTCTATAAATAGTATATTAATAGTCTATTGTATTCAAATCTAATCAGTTGTACTAAGAGGTCATTTGCTTTGTCCAGAGATAGCATAGGAAAAATTGAAAATACTAATTCCTTTGTACATATTTATTAACAAATAATTTCGTTCCATTTTCTTTAAATGAGGGATTCGATTCTTATAAATAAAGAAAACTTATTCTCTTGATATACCCACAAAATTAAATTTAGAATAAAATAAAATGCATTAGTTCTATTCTTATAATCAAAAGAAATTCGTCATTCCGTTCCAACTCTATGTTGCAAATCAAATAACTTCTAAATATATTATTGTATTATCTTAAAACTACTCAAGACAAAATAAATAAAATGAGAAAAATTACCATGAGGAGGTTTGAACCTAAACCACCCACATGAGATTGCTATAGCACCACCATTAAGCTAAATATAACATTTTTTAAAGGACCTACTGAAAAGAGAAATATATATATATATATAGGGGAAATAGTTGGGACATGTGTCAACATGAGAGTTGAGACATGTGTCAATAGGAGCGGCTCGGTACTCTCCTTTAGTATAAAAGAATAGATATATATATATATATATATATATAGGGGAAATGGTTGGGACATGTGTCAACATGAGAGTTGAGACATGTGTCAATAGGAGAGGCTTGGTACTCTCCTTTAGTATAAAAAAATAGATTAGACAATACAATTAATAATGAATTACCGATCAATAAAACATCTAGAAAAGAACGATAACTCCTTCAGTATTGTTTGAAATTGTCTGCCACAGTCCTTTTACATCTAGAAATTGTGTATCCAATAATCATCCTTCAATCCGGATGAATTTCTCTTCTCTTTCCGCTTGTTGCGGGATGAAATCGTGGCTAAACTCTGTTGCATTGTCACCAACTATGTCCAATTTCATCATTCTTATACTATATGCCAAATTTCATTATGATTTATTAGAAAATTCATTATAATTTATGCAAATTCTTTGAAAGAAATAATAATTATATTAGCGAGTAATTATATAAATGTAATTTACCTAAGAATATATGTGCAACAACTCAGTGTCAAATTTTAAAAAACAACTGCATCTGAGAAATAAAAATAACAACATGAATGTTGCTTTAGCCACTACCATCTCCACTGCTCGCTGCATCCTCCATTAACGTTGCTTCTGCACTTAATTTCCTGTCTTCTCTTTCAGCTGAATTCACCCAAGAAACAAGCGGGTGGTTGTTTCGGCTACAACAAGCAAGAAGTGTCGGCAAAGCATAAAATTCGTGGGCAATTATCATGTTTTCCAAAATTTATTCAGTCCCATAATTGAAGAATAAAATCATGTCAATATATGTTCGTAGATCTAATCGAGGTCTGTCGTTAGGTTTTGGAATTTCAACCACTGACCTGGTCGCATGTATCGTCAGACAAAATTAGGACAGCGCGACAAGTTGAAACTCAATAGGCTGTCTGAGGAATCTTCCAAATAAATTGACACATTGTACATGTGCTGATTTAATTTCTTATATTTTTTTTGTAGATATTGTAAACTATAGCTTAGCCACTGTGCTTCGAATTTAGATGGCGGCTTTTATGGCTTTTTTTGTTTTGAAAATTTTAGACTATGGAAAGTCCTGCAAATTCATGCCATGTGGCGTTAAAACGTATGGCATTTTGATATTGTAGTATAATCCATCGAGATAGAATCAAGGAGAAGGTATTACGTTTTACAGTATTATCATGTGATAATAGTTACATGATAACATTAACCCATGAAATTAAACTAATTTTAGGATTTTTCTACAAAATTTAAAAATAACCGTAAGAATCTTATAAGTGCTATGACGTAATAACATTTTTCATAAAATACTATCCCAGAGTCATGAGAGATTATAAATTTAGATTTTGTTAATAGGACTCTCAAATCCCTTCGTACCATCTTTCTTTTATATTTCTAATTTTTTTTATAACTAAGATTTTATTTTTCACGAATTCATAAACACATAAATTCATAAATTTAAGTAAATTCATGTGCGGATGATTTGAGACTATGGAGATGGGAAAAGAAATTGCATTACGGTGAACTACAGAGTTCCTCTTTTATCACATATTATATTTTTATTGGTGGTTAGCTTCTTGCTCGACGAATTTCTCTGCATATGATGTACATGGAATTTTAAGCACGTTAACTAGTAATGCCAAGCTAATATAACTTTTTTTTTAACCGAAAATAGCTATAGAATAATAAATAATAAATCATATTGTTATCTAATGTATTAACCTTTTAAAATAAATGATTATGTCACTTTCTCATTCCATTATTGTATTAGAATGTAGAAGTACATGCACTAGCCCCTATTTAACTAATTTCACGTAACAAGTTTTTGAAATTGATTCAGCCCAACGTGACGGGGAATATCATGTAATATATAATCAATTATATCATTATTTAACATATTAACTTCTTAAAATAAACGGTTATTACCACTTCCAACTCTTTTAATAGAAAAACTATTATTAAGATACAGCATGGAAAGAGAAATCTGCGTAAAAAAGGATAGCAAAAGATAGACGCATCCTGGATCATCGGTCATCTCTAGGCATATAGGGTGCGTATATATTAATATGAAGATGTTTTGAGATTGATATTGTTGAGTTAAAATTACACTAAATTGAATAAGAAATTTAGATTTATAAGAAAATTGGGTACCTCTACCATCAGTTTAGACTTTTAGGTGGGGTATGAGTTTGGAACTGTTGCAGGCCTAGATGGAAATTTAACAGATGTCTAAGTAAGAGTTTGAGTATAAGTATAAAACTTATCGTGAGACAGCTTTAACTACTCGGTGGATCTACCCAGCTCAAGCATATGCCTTATTAAATTTTTGAATATCGGTTGTATGCAATACTGAAAATATGTTTTGTGATCCTACTAGCTTATTTGATTTGCGGAAGTAACATTAAATCACTGCTAAAGCACGTAAAAAAATGTACAATTATTTTTAGTTATAGTGAAAATTTCATTGCGATTTGTCTTCGACTTGTTTAATTCTGATGAGGTAAGTTGTTATATTAATTGTCTCCATTGCCTTTTTTTAATATTACAATCGTTGAATTTAAAAATCCGAAAAAAAAATTCTTATCTTGTAATAATCAGGACTTGTACTGATTTGACCGTAGGCGGTACCTCACGTAGGTGCCTCGAACTTTAGTGAATAAACATATACACATGAAGATTTTTATGTTGTCCTCGTATATTTTATTTTTGTCAGACAAACAAATAAATATAGCAAACTTTACCGAAAGAGATATGTTCCCCACATGTTCTTTTAGGGTACAAATAAAACATGTATCCTTAGAAAAAGATGGGAAGAAGGGGAATACGAGGGATTATACTGGTAAGAATAAATTCAGTACCTCTTAATTTCAGGTCGATGGTGGTACAAACTGCACAGATCCCTTTCTCTAGTTCTTGATATTTTTAATGTGCTCCTATATATTTAAAGGAGGAGATGGTTAGTTGGTCTCTTATTAAGTTTTCGAAAATATGATAAATAGACTTTTAAGTACTTAGGAAAAGAGTAAATGGGATAAAGTTGTAAAATCTCTTCTCAAACTATAAATATTACCATAGATAATACCTAGAACTATTTCAATCTAAACTTCAATTTTCTCCCTTTTTCTAATTATTTTTTATTTAATTATAATTGCACTTCTAAAACAAGTATGAAATTTTTTATAATTAATTATATAATTGGCATTCTATTCCGGTGCGTAACACTTATCAACATCTAGTATAACCAAGGACAGCTAATTGTGATTAACATAGTCCGATCAAAAGTTTCTTTGTGTCTCTTGTCCTCAAAGTTCTTGTATATCAATATAGTAAATGAAGAAATTTATTAGTAAGATAACCTGGACCAACCATATGAGTTAGTTAAAGTGGTCCAATGTCAATTCTTTTTATGAAAAAGTCTCACTCGTGAGACGCATGGGAAAAAGGACAAAACTAATTGTTGTTTTAAAATATATAAAATTTCTCTGAAGTTTCAATTCTACCATGAACTTTCACTTTTGAGTAGAATAGTCATGAACTTTCAATTCTTCTCCACATCTACCATGTCATCACTTTTTCTATTATTGACAAATTTGTACTTCTCGAAGTTACAGATAAATGACAATTTTATACACAAACTTGGTGCGATTTCTCAATTCTATTACGAACTCTCTTTTGATTAAAATGGTGAAGAATTGACAAATTTACCCCAATGGTACATTATATTCCTTCATTACCCTCAAGCAAAATATCTTTTGTGCCCTTATAATTTTTTTCTTGCTCCAAAACATGCAATGTGACAGAGAAAATGTCAAACAATTATGTTAGGTCATCCAAAATTCTTAGTGAAATTAGAATTTGCAGATTGGGTAGGTTTGAAAAGTTGCTTGAAAGATCTTTAGAAATATGAAATTTTCGATGACAATATTATAACTTTATGAATCAATTTGATATGTGTATTGTGATTTCAAAATTAGTACTTCAATTTTAAACTACCCTTATTTGATTCGATACAATTAAGGATATAAATGAAAATTGATAACTAAAAAATTGACCAATCCATCCCAAAAAACTAGACTTTTGGACCCTATATAAATTTCGAACATAGTTTAAGTTGTTGAAAAACTGATCAAAAAAATTTGGGTCTCAATTTAGAAAAATTTTGATATTCTATTTTTAACATGTATTATATGGTCATTTGCATATATTATGTTTGGTTTTTCTAGGTTGAGAGTTGAGTTCCTCTGATCGATTTTTAAGCACAGTAAAAATCATCAGAAATTTGTATAAGGCTTCAAAAGTTGGGTTTTTTTGGATTGGGTTGGGTTGATTTTTTCAAGTTCTCAATTTTCATTTGCATCCCTGCAGCATCAAGATAAATAAGGGAAGTTTAAAATTGAAATGCTAATTTTAAAATTGAAATGCACATATCAAATTGATTCATAAAGTTTAGATAGAAATTTCATGTCTCTAAAGATCCCTCAAGCAACTCTTCAAACTTGTTTTCAAGTCATTATTCTGTAAATTCCAATTTTACTAAATATTTTGTATGCACTAACATAATTGTCGATATTTCCCCTACCACAGGGCATAAAAAAGAATTATTAGGGCGCATAAGAAATTTTACTTGAAGGTAGTGAAGAAATATAATGTACTATTGCATAAATTTGTTAATTCCTGATCATTTTAACTAAAAGTAAAAATTTGTGATAAAATTAAAAAATACACAAAATTTGTATATTAAATGGTCATTCATTTGTAACTCCCGGGGGCAAAATCATCAAATTTAATGCTATTGTTAATGGAAGTAACGAAAAAGTGACGGTATGATAGATATGAAGAACAATTGAAAGCTCGTAACCATTTTAATTAAAAGTAAAAGTTGTTAATAGAATTAAAAATTCTTGTAAAATTTATGTATTATATAATTATTTACCTTTTAGCTTTTAGTGAATGAGAGATTTTCCTCCTATTTTAATTGTCTGCCTTTGCTGAACAGCTGGCAGGCTTTGTATTAAACAGTCATCGGAATAATATATTGACCTCAATAAAAATTCATTATCCTAACTTTTTTTTAAGAATTAAAAACACCGATATTTTCTTTAAGCTGACCGTTGAGTATTTTAGAAGAGACAAATGTTGATGTGAACATGAAAATATTTATAATAATAAAATAATTAATAATTTATCATCAAATTGATAGGCAACGTAATAATATTATGGCATTAGTCGCAATCCTTGCTAAAGAATGTAAACATTAATTTTTATTTATTAAAAAAATATAAACATTAAAAACTTTACGTACTTATCATCAAGCGCCGCCCTACCATCTCATTACGGCATTGATATAAGACCGTACATATAGCCAAATTAACATTCATGATATATTATGCATTTCACATGAGACACTTTTTACAGTTTCATACCCGAAATCATTCAAAACTCTTCGTCATGACTCGATAAAGAGGGAAACATGGACAGGCACCACTTCTCATCGAACAGTAGAGGGCCTCTAAATAAGAAAAATACACCAAGAGTCCTATATATTTGTTATTTCTTACAAGTCAGTCATATATATTTGTTATTACTTATAAATCAGTCCTAAATATTTCAAGTGACAAATCAAGTCATATATGTTATCCGCTGTTATAAAATCAAGTCTTTTCTGTTACCTATTATTATTTTAAGTTGACGTCACATTGACATTTAGATATCAGCATGATGTGTCAAATTTTTGGCTCGGATGTTAATAATTCTAACATGATGTGTACATAATAGGAGTAAAAGAGTAATTTCTTTGTTTTAGAATAAAAATTAATATTTATGAATTCGCATGTACATGACAGATTAAAATTGTTCACGTCGACGTCAAAATTCGACATATCATACTAATTAATATATCTACACATCAATGTCACATCAGTTTAAAATAACAGTAGGTAATGGAAAAGACTCGATCTCATAACGGAGAGTAACGTATATAACTTGATTTACCATTTTGAAATATTAAGGACTGACTTGCAAGAAATAATAAACATACAAGACTCCTGATATTTTTTTCTCGATTCTAAAAAGTGCTGAGCATGAAAATTGTATAGTTTCATATCTAACACGATTCCATTATAACTTTATTAGAGATTTTTTTTACTGTTCTGAAATTTGAAAATGTTATTTATGTATACATGTATTAATCATGACTGTGGGTTATACGTGTATAAGTTGAACCGTGGAATATATATATATATATATATATATATATACATACACACACGTACAATATTGACAAACGGACAAACAAACATATTAAACTTTTCTCAGGAAAGATGTAGGAAGCTTAAAGGGCTCTATTATATGTTTCTTCATATTGATTGACGACACGGCTTGTACTCGCGCGAAAAAAATTAAGTAATTGATATTGTTTATTCACTATGTTTCGTCATCGATGATTTTTCCTGTGTACTTAACTTTGCGGCCTTTGCCGAATGACTTTTTGCGGAATAATATATGCATAGAAATTTAAATTTAATTCATTTTTTTTAAAAAAAATAAGGAATGACAATTTCTGTAAACTGCTAGCGGCGTATAGAAAAAGGGATATTTCTTTAGAATTTAGATACCTATTAAATAACCTAAAAAAATGTATCTTATTCCAAAATTCCTGCTTTGATGCGGGGTCCGGTAATAGCAGAAATTATCACATGTTCAATTTTTTTTTTTCGTTTGATCATTTGCTTACATGGGTTTTTAATACAACACTAACTTTACATGTGATTGTGCCACGTCATCTCTTAAACATAAATTTTCTCAGCTCGTAAGATTGGAATCCAGCCGATATCTTGTTTTAAGGGAATAGGAATTGAACTTATTTAATTAACACAACTTGGCTCTTTTTTAGTGCCATTTCAATCCAACGTGAGGGAAGAAAGAAACCTTCTAGTGAATCGATGAAATCATACAGAAAATTTAGCAAAATAATTAAAAAAAAATTCCTAGTTAAGTTGATAGAGCTTTGGCAGTCTATGAATATCTGCATATATCACAATCAGTGACACTACTTTTCAATTATTTAAGATTGTGTCTATCGAATTTCTTCCTGTTTCCTTGCTAAAGGAGATAAGATTTGAAAAAAAAATAATTTTTTTTACTATTTGATCCTCGATGTGATTACATAATAAAAATATGAGTTTCCCACAATTTCATTACCTTATCCTTTCTCTAATTAGAGAAATTAATTTTTACTATTCTAAATTCATTTTTTATTGATGCAAGAGACGTTTACTATTGACAATATTTTTCCACAAAAAAAAAAGCTTTTATCGAAAAATTTCGACAAACTTCTTAAGAAGCACGGACGGAAAATACGTTGGCACACGTCCTTTTGAAAATTTCATTTACAACAGAGATTTTCTATCTAATTTAGAAAACAATCTTTGAAATCAATCTCAGATAGTTTATCATGTCTAATAGTGTCACCAAGTAGATAAAATTAATCAAAATTTTTAGAATTTTTTTTGTAAAAATTTAAAAGAAAAATAACATTAAAAATAGCTTAATTTTATTAATTGATATTTACGCGATGACATTATTACATACAGTATTTTCTCTTGCTAGACAGGCTAGAATTCAGCTTCCAAAATAGCAATCTGAACCTTTGGGGCATTTCTTTCTTTTGATTATTACTCTTAGAGTATTTTTTTTCCTTTTTCACCGAACATGGAAATAAAGTTTAGATAGGAAGTGTTCGTGACTAGCTCACTAAACCGATCAACAATTAAAATTAACAGTTCGCAGTGAATTATTTAAATTAAAGAAACAAATTAATAACTTATAGTTATTTTTTTACCTATTTAATACTCTAATGAATAGATAATAAAATTTCTTGCCATAGATAAACAACTTAAAAGTCGAACCACTTTTATTGCAGCCGTCGTTCATTTATATTCTCCTATGTATATTTTTCCCCCTTTTTTCTGATAATGTCTTGCGATGTTTTCAGTATATAAAACGAGAATAATTCACGATGAAGCTAATTCGTACTTATCATAAAAATACTTCCTATTAGTCCCTAAACTGCAAGTAACATGTCTGGCACCATACGATGTGGTTGTTTCCTCGGGTTACCACCTTAAAATTGATCCTATTCAGTCCTCAATGTGATCTTTATTGGCCCTTCATGCATTGACCTTTTTTTTCCTGTGGATGAAATTGGTTGATTAATTTTGTTAGCAAAAAAACAAAGCTGCCGAACTGACACGCTCACCGGCCGACTTTGTTGTTTGACCTTCACATGGGAACAAAATTCTATTCAAGTGATTCCAATTAGGTGGACCAATTAGGCCTTAAATCCTAAAATTAATGTTCACTACCCTTTATTTTTATAAGCAGCCTCTCTTATCGCCTTGGAATATCCCCAGTATTTATCCTATTAGATATCCACAAGTTGTTATCAAGGAAACTGTGCCCATAAGATTACAACTTGTAACTATGTGGACTTGGCATAGCTTACTGCCGAAGGAAAGGGAAGGATCTAACTAATCTATGTGCTGCTAAGAGTGTCATTCCAAACCGGTGGGTCCAAATTACGTGCAGACTATATCAGGATTCCTATCCGAACTCCTAACCACAATTATTTTGTAATGTTATGGTAGCAGTCACGCTCTTGATAATCAAAGCAATTTGAATCCCTATTCGGGAAAGATCCCATCTTGATAGGAGACACGCATATGGTAAGTTTTAAGATCAAGTTGATACGAAAATAAATCAGAGGGGGTAGAAATGTCTTTCTCCCATGATTGCTGGAGTAGAAACGTCCATGTGCCCATCGTTGTTCAATGTCATTCCCCCATGTTATCATCCATTCCAAGTATGAGATACGCTTTCTAATACACTAAATAGATTTATTAACTTGTTGTCTGACTTGAATGTCGGGTGGTCGAAACGGACTGTCACCGCTAAGTGACTTCCTTGTGTAATCTTAGGTCTACTTTTGATTGAACTGTTCAAGATAACTCATAGCACCCCGGATTGGGAGCCTGAGACAGGGACAATCTCTATCAATTACTAGAAGTTATGCCTAGTTAATTGTAGTTAAAAGTGGGAGGAGTTGCATCAGCTGCCCTCAGCCAAACTTTGTACTATTTTGTTATAAGTCCTCAAGCTTTATGTTGCCAATCTCACCCTCAAAGTCACAAACAAACGCTAGAACTAAGCTTAAAGAAAGGACCAGAAGATGGAAGTGGTTTGTAAAGTAAAAGGCAAAATAATAATACAAGAGGTAAGTTGGGGGATTGAAAAGGAGATATGAGAAGAAATAGGGGACCGAGCATGTAAATTTTCACTGATTCGCCTCTGTAAAGAAACTCATACGGTCAATTTGGAACCGAATTTCCCTCTTAACCTATGCAAATGGTTATGATGTAAGAGTTTGTTAGTTTTGTTAACTAGAGCTTTTATAATAATATTGTTGCCCAAATATCAATCACGCTGTCGTATGTAAAGTCAGAATAGATGGCTAATTTCCAACTCCTTACGTCCCCGATTGGGTCCAAATGACCTGTTTATATCAATCTAATCTTGATAATAGAAAAATCCAACACCAACTGCAATATACCACATGTTGGTGGAAAGCTCATCCATTGTCTTTATTTTCAACGAAATCATTAAACAAACCCCAATTGGAGTTAACTGTTCCTGCACACAATATTCAAAAAAAATGTTCGGTGAAAAAATGAAGCTGAGGTAACTCCGATACTTCGATATATTTTCTTCTTAAATAAGATTTTGGATTTGCATATGATAAACAGAAGTAAAATTTATTAAGGTTAAGGGTAGCTTCTCTCGTGAGATTAGATCATAAGCTAGATCGGTTCCCGCAGTATGCAGCCTTGAAGATGTAAATTTTGTAATTTAATTTGATCTACGGGATTTCTAAATTACTGAAAATAAAATTTATAATTAAGAGAATTTACTTATTCAATTCATTCATATATAAATTAGTTGAAATTATCAAATACTTAATGAAAAAGAATATGATCAAAATGGAGGCTAAACAAAGAAAATAAGGAGGAGGCTAAAACGTTCAACCAAAGCAAGCCGTTGACTTTAATCAAGTGGAAATTAATAAGAAGGACGTGGCTTCGCATTCCTTCCCATACGGCTCTGTACTTTCATATGCCGAGACAGACAATTAACTATAGCCACCATTGTTGCATACGTGGTGCCTCCTCCTTCCTGGTCCGTACGTCCTTGCAGCCTCTCCCTGAGATATATATATATATATATATATATATAACTAACTCTTCTTCTCAAGAGCTCAGCAAAAGCATCGCAGCACTCCTTCTTCCTATATTGCTTATCACCAAAGACGGATACAAACCTATACATACACCTCTCTTTTCCCCCATCTCTCTTTCAACATCGTATAGAAATCTTCTGAGGAGGGACAGGCGGTCTAAAACCCTTTCGTAAGCCAACCAAGATCGATGCCGCGAGAGGAATGAGGCGATCCGGCATATATTGTCTCTGATTGAGGACTAACAGCTGATTAGAAGAAAGAATTCGAGAAGTAGATTTCGTTGTCGGGAGGTTCAGGGTGATACGAAGATGATGTACGAGCAGCCACAGCTGGTGAGGATCGAGTCGAGAAAGAAGATGACGATGGAGAGAAGAAGATCCTCTTCTACGAGGGAGCAGGAGAGGCTCTTAGAGGTTGTCGATCTGAGTGGAAGGAACTTGGAGTCTCTGGTCCCGAGCCCTTCCTTGAACTTGGGGTTCATCTGCAAACTAGACCTGTCCAACAACAATCTTCAAGTAATCTCTCTCTCTCTCTCTCTCTCTCGTTCACTTGAGAAGTTCTATGGCGCAATCAATGGGAAAATGATTGTATCTCGTTCGAAGTAAATTACTTGAGTAAATTACCATGATTTCCCTCAAACGATTACTATTAATAAAGTAAATATTTAAGTTTTTTACTGAATAACTCTGGAGTATATGTGTAATTTCTGAGTGAAATATGTATCACTCTTAAGACTAAAATGATGTGCATACCTCTTTAATTTCTTGAATTAAAGTATTTGTCAACTTTTTTTAGTGATCGTACATACCATAGAATTTGTACTAATTAAAATTTTTACATCATAGAAAAATATCACAGAAATTGTCGTAAACAATCACACTTATATACCTTATTATCTTGTATAAATCCAGATTATTTATGTATGGCAAGGATGGAGAGATAATTTCTGTGGCAATCGATTGCTGTAATATATGCAGATGATACCGGAATCCTTGATCGCGAGGATGCTGAACTTGGTGGTGCTAGATGTGCACTCGAACCAGCTAAGAGCCGTTCCAAACTCAATCGGCTGCCTCTCAAAGCTTAAAGTCTTGAATGTGGCTGGAAATTACTTGGAATCGCTCCCAAGGACCATAGAGAATTGCAGGTCAATAGACACTTCTCCCTCGCAGAAATCTTGTGTTTAATTCTCAATGGATAATTTATCAAGAACGGTCTACAATCAAGAAATTTTGAATCCTATTTTTATTTACCAGTGAGAATAGAGGAATTTCCTAAGACAGGGCAGTGCCAATTGAAAATAAGAAATTTTGAACATGATTTTCATCGGATGTTACAACATCACATATCCTTTAACCTATATTTCTTCTGTCACCTTCTATATCTATAGCCCATTTCTGCCTTCCTCGGCCATGGCCATGAACTTATTAACAAGCTTTCCTTCTTGTTTATGCACAGGTCCCTGGAAGAGCTAAATGCCAACTTCAACCAGCTGACCAGGCTCCCCGACACCATCGGTTTCGAGCTCATCAATCTCAAGAAGCTAATCGTCAGCTCCAACAAGCTCGCCTATCTGCCTCGGTCGACGGGTCATTTAACCTCCCTACGCCATCTTGATGCCCGTTTGAACTGCCTGCAATCGCTCCCGGAAGACCTCGAGAATCTGACGGATCTCCAAGTCCTCAACGTGAGCCAGAACTTCCACCACCTCAGATCTCTCCCATACTCGATTGGCCTCCTCCTCTCCCTGGTCGAGCTCGATGCCAGTTACAACAACATCACCGCCCTGCCGGACTCCATGGGATGCCTCGGTAAGCTCAAGAAGCTCCAGATTGAAGGAAACCTGCTCGAGTCACCTCCCATGGAGGTGGTGCACAGGGGTTTGGAGGAGGTGAAGCTGTACTTGAACGAGAAGATGAACAACAACCACGTAAGTCCGAGAGAGAAGAATAAGAAGAAGAAGGCATGGATCGGGAAGTTGGTGAAGTGTGGGACTCTCAACACGAGGTGTAGTGCCAATTTTGGAAGCTTTGAAGAGAAGGAAGGAACCGATATGCACCACCGCTATCGCTCTGCAAGTTACAATTCATCGAGGAACATGGCGATCTTCTCCCCGTGGCGGCTCTTCTCACCAAAGCATCATTCCGCCAAATGAGGAGTAAAGTAATGTCCAAAGGGTGTGGTATCTGGGTAGATAAGTGCTACTGCTTGTTCCATTCTTTTTGTTCCTTTTAGTATATGTAAATTTCAAAGCTTTACCATAGGGATGTTCAGTGCATCAAGGAAGATTAAGTGGGTAAAACAGAGTGACTTAAGTTCTTATTAGTTGTGTTTCAGTTTACTTGTTTCTTTGTCTCCCTGGTTTTGCCCTTCTCTTGGTTTTTTGCCTGTTCCGTTCGTTACATGCGGCATCTTACCGAAAATAATGGCAGAAGTCCTATATCGCAACGGTCACATTTGTTGATGGAAACTATCCAGTAGTTTTATGTCAACTTCATGTCAATCTCCTTCTAAATGTCAATCTTCCTTCCTCCCTCCAAAAGGTCAAAGGAGTGGTTCATTAAGCGACCTGAAATACTGAATAGCAAAAAGGCTGCTTCGAATGTTGGAACAGTCATCGTTCTCCACTCAAAGAACTCCAATATGCCAATTTGGTTCTCAGCCTCAAGAGTGCTGGTTAGGGTGGACGTGACCAAACCTTTATATTCCCCAGTTTCTTGCAAAGTAGGAGCAGTGATACGATAACTTGGGTTCGTGTAAAGTTTGAAAATCTAGTCACTTTCCTATTATGATCGCGAAATAATCAGAACAATCAAACAAACCACAGTTCCCCAAGCCAATAGTTTTGAACCAATGTGGGCCCGGATGAGATTCGATCCTGATATGGACCTTCCTCAGCCAAAGATCAAACCTATATCCACAGGTAAGATGATTAAGGGATCCCCATTCACCTCGATATACCGGATACGCTAGAAGGAGACGTAGCACAAGGATGGGGTTCCACATGCACGATGCCCGAAAGACAAAAGTTCTACAGTTGTTTCCAACTTGCCTAGGAGAATGTCTGCATTTTCCTCTGACAGTCCTAGGAGGAAGGGCAGAGCTCTGAGGAGAGGGCAAAAAACCAGTTACCGTTGAACTTTTTAAAAAGTTCAAACGGTCATCCCAAACAGCGAAATACAGAGATGGGCCTAGGAAGCAGAAGCCCACAAGGCCCGTGGGATAGATACCTGCCCACAAATGACAAGGATGCCGACAGCAAATGGAGCAATGTTTAGGTGATGTTATCAACGAATAAATTTAGCTATTATAAAATCTTGAAAACAAAACAATAATCCTAAAAAAATTGAATTTGATTTGTTGGTATCATTACATAAGTACTGTTACATAATGATATAACTACGTTCAAGAATTTCTTTCTCCTCACCGTGACCTGCTACAGTACTCGATCCCATACATAAGTACTGAATTTGATTGGGTATCACCATATAAGTACTGTTATATAATAACACCGTTATGTACAAGACTTTCTTTCTCCTCACCGTGACCTTCCACGGTGGTCGTCCCGCACACGATTCCTGCAAAACCTGGTAAGAAGGATTAGAGAGTCTAGATGGAGCGAAATGAGGAACGGGAAACCATCAAATTGTGCCTTCCGCCTCGATCCTCCAAACAAGATGCATCTCTGGCCGCCTTATCTTTCTTTCTAGAACTAAAATATTGACAAAGATATGATGTGATTAGATTGCTAGAAGAAGCAAGCCAGGACAAAGTGTTGCATTTCATGAGATACTGTATCAGTAATATTTAATGGTATTATAGATTAATGGGAAAGTCACATCTTTATATTTACGAGAGAGAATTTATGTGATAAAATTTAAAATAAAATATTTATGCAAAAAAGATTGCTAAAAATCTAAACTAAACTTTAGAAAATTCTAAGGAACTCTAAAACTTGTAATATGTAATGTTTAATATTTTTTTTCTCATTTCGCTAATTAATATTGGATTTTTTAGATTTTATTTAAGTTTTGAGGATTTTTAATTTTTGCTGATGTTTGAATTTATATTTTACCGTATAAATTTTCTCATACATGATTAATTCTTATTAATTTATAATATCATAAAATAGTATTAATATAATTTGCCGTTATATCCAAGACTAGAGGGTAGCTATTTGTGTGCATGGATTGCTAGTATTAGCAAACTAGTGTTCGAATTAAGGTGACCGGACACAGTAATCATTAAAGAAAGAATTTGCCATAAATTATTATTTCAAATCGACAGTGGGATATAATGAACGAACATTTTTATTAAGTATAATTATCTATTAGGAAAACTTGTTTAAAAATTAAAAGAAAAGATCGTGCTTATCCCCTTTCTTTTAAAGCTTCAACAGTGGAATATTAAAGTAATCAATCAGTGCATCCAACCCAACAATCTCACGGTCATGGATGCCGACACTTCTCTCGGACCAAAAAGGGGAAAAAAAAAAAGGGAATATCTTATTGGCAAATATATTTAATTTAATAATTATATATGTACATGTCTGAGGTCTCATTTTCATCAATCCACCATAGAAGATCCTTAGTGATATAAAATCATGCCATATTGGAACAGGTGGACGCTGGGATCATCCTCCCAAAACTTAAAAAACAAAAATATGTAATATCTTATATAATCTAGTTATTTTATCCATATTTTTATTAAATTATTTAATTTTACCATTCTTAAAATTCGTCCAATATCTCTTTCTTTAATTTTGACTTATTGACCAAGACTTATGAATCCGTCCCAAGGTGGGATGTCCTGCATTTTCAATTAACTCAATTGAAAATTCACAATTTGAAGAGTTTTGATAAACATATCTAATTAGAACACGAGTTGATCAATACTTATTAAACGGCTAAATATTATGTGCTGAAGAAAATTGTGGCTTAATCTGGTCTAATGGAGAGAAACTTAAATTATCATACCTCATAATGGTCTCGATTAAATTATTTTAATTATGATGATTACTTAGATGTTTAACGTCAATTTACTCATTTGTTACGATTTAATTGACGCTTCCTTGTGTTATGCAATGAGGTATGATAGTACCTTCTGTGGTCCTATTAGGTTGAGAGGTCTATGGGCAAGAGAGGACGAGCGTCATTCTTGATGTATTCGCTGGAAACCTGTAAGAAGCCAAGTTTAGGGACGACTCCTCAGAAAGGCCCTCTGATACTTAAGTGAGAATATGATTTGAGTAAGAGTGGAAGAAGAGAGGAATATAGAATTGTAGAAAGTGAGATTGGGTCGTTCTCACTTGCCCCTAGGGGGCTTATTTATAAATCCCATTGGTAAAGAGGATTGACATCAACCTCATGCCTAGCACAGGAGGAAGCTTTGTCCAAGCAAGTAGGGTACCTAACTTGCGACCTGTGGCCGGGATAATTGTCATCGGGGCTCATTGCTCCTAACATCCCATATAGAGATTCAGGTCGGATACTAGTGCCTAGTCTATATTAGGGTGAATCACCTAAGATTTCTCTAGAGTAAGATCTGTTTACTTAAATTGTGTTGCAAGTTGTGCAGGATACAATTGAGGGCAAACTGGAACATATCTTGGACCACCGCAAGCACCCCGATAATTTGTTCTTAATAAGGTGGATTTAGTTTGATGGTTTCGAAGTCCACGGTATGAAAAGATTTTAACAAGAAATATTATTAATTTTCGACGTACGTACTTCTTTTCCTGAATGAGTTCGATTATTAGTGGCCGTTATTGGGTAATTATGTTGAATGAATGAATTATAATTCATAATGCAAAATTTCCCACATTAACTCTAATTTAATTATCCCCCCACAATAGGATATGCTCAACATCCAAAAGTTGATATTAAATTATGAAATCTGATGCTGGAAAACAATGTGAGATGACTTCAAAATGAAGTCTTTTTTTTTTCAGATTAAAAATAAAAAAACTAGGGTTGTAAAATACAAATCAATGGATTTTTTTTTGGTCACCAGCCACGGTATCCAAGCAGGCCCCACCAGCGGTGAGATGGCATCTTTCAGCCAACCATACTTGACTAATCCGTTGGTCGCCCCGCGTCGCACGCCTGGCAATGGCGGGTGAGGCTCTCAAGAGGGGTGTCTGCGTACGTAAGGTCTCGAACCTGAGACCCCCTTAAGCGGCATCGAGCTGCTTACCACTCGGCCCAACTCCTCTTGATAAACCAATGGATTATACCTCAGCCCAAAGAATTTATTTTCCCTTTTATTATTGTATGATTCGTACGTAGCCGGTGTACACAACTCAACGAGGACTCTGACACCGAAACATTCCAATCGTATGCAAGAAATTACACCCGTTCGAACCGAACTTGACGGTAATTTAAAAGAATAGCAAGAGTTAATGGAATGATTTTTATTAAAAAATAATAGATTTGTTGATTGTTTTCATCATTATGTTTTTAGTATTTGCCCGAGGCACAGTCAACTGAGCTGAGACTGCTGCCAGGTTAAGCGTTCTGTTGACTGTTGCTTCTTGTCGATGCCATGACTTCCTTGGTTGAGAGCGTGATTTCCTCAGCTTCTCCGCTCCCCACCTGTCTCTCTCCAATTTCCGCCATTAACGCTCCTTACCCGTAACCCCACGTGTTCCCTCCTCGATAGCAGAGACATCCTCACATTGTCTTCCTTCAGCCCTCCTCCCGCACCAATTTGTTCCACATCACCTCCCATCTTGTCATTTTGTCGCCCTCAAGCACTTCCAAGATTGAACACCCTTCACTCTCCTCTCTCCCTCCCTTCCCTTTCACAGCTCTGCAACGTAACATTTCTTCAACAAACCCAGTGCCAGTATAGGAAATGGAGCGATAAAGAGGTGAACTTGGACCCATTTGTGTTTCCCAGTTATCTTTGCTTCGGATTCGAGTAGATGAGTGTGTTGGCAGGGAGCTGAGTTTTTTTATTCTTGAAGCTCTCTCTCTCGCCCCCCCTCCCCATTTAGGTAAAATGTTCGGTTTGTTGCTGAAGAAAAATGTGAGGAAGATTCTGAAGCGCAAGGACAGTGATGCAGGCGAAAGAGGTAGTTTGAATCCCCTTCAGTAATCACCCACAAGCAAATTCCTACATCCGCTGTTAGTTTTTTCGAGCTTGACGAAGCTCTGTTATTTGATTTTGTTAGATTAGGGTTTGCAATTTTTGTCTGTCTATTGCTTTAATTTGCGATGGAGTTAGATTCTTTGTGTTAGAACAGTTTACTTTTTCATGTTCTTTCTGATCTATCTGGGGTTGCCCTGAATTAGATTTGCTTCTGGTTTTGCTCTTATTGTGTTCTCATTTTGGACTGTAATATGTGAATGATTTTCTTCCCCATCTAAAAAGTCTTTTTTGTAATTTGAGGCACTTTCATGCATCATATTCAGCTTCTGTTTTTTGATGTCACCCTTCCATGAAGTCATTTATGCCGCTGATCTCCCTATTGTTGAGTGCACTTCTTTGGTGATATCATGAATTCTGTTTTCAAAGTGATTTGTTTGCACTAGTTGGTATTTGGGATCAATTCCATTCACTGTGAAATTTTCCCCGTTCTGAAACTTGTGAGAGAAAAAGCTGTCGCAGAAATGGTATTGAACAGTTGAGGTAGTTAATTGAAAAGAATGCGCATTGATGACATATGAAAGTTACTTGTAGAATACCTGTGATTGCAAGGTGCGATGTTACTAGTGGGGAGCAGGATATATGAGCAAGACGAGACTTGTTCAGGACATCTGGATAAGATTGAATTGTCAATGTTTCTACAGTTAGCATGCCAAGAATGATTTGATTAGAACATGTTCAAGAGATTGCACTCGTCGCACTGACGATAAGATGGGAGGAAGATGAGTTTCGTTTGGCAGCGTAAGAAAAATTTTTGGTCACTCCGTGAGTTTACCTGGCTCTCTGTCAGCGAATAAGAATCAAGAGGAGCATAAGACATCAAATCCTGAAAAGATATTAGGGAAGTGGATTTATATCAGTGAGATATGCCTTTCTGCTGTTCTTGCTATCATTTTTCAGTTGAATCATGTTTCTTCTGATGTCTCTTGCTACTTTATGAAGTCATAGTATTAGCTTCTGTTCTTCTAGTGTGAGATATTTTTAATCCTGAATTGTGAACTTCGCTTTTTCCTTTCAAACTAGTACTTGTGTGTATGTGGGCTGATATAAGTGTTAATTGCATTTCAGTGGTTAGATTAGATTTCCAATGCAAGCTACCCAAAGTGTACTAATTATCATGGAAATTGCAGTTTCAAAAATGAGCTTTCCAAGCTAATAAAGTGGATGGTGCTTTTCTCTTTCCCTGTGATTGGAATCTTGGATGTCATGTGAGCAACTCATCATTGCAGGAAGGGCATTGGAAGACCTAAGAGCCTCTCTTTACAATGAATTCCAGTCACCTGAGGGGGCAAAGCGTCAGCAGCAGAGAATATGCCGCCCTGTTGTTGCTCTAACCTTTAATTTCATTGTCGCTGTTGGAATTATATTCACGAATAAACTGGTCGGTCTTCTCTAGGTTGCCTTTTGCTAATCTGTTTTTGCCTACTTCTTACTTTGGGGTTTGAACATGTTTTGAATATTTTTCATGTTTTCAGGTTCTTAAAAATATCGGGTTCCAGTTCCCCATTTTCCTGACATTTATTCACTATGTAGTAAGCTGGTTCTTGATGGCTATTTTCAAATTGTTCTCAATCCTTCCGGCATCCCCTCCTTCAAAGTCAAGCCGCTTGTCTTCTTTACTCACTCTTGGTGTCGTGATGTCTCTGTCTACAGGCCTTGCTAATGTTAGCTTGAAGTACAATAGGTGAGTCTTATATAGAGCTTATATGATCATCTAACTGAACATTGCTTGCAAGTTCACAGCCATCGAATGAATGAGAAGTGACATTACACCCACTTCTAAAACTGACCTTGGCCCATGGGTCATTCAAGTGACAATCTCTCAAAGTAACAATGAAAGTCTCCGGAAAGTTTGAATTTTTTTTTCTTTCTTCGCATATTAATTTCGATCGTAACAGAATCAGGTTTCTTTCCTTGTCAGTGTTGGTTTTTATCAGATGTCCAAGATTGCAGTGACCCCGTCAATTGTTCTCGCAGAATTCATTTTCTATGACAAGCGGGTTTCTTTCTTGAAGGTAACTCATTTCGTGTTTACTGGTTTTTCCTTTTTATACAGTAGCATTCTATGATCTCGGGGATATCCTACATTTGCTTGGTGACAGATATGCCTGATGGAGAAAGAAAACTGACTTTTTCATGCTTTTTATTGATTCTCTTTTACCCAATTTGAAAGTGCCACCATTTTCTACCTCCGTTATTTGATGTTTAAAGTTAAAAACTTACTCCATCGATTAAATGTACAAGAATCCAATAGCGGCTGGAATTGCATTCAAACCACTGTGATTTGCCTTTAATATGATTCAACTAATTCAAAACTGAGAAATATCTTATTTAATTCCTTGTTTTCTACATGACTACTCAACTTGCATCACAGCTTTATTCATATTTAAGTCAACCCAACTGCATTTTGGTAAATTCAGTCTCCACAAGAAACTGAACTTTCAACTTGGCAATGTGTTTTCTATGCATATCAGTGAATTTTAGGTGCTTTCACTCACAGTAGTGTCGATTGGAGTTGCTATAGCTACTGTTACTGATTTTGCAACTTAACCTCTTCGGTCCCCACAAGAAACTGAACTTTCAACTTGGCAATGTTTTGTATATGCTTATCAGTGAATTTTTCAGGTGCTTTCACTCACAGTAGTGTCGATTGGAGTTGCTGTAGCTACTGTTACCGATTTGCAATTTAACCTCTTCGGTGCCTGTGTAGCATTCGGATGGATAATCCCGAGCGCTGTCAATAAAATCCTCTGGTCCCGAATGCAACAGCAGGAGAGCTGGACAGCCTTAGCGTATGTTATCAAAAAATTGTGCCTGCCTTTTCCTTTTTGCCACTAAGGTTCTTGCTCATTCTCAATGTCAGAATTTCCCTGAAACCAGAGTCAAACTTAATTATATTGAAGCAAACAAGTTTTTTCAAACCGAGCTTTTAGGGTTAAGTCTAATAATCCCTTTTAGCTTGCTGAAGGAACTAAATGAAACCATGCTGACCTCTCTGCCCAGTCTATGAAAACCCACAAAGCCTGTACTGTTTCCATTTGCATGCTGACGGGAAGTTGTCCCTGAGATGTGTGCCTTGATTCAGCTGTATCATGAATGCACTACTTTGAAACTTGAATTGAACTTATGATTCTTTCTGAACAGGTTAATGTGGAAGACAACTCCTATTACCTTATTCTTTCTTGTGACTATGATACCTTGGCTTGATCCTCCTGGTGCTCTGTCTTTCCATTGGAGCTTCAATAACACCTCAGCAATCCTAGCCTCAGCATTTCTAGGCTTCTTGCTTCAATGGTCAGGTGCTCTGGCCCTTGGGTAAGTAGTTTGATCCACAAGACATTCTCATCCTGACAAGTGAAGAATGAGGGGAAAAAGATGCAATGAAATCTCGCAGTTTATATAGTCCAACATGTTTGTCTAGTGCATTTCCCCAACTTCTTTTTCCGGCTGTTTCTTATAGAAAAAGAAAAATCAAAGATAGGAAATATTTGTTTCTTTGAGAATGAAAATGGATCCATGACTATCTTTGCTGGATGAAGTCTCATCTCACTCTCAATCTTGTCCTCTATTTTCAGGGCAACATCAGCAGTCACCCATGTTGTGCTCGGGCAATTCAAGACCTGCGTGATTCTCCTTGGAAACTTTTACATATTCGGGTCGAATCCTGGTCAAACAAGCATCTGTGGGGCCTTTGCGGCTATCGCTGGAATGTCCTTCTATACTTATCTGAATTTGTTGAATCAAAAGCAAAATCCAAGCAAAACCTCGACTTCACGTCAAAGCGCTCTGCCAAAATCTAAGCTCGGCAGAGAGAACGGCAACACTCACTGCTCTGATGCTGTCTAGGAAAAACATAATTTTTGCTTCCATTCAAAGGTAACACAGTAGGAGATGATATATTGGAAACGCCCACTTGTTGCTTCATTGTCTTATCATTTCCTTCTTTGCTTTACTCTTTAGTGACATGTCTTTTATTTATTTATTTTATCTTGGTTTTTTTTCTCTCCGGACTCTGCTGAATTTGAGGTTGATTTGCTGTTCTTAGCCTTCTGCCAAGCATAGGTAGCAAAGCTGCTCTGCAGCATGCGTTGTTGATTGCTTTGCTTCTGTTCATTGCCAACCTTGTTGTGTACATATATTATAGATGTAGAATTGATCTCGACGATGAGATTCAGTTTTATAATGCTTCTTTGGGCATTATGACATTTGCCTTGAGCTTCACTTTCTGCTTTGAATTGTATCTGATATTTCTGTTTTCTGCATATGAAAGTGCTATTTGTTTTCAACAATACCCATGAATAGCATTAGGGTGTACCAAATCACACTTGGCAGGACCACGATCTGGACCATCAGACCACCTGAAAAGAGCAATATTACGTGAACATCGGAGAATATCTCGAATACTTGGAGTTTCATGTAGATCATCATATACCAAAGGATCATGTATCATTAAATATATTCCGATATGGTTTCATGTGTCATTATTTTGGGACATCTTACGAGAATGTCCATTGTTGTTCCCTTGAAAAATCCCCATACATGGCAGCAATGGGATTCCCGTAACAAGGGTGTTCGGTAAGGTTGAAAGCGAGAACGGGGTGATCATCCACTCGAGGTCATTCCCCGTGCTTCGTGAAGGCTTGCCATAGGAAGAGAGCGGCGAGGATTACGACTTTCTGGAGCGAGTCTGCGGCGATGAAGTGTTAGTTCATTGCATGGATGTTATTGGTGGAGATGAAGTGGAATGAGAGCAATGGAACTGGGAAGACTGCCGCGAGCTGGTTTATGCCGGAGCACTGGCTGGGAGTGAAGATCTTCCACAACCGGACCGAGCCATAGGCTAAGATCATGGCCACGTGCAGCGGCATGATCACCATGAGAGGACATTGTATATGTCCTTTGCGGTGATCATCTTTCCTCATGGAATGAAGAAGAGGAAGCTATTTGTTTTTGATATACAGTAGGCTTTTGCTTCGAGTTTGCTAGTCCTTGAAGGGCACCCCATTTATTCCTCCTCTGACTTCTCTAACATTTTCTTGCATTGGACTTCAGGAGGTTTCAATAAGAAGAGAGACTAAAGAGGATAAGATCACTGGCTCTAAATCGACTCTAAATCGAAGATACTAAACCTTTTTGTTATATTGACGGGTTTGCAGAATATATGGGAATGGGGAAAATTTTTGCAATCGAGTCGTTGGCCATTAAGCAAGGAGGGAAAGTGATTAGAAGTCATTAGGATTCATTTCTTTAATTTAAACAGTTGATTACGAGAGATTAAATTAATTTACTGAACAGTCTGGTGACGATTACTTTTATTAGATGAAGCTTGTGAGATTTTACAAAGAGAGCGGAAATATGAAAATAAGAGGCAAAGATTTTAGATAAAAGATAATATCACCCAATCAAAGGGTTTTTTGAAATATATCTAATTTTCACTCTATTTTTTATTTATTAACTAATTTTCCCAGGGAAACAAGAGGGAGCTGTTTTGGTGTTGGTGGCAAATGCTCTGCTCGAATACGGTACAAGACGCACACTTGTTTTACTTTTATATAGATATTTATTTAAATATTTGTACAAAATGACTAAAAACTACAGAGATAACTGACCTGAGAATCCAGGGTCGGTGCAGTCTGGTAGGGATTAGGATTATGAGCTCGGTTATTATAAGTATTTTACAGGTACTATGTGCCCATTTAATGTGTTTTTGGCATATACCTTACTGGTAAGTTGGGCTGGAGCATCTATATGCACTTTTATATCCTTATAATTTTAATATTTATTAGATATTTTACTATTTATTTATTTTTTAATTAATAATAAAATTTTCATTAGTTTCTGAAGGGAGAAAAAAGGGAAACGTCGGGAAGCTTCATTAAATTTTGCGGAGAAGCGAGAGGAAGGCAGCGACAAAGGAATCTGCTGACGTATTCTCCAGTGGATTCGTCCTTCAAATTATCTGCCCAGATACAAGTGTTGTTGGATCCATCGACACGTTTGGTTTACAAAGCAAAAAAAAAAAAAAAAAAGGGGTCTCATGAATTTCCAATAACCTCACAATTTAATATTAACATGTGAATGTGATGCTGTGTGGATAGTTTGCAGGGATGGAAAATGACTGCTTGAAATGGTCGAATGTTTCAACGCTTACCAACCTGTCCACACATGAGTAATATTTTACATCCTGTAACCTTGATTTCTATGTATCTCAACTATAAGCGTCGACTTCTGTTGATGGTTTTGATTTTCCGGAACATTAGACGACTAAAGCGCTACACTGAAATACTGACAAAATCTTAGATGATCATATCTCATAATGATGCATGACATGATAAAATACCAACAAAATTACTTTAATCAGTGATGGTTATGATAATTGTTCGGATAATTAACACTAACCTGCTCATTTATTACAATTTAATTAATACTTTCTTACGGTACGCGATAAAATAAGATTACCTGAAAATTTTCCTATGAAATTAACATAGAGGTATGTGCTCATTAATTTATCTACAGTCAAATTAATTAGGAAAGATCATTCAAAGCTCCGCCCTACCCAGCCGCCTTTACCAAAACGTCTAGGTTCTAATCAACCATCACGAGTTTATCTTGCCACGTTTAGCTTGGACTTCGACTTTTATTTGCCCTAGTCCTTCCCCGTGATTGTGCGTCATATATGCGACCAACTGGAAACATCATTGGAAGAGATCATATCGCATGGTTTCCTGAGTCAAAATATGATTTGCATCAGCACTTTCAAACGGAGAATTTAGGGTTTGCTGAAACTATTCTCTGGGATCTGAGGCTACTCGTGAAGACGATGGCCACTGCTTGTTCAAGCTGGAATGCACCTTTGGATTTGTTGTCTCGTGCACTAACTCGTGGAAAACAAGGTTACACCCACACATTTCTGGGTGTTGTCTGAAACCTTCCGGCCACGGCACTCCTATTCTATGTTATGCATGTCATCGCGCAGTTTACAACAAAACCCTAATCTTTCCAACGTAAAGTCGACAACTCAAGACATTACTTACTGCAACTAGCTACTTGAATCTAGGAGCCGTTTGGTTTGATTATGGTTAGATTGCGAAAGAAAATAAGATTACATTGAAAGTTATTATTTTATATAGGAAGTACATTGTAATATGAAATTATTGTATTTACTAGATGTGAAGTTAATAAAAATATAATTTTACAGTTGCAAAAAAGCCTCTCTCTTCCCGCATTCCACTCTCTTTCTTTAAAGGTGGAGACATATATGGGCCTTTTGTAATTCAACAGTGGGTCCCACAGCATTTTGAAATTACATCCGCTCTGGGATGTAAAGGGATTCCGTGGAAAGTGGTTGGCGTGGCAAAAAGCTTTAGACACGGTAATTTCAAATTCCATCCCACATTACATCCAAACATAGTAAAAGATGATGCAAAATGATGATTTAAACTTGACATGAATCCAAACACACTCTTAAAGGAAACTAAATTTAACATGTTCACGTTGCTTGCTTGTACTATCAGTAAATCTCACAGAACATATTATGCATATTCCTTTTTCTTGATTCCAACTCTTAGTTTCAATCTATAAATTTGATGTGAACCTCGCCAATAATGTGATAAAACCTAATATGAAGTATGACAAGAATCTCACAGCTCATGACAATATGAGACTAAAATCTCCAGAAAACGTGTCATTGTCAAGTTCGAATGGTGGAACAGCGATCCATTACCTATAAAGGCGTAAGAAAATTGGTATAATGAAGACACTATAATAAATTATAGAAAGTTTGATTGACAAGTTGTGGATGAATGCCACTGAAAAATTTAGACAAGTTCATTTATTTCTTCAAAGAACAAAAAAGAATAAAACTCTCACTTTATTAATGAATAATCTGAGTACCTAAATTATCCAAAAGCATGCCCTAGCCTTTAAATAGACTAAAATGCAATATTTACATGAAAATAACTTTCCTAAATGATCCTCATGGTATTAATAAACTAATTAAAAAGCAAATTTAAGAGTTATATTATGGGAAACTATGAAATATAACTCATATCTTTAGAGTTAAATAAAAGTAAAAGTAATATAACTATTTAGGAAAATAACTCTTCAGAATATATTCTATAAGGAATCTTCTTATCTTGTATTCTTCTTGTCACTCTTTGATATCTCATTTCCCTTTCAATATCTTTTAACTTACATTCTTAAATACATGCAAGTCTTCTTTTGCTTTGGCATCTTTGACTCTTTGTTTTTTATGGTCTTGCAATACACATGCTGAGAATAATATATCTTCTTCATCTTGGCTAAAATATCTTTCACATTATACATCAATAATGGTTGATCATCACTTTAAGTAAGTTCACGCCCTTTAATCGTCTCGGTTGAGCCCTTATCACCGAATCAAGAGAAACATCATTTGCATTCTTCAAACTCGTATCCGAGTTCAAATCAAATTTGGGCTTGACGAGTGCCGTCTCATGTCCCTTTCAACTACATTGAGTTCACTCCTCTCAGTAGTAGCTTACCTGGAAAGAAAATGCCGAGACCATTTCGTCAAAGAAAGGTTGACGCATTGCGAATTGATGATACTAATAATTTAAATATATATATATATTTTCAGATTGTAGGTAGCTACTCTTGATGAAAAGTTCATCTTCATCTTTAAGGATGAAAAGGTATACGATCTGTCAATTACCAGCTGAGGTGGATCGGATAAGTTCCTTTAGATCTTTTGCGGAGGGAGATGTATACAATCTTCCCCTGCAGCGGGTGGGCTCAACTTGAAATTTAGAAAGTTCAATGGATCACAACTAGTCTAAATTAAAGTCGGGTCGGATAAATTCAGCTCTTTTAAAAACAAATTTTCTCCGTTCATAAGAGACCAAGATTTTCCACATCGACTGGCTTATGCCGGTAAATGAAAATAATATATATACTTACTAGAGATGCAAGCAGGAGTTCTATAGAGATAATCAGAAGAATCACATGTGCGTCTATCTGATCTAAAAGCTGTTATGAAGAAATAAAAGGGTAGTTTCAACCCATCCTTATTTGTCCAAAGGCCATTGGAGAACTAAACTGACATACACGTGATTTTTTTCCAGTGTACAAAGGAGGCACGTCAATTTAGAAGGGAGTAGAAGGGAGATGAAATAAATATGGGGACGGGGAGTCCCACTTATGAGAATTAAACTTGGGATATCTTGATTTCAAGTCGAAGGTGGTACTACTGATGTGATATTTTAATCAACGAGTCCAAAGCTAGCCAGCTGGAGCTATATTCAACAACTATGCGTTGTACCAAAATATAACAATAAAATATTATGATAATTTTAAATTCTATTATTGTATTAGAGTGTAACTTTGAGGATGCTTTGCACGGACATGCTCTCTACTCGATTAATTTCATGATATGAGCCTTCATAACTAATGCAATTTGTATGGAAAGCAAATGCATAAAATAATAAATAACAAATCGTATCATTAGGTAAGATGCTAACTTTTACTTCAGTTAGAGTGAGAAAAATGCCAGAAAAAGAGGATGGTCTGTGCCTGTGGTCTATTAATATCTCCTTTGTGGTCAAACCCACAGGAAAACTTGTTAAAGCTTATTCTGACAATTTGTGTTTTGCCTAAATTTGGTAATCTAGCACATCAGTGGTTCATGACTATACTTGTTGAACAAACCATCATGATTTGGTTTATTTAGTTCGACATTCGGTCCCCATAATTAAAAGTGTCGGATTTAAGTTTTTGTCAATGGAGAAAACTCATGCTATGAGAGATTTATATCTCTATGAACCGATTCGGCTCGAATCAAACTAGTCAGGAACGTATAAGACTTTTGGATGTCAATGTACCGGAAAAAAAAAAGAGAGAATATTTGTTGGATATATTCAAAAGATTGTACAGTACACTTCTACATGAATAATTGAATGAGATGAGAAAGAATAGGAGGCCAAGAGCCGGCAAAAGCACAGTGATGCAGCTATGAACTAATTGACTCGTCGAAGAAACTAAAAATATGTTGATGAATACGGTCTGTCGTTCGGACGCAGATGGCATGTTTTGATTACACCGAGAAAGTCTGAATTCAAGAAAAATAGTAAAATATTACATAAAATTTACTTAACTTTATAAATTTTTACTAGATTATCATATTTTCTATACTTAAATTCTTCTCTTACTCTTATTGAATTTCGCCTCCTTTCTGGATAGGAGCCACTTTTTTCCGGGTACGAAGTGTCGGTATTTAAAAACTCAATTGTTGAGATTGTGTCTTAAATTTTTAGGGCAATTTAGCTCTGATTTGTTTTCTTTTTCTTTTTTTTAGAGTTGATTATCTATCTTTTAAGAAAACTATATCATGATATCTTGTATTTTAGGATACTGTAGATAGAGAAAATAAGGATATTGTGGATAGATTCTATCTAGATCTGTATGTGCCGGGAGCTCTCATGTAAGGTGCGATCAGTGGACCTAGTGGGGGTTGAGAATCTCGTGTTCAGGGGTTTTTGGGAATTCTCTTCTGTTATGACCTGTCTGCCATGACGATTGGGTTGTGTGTCTTTTGTGTTACCCCATCTTATACTCATCTCATTATTGCTCAGTAATAAAGACATCGTCGACCATCCTTTTAGTGTGGATGTATACAGACGGTACTCCAACATTGTCCCGAAACACGTACATCGTATATACAGTTTTTTCTCTCTTCCGCTTCACCTTCGTTGTTCTATACCATCCTAATTACATAACATCAATAAACTCTAATTAATTCCGGTTCAAATTAGGCATAATCACTATGAGGTAAAACTCTATTCATTATTAATTCTCTTGATTTACAATATTTAAACCCGAGGTATTACTTAAAAGGAAGAAGCGCTAAGCCAGGTTTGGAGTCTGATCAGTCCACCATGGGATCTCCGAACATGAACTTTTTTTTTTTATAAAAATCGAACTTGAAATCTTATTTAAGGAGAAGAGACGGCTTACCGTCTCAACAAACTCATGTCACTCGTACAATTTAGAATAGCTCCAGAGTAGCAATTCGTTTTCAAATTCCAGCCCACTTGTGTGTGACATTTAAGCGTCTTGGATGTAGTCCGGCCCAGCAAAGCCTTCTCCAATCCCGCTGTAATAATCTAAAAATAAAATAATTAAAAATAATTATGATGTTACTCACGTTTGGTTTGATTGAGTACTGTTTGTCGAAATGTGAAACCATGTGTCTTTTTAAGTATATTGGATTAGTTGTAAAATGAGTAGACATAGGAAAATCGGTTATAAAATTGAATATAACTTAAGAATTCCACGTGTTTCGGTCGTAAAAATATTATTCATTATAATATAAAAACTTAATTTATATTTAAATTAAAATAAAATCTATAAGTAAACATTTTAATTAATTTGCGATACAAAATACGATTACAGTCGGATAGAATCATCAAAACAAACTGCCGGAATATGATGTTGCCACATAGTGACTCCTGTTTAACTCAATATTATATATAAACTCACTCTGCATTAATGCATGATTATTTTTGCGCATATTTTTGGGATTTTATTTAATTATTTAGTTAATTGATTTTTTTGCTAGGTAATGTAGTTGATTGATCAGACTATTTATTTAGTTTGACTGCTAGCATGAGATTGGTCTGATGGTTCCATCACTGAATTTCCAAATGGGTGATCCCATGATCGATTCTCAAGTTAGGAGGAGGGTCGACCGGATTTTTCCCACGGATTTCTGTCCGAGCGCATATTAGTCTCGAAGTGTGTTTCAAATTGCTCGGAGATATTGTATGGCGCAACAAAAAAAAAACTATTTACTTCGACAAAAAAGGTGATTCAGAAGAGTAAAATAATTTAATGAAATTATTTTTCAAAAATTAATGGCGTGACTTAAGATGTCGGGATTGGTAGTGCATATTTAGATTTTCAACACGTACTAGGTTGAATATTTGATCCATTGGACTTGACCTTGCACTATATTTAACGTGGAATATCTCGGTGTTAGCATCTTATTTCCAATGCGCCGAGCTCTCTTACTCGGAAATTAACCTGTCTTTCCCTTCGGATCTGTATTACTGGTATCAACAAATACTATGAACTTTTGACTGACTAAGTTCGAATTGGGTCAATCCACCGAATATTTTTCATTCACAAATATTCGAATCTGAGATCTTTATTTAAGAGGATCAAGTATCGAACTATTTAAACTAATATGTGTTGGTGAAATCAACCCATCTTTGACACGTAAGGAAGTATTCAAAATAAGATAAAACTAATCTAATGCAATTGTTCTAGAGATTCCATTGCAGGCTAAAGAAGTCCGAGCACGCGGGTATTGGAGAAGAAATTAAAGACCTCTTGGAATCCGGACTTGACTGTCAAAAGCAATCAATTAGTGGAAATTGAATGCCACTCTCCCTTGCCCTTTGTCAAATAAAGCTGCCGGGGTTAGGCCACTCATTGATTGAATTAAAAAAAGAAAATCACTTTCATGTCAAAAAGCATTGGACTGGGTCAATCTTACGTGATTCACGAGAGAAATAAGAGAAATAGGAGAATAAAATATTATAAAAAATTTTATAAATAAAAATTAAATTTAAGGCTTTTTAGTTCAGAAATAAAGGCTAATTTGATGTTATCAATCATTTCCTGTCCGACTGTTTTAGTAATAAACTTTAATAGATCCTATCTCCACGGGCAACCCTGAATCTTTGTCCCTCGTGTACGTCAGATCGTGATACGAATTCTTCTCGCAGGAGTCCTCTCTTTTTTTTTTTTTTTTTAATAAATGTTTTATGATGTTTTGTGCTGTCCTACCGGAAAAAGCGATGAAAAATTATTAGTGTGGTAAAATATGTTGCATCATATTTAAACGTCAAGCATCTAAATGAGCACGCGGTAGAAAACTCTAATTCCGTACACTTTCCATTTATTATAGTGTCAAAATGGTCAAACATATCAGGGGGTTGGGCCGAGTGGTAAGCAACTCGGTGCCGCTTAAGGAGGTCTCGAGTTCGAGACCTCACGTACGCAGACACTCCCCTTGGGAGCCTCACCCGCCATTGCCAGGCGTGCGACCCGGGGCGACCAACGGATTAGTCAAGTATGGTTGGCTGAAAGATGCCATCTCACCGCTGGTGGGGCCTGCTTGGATACCGTGGCTGGCGACCAAAAAAAAAATGGTCAAACATGTATACAACCCGTTTAATGCGGAGTTACCTTGAACTCAACATATTTAAACTATATAACTAAATGTATTTAATGTACATGCATAGGCAAATGTACCAGATTTATTCCTTTATCTAATTTTTTCCCGACGTACAAAGGAAACGTAAAAATCAAGAAGTGGTGGAAGGAAGAAAGAATAAAAAGGACACGCGAAGCTCTACTAGAAAGGATAGAAGAAATAGGAGATAAAAGGGCATGGGAAGTCCCACGAGTGAAATCGAATCCATGACTTGTAAGTCACAAGATAAAGCAATATCAACTATACTAAGCTTACTTTCTCGTAATCCCTCAACTTTTAATTAAGCAAAAAAACAAAAGCATTTAATCATCAACTAGATTAAATTACTAACATGTTAAGTTAATTTTAATATTTATATTATATTTAAGGAAGTCAATTAAATGTTGAAAATTTGAATGAATGTAATGGAAATATCAAACATCACCTGACTAAGATTTTTTTTATATATAAAAAAGACACGTATGTCTAACAGGAGATAGAAAAAATAGTGTATAAAGGGATAAAATAAGTCATATTAGTAAGATTTGAATTTAGAATCTCTTAATCCCAAGTTACGATGATACCAATTATCAACTATACCGAGTCTCTTTCTCCACGTGACTAAGATTTTGGACGGTAATGAGCTTAGTGCAATCACATTACCATCAACTACCATGGATTTTGGACTGAGAGATCTGGGCTCCGCTGCCATCAGACCATAGCCCATATACTTCAGTGGTTTCATAGCAGGAAAAATAGGTTTTTATAATCCTTATTTCTTTCATTTAAATAAAATATTGAATTTAAGTATTGCAATTGAAGAAAATTCATAATCAGAAAAATTTGATCCTAGAATGGGCCTACCCGCTCAAACACGGACTAGTTGAAATTCGTTAAATTTTTAGATACCAAATATTGCACGCTTTTTCTTCCATTATGTAACCCTTACCGTGGAAGTACCATACATGTAACCTAGACCCATAGAACGAATAAGCAATGAATTCCCACATCTAAACTGTCCTATATTCCCGAGTGGAAATCTGCGTTCTCACCCGGTTCTCCTTTGACAGGTGAGAAAATTCAATTAGTCAGACAGATCTTTTAACTTATTGGACCGATTGGTCAACGAAGAATCTCAAATTAACTCCACAAGGAAGGAAGGAGCAGAACCGTGCTCCTGACGCGTAACAAAAAAGTCAAATTGGATGTAATTGAACGCAAAGACTCGTTTGTTGGACGATGAAGTCTCTGTCGTTTTGAATGGGAACCGGCCCCCTCGTTGGCGTTATCTGTCGATTCCCTCTCGGCTTCGAGTGTGCATGGCCGAGAAATTGCCACGGCAGTTCGTTCCACTCGGAGATAATTTACTCAGTTTTGACAGGGAATAGAGGAGAGACAGCGATGGATGTGGAAAACTGGAATTCATAAAATGGGAGGATATGCATTAGTATGAGTTAGTCGATGCAGTTCAGTGCGTTATTTCATTTAGTGATGATATCTTAAATCTGAATCATATTTGTAACTAAGAGGATTAATAATTAGGGTTTATGAAATTTATAGATGTTAGTTGGATAGAAACGATAGGTCTTAGTCAGATAAATGAAGCATTGCATGCTCTCTCATGCAAGTTCAGAGAAGTTTGAAGATATGTGAAAACCTCTCGTGGAGTTAATTCTGAACATCCAAAAGAATCGCCCGTTTCACGGTCGATTTCGTGGGTATCGAGTTCAAAACTCAAATGACCAGAAGAGCACATTCAATTCGGCATGGCCATGGAGGCTCTCTTGCCTTGGTTAGTGCATAGGAAGCTTGATTCTGCCATGGCAGGGGATGCTCTCTTGCCTTGCCTGAAGCTGAAGGACCTCTGATAGAAGTCACGGGGTCTCATTAGGGAAGCATCTGCCAATCGGCAATGAATACCTTGCTCTTTTTTTTTTCCCTTAAATAATAAACTTTTTTTTAAATAAGCATATCTAATTATAGCATAATTAAGAGAGAAGTAATGCTAATTCGGATAATTAGTAATTATTTTTTCAAATTTTAGAAAAGTTTTTTAAAAGAATGTAGCAATGCAAAATATATATTTTTCCTCATATAAAGAGGAATGAATTTTTTTTTCTTGAAAGATTTTCTCCTTCCCACATCATATTTATATATAGATTTGAGAAGTTCGTTTTTCGGTTCTCAACTTCTTCAAAAGCTTATTATTTCTCTTTTTTTTTTTTATTGTCATTTATAACTATTCTTTAGACAGAGATTTTTATAGTACTTAATATCTCTTATTTTACATGAATATACCACTTTATAATCAATTTTAAAAATAGCGCCTCTATTGAAGGACCCTTGAAGGATCTTTTGATAATATCTAAACTGCACTTCTCGCAACTTTACCATCCTCCACATACTCGTTCTCTCTCTTCTATTTTCGTTCTGTTTATATTGGTCCCAAAAAAGTTCAGAGTGTGAGATCTGAAAATTTTAAGAAGAAAGAAAGAATGAAAAATGAGGGGAGAGAGGTGGTGAAATAGGTCCCAACATCATATCAATATGCCCCGGTAGAACACAAATAGGCTTCAAATGGCCAATTCGTCATTACAAAGGAGAATTTAAAAAAAAAAAGTAAAAGAAAACCTACCAAGCGCAAAAAGGGAAAGTGAGGAAGCATGCGATAAAATAGGTCCCGATATTATATCAATAAGTCTCATTAGTACATGGATAGGTCTAAAAAAAATCTCAGTTCGACACAGCTGTACGAAATTTGGAAAATCTAGTAAATCAAACCTAAAAACACAGAATTGAGATGTGTTGAGGTTTAGATCAACTCCTATGCGATTTGAAGTTCATTGAAGGTCTTTTAAAAGTACAGTCTCGAAATAGATCAACGAGGGGAGGAGTCAAGACCCACGAGGGAAATGGGGCCGAAACAAAGAGAGGTTAGACGAACAACGATACAGAGAGAGCAAAGAGATGGAATAGATGGAGATGGTGACGAGGGAGAGAGTGGGCGGATTAGGAGAGGGAGGAAGAGATGTGCGGGAAGAGGGATTGAAAGGGAGGGAAGATCGATTTGAAATAAAATATTTATT
Source organism: Lagerstroemia speciosa (assembly GCA_037672795.1). NCBI lineage: Eukaryota > Viridiplantae > Streptophyta > Magnoliopsida > Myrtales > Lythraceae > Lagerstroemia > Lagerstroemia speciosa. The sequence continues at coordinate 8,522,345 of CM075288.1, forward strand.
TTGAATAAATAATGAACATGATTTAGCTTATTTTTTAAATTCGATATAAATTGGTGCTATTTGAATACTAAAAGAGGGGAGTTATTTCACCTATTAATACCTCTTCCTTTTAACAGTGTATGAATTTCCTTGTTACTCAAATAAATTAATTTTACATTTAATCAATAATTCTCCTTTTACATTATGTCACGTACATTTTATAATTAAGTCAACCACCGCGGAAGTCAATCCGCCGTTGGATGACGGGTAACTCATCCAACGGATACTAATAGATCTGTGCAGAATCCGAAAAGAAAAGGGCGATGTATGTATATGTATATGTAGTTGAGAAAATGCAAAGCGGGTCAATGAATGGATCATTTCTGAAAAGTCAAAGCTGAACTCCCTCCTACCCAATTGGCCACCTGCTCGACGACCACCACCCCAAAAAGAAGGCCAGCTGCTCCTCCACTGGACACAGCACACACAAAAGAAAAGTCTTTGCCTTTGTTTCCATTCCAAGCATCCTCTTTTTCGGATTGTAACCCAAATGGTCACTACCTTTAAATTATTCAGATTTAAAGCCTTTCTTTTTTTCCAATTACACATGAGGAGGCTTGTGCGAGTCTACAAAGGAACGGGAAAAGGAGACGAATAAATGAGTACGAGAAGTGTCATTGATGACGATCGAGACCACAATCTCTTAGCCTCAGATCGAATGCGATGTCAGTGCACCAAACTATTTTTTAATCTAATAATAGAGACTCTTGTACGGGTGTGATAATTATTTTAATTACTCGGATAATAAGTTATACATTAGAAATAATGAAAAAAATATCTTTCATATTGGTTAACAACACTGACATGAAACATTTGCCAGCTGTTGTCATCGCGCTCCAAGATTTGCTTCCCATAGATCTAAGCTAAAAAGAATGCCTAATTGTCACATCAATGAAAATGCTAGGTTAGTACATGATATTTTAAGTAATTTTATTGAAAAAATACTAATTAAATTGTAATAATTAAATAACTTAGCGTAAGTCATGCAATTTCACTAATTAAATCAATTTTCATTAATTATTTCTCGTGAAATATGATCGTTTAAGTTCTTTTCTAAAGACATGTACAGATATGTACATACTAAGATTGCTATGATCGATGGGCATATGAAGAATAATTTTTTTTCCCAAATAAAATCATTGGAGACAATATCGAAGGTTGGGGGGTGGCTTCCAAAGATGTTAACGGGAAACTTCTCAATAAAGTCAACCATCAACAGGGTTAGACCCAAAAGGGAAGAAGTCAACTTTAGGCAAACGAAGGAAAACAGGTGCTTCCTTTCCCCGTGTTCCCAACCTACATTATTATATCTTGATGAACTTCAAAGGAAAGGGTAGACCTAAATGCATCGAGATTTGACTTTTCAACTTCTTCTTTCCTCTCCTTCCTTCCCTTTTCCTTTTTTAATTTAGCTCAAGTAATAGGTTCAGCAAAATTCAATACAATGATGACTAATCTATTTCCATTTGTGACCACCACACAAAGAGGAGAAAGCCTTGCATCTTACAGTGTAATCGTGTGACGATGTTTATAAGGTAATATTAACGAGTAAGGTTTAATTATTTCAATTTTTTAATTTTTACGATTTTACGAAAAAATCTTTAAAATAGTTGAAGTTTATTAGTCGGTGTCACTATACAAGTATTGTCACGTGGTGATGCTATTACGTAGAAGACCTGCTCCATACAAAGAGACACCGATGACAAATTCCTTCCTGTTTCCAATTACTAAATGATAAAAGTCTCTCGATCATAAATTTTATCTATTTGTAACATTCAAGGAACTTATTTAATAAAAAGAAGTGCTAAACCACCTTAAACAACTCATGTGAATCGATTTTCTTTAAATAGCAATTTTCACAGCATCAACGCACTTATTTCTTTTAACAGAATTATCAATGATATGGAGATGGATTATTTCTATGCTTTTGAAATATAAATTATCAGATTATCCAAAAAAAATATAAACTGTATAATATAAGAGATGAATATTACTTCATCTCCAAGTAACACTTAGAGGGCAAATTTTTAAAGTTTCAGAAAAAAAAATGTAAAAAAGGGAGGAGTAGGAATTTTTCAGGCATATTTGCAGAGATGCCTTTCGTTTTAAGCATATTTTAGAAAAAAAATTTAGTAGGTTTGACATTTAAAACTTCTGCATATGTGATTTATATAAAATAGGCAACATTTCCAAGGTTCATCTTATTTTTATATTAATTGAGTGCATGAAAGATGTATTTCATCAGATGTCAGGTTGATTAACAATGAAACTAGTTGACTCACATTTAAAGAATAAATTCAGGAGTGGAACATAAAGACTAAATAATAGATTTAGTATTATTTATTTTCTGTGAATGAGTAACATGTAATTCAAGTTTATTTAAGTAAAGATATGAGCGGTCACAGTGGGACAAACTTTTCATTTTTTTCTGTCATATTTCACATGATATTCAAAAGTCTAATAGGTTTTAATCGGTCTAAACTTGAGCCACGTCAATCTGCCACAAGGATAAAACTTTTCCAACATAAATTTTCTCAATTCACCAAATTTGAACATGAAATTTTACTTAAAGAGAAGTGATATCAAGTCATCTCAATTAACTTATATTGGTATACGCTTTTCACTTAAATTATTTCTAATTGGTGTATTTGAAGAGCTGGATTTTTTTTTTAACATGCCTTTGTTCTCTGTGTAGTTGGCCTGTCATCCATTAAGGTGACCCACTTTTGACCATTCTCATGTTTCTTAATTGACGATTTCAAACCCTACAGTAGTGATTCTATCAAGGAAACTTCAACCTCCTTCTGTTCACTTGATAGATAGGAATCACACCACACAAATTATGAATATTGGAATCAAAACTTGGCATGGACTTGAGTGTCTTTGAGAGAAAAACATGGTTAAAGTCTTGGTCAAGGCATGGTTCCCCTAGCAAGAGGGCTAGCTATTAGCATACTTTATTCATTCTTAGAGATAAGATATTTATACCAAAAGAAGATGCCTATTTTCAAAAGAAAACGATACCCAAAGTAGTATTGCATCCACTAAATCAAGTTGTTTAGATTCTGATTATTCATGTGAAAATTTGATGTAGCATTTATAAAGATTATTATATTATTTTTGGGGAATATTTTTATATCGATGGGTATCCAGATTTTACCCGACTAATCCACAGTTGTATGTGCACGCCATCAAAAGCGCGAGATAGGGTAAATCCAAAAGTACTGATGACTACCTTAAAGGACTCGAACTTGGGATGGAGTGCTCCTCCCTATCATCAAGTTGAACCTGCTGGTTATTTTTCTAGGAGAGAACTAATGTTTCATATGACATTATTTTGCTTTTGAATTCCTTACAAAAAGATCTTGCATCTTTTCAGCTTCACAATTATGTCTCTTCTATCAAAACTAGTTGATATATCCAAGGGTTGGACAAATTCACATATCCTCTAATGAATTATTCGTTATGAACTCAGATCGATAATTCTGAAAGGTACAGTGATGCAAACTGGATATCTGATATAAAAGACTAGAAATCTACCTTCGAAGCGGCCCCACTTCTCTCTCACAAATTCAATGGATGTTCCTCGGGATATATACTCGATTATTTGTATATTAATTAGGAAGATCTTAAATAAGATCATTAGGTGGGATTACACGTGGATAATTAAGTAGAAACCAGAAGCTCGACGAACCAAAACAAAAGTCGGCATGCAAATTGCAAAAGTAGAGCATTTTGGTTCGCAATTACATTTGCCGGGGTTTACCATAAAATAGTAAAAAGATACATTTACAGCACAGATACGCCCTAGACTGAATATTCTTACTATCTAAAATCTGCATTTGATAGAACACATAGTCGATCGAAACAAAGGTTTTAGCAACAAAGGGACTATATTGTTTTGTACGACATCATTCCTTGCTTTCCACACAAAATACAAGTGGGATCTGCAAGTGAGTTCGGGCACAATGGAGTGCGAAACCTTTCCTTTTGTTTGATTAATTGACCACTTCACTTCATCATCTCATATCCTGACCTCTCTTGATATGCTGAAAAGGGAGAAGATATGCATCTCTAGACCTAGTTCGAGAATGAGCACTCAAAGAACGGATGACTTCTGTTCTCGTTGGCCTGCTGACACAACAAACGGGATTTGTTATCTCCACCACTCCATCTTATTAGCCCGTGTGAGCTGAGAGTCTACTGTGATGAGTCGACCACGGAATGAAACCGTGTTTCGAGATAACTTTCAAACAATTACAATGGCTTTCAAACAGTAAATTGAAATAACTTTCAAACGACATAGCATTCAATAACCTATGATAACGAGCACCTTAAGTGACAACAGAAGCTCCGATAAGTCAAAGCGATCGTAAGTGATAAACTAGAAATGGATTACCATAAAAAAATAATTAGCATAGGCTGAAATTTTAAATCATTCATCAAATATCTCAATTCTCATTGACTTGGGGGTAACACCACTAGAGTGGTGGAGTTGGCAAGGATTTTCTTCGATTTGGCATCATAGTGCTTGTAATGGGGGATATATTGTGTATCATGCCCATTTACATTTTTTTTTTGTCTTAATCTTATTTTACTAGAGAAGTTGCTCTAAAAGATGCATGAGAATTAGGCAAAGCACCTCCACTAAAGCCATCCCTGTCACTTTAATTAAGAAAAAAAAGGAATCCAATAAACCATAGGAAACAATTAATGAAACCATGATTCCTTAGTCTAATTTTTCTTTTAAAAGATCAACTTTGGCTTTGACCTAATAATTCTCTCCTTAAATCCTAAATTGGTAATTCAAGATCAAATTCTAAGTTAAAAAAGTAGGCAAAATTTTTTTCAGGAATTCTGACTCGACAACAAATTAGTTCCTAGGGAATTTCAGCTGATCAGATAATATTATATGGTGTAAATAAAAAAATAAAAAAATGCTTTGTGTTAATGGTGGATTGGTAGTAACTCCTTTAGCGAGAATACGATGAAAGTACTACCTGTAGTACAAAGAGGGCCGATGCGTGTCCTTCTAGATCAACAAGCTTTTAATAATCAATAATAAGTCTTAAATTAAAAAACTTAACGAATTATAATTATTTCATTAAACACATAAACTTTAAAAAAATTTTCATTTATAAAAAGTCCGTAAACTAAAAACAAGAGTATAAAGGGATTTTACTAATAAGAATTACATAAAGGAAATAAAAGGATATAAAAAATTTTATTAATAAGAATTAAATTTTAAATCTCTTAAATTTAAGTTAAGAGCGGTAATGATACTCTTGCTTAATAAAATGTTTAACCATGCAACAATTTAGTGTCCCTGTTCAAATTTTGGTAATTTCCTGTGGGCCCCACCACCAACTCCTCCTTGGACCTTCACAGTCCACTTCCTGTCTTTCCTCTGGTGTCCTCATCCTCCATTGAAACCCCACTTTCCGAATTCCCAAGTTTGACTTCCCTCCCCCTCAACAGCCTCTCCCACGACCCTTCCTCCACCCCTCTCTCTTTATATCTCCTCTCCCTCTCCCCGCCTCCTCCTCCTCCTCTCATCACATCTAATCCCGTTCTCTCTCGTTCCCTCACCTTTTTGTCTCTCTAGATCTCTTACTTCTTTAATGGCCGTTGATTTTGTCAAGTTGCCTCGGATGGACGATCGGAGGGCGATCGAAGAAGCCGCGTCGGCCGGCCTTAAGAGCATGGAGCACCTCATCCAGATCCTCTCCTCGCCTCCCGCCCACAGCCACCACCACCTCAGCCACCCGGCGAGCGGCGGCCGCGTCGACTGCTCTCAGCTCACTGACTTTACAGTTTCCAAGTTCAAGCAGGTCATCTCCCTGCTGGACCGGACGGGCCACGCACGGTTCCGACGCGGCCCAATTCAGAAACCAACCCAGATCGAGCCGGTTGTAGCGCCGGTCATAGACCTGAACCTGGATGCGGGCGCCGAAATGGAGATAGAGAAGCCAGCGGTTCTGGCCCGGCCAGAGAAGGAGTCCCTCAGCCTTTCGCAGCCTGTGTGCTCCTCCGCGACCTCGTCGTCGTTTCTTTCGACGATTACAGGAGACGGGAGCGTGTCTAATGGGAAGATTGGGATGGCCCTAGCTGCCGCTCCGTCGGCAGCGTTCTCTTCCGGGAAACCGCCGCTGTCGTCTGGCCACCGGAAGAAGTGCCACGAGCATGCGCTCTCCGTAGGCGGAGGCAGGGTTTCCTCCTCCGCTTCCGCCGGCCGGTGCCACTGCTCCAAGAGAAGGTAACCGCCGGAACCCAAAAGAACCTTCTCCGGCTCATTTTAGAAAACACGGCCGGATTCCTCTTAACATGCGCTGACAGAATCAAACGTATATGTGCAGGAAACATCGGGTGAAAAGGACGATAAGGGTTCCGGCGATAAGCTCGAAGAACGCTGATATCCCGCCGGACGAGTTCTCGTGGAGGAAGTACGGACAGAAGCCGATCAAGGGCTCTCCTTTCCCAAGGTACTTAACAAGCTCTCTGTGCTCGATTGTCAGCCGTTGGATCTGTCCATGTCCGACCCAGTCAAAATCATACTGATGACTGCCATAACATTATTTCTTTGCCTTTAGCTTGTCATGTTTATAAATAGGTCCTCAAAAGTTTTGGTGAACGTTCAATTCTGCAGGGGCTATTACAAGTGCAGCAGTGTGAGGGGCTGTCCAGCGAGGAAACACGTCGAGCGAGCCCAGGACGATCCAACGATGCTGATCGTCACGTACGAGGGGGAGCACCGCCACACCGGCAACCCACCCGCCTTCACCCCGCTGCCGGAGCTCCAGTTACCGGCCACCGGCGTCAGCCTCCTGTTCCAGCCCTCCTGAATGAAGAGGAACCAGCATCCCCAGCGGGCGCCGGAACCTCCGATCAACTTCGGAGAGGCACCGTCAGCAACGTCGCTTCACCGCCACCCCGTGACTGACGCAACTAGGAACCGTGCCGTGTCAGTCGTCAACGTCAGAGAGGAAAAAGATCAAAGGAAAAGCCAAATATGCCCTCCCGCTGCCCGGAAGGGTGGCCACCCTTTTTCCCCCTTGTAAATCTGCGGGAAACCAAAGGGCATTATTGTATTCTGACAATCAAATGGAATCCAATGCTCCTATAAAGATAGCTTCTTGCTTTTCTGCTTTTGCTTTAACTTTCTGTGTATTATATTTTATTATAATTTAATTCATTCTATTATTTTCTAAAAAGAGTTGATTTGAGTCTCAAGAGAGAATTAAAAGGTGCGGAAATTTCTAGTATTTTTTAATGAATACGAGAAACGCTAATCATCATTTCTTATTCTATTTTTTAATATGATTTCATTGCTTCCACATTTTTTCCTCAATTATTTATCATTTTTCCGCGATTGGATTCCCTGCTTTTGAATTCTGTCCCTGGGGAGGCGCTAAAGTCAAAAGGCGTTGGGCCCGCGCGAGTGGTGCTAGAGGGGCGTGTGATTTGTCGCCACGTGGGCAGGTGGTCAACGGGATTTATTAGGCCGTGGGTCCCATGCCAGCTAATGCTTTTTTGGGTCCTTGTTCTTGTTGGGGGTTGTTCGTTGACCGACCGTGAGATCTTAACAAGTTTGTGGTGGATTTGGTTTGGCTCTGGTCTGTCTGACGAAATTAAATTGGATCGGTTGGGAGATTTGGTCTGCATGAGTTGCGACTTGTGAGGTGGGGATGTCTCCCTTTCATTCTATAAATGATGAAGTTGAATCATTAAAGCATACATCTTCGGGTTCAGATGTCACACGAGTCATTTTATTTTTATGAACAATGTCTTCCGAAATTGCCCTCTTATGAACGGTCTAGCTTTTGTGCTGTTGTTGCACAGCTCGAGCCGCATCTTGTTTCGTCGGGCGCCTGGGAAAAACATCAAGACTTATTCCTGTTGTATTTACTACTATCATTGTTGCCAATCTGATATTGACTTAACGTTCCCTCACTGTACTTCTAAATAGGTGATCTCATGATCGATTTTCGGGTTGGGAGGGATGACGGAAATTTTTCTAAGAATCTCAGCCCGACTGCAAATTAGTCGTGATTGCTGGTGCGATGCCAAAAAAAAAAGTTATTGACTATGGATATCTAATTTAAAATCAGGTCTATTCTAGCATTAGCAAATCACTTAAATTTTCTTTTCTTGAATAAAAATAAGGGTAATAGTAATGGTAACTTTAGTTGTCCCACTAAGTCATATTCGAACTTTCTTATTTAAACGTGAACATATTAAACGGATTAAACAAGCAACGCTCTACACTGACCCAGTCAACACAATACCACTAAAATTTTAATTTAGTTCAAGAAGTCGATGTTTGTGAAGACCTTTGTCTAAAGAGCTCACTTTTACCATTTTTTTTAGATAAGTGCACAAAAAGGATTCGAATTTAGAAACTTGATCTTACTAAATCATATAAGATAGAAAGTTAAACACGGATCGTTTAACCATTTAGAAAGCGGTGTTTGATGTAGTCAGTATTACTCTTGACACGGGATCCGAGAGGACTTGCATACGTTTTTGGCCCTCATAGCTCCTTGAATCGCTTTGCTCTCTGCCGCTTATCGCATTTTGCTCCTGCAGGTCATAAATTTGAATGGTTAAACGTTTGGTTAGACCCCAATGTATAGAGTGCTCAAAGAGAGGTGATGTGGGCTTATATAAGCTCCAAAAGGTCAGTTTGGGCCGTAAATCCCAATTTCTATAACGAAGCGTTTGGTTCGAATATTGTTAAATTACATGATAAAATGAGATTGCAGGGGAAGTAATTATTCTACATGGACAGTAGTTGGTGATTTGAAATTTTTGTGTTTAATAAGTGTTACAAATTACTGAAAAAATAGATAAAATATAATATTATAATGTTTAATATTTATTAAAATACCATTTTCTTTTCAAATTTCTTCCTCTGCTTTCTCCCTGACATGGGCTTGTGGTAATTTCCACAAAATGCAATTGTGGGACCTATTGTAATTGAAGATTCCCTTGCTTTTGGGTGGTAAAAATTTTCCCGGGAAAGTACTATTCCCCGGCAAAATTTCCTTGGGCCAGCAATTTAAAAATGAGGAGAGAATTGCAGCCAAATACAGTAAAATGGGATGGAAAATTGAAACTTTCCATGGAAAACAATTACACTGCATCGAACCAAACACAGTCTAAGAGGAGGAGAAAATGCCACACGAACTCACTGCTTCGAAGGTCAGTCCAAGGAGTCCCGCGTCTGCTTGGTCTTGGGCTTAGAGGAGGGAAAAAAAGTGAAGGCCTGACTAAGATTGAAAAGATGAGGAGTTAGTATTACCCGCAAGTAGTTTAATGATTCAAAATTCATTTTTATGCGAATTGATGAGGTCGACATCTTGAGTTTGAATTCGCTTTTAAGCAGAAATTGCTAGAAGTGAATCTTGAACTTGAGTGCTGTGGGACATCAACTTTTTCAAGTATACTAGGCCTTTTGTTACATACCATAGTCACTGTTACTGTTACCATACCTTTATTTATAAAAGAAAGTGAGTTTGTCATATCCAAGTGAACTGAGTATTAGGGGTGTAAACGATAAATTGAAAAAAGCAACCCAAAACCTAGTTTATCTATATTTTCTAGAGGTCAAAGAATTTATGAAGAAAATCTGTGAATATTTTAATTTATTATTTTGCACTCATTTGAGATATTTTGTGTGCTGGGGATGGATAAACTTGCGCAAATAATATTATTGATTTAAGCATAAAACTCAATAATTCTTAAAAAAAAATTAAACTAATGGACCATTAAGATTACTTTAAAATGAAGGCAGATTTGGAGTCAAATGGAGGGTATATGACTTCCACGTTCCTGCTTTGCATACATTAGTAGGGGTGGCAATTTGACCTGGGCTCATAAAATCCGTTGGGCCGACCCTGCTTTGGTCAGACCCACCTTGTGCACAGGTTAGGACGGGTCTGGGTTTGCTGATCTACCCCGATGACAAGCCCTGCTCTGCCTCGCGCCATATTTATATATTATTGTAATATATAATTATATATTTTAAAATTAATTTACTTGATTTATAGATACTTTTATATTAATAAATTAGATAATAATCGTTTTATTATATCAAAATTACTTAAATTCTTAATTTTTTTTAAATTTATTTAACTATACTATCATCAATATATAAATTTATATCATATTTTAAATTATATTTTTCATATCATTAATTAATTTCCCAACCATTACCCCGACCCAACCCGGCCCATTACCGTCCCTATGCATTAGTGAGGACCCAAAAAAAGGGCCATGATATATATTTCACCATCATAATTCCCATGATGATTTTTCCTAACGTTAATCATTCCACTGGGAAAAAAATTATTTCAGAGATTCCAACTCCAATGTTCATATCTCCAGACATAGAATGGAGAATTTGTACTGGAAAAATAAGCTTCAAGAAAATAGATTAGTCATATTTTCTGATCCGTTTTCTTAAAAAAACTGTGATTTTCTTGCTTTAACCTTTTAATGGGAAATACTCCATTTCTTTTGCCATTCATTTTTTTTTTTGGTCGGACCCTTTCATTTTCTTCCAGCATTAGTGAAAACGAAAGTGAATCTCGCGCTTGCATATCGAAGATTAAAAAAAAAAAAAAAGGAAAGGCCGTCGACCATCTTAGGTGGTGAGTATAAACATACAATTAATTTTCTTGAATGAATAAGAGGGTTTATAAATTTAGACATGTCCGAAATGTTGATAAGAAGGGTTTCAATTTGGAATATTGAAAAATGGCAATATGTTGAGGAAACACGACAAATCGGGATGACGGTCGATTTGCGTTTGATAATCAAAGCTCAAACTAATCCATCAAGGTTATAAAACACGTGTGATCGTGCTATCTCCTGTTGAATATAAGTTTGGAGGCTGAAAATTGCAAAGTAAGTGGATACGATATGTATTTAAGTCATTAGTAGGTTCACGAGATTGGAGGTTTAATTTTCCTTGAGAGCTTAGTGATCCAATCCACGGAAGAGACTTGAAACACGCAGCTACAGGGAGTTGATTCGAGGAGCGATAGACGCATTTGACCATCCGACATTGAAGTCAGTCGTGGGTAAAGAGTAATTCAATGAAGAGTGTTTCACTGGGTTGGAAGGCGTACTTTGTACGAGGAGTGGTTGATTATTTTTTAAGGTAATGACATGTCAATTATATGGGTATATGCGAAGACATTTTTAACCTGATGGTTAAAGACATTTTTAACCTAGACAATAGTGGCGAACGACAATTCAACCCTGATGGTTTATTCCCATATCAAAAACCGAAATCAACGCTTTAACTTATTCATATTTTTTCGGCTACACTTCATATCCACTAATCTAATGAACCATGACTGATATATATACAAGCCAGTTTGGCTCACCGAGAAAGTAAAACTCTTCCGACATGAATTTTCTTCACTGACAAGAGTCGAATTCGAGTACTTATTTAAAGAGGCTCATATCAACAATAAACTCATGCCAATACTTACCATCATATTTTCCACCTTAAACATTTGCATTTTTCCCTCACCGAGGAGGCCCGTATTCCTGGAAGCTTATAGAGGATTGGCATTAGTCTCACTAATTAGGATTGAATTCCGCACCTCTTGATTTTTGGGTAATTATTATAAGGCAGTAACAAGACCAGCTTTCCATAATTCCATTAGACAAGGTCAACTCAGGCTGCAAATATAAATCTGTGCAAGCAAGAATCATCATAAAAGAATTATCGCATAAGAGAAAAACATATTTAGCCAAAAGAAAAGGGACAAAAAAAATACAAAATTCCTCTCCTAGCCAGGAAATCTCACATGTCTCCGGCATGAGTCTCACATGTACTGGTAACCGAGAAACGATGAAAGACAATCGATACCCTTGTCACGTCGTCCTAAGCAGTGATGGGAAAAAATACAGAAGCAAGATCAGCTGGAACTTTACAGAACCGTCCTGGAGACAGGGCTGGTTTCCTCCTCGGAGGCTGGTGTCTCACTGGGGCTGGCGGGCAAACCGGCGGAGTAGTCGGGATGTAGGATAAGGGCTTTGGTGTTTGGCACTCTTCGTCTTCGAAGGGGAGCTCCTTTTCATGATCTGTTTCATCGGGGGACTTCATTACCTAGTCTAGGGTTATCCGAGTTCTGGTGAAAGGAGATGTTTTTATGGGGGTTAGTGGCATGAATTCTCCACAAATTTCCAGACCCGTCTTGCCATGGGACTAAGACTAATGGAGAGATTGCTGACAAAGTTTGGATCTTCTGGTACAATTTTATGAAGATCCTTGAACACAGAGAGAGAGAGAGAGAGAGAGAGAGAGAGAGAGGGAGAGGAGGCGTGCTAATGACAATTGAAAGGATGATGATGGTCGTGATGATGAGCGGTGCTGAAAGAGAGACAGACAGTATAGAGAGGAAGAGAGAGAGCTCAGTGTGATGATGATGATTGTGGAATAGCCGATTGAAGAAGACAAATCAAATTGATTGTTTTGTTCAATTAAGAGAATTAGATTTATTATCTATAGTGTATTTCATGAAAAATAAACCATATAATTGAAAAAAAAGAAAAATTAGAGGTAATTATGACTTGAAATAATAATTATACTTTCTTAAGTGATTTTTCAATTTCATTCATGTTTGTGTTTTTTCTGTAGGTAAAAAGTTAATGGTTAATGCATATTTTTAAAAAATTAAAAAAAAATCAACTACATGTATTTGTCCCTTAAAATAATAGAAATACTGGACATTGAATTAGGTAAAATGATTTTCCAGAGACAATATTATGTGAAAAAACCTATGGCCTCAAAAAAAAAAAAAAAAGGGTGTTGTCCACCTTGCTTGATCTATTTGTGACATCCTGTTATCGACACATGGTTGATGATCCCAAAAATTATGGCCTCAATCCTTTCTTTTCAAACTACGTATTGCCATACAATTTTTTATGATCAGTACGACTCTACAGAATTCTTATATTAAAAAACTTACAAACCACGTAGACAGATACATACCCACTTACAACATATCAACATACGTATTACTGTATTCTTTGATTTATACATGATTGTCTTTTTTTTAATCAGTTATATGATTATCTTGTTATTTAATATCACAAGAAATTACCATTAAGATTTCAAATGAAATATAAAATAAAATTAATAAATGAAAATATTTTTTTGAATACAGCGAGAAAATAGAAAGTGCTCATGCTGGCTTTCGAGCCTACGCTTGCGGGATAAGATTAAAACTCTACTAAACAAAAAGTATTCCCTTCACATCGAACTAGACCCGAGGATGGTCATCCATTTAAAGAGGAGTCGGAGGAATAAAGTCATAAGGGCATGGCAGATCTCAGTTCTCAACTATAAAAAAATTGAATTACGGCCTTTTAATTTCATATTAATTACTGTGCCAAAGTCCATCCTAGAAATTGGGAAATGTTTGCCTATGTCCATTTACAGATACTGCTGAAAATGTAAATGAGATTAAACATGGCAATACGTGTCGTGTCTGAACGGGTCTACATCAAAAGTATCTCAACTCGTACACAACCCGTTTAATAAGTGGGTTAGAAACTTCAAACACGAACACGACCCGTTTAAAACCAAGTTGACACAACATGATACACTTATCTCGTATAACTAAATATGTATGGTATAATTGTAATTATAACTTAATATATTTAAATGGGTTAATGAGTTTGATACATAGGTGTATAATTAAATGGGTTTAATTGTATTGTGTCAGGTTATGCTGGTTCAACCCGGTTTAACCCGTTTATGTAAACGGGTTACGCGAGTCAACCCGTTTAGACACGAAACCCATTTAGGGTTAACTCGAACCCATCTAACTCCGTATCGGGTTATTGTATCATGTCAAAAATTACCAAGCCTGATTGAGATAACACGGTCAATTAAATTCTTTCCCTCTAAAGTAATTGAGATAGCAATCGAATAATGAGTAACAACGGAAAAAAAATTACACTTTTTACTATATCTATGAAGATTCTAATTCCTTTTTCCTAAAGAGTATGCTCTTGGATGAGCCCAAACTCAAAAGAGGCCCGATTAAATCACCCAATAGAAATTCACTATCCAAAATAACAATTTATTAAGGTGATAGAGAACAATGCTTACAGCGCTTCAGTTATGATCTTCATCGTTTAGTAACCCTACAAGTTATGAAACTATCGTACAAATTTCATCCTAGTTGAAATTCGTTTAATCTTTCAATAGAGGCTTGATATATCCTTAATTGCTTGGAAAAACTGCTATTTTTCGATAGTTTACCGTTTTGTTACGTCATGATTTTCACTTCGTTTCCTAATTTTCTGCCACTTTTTGCTCCTTTTGTCATCACGCACAACCCTAATTGTTGTTTTATCTTTGTCGTCACTCACAAACAAATTTTTTTTTTGCACCACGCAATATTCTTGAGCGAGCCGAAGCACACCTCGAGATTAATTTGCAGTCTGCGGTCGGATCGGGATCCCTAGGAAAATTCCTATCGACCCTCCCAACATGAGATCATCTATTTGGGAATCTAATGAAGAAACCATTGGACTAACTCCATTTTATATAACTTTTTTTGTTGTTAAAGAAGATTAACCCATGAACCATTTTAAACCCTAGTAAAAAGCCCAAATTAATTGAGCCCAGATGCTCCTCTAAATTGGAGGGACTACTACTCAACAAACTCCCCTCATGCCTATTTGGAATCTCTGATTATACTGTTTGTTACTTGGCAAACATCGAGCTTCTCCTTTATTTGCTCTATTCTCACCTGTCTGTATGTATTTTGTCAAGTTTCACCAACTTAAACTCTAATGTATCTCTAATCCAGTGAAACTTAACAATTACATGCTTCAATATCAAGTGAAAATGGATTCTTAGATAGATGAAGAACACTTTGACTGTCACGATATAGAACATACCTCTCTTATTTCAAGTTTAACTCTTACAAGAATTTTGCATTCACAGTATCTGTTTAAAATAGTCAACTACCACAATCTATTCAATTTTTTATAGTAAATAAATCAATAAATTTTTTAAATCTCAATCGCCATGAGATAGCTCAATTTCTGAAAGTCATCAAATATCCTAAAGTAGTTTGCAACGGTCAACATAATAAAATATCCACCTGAACTTACAAGTGACTAAACCCATTTTTCTTCAAAAATCTAATATATTAAGTGATGATATCAAATTCTCTTATAAATCATGTTCCACTCTCTTGATTCTCCGATGTATGATTTATTCCTCGATAGTTGCCCTTACATGATATTGTGTTCTCACATGCCTATGCTTAACAATTGAGCTCTAGTCGAACATGTTTTCTCCATACTAGAATGACGGGGACAACTGACTAGGAGATAGGTTTTTATCTTTTGTCCGGGACATACAAGAGACTGAGGATATTTTCGTCCAAAGCTTGAAATTATTAGATGCTGGTACCAAATTCTCTTATAAACAATGTTTTATTCTCTTGACTTCTTGATGTGGGATTTATTACTTAATAATTATCCTTGCGTGACAATGTGTTCATATTTGATGTGTCTTAATATTCGACCTCAATAACTGATCTTGAGTCGAGTATTTTTTTTTTTCGAAATCATGTGAGGGGGACACTTACCATTAATTGCATAAAGTTTTTTTACCTGGACATAGCAAGGTGTTAACCCACATGATCGCTTCGATACCATGAAGAAATTCAAAATATTATATGAAAGGAGGATAAAGATATCTAGAAAAGATAAACATGGTGGTTATATGAGAAAAACATGAGATTTATTATATTGAGCAATTCACTAAAGACATGGATGATAAACCTCTTTACAGGCATAGAAAGTAAATTAATAAGGGAAATATATAAACTGAAAATATTACAATGATACCAAAGAGATGCACATGGAGCTGTCATGAAATAATTCACCACTCCATGGCAAAAAAAAAGGAGCTTTTTACTCTTGGAAACTTCCCATTCTCTTATCTTTGCTAAGGAGGCACGCCACATGATAAGTGCATGTAATTGAAAATGCTGACTTTAGTTGATGAAAGCAGTGGACTCGTTCCAATCGACCCGTTCTAGTATCATATAAAATATCTACCTAAGTCTATAAGAGATTGAGTTTATTTCTACCTGAAAGTTCAAACTATTAAATAATGGTACGCAATTTTTTTACAAATTAAATTTCAGTCTCACCTGTTATACCAACTATGGTTATTGGATACCAAAACATCAACACACCTTAAAATTTCCTTTGACATATCTCAAGATCTATTTAACTGTAGTCTAATGCTCTTTCCACAAATCAGAGAGAGAATGACTATTTATGCCAACAAAATAGACAATATGCGATACTGTTATGTGCATTAAATTGCTTATAGTTGATGAATATGGAATTTTCATCTCTTCATTCACTTTCTCATCCATAAAGCATTGATTTGAGCTTAGTTTGAAGTAAGGGACAAGTGGTGTCAAGACTCCTATTTATTTTTTAATCTTATTCATAATGAATCAATCCAAAGTCTTCTATGTTTACTTCTCTTAAGAAAGCTAAAGTTTTTCTATTTGATATGTCACGAGAATTATACATCTCAAGTATCTATTTTACTGGTTCCAAGTCCTTCATAGCTAAAACCTTACTGAGCTCATTCTTCATATCTGCAATCTTACATGCACCATAACTAATAACCAGCTTATCATCCACATATAAAAATGATATGACAAGATCACCCTAAGAGGACCGCTTATTAAAAATACAATGATTAAAAATAGTTCATGTGTGGCCATGGCCCAATATGAAAGTGTTCAACTTTTTATAACAATGTCAAGGTGCTTGTTTTAGCCTATACAAGTTCTTTCTAGCCTATACACCTAATGTCCTTTGCCAACATCTTTGAACTCTTTAGACCACTTAATGTATATCTCTTTCTCACTAATTAATCTACGAATTTACACTAATTGCTTATGCAGGATGTAGGGATTTTAGGACCGTGCAGGAACAACGAAGGTAGATTGGAAGAGAGAAGAAGCTGCACAGACGATGTACGTGGCTCGGGACAGCGGTGGAGTGCTGTCTGTACATTCATACCAAAAGGAGGGTCGGTGGTGCCTTCATTAATGAGCAACAATACGACGAGAACAAGATAGGGTAACACAACAGACACACTGTTCAATTTTCATGGTAGATAGCTCAGAACAAAATTGGAATCCAAAAACCCTAAACACAAGACTCTGAACACATATTGGGCATACCAAATGCACCTTATATGAAAGCTCTCGCCCATATTTATAACATGATACACTCAATCTAGAATATCATTATTTTTATCTCAAATCTAGAAAAATAAGAAAACAAAATCGAGTCTAAACTGCCTTCAAAATTTAAGACACAATCCTAACACAAGAACATCTTGAGTAGATGAAATCTTGACCATGTGTGAGAAAATCTCTTCTTTTTTTTTTTGCTTGTATGGTATATTTCAGAATCTCAAAATAGTTTATGATCTGTTTTGAGAATTTTAAAATGATTCATGCATTTATATGCAATATAAAATAATTATTAAGATCATGTCAACCAGCTTTTACCACATCAACGCGATTACCATTGTCATATTAGCATTTAACAGACAAGATTGATGATGTGATAGATGGAGAAAACATAATATAGTTCGTAATTTTTTGAAATAAAAAATAGCTTGTGGTATGATAAAAAATTGAGAACGTTTAGAGTGAACATTCACTTTGGTCCCTCAATTTGTACCCGACCAGCACTTTAGTCCCTAAACTTTTTTTTGCTAACAATTAGGCTCAAACATCCATGTTTTTGCCAATAAATTAGTCCGACCGTTAGTTTGTCGTTAGATGTGTCATTTATGGGGTTAGATTTATACTTTTTTATTAGCAAAGCATTAAAACGATATCATTTTACTGAATAGAAAAATGTAATAGCTGTTTTATCCTTAACTATTAATTATATTTCTAACGAATTACCATTGATTTAAAAACAAAACTCGTTGGAAATATGATCAATAGTTAAGGATAAAACAATCATTACATTTTTTTATTTAGCAAAATAATGTCGTTTTAATATTTTGCTAATAAAAAAGTATAAATCTAACTCTGTAAATGACATATCAAACGGTAAACTAATGATCAAACTAATTTGTTAACAAAAATATGGATATTTGAGCCTAATTATTGGTGAAAAGAGTTTAAGAACTAAAGTACTGATCAAATACAGATTGAGGGATCAAAGTAAATGTTTTCTCGAAAGTTTATGATTTTTGGTGCAGTTTTCTTTTGCCAAGATTTTCTGGGCAGTAAACCCATCAATATTATTTTTTTTTCGTTCATATATTCGTTGATGGACTGGTCTTTCCACGTGGTGGAAGATTGGATTGGCCTTTCCTAAGTCTACCTTCCAAGCCGCCCTCAACAAATCAAGAATACGAAGATTGGTCTCTTCCCACTCCAGATACCTCGTTCCCGTGTTGCGTCTTCTCCTACTACTCCATAGTTAAGATCTTCCATCTTCAACTCTATTGAAAGGGTCCCGTTCTCTTCTTCAAAAACCAGAACGTTCTTGGGCCAAACCCACAAAAATTCCCCCCAAGAAACCGATCGAATTCGACCCCAAAGAGCCGTTCCTTTTACCGATCGAGAAACCGACGGGAACCGCAAGGAGATGGCGTACGTCGATCACGCGTTCTCGATTTCGGACGAGGACATGATGTTTGAAACTTCCTATTCGCTGAACAACAGGCCACCCATTAAGGAGATCGCCCTCGCCGTGTCCCTCCTCGTGGTCGGCACCGTCGGGATCGTTATCGGCATCCTCATGGCTTCTTATCGGGTCGGGGGTGACCGAACCCATGGTAATTTCCCTATCTTTTTGCACTTCATTGCGAGGAAGAGCTAAAGCTTTTCAGTGTGAGTATGGTCACTTTTGTTTTAGCAGCCCGAAGCGGAGCTTGTGATTTGTTCGGTTAGGTTTGGAGTAGCCACAGCTAAGAGTCCTTTATGTGGTTTTCCATTGATATGTTTGAATGAAGCTAAGGTGATGGAATATAGATTGTTCAACCAAAACAGGACAGGTGATTCATTGTTGTTATGGTGTTTTGCTTCTTAAAACTTACTATCATGTCTTTTAAAAGGTATGGAATTAGGAGTGTCCTAACTGATTTTTAGCTTTTCTACTTTCTGGTTTATTTGGTGAAGATGTTTAATAGAAGATAGAACATATCTGGTTGTAACTAGAGAATTTGGCTTATTCTTGTTTCTTTGAAAGTGGGAAGGAAGAAGGTAACCTGTTTTGTTTCTAGTGATATTCTGAGACCAAGTACAAACTGAAAAAGCACCAACGTGTTGAAGTCAATTGTCGTATTGGCAATGAGTTTTGCTCAATGAAGCGCATGTTCATATACAAGTAAATATGGATCTGCTAAATATCAGTTGATTCTGAAATTGCTGACGAGATTAACTTGTCAAATGGCTGAATCAACTCAAACTCCTAACATTAATGTATCGTGCGGGGGATTAAAATTTGTTTCTTTTTTCCTGTTTTGCTGCCAAATTCAGGATTCAATCTATTTGACGTTCTCATCTTTATGTCTGACAGGGGTGTTCTTTGCAATACTTGGGGCAATCCTGTTTATACCTGGGTTTTATTACACCAGGATTGCATACTACGCATACAAGGGATACAAAGGCTTCTCTTTCTCGAATATACCACCTGTGTAGCAGCTCTGCAAGGGGGCCATACAGTGTTAATTACTACTCCACTCCTGTACAAATATCTCCCTGCATTTTTTTTCTCCTGCTGGGTTTTTTCTTTAGTTAAATCACACTGAGCACGTTCGTTCCAATAAAAGTACAGGATGCCTTCCAAAGTCTTCAATATTTCTACCATGTGATATATAGCTGTTATCCAGTTGGCTATAAAATATGTTAATATCGAAATGTGATGCAGTAGACTGCTGGACTTCATGTCACAATATCCTACTTCCTGTGGAGAAGGAACAGAGCTTAACTCTTAGTTGTGTATTCTTTGCTATTGCTTGCTGTTCTTAGCCTCGGTGTTATAAGCTACAAAAGTTTTCGACTGTTTAGCTGCTGGGCTAGCTATTACTTTATAGTTTTCAGGCATGGTTGCAGGGTCGACCTTTTGGTTGCCTGCATTATTATCTTCTTCTTCTGTTTATGAAATCACGCAGTTGAGGAATTTTATTGATGGATGTGGAGAAGAGGACTGTTAAATGTGGAAATTGAATGACAGTAAGCAACTCGAGACTACCTGAGGCTCGGAAAGTCTCTGATTTTGCACCGTGAGTCTTTAGCAAAATACAAGCAATTCATTTTTATGCATTGATCCATGGCATTCGGGCTCTCTCTCTCAAAGTTTTCTCTGCATACGGAGCTAGTGTTACTTGGAAAGCTCTCTGCTGTAGATTTCAGCTCTGGATGGTTTCTTTAGTATGGAACTTGGTCCATTCCTCCAATCCTTTTTGATGGTTGACGTAAGTTTGCTGATGTTCTGTTGTAAGCCGTTGAGGGGTCACTTCAGACCTTTCTTTGATTTGTTGTACAAGGCTAGACTGGATTGACTCTAACCTAGCAAGAGACGCCCACTCTCATCGCTTCGAATCTTGGATTGATTCAAGAAAGTAGTTCGACTCACTCCATCAGCTTCTTTTTCCAATTTGGTAGATGATGGTACCCCCGTAACATGTTTATATAATTGTTCCTTCACATTCTTTGGATCACCCACGTACTGAATGACATTTGCTGCTCCATGATGTGTTGAATGATTCTTTGCCCCCAAGATTCAAGACAAATGTGCGTACCCCTGATGCTCGACCGCTTTCAGTTTAGATGTCAATATCTGCTAATGTGATTGCCCATGTCTGTGTTCTGCCCAGTGCATCTATCAAAAGGCTTGGCCACTTTTTCACAGCATGATGAGCTAAGGATGACAGTCAAATTCATTATGTCAACCAGCTAATCGGCCGTGCAAGGCACGGCTGGTAGCATTTGTCTTAAGAAGTGATACACAGCGTGTGTGCATGGGAAAGGATTTCTTTTTCTTCTGGAGGATTTTCCTGCTAATAAGAAATGTGCCCATCTGTTTCTTGCTCAAAGCGCATGTATCCAATTCCTGGATACTGTACTATGATATTGTGTTTTTCTTTTGGGGTTAGCATTACTGTTCTCGGACTCGCCATGATTTTGGGTTGCCACGACGGCCACAGAACGGGTTCGTGATAAGCAATCACGGGCAGTTGTCAAATTCACATGATTTTGTTGCCTATTTCATAGGAGACAGCCACGATTAAGGCTGGCCACCTTTGATACTATACGATAATACGATAGACATGACACGGGATTGGACGGGGCTCGGATTGAGCTTAGACATATTCCGTGTCTCAATGAGTGTGTTAAACCTGTATAACTTAATAAGACATATAATTAAATTCGTTTAATTAAATGTATTCAAACTGAGTGTATTGATCCTACTCACCCATCTAACATATTTGTGCTAAAAATTTTGATTATACCTCATTTAATTATGTATCATATGTGTGAATGGTGTTACGCATATGTAAATTTAGATGAATATGTGAACATATGTATACATTTAAACATTTCACTTTTAGCTATATATGTTAAACGTGTCGCCGAATATTTCGATTTTACCACATACCGTGTTAATTAAAACATGGCAGTTACTTGCGAGTCACGTTGTAAATAGCTCATTATACTTTTGACTTGATAAAGAACCGAATCACTTCCTCTACTTTCCAAATATTATTATTTATTTCTTACTTTGATTTTGATTTTTTTACTCTTATTTTAGCCAAAAAAAAACGATGTGGGTAAAAAAAGTGGAAAAATGCTTAAGGTTTGGATGATATTTGACCTAATAAATAAAGCCTTCGGATGGTTATTCGTTCATGAAAAAAAAATGAAAAATTTCGATAAAGAATGGAAAAAGAAAAAGGGAAGCTTGACCGACGAAACTGCTGCTTTGTTAGGAACTCCGTTGATAGTTGTTGATTTCTTTACAAGTCCATTGTAATTCTTAGATTTTTGCACCTATAAGCGACTCCTCCACGAACTAAGGCTATACGTAGATTGAAATATTGATTCTCGAGGATCTTTTTTCCGATATGTATTACTAATATTTAAAAATTTAATGGGTCATGACTAATTCAGTTCGAGCTGGACAGGCCCATCGGAGAGCAAAATTCTCCGAAGGTGAAATTCTCTCATTTTATAAGATTCGAACTACTATCCTCTTTTTTTACCATGAAAGTAGCAAAGACTTAACAGTTCACAATATAGCGGACTTTTTTCAATTACCGAGTAATTATTCACTGTTTTAATTCAAGCTAATTTGCTTTAATTATGACAGATATTCACGTGAAGCGAAGAAGAAAAACGCTCATCGGAGTTGACTGTAATGGCATTAGTAATGATGACTGATGGTAAACTATTTCACCATAAATTCGCTTTGACCAAAAACCTTTGCTTGACAGAGGGATGTGTGTGTGTCCATATATATGTGTGTGTGTGTGAATATCGTATGTATATATTCTGATAATAAACCGAAATATATATGTTAATATATAATTTTCTTCCCTTTTTTTAGTTTGGTTACTGTACAAAATAATGGTTCGCATGAATACCATGTGATATTTAGTATTGTATTATTATACAATTTTTATGTATAAATTACCTATTTAACCTTAACTGATTTAGATTTACATTAATTAGCTACGAGAAATTGCTTAGTTATGAGCAAGGTTGTCGTCTAATAAGCAGATGTTAACAAGCAAATCGCTTTTCGTCAAATTTATTTAATGGAAACGATGATGTACCACCTCAATTAATTATATTTTATTTACGTTATATTCATCTTCATACTTTTATTTGGTTTTTATCCTCTCTTTTTCATGGTCATATGGATGAAAATCATTTTTATTGAAAAAAAAGTATATTTATAATATTTGAATTCGTTATCTTATTTAAGAAGGAAGAAACACTGAGTTGACTCAACTGATATCAGGTTTTTTTTTTAAATATGGGTTTTTCTAGCTATTTCTTTTTGGGTAAAATAATTTATGTTTCTTATGTAGTAATTTTTATTTTAGATTTTCAAGCTATTTTTTATAAGTTTATTTTCTACCTATTTTAGGCTCGCCAAGAATGAGAGAAATTTAATGCTTGTGAGTTATACCTACAGAGTTATACTGCGCATATCTTCAACTTAGTAGTTGGATCACTCCTCTTGAATTTCGAAAAAGGCTGAAAGATTACAATATTTTTTAATTTACGTATCCAATTTTATCTCATAAAACCCATCCATTCACTCTTCTTAGGACAAAATATTTAGTGGAGCAGTCATATGATATAAGCAATACTGACGTGATATATCCGTCCAATCGAAACTTAATATATTATCAATAATTATACAGTTATAATTTTAAATTCTAAAAAATCTTAAAAAATATAAAAAAATTTTAAATAAATAATGATTCCTAATTGAAAATAATATATTAAATGTTAAAAAAATTTAAAAAACTAACAAATACTGAGCTATAATTGAAAAAATATGTAAAAGATGGATTCTGATTGGACGGATATACCACATCAGTATCGCCTATGTGGTATGGCCGCTCCATTGAAAGTTTTCTCTTTCATTAGACTTTCCCAGGTGACCACTTAAAGTAAATTTTTTAGATCTGTCCCTGATTGCAACTGATATATGTAAATCTAAAGGCAGATACGAGGCATAGGAGAAGAAAGGGTAGGTGAGAATCGAATTGATGATCTTAGATTAATGCGAGTGATAGTTCTACATTAAATTCTCTTATTAAAATATATTAAAAATTTTGCAAGCGCATACTATTAAAAAAGTTGGCACGTGGTCACCCATGGCTAAAAGTTTTATGCCCACGTGACAAAGACAAGATACATGCCACGTGACAATTAGAAAAATTCCTCTTTTTTTTTTTTTTGGTCATGTAAAATTGAAATGATGAGTGCAATTAATATTGGATAAAGAAGGCTCATTAAATAATTGTGAATTAGAGTCATGACCAGGGCGAGTCTTCTAACTGCAACATCATTTCGTAACATAACTAAGTCATGATCCCCACCTAACTAAATGCGTCAAAATGTGATTTTATGAGTCATTTAAAAGAAGAAAGCCTTCAGTAGGGTTGTAATATCATGTAAGCGATTCTGACGTAATATATCTGTTTAATCAGGACATGATATGTAATCAATAATTATATAGTTATGATTATTAAATTTTAAAAAATCTTTAAAAAAATGTAAAAAGACCCTAAATAAATTGTAAACCCTAATTTAAAAAAATATAAATAGTAAAAAAAATATTTAAAAAAACCTAATAAATAGTAAACTCTAATTGGATAAATATAAATGGTGAATTCTAGTTTGATTGATATATCACGTTAGCAGTGTCTGCGTTGTATGACCACTCTATTGAAGATTTTCTCTATTATTAAGAGGGAGAATTAAGTTCGAAGTAGGAAATTGTATATTATTTTCCTGAGAAAATAAATATACAGAAGATCGAAATATCTTGGCACGCTTTATTTTAAATTAAGTTATGTGACAATCAACAATTCGTTGAGGGGACGGATACCTCTCTTATTAAGTATGATCGTCGGTGGGTCGGACGGATTTCACATCTGAATTACTCAAGAATCATTAGGTTTTCGGATATGAGTACGAGGAGCGCGGCACAAAGTAATTTTGGGTATTTTTATTCTCTAACAATCTATCGGATTTACACTTTTTTTTGGCGATTTTAAATTTGCATCATTCTACTCGTCGCCCCCTCCATTTTCCATGAAAACGCAGTGATTTTTCCATGAGACTTTTAAGTTTCTCAGTCAGAAAATTGGTAGGGGAAGGAAAAATGGAAAACCGCTGGCTGTCTTTCTCGGATTTTCCAACTTTCCAAAAAGGAAAAAAACATGTCCCCACTGACGAAATCCCTCTCAATCTTCCACAGATTTGGAACAAGCAAAGGTTAAGGCAATGAGGAATTTTTCATGGAATTACTCGTCAAAGTAGACAATGATTAATTGTTTTTTTGAGGTAAAAACACTCAGTGGGGGAATTGGACTTTGACAAAGGAAGTAAAATAATTGGAATATTAGTGGGCAAAAGATTATATTGACTCTCCTATACAAGTTTTGAGTAATTCCACTTCTCTACATCACGTGATAAGAAAAATACTAATCGAATTGCTTCAAATGCACAAACGAATTTTAATAACTCGAGTAAAAATACTAATCGAATTGCTTCAAACGCGCGAACAAATCTTAATAACTCGAGTAGATTGATAATTTTACGGACATCTTCTCAGCATATCATTACGAGATAAGACTTTCTAAAATTTTTCTTGTGTCTTTAATTAATAACATGGAATTTGTAAAGTCAAAACAGATAAATTAATGAATTAAAGGAGAGGAAAAGCATTGAATTCAATTAAAGGAAATTTATGGTTTCCTAAAGGGAGTCAAGTCACCAGAATACTAACCATAACGTTCCTCATATACAAATAAATATTCCTTTGCCATTATCCTTCCCTACACATAGCCATCAGTATCATTTTCTACTATAAATACATACACCCAGCACATATTAAAAAAAAAAAACGTAAAAAATACACATTGATTCTCAGTCTGTCCAATTATTTGCTCCCTCTCTGCGTGTCTGTCTCCAAGGGTTTCTCCAAGCTTTCCTTGGCCATGGCGGACGTGGAGGAAGCATGCTTCACAGGGCTCAGTCTAGGGCTCGGAGTCGACGGGTACTACCTCAGGAACAACACCAAGAAGCCTAAGATTGAGCGGAGGGACGAGCCGTGTGCGCTGAGCTTGGGCCTCTCCTTCTCCGCGCGCCCCGAGGAAGAGGAAGATCGTGGAGCCTTGGATGTCGCTGGCACGGTTGTAGCGCTGGGACCAAGGGCTCCCAAAAACCGCTATAGCCACGGTGCCGCTGCCGGTAATATTGACTGTAATAATCTTGATGGGTGCAGAAGGAAGCTGAGGTTGTCGAAGGACCAGTCGGCCTTGCTGGAAGACAGCTTCAAGATTCAAAGGACTCTTACTCCGGTACTTACGATCATCTTAAGCACTTCTCGTGATTTGCTCATCCCTTTTCCCGATGGGTTCAGCTTTGATAAGCTTTTCTCGTAGCGATTGGTTAGTATATATTTCGATGTATGCCCTCCATTCAAATTTTCAAACCGAAATGGATCGGTTTCTTCACGGTACGGTATTTTTCTTATAACTATGTGAATTTTCCTTGTTTTCTTCAAATCTGATAGAATTATTAATTGTTGTGATTGGTCATTTTTCTTGACTGAGTTCCGAATGAAGAAAAATTAATACTTAAGAAAATTTTATACTTCAATAAGCCGACTAACTCGTCAAAGTATATTGAACTTTTAAATATCAGATATTATATACCGAAAAATTAATTTTTTTTATATTTTTTTTAAATGCAGGCTCAAAAACAGGCTCTAGCTGACCAACTCAATCTGAAGCCAAGACAAGTGGAAGTTTGGTTTCAGAATAGAAGAGCCAGGTAAATGATGAGTTCAAGGAACAACCTGTAATTAACTAATGTTTATGTCTGATCAGTCAATTCTTTCTTTCCACTAATTTTCTGATTTCTTCATATTTTTGACGATTTTTTTTACCGGCATGAACAATTTTTCTTTTCCCAGGAGCAAGCTGAAGCAGATAGAATTGGACTTCGAACGCCTTAGGAAAAAGTGCGACAGCCTGATCCACAGAAACCAGAGACTGGAGAAGGAACTGCATGACATAAGATCGATGAAGGACGACCGGTCATCCTTATCAGTTCAGCTTCCCCATCCGAATCCGGCGGCCTTTGTCTTGTGCTCATCTTGCCAGAAAATCGTCAATGGCACGGCCGGAAGAAACTGAAGGTAGCATCAGTCTTTTATCATCGGGCCCACGGGAGACCTATTGACCGAGAAGCCGATGATGATACCGTGATTTAACTACACACAATTACTGATGACTGTAGTAGGTCCATTGGTGGAAAGATTGATTAACAAGACTTTGTGTGGATTCAACCTTTTCTAGAAGATAGATGGCTTATCAGCTGGGCAGAGAAAATAAGGGTTTGAAAGGTTTGTTTTATTGTCGGTTACAAAAGTCGCATGTGAGATCAGAAGGAATGGAGAGTTTTACCGGTAAAAACCGAACTTCGAATCTACTAATCTTTAATAGAAAATGATGTCACTGTATCAAATTTCTTTTCTCGGATTTGAAGTGTTAGATGTTGTCAAAAAGTCTTCTTCCGCTAGTCGGAAATTAAGTGCGGTAGGGGTTAATGAATGATATGATGCTGTTCCATTTGGGTAGACTTTTGCATTAAAAACCCCTACGATGCATTATGTTCATCAACTTGTTCTAATCCCCTCCTCATCGCCGGCTTTTTTTGATGCACTCGAGAGCACGGAACGGCCGACCTAAGTCGGTCGTAGAGGAATTGGATTAATCATCGTCGAGATTTTGATTTTTTTTTTTTTTTTACATTAAGTCCAATCCTAGCGTTATCGTTGTCATGTATAAATTGCACGGGAGGGATGAGTACACACAGTGACGGATTTTGGAGGCGATTGTCCCCCTGAACTCGGAAAATTCTATGAGATTTTATTTAAATTTTGCTTGATTTTATCTCATTTTTATTGAATAATACATAATTCGTTCTCCTGAAATCTTCACCTTAATTCTCTATAAAGTTTCGTCCCCTTTTACAAACTTTCTAAATCCGTCCCTGAGTACACACGTCTATATAAAAATGTATGCGCGTGATTATTTTTCTAATTACGGAAAAATATATTCAGCAAAAAAGAAAATACTTATAGAAATATATATATATTTTTATATTTTTTATGGGTGTGTACGCATGCATGCGTGTGTCGACCACTTTGAACGGATAACCAATCATCCTAAGTGGTTCGGTCTTTCAAGGTAGCCAGCACAGAAACTGAGACAAGTTATTTGGCTTCCTGGTTTCCAAGCAACAGACATGTCTGGTCATGATTTCATCCACAAATTTAAACAAATATATTAATAAATTCATTCTACTTATTGGTCAACCAGTAAAGAAAAAAGATCATTTTTAATCTTCAACCTTTCTAATTTTTATTATTTTTAGTCATAAACCTTTATTTTTTTTATTATTTACATCCTTAACATTTTAAGTTTTTACTACTTTAGTCATATTGTTATTTTTTTCCATTCAAAAAAGGTATATTCCATCGAAAAAAAGAATATTACATTCAAAAATCATTGTTCAACAAAAATATTTTTCAAAAAAGCACATTTCATCATTGGTTAATCAAATATTGGTTATTAGGAGGTGCCCCTTCTAAATTTAAAATACATTTTTCTCAGAATAAGTCATAAGTTTTTAATGATAATAATCATTAATCAATTTTAAATGAGGTATCTGTCTTAATTTTTGAGATATGTCAATAACTAAAACTCTACCGATACTTTTAATTTTCATTTTTTCCCCTTTTTTATTTTTTTTGAAAAATATTTTTGTTGAAAAATAACTTTTGGATGAAAAAATATTGGTAGGACCAAAGTGACATAAATTCAAAAGGCCGAGGACGTGAATAATAAAAAATAAAAGTTTATGACGAAAATGGTAAAAGTGCGAAAAATTAATAATTAAAAGTATCCATTACTAAAAATTACACCAAATTGACTTAACTGACTCCATTCATTTAGTCAAAATGACAGTTGTAATTTTCAAAAATAAAACCAGATGTTCTCTCACAACCGTTGCATCCTTAATGAGTCGCTTGAGATAGGAGTCGGTCGGATTGAGTACTCTGTATTTTTTTATGATATTCAATCTTTATCTTACATAAAGTTATTTTCTAGAATTTTAATCTGGACCTACCATGTTGATTCACATTTTGAATCCTTCCCGGAACATATATATATATATATATATATGTCTTTCCTTCTTTCATGTTGACGATTCTAAGCAAATATTGTTTATTTAAGTATTTTTTTATGGATTTAATTGCAGCAAAGGAGTCGAACTTATAATAAATTTTCTTGCAGGAAACAGTATGGTAGAAATATACGCTTGTCATTTTCTTTATATTGAACTACTTACGTTACATTTTGACTAAGTTAATTTATAAGGCTGATTCTATCACACAATTTAGTCTCTTTAATAACAAACCACTAATAAACGATGACGTGGCACTGGCCATATTAACATCAAACTTTCATCTGCTTACATGACACTTGCACGTGATGTCAGGTGTAATTAACATAATCACTTGTATTTTCCAAATTTAAATTAATCAAAAAATACAAATAAATGTAAGAGGAGGAGTCTGGAAGGAAAATGGATGTTCCCAACCAACTCCCCCTGACAAGGTCGTGGAAGGTTTAAGATGTCACGTACGACTCTCTCAAGGGGAGTTGGGCAGCGACTTGCCCCATTAGTCACGCCTCCCCTCCCCTTTCAGATTTTTACATTTTTAATTAATTTAAATTGAAAAAATTCCTATCATCATATTAATTACATGTGACATCATGTGCACATGACATATCAACAGATGTAGTACTGACGGAGACGCCGCTGGTGTCACGTTATCATCTCTTAACCGTCCATCGTGGAATCAATGTATTAAACGACATGACATAATCAACCTTTTAGAATTGGCTTAGTCAAAATGAAACATATAAAACTTGTTGTTAGAAAATGAAAACATATAGAACTTCTGATATAATTTCGTCTTTATAACTTTTGTTTTATTTTGTTAGTTTAGCATAGCATTCTAAATTGTTTTAAGGCTTTAGCTGATTTGGACAAATTTTTAGTATGCTTGTTATTCTTTTTTTTTTTTTTGTGAACCACGAGGGGTGCCTACCAGGGTAAAGCTTTTCGAATGTGACTTCTCTCCATTTATAAGACTCAAATATGGAAGACTGGTCCTACTGGTTGTGGACTACTTGCCAACCCAATACCTTACTTAAAGAGAAGAGACACCTTACCACCTCAATCAATCTACTTCGGTATTATCCTTCATTTTCTGTCTCTAAGTTCTTGTGATATTTCATGAGAAAGTTATATCTGATTGAAGTCAATCACAAAAATCAATTAACACTTCACTAACAACTGAAGTCCCTGATCATGCGAAGAGAAGGTTAAGCCACGAGTCCAACGTATCATGCTCCTTCTATATATATCTATATATATATATATATATATATATGATCCAAAATACAGATTCTAATTCTAATTTTGAGTGTCATGTGGAATAGAATCGAAATCAAAACAATTTTAATGAGTTTCTTTATATCTTTACCGGGCTCTACTCGAGATCTATTAAAATCTACAATAAACTAACTTATCATGCAAGTTACTGTTGATTCCGAATTTACCTGGTGCTCATACACATCCTTATTCTTAATCTTATCTCTGACTTAATTCGTGGTTTCAACACTCAATCCAGTTCTTAGTGTGTAAAAAATAGACAGAATGACACTCTGTATAATATAAAGCTAGAAGTTAAGTCAATTTGATGACAAAATTCAATATGTGTCCCTAAGTGAGATCTCATATTCAAGTATTGCGAATGTAATAAATCCATATTGTACGCTTATTTGAATTAGTCGGAATTCGTTTGATATTTTATCTGGCGATGCACTTTAAAGAAAAAGACAATCACAAATAACAAGGTCCACATCTATTTCATTAGGGGGAAAAACTACGTATATAACCTTGAAAATCTCTCTTGCAAGAAAAAAATCTTAAATGATTCTATTTTATGATGATATGATGATGAAAAATTAATTAAATTATTTTGATTAATAATAACCATGACAATTGCTCCGCGACTGATACTAATTTACTTATTTGTCACATTTTGTTTGATATCTCCACGTATCACATGATGAGGTAGAATTACCTAAGATATAAGTGTTGTGCAAGTTTTACACAAACAATAAAAAATTAAATAGAAAATTTTGGTTTTAGTTCTCAGTCTTTTGAACCATATTCATATTTAACCTAAACTTTTTTTGGATCGATTTCAGTTCTCAACCTTTCAAATATTATTCAGTTTTAGTTATTTATATTATTTTTAACATTAAAAAGGTGATTAAGCTTTTTAATATTAAAAACATATTTTTAATTATAAATTAAAATAAATGTAAATTTCAACAAAAAAGATGACCAAATCCAACTATTACGGCTCTTGTAAAGTCACTAGTAAATATCACAAACTGTAGATAGCCTTCTCGGGGACAGTTTACAATTGAGTCTCCACTAACCCCACTTTTCTTACATAAAGAGTTTCTCCATTTTTTTATACTGTAAAAATAATTTTTAGTTAAAAATATTTTTTTAATTATTAAAAAAGCAAGGTTTACCTTTCTTAATATTAAAAATAATGTAAAGGACTAAAACTGAAGAATATTTGAAAGGTTGAGAACTAAAATCAACAAAAAAAAAGATTTAGATCAAATATAAACCTTGTTCAAAAGGTTGAGGACTAATATCAACATTTTTCCAAAATTAAAATGACATTGGATGGAGAAAATTCATACTGAGAGAGCTTTACTCCTTAATTGGACCGATCTGGCTCGAACTGGATTAGTCAGTGGTCTAATAAATTTCTGAATATCAGTGTACACAAAAAAAAAAAACTTAATTGAACAGGAGCATAAAATCCATTAAGTGTAATTGATGAGGTCCACGTGATTAGGTTTAAAGCTGCTTTTTAATTATTTTCCTCCAAAACGGCTACAATTAAAAGGGATTTAAAACCCTACTTAATTAGGCCGGCGACCAGCATGACACGTTGACGTGAGAATCATTTGTAAGTCCCCATAATTTTTAAATTTCTTCAAATTCAGGATAAAGCGTTAAAAGTTTTTTTTAAATTGAACGAAAATGTTAGGTTAACCAATAAGTGCTGACGTGACATATCTTATATATCACTATTGCCCGCATGCCACTCTAAAATTGATTGATAAATATAGAAATAATAACAATACACTTACTCCTATCACTTGATTTATATTTCCTTTGATTGGCTGAGAAATAGCTAACTTTGACAAGGGGATTAAAATGGAATTTTCCACAAGTCCATCAAGCATCTACCGGTTATTTTCTTCCATTATATGCCTTTGTTCAACTGTGAACTCGGTCGACAGTCGGGATAAGGTCCCCACTCACCCACGCATAATTAATGAGATACTTCATACTTTCTTCACAATGTTAACTTACCAATCAATTATGGAGTCCCCATGTGGATAATAGTCACATATGTGAATTGCCACGTCCGCATTTAACAGTCAATTTAATGGTTTTACTCAATTTGCAAAAACTTTTAACACTTTGGCTCGATTTTAAAAAATTTTGAAATCTTGTGATTTTTATTTTCAAATTAAAATGTTTGACTTTACTTAAGAAAAAAAGAAAATCTCCTGATTTTAAATGTAATTTACCCTTTTTTTAGGTGCACCATCATATATTAAAAAAATCCAATAATTTTTTTATTAATTGGAGTTCAAGTTTGTAAGTAAAATCAAAATTCGAACATTTGAAAGTGCAAGAATCATAAGTTTATATACTACAAGATGAAAAATACCATTATTGTCCCCATCCAACTGAAAAAAATCTTATATAGTCCTACTTCGTCAAATTGGTTGTGGTTGCATGCGAGCGATGACAGTATCCATTATTAGAAATTCGACTTGCAACAAAAGGA
Source organism: Lagerstroemia speciosa (assembly GCA_037672795.1). Classification (NCBI taxonomy): domain Eukaryota; kingdom Viridiplantae; phylum Streptophyta; class Magnoliopsida; order Myrtales; family Lythraceae; genus Lagerstroemia; species Lagerstroemia speciosa. The sequence continues at coordinate 8,555,207 of CM075288.1, forward strand.
AAATAATTTAAAAATAAAATCGATTATTACAAGTTCTATAGTAAAACATCCACGGGGTCTAAAACAGATTGAGTTAATATCCACCTAAAAGTCTAAACTTATAGGCAATGATACCTTAACTCTCTTATATTATATGTTTCAATCTATTCATAACTGTCTGATGTGGGTATTTATTCTTTATCACGTGCCTTTATGTGACAACATGACTTATGTTTGTCACATGCCTTTAGATCCCGTCCTCAGTAATTGACTTCAAATTGGATAGTTCATGTACTTGGGTGGGGGACAATATCCTTCGGACCTATAAGTGGGTTTTATCTATATTCATTTAAAAGTTTAAATTTTTACATGATGGTACCTCAATTTTATATTAATACCCATGTTTCAATATATATATATATATATATATAAACTGTCGTTGTAAGTATTTATTCCTCGGCATAATACCTTAATGTAGATTTGCTATTTGATGTAGTCAGGGTTACAAATAGTACTTTTAGCCATTTAAATTTATGTAAGAGGATGTTGGGCTTAAGGGATTATTTAAAAAAAATTATTTTCCACTTGTCAAGTTCCCAACACCCACAGCATTGCAATTTCACTTTAATAACAACAACAACAACAATACATTTAAACAATGATGAAATTAATAATTTGAATTCAAGTTTTGGGGTGGTTACTTCGAGCAAGCCCTGGACCAACTCCTCCCATCTGTGTCACCTCAGTTATCGTATGGGATTTTTTTAAATAATTTCAAATATTTATTGACTTGTCAAGCATTTATTGATTAAGTTTTTCACGTCATATAAGAGTTCACTCATTTAAAAATTTCTCCTACTCTAGTTATCGAATAAATTAGGGTGACATTCGGGAGCAAACATTCACTACATATCACACAATGACTCTTCATTGTGTAAGAGTGAGTGTAAGGGCAACACGTGTAAAGGTGGTGCAGAAGGTTTCAGTTTTTCCAAATTGAAAAGCAACGTTAACGCTAGAATTAACACCATTAACATTAGAATACGAGTAAATATTCAGTGTGTAATACATAATAAGTTCATTGTATAACTCTCTCTTAGATCTTAACACGTATAAAATTTTCACAGTTTTCGAGAGTCGGCTTTACACGTGTCAAGATTTGAACTGTGATTTATACAATAAACTCGTTATGTATTACATGGTGAATATTTACTCCGACTTGAATACTTACTTGCCCTCATTTACTCCCATTTCTCTCACTTGATTGCTCTCCCTCTCAGTTGCTTAAGCTCTCCCTCGCGAGCTCCCTCATTTAGTAGCTCATTCAATTTCAGGTAAAATTTTTTTTTTCCATCATTGTTTACACAAAGACATTCAGACCAAGTTAAGCAAAGCATTCTTCCTCTTACTCGTTCATCTCATATCAAGCGACATCAACATTTCTTAGATCGAGGTAACATTTCGGTTTTGGCTTTTCATTACTGTTTGTGCCTAAAATTGAAGACTCTTCGAGTATGATCGGGAATGGCATTTGAGAGGAGTAGTGTACTCTAGGGGACTTGATTGGGGTTGATTGGCTCGACTTTGCCTAGGTACGAATCTTGGTCTACTTAGAAAATTCAAGAGCAAATCTGGGTCTAAATGCTGCTGTCAACTAACCTATATATTTTATTCTTAATGGAAGTTCAAGTAACTTACTTTTAATAAAATATAACTAACTAGTTTTTTATTCTATGTCTTTGTTATGGGCTGACTTTAGAAGCTTTCCTAATGCATCATTTATTTTGATAACGTAAAATTGGTTGTGTTAAAATTTATTTGCATCAGGTGCATATTGGCTACGCATGAAGATACACTGATCTATAAAATCAAGAAGAAAAGCGAAATTCAAATGGGTACAAGATATTCATATCTTATAACTATACATCATTATTTGAGAGAGGTTAATTAATTTTAACTCTTGTCAAATTGTAGATAATCTTGAAGAGTGTGCATTGGTTCCTATCGATGAAGGTATTGAGTTCAAAATTGGCATGATGTATTCTGATGAAGAGGTTGCTTATAATGCTTATAATGCATATGCATATAGTAAAGGATTTGGAATTCAGAAGGGGCACAAATACTACAACAGAGAAAAAGAGTTAAAAAGGTGCACGCTTGTGCATTACTGTGAAAGATCTTATGAGATATCTCCGCATAAAGAAAGAAAGGTTGTGAGATCCATAAAAAGATGCGGATGTATGGCTCGTATAAAATTTAAAATAGAAGGTGGTTGGGAAGTTGTGGAATTTGATGATCTGCATAATCATCCTTTCATTCATGAGAATCAAAGGCACTTGATGAGATCATCCGGAAAGATTACAAAAGAGAAAGGAAGCATGCTACAAACTATTGTAGATTCAAGCATCGGACCAACATTGGCATACTCGTATATGACAAATGAGGCTGGGGGCTCAAGCAGTGTTGGGTTCACATCAAGGGATTGCCAGAATTTCATACAAGCAAGAAGGTTAAGTTCAATCAGTGCAGGAGATTTTCAAAGTCTTCTATGTCATTTTCAAATGATGCAGTCCAAAGGAAATGGTGTTTTTTACTCTTTCCAAATTGATGATGATAATAGATTGACAAACTTTTTTTGGTGTGATGGCACATCAAGACTTGACTATGAATGCTTTGGAAATGTGGTGGTTTTTGACACCACCTACTGCACCGATAAGTATAATATGATTTGTGCACCATTTGTGGGGATCAACAATCATTGGAAAAATGAGTTTTTGGGATGTGTTTTCTTGACAGATAAGACAATTCCTTCATTTGTTTGGGTATTTGAAAGTTTTCTTAAAGTTATGGGAGATAAGGCACCGAAGACTATCTTCATTGATCAAGATGTTGTCATGGCAAATGCTATTGTTAAGGTGTTTCCTGAGACTGTCCATTGACTATATGTGTGGCACATTTCTAAAAATGCCATGTAACACATCTCTCATTGGTTAGGAAAGTCGACTTTCAAGGAAAATTTTAACAAAATATTGTTTGGTTGCGAAACAGAGGAGGCAGATGGAGTCTACATGGAGAGAAATGTTTCAAGAATGGGAACTACAGGAGAATAGATGGTTGAACAATCTATATGTGTTAAAACATAAGTGGTGTGGGGCTTTTAATGGCGATACTTTTTAAGCCGGTATATGATCTACCCAACGAAGTGAGAATACAAATAACATTTTCAAACAAATGTCATGTGGGACGATGACATTGACAGAGTTCGTGAATCATTATGGGCAACAGACTGAGAAAATGCGCGATGCCCATAATGTAGATGATTTTGAGTCTGTTAGAGGTACGCATAAATTGATTGTGAGTACCGGTATTTTGAAACATGCATCAAGTGTTTACACCATGCACATTTTCAAAAAGTTTCAAGATGAATACATAGCTAACATGAAATGGCATGTTATTGATAGGAATTCTGACGAGCCATCACATACCTTTACATTGGTTGACGAATATGTGCATCGGCAGCATAATGTTTATTTTAATAGTAATGAGCTCTCATTGCATGCACCGGTAAAAACTTTGAATCAAAAGGCTGGTTTAACTGTTATACACTATCTGTAATGAACAATCATATCCACCTCAAATACATTCCTGCTCGATGAAAAGTGCAAGGGAGGGGATTTCTCTTGTTGACAGTGATGGTTCAAGGTCTCAAAATTCACTTTCAACCACGACACTGTGTTTAAAGGAGTTGATGCGAAAATCATTTAGTGTTATAAGCATAGGTGCAAAAGATGAAGAAACCTCAAGTATTGTTCGTAAAAGATTGGATGAATTGGAAAGGTATGGAGACTAACCAGACTTATGGGTGTGGTGCTTCAATTGACCATGGCGAGGATGGAACTTCAAGAAGTATTGGAATGAAAGTGCTTAATCCATTTCGAAGAAAACCAAAAGATGTTTTAACTAATAGATTTAAAAGTTCGCTTGAGAAAGGGAAAAAGAAGAAGAAGACGATTCAATCATGCCAAGAGTCTTCTGAACGGTTCTCCAATTTTAGTGCTACCTCCATTAATCAAGTCATTCCAATTTTGTCCATGCACATGAACTTAAATTATCCAAATATAGTAAATGAACTTCTACATTTTTCATACATTTTTATTGTAAGTCGACAATATTGATACTAATATCATTAAGCAGGTTCCATCATTATATGATGTCAATCATCCTCACATCTTGTTTACATCAATATTGAGTTGGGTATTTTATATATTAATTAGGTCTTTTATTATTTTTTAAATTTGTTTGACTTCTAAATAAATGTCCTTCATGCTTAACTATTTAGGGATCATTAAATTCAACTTGTAATTTTCAAAGTGAAGCTGATGAAGATTGCTATAGAGAGGATCAATAGAATTGTTTCTCAGGTAAAATTCCTAAGTTTGATGAGCTTATAAAGGTTATTTTGACTCCTACAATAAACTTTTTGAAGCTTATGACAAATTTTTAATCTTTGTTGCAGAGCTAAGTGAATGCATTTGGGCTGCATATATCTTTTCGAAGCAAATTTTCGCTCTCAGATGTCACTTTCGCTTTCAGAAGCCGGTATATATATGCTATTGGATGTTATTTTGCTAAAGACATATTTTTCCTTAGCTTAAAATCGGCTTTATATATGTTTCTTGGTAATGAATATTGTGTATGTAACTATCGTGATATTTTGAGGTAAGTATCATGCTATTTTTAGGTGTACTTTTCTTGATGATGATACTCAAAAGAAGCAGATATGTTCTTGATAACAGATATTTTCACTCAAAAAGTAGACGTAACTACCATGATATGTTGAGGGAATGACTAAGAGATTTTAGGAGGAAGTTTCCTAAGACATCTCTTCAACTAAGAAAATGAAGAAGTTTTGAATTTACTACAACATTGACCGGTGCTACATGTCTGAGAACACAACCTATTAGCTTAATATATTACGAGGTACATTACATTACTTTCTTTCCTAAATACAAACCAAGGTAGGTACAATAGTTGACACTGTTTTTAATAATAGACAACTTCTCGAAAAAGATAATAAATAAAACTAACAAACTTATCTTGGAGGTCTCTTTTCCATCTTTTTGAATATGTTAAAATTTGAATCTCAACTCTTCTAGCTCCCTCTGCAATATCTTATTATTTTGACCAAGAATCTCGTTCTTTTTCTCAAGCATTGTCACTTTCTCATTCAATGCTTTTCTTTGAGTTATCAAGGATATCAACACTTCCTTTGTGTGGCCACTTGTTTCACCATCATACCATTCAAAAAATCCACAATCATTGTCCTGATTAAATTTAAATTGAAAGGTAAATTAATAATTGTTAAATAAAAGGTTAAATGATAGGACAAGGAAAGAATATAATATACCTTCCAAGATTTAGAACGCCAAAATCTTCTTCCCGAATTCGACTGACTCCATGAAGTAAATAATCGAGCTGTAATTCCATGAAGACACATTTTTTTACCACCATACAATTTGGATGTCACAGAAAGTTCTCCATTTTCTGATGAAACACTTGTTCTTGCCATGCTTAGCTCTCATGAACTAAACACTAATGAGCAAGTAGTCCATTATCTACTGAAAGCTAAAGGCAATTTATTAATATATATTGCCAAGAATAAATAACTTTCACTTTTGAGCAATGAAATACATCTTGAATTCTCAAAAAAAAAAAAGAATGAATAGCTTTTAGGAGCCTGTCTCTCTGTGTCTGAAAAGGACTTAGGCGGTGTTTCCTAAAGATATAAAATCTAACCTAATTAAATAAATGGTTCCCTGAAGAAAATGAATGAACCAGAATGTTGTTATCCCATCAAATTCTATTGATTTGTTCCAAAAAACCTACTTTTAGTTGTGTTTGTTACCAGAGAATTTCCAGTTTTCTTCAAGCTAGTTCTAAGCAATGGGTGAAGCAACATGTGTCAAGACTGTGAAGAACAAAGCATATACACATAGGCTATCCCACAATTTACACCCAAATAAACTTGCCCCCACCAAGTCAAACCCAGATCAAGTTTTCATTACCAAATCAACCTTATTTAAGTCAAACTCCAACGAAGGTGTCGTGCTAGATCATTATCAATGTCTCTGTGTAAATAATAATGGAAAAAAAAATTTTACCTGAAGTTGAATGAGTTGCAAAAAGAGAGAGCTAGCGAGGGAAAGCTTAAGCAACTGAGAGAGAGAGCAATCAGGTAAGAGAAATGAGAGTAAATGAGGGCAAGTATTCAGGTGGGAGTAAGTATTTAATACATAAAGAATTTATTGTATAAATCACCGTTCAAATCTTAACACGCGTAAAGCCGACTCTCAAAAATTGTGAAAATTTTATACATATCAAGATCTGAGAGATAATTATATAACAAACTCATTATACATTACACATTGAATATTTACTTGTATTCTAATATTAACAGTGTTAATTCTAGCGTTAATGTTGCTTTTCAATTTGGAAAAGCTGAAACGTTCTGCACCACCTTTACACGTGTCACCCTTACACTCACTCTTACACAATGAAGTCATTGTGTGATATGTAGTGAATATTTGCTCAACATTCGGTGGGTGTCAACAAATGAAGAATGAAAATTTTCATTAATTTCTATTAGACCTTTAATTAATTTCACACTTATCAAAATAACAGTTAGGAAAAAAATGTCCTCACTTTTGGAGGCATCGCATGTGGGTTAGTTAAGATGACAATGCGTCTCTTTCCCTTAAAAAAATATCTCAGATTCAAGTCTAATGAATGAAAAAATGGCTTGAACATGAATTAGTTAGGACTTGTTTTGACTTATGGATAACAGGTGGCATGTATTGAAAAAAAACTTAAGCATCCATTTCTTTTCAATTCAATTTTTTCCGGTTCACCGAGAAAAAGCTATTGGCTTAAAAATATGAGAAAATGAATTTAAAGAGGTATAGAAAGTTTTATTAACGATCTTAGACCAATTAAGAGTCATTATTAAAAAAAAAAAGACCAATTAAGAGCGATTCGACTATGCGAAACCCTAGTTTGTCTACTCATCTAGTAGTTTATAAGATCAGTATATTCTTTCTAAAGCAACGACACTGGAGTTCACTCTTCTTGACAGAAAACTGGACGGGCACCGCCTATATTTCAATAATTGTATCTTCAATTGCTCTCTACTATGGTGTAAATGAGATAAGATAATTTGCAAACAGTTCGGGCTTGACTCGATAAAAGTTTAAATTCGGCTTGCTTATAATGAGCTCGAGCTTGGCTCAGCTCCGTTCAGGCTCGACAATTAAACAAGCCGAGTCAAGCCCCGTAATATTTGACTCAAGAACCTCGCGAGCCTAAATGAGACTTTTATTTTATATCATAATTATTGTTATTATTATTATTAATTTTTTGAAAACTAAAAAAATCAATTTAAGTATTTTACTTTGCTCGGATCCTTTTTTCGTCTTTTTCACTCACCTACAAATCACTAATATGTAATATGTTCTACTCCTCTCCTCTTTACCTTCGATAATTGATAGACCTGTCCGGCACCCACCCTATATCCTCCTCGGCTTGGCTTGTTTAGGCTCGGCGAGCCTTCTTTTATCAATAACGAGCCGAGCCCAAGCTTGAAATCTTAGACTCGCCCAAGCTCAAGCCCGGGCCAAGTTCGCAATTTGTTAAACAAGCCAAACTTGAACATGATGAATTCAGATTCGGCTCGACTCGTTTACACTCATACTCTCTACCATCATTTTTGGGCCAAGAGGGAAAAAAAAGAGTGCCAAAATATCATTTATTTACATCAAATTTGAACACGTAAATGACCTTTTCCTTTGGTTATTCTACAGCCACGAGTCAACCTTCTCCTTAGGGCAACTCGAAATTGATGCACGAGACTCGACCTGGTCCGACCGGTCATGACCCCACGTGTACTAAATAGAGAGAGGCAGGTTCTATTATATTATAATTATGTATTATAAAATTAATTTTTATTCTATTTGTTACAATTGTGTGAATTTTATGTTACACGCACGAGTCGAGTCGAGGCTGACAGGCATGGTTCACGGTTCGAGACTGACAGAAGAGGCAGGGGATGGATCGACTAGAACTGGTTTCGATCTATGGAATCACCCACAACACAATTTCTGAATGGAGAAAATATATTATTTAATAAGTTATTTGGATTGAGGATTACGGAAAAATGAAGAGAAATATAATTGTGGAGGGATCCTTATTTGGAGAGTAATAGTCTAGCGTGATTCACCTTGTAAGAGTTTCACTCTCAGTAGACTCTTTCGATTTGGCCTGCATTAGTACGGACCCGTTAAACTTCTCGATACTAGTAATTCATACAGAAAAACAGTGTAATGTGATTCAATATTATTAAAAAATGATTATGTTATAAATATTATTAGAATAATATACTTTTATTTATTTATTTTTAACAAGATTTATAATCATTTATTCATATTCCATATATATAACTCTGAGGCATATACATCGAGCCTATGAGTTAAATTCTATATTCAATAACTATGCATGGATCAAATAAAATTTCTTCGAAGTTAACTCAACACCATTTAAAAAAAAAAAACATATGCTTAAAAGTGTCAATCAACTTGTATGGAAGAACGATGAATTCATTCTTCCATGTCCTATCAATACTCACTAGTCCATGGATTCAGATAAATTTATGTGTAAGATACATGTATGAACGGTTTTGCTAAGGACTACATGCTTGAGGGAAACAAATATCCTTCCATTTTTTTATTACTAAGCAAGGATTTATTTATTCCCCTCATGAGCATCCCCTCCTTAACCCTCTATAATTCTTGATCCAAATAACCTATAAATGGCCTCAGTATGCTCGAATTTAAATGTTACATTGGATTTTTGATTTGCTTATTGCACCAATAAGGATGGTATCCTAAATGTTTAAAACTCACTTCCATGTGGTTTGGTGAAGTCGAAATCACATGTTTGAGTCTCGTTCTAAGTATTACTAGTAGAGAGTCAGAGACTATTCAAGTCTCGCTCTAAATATTATTAGCAAAGAGTCAGAGACTATTGAGGCATGTCCATGCCTTGGCGAATACTGGTATATTGGACTATACCAGACTTTTGGCAGTGCTACGCTAAGAGAGCTGGTGTTGAAGATATTATTCTTATCATTTAGGAAAATGAATATTTAATAATACGATTGTATCATCAATTAGGTTAGAGTATCTATAGGATTTTAAGATATCAAACTTGATATAACTCTGATATTCTGAATTACTTATTTCCTAATTTATTTAATTTTTTGGGTCTATAAATAAACGAGTCGTCTTATGTAATTTTTGAGTCAGTTAATCATTCTAATAAAGTTAGACTTCTGTGGTTTTGATTTGTGACCAACCATATTTATCTCTTTCAATATCTCTGATTTCTTCCTCTCTCGTGAATTATACAAAATTTTTCGTGGTATCAGAGCGAGTCGATCATGAACTCACATCATGTCAGGCCCGACTATAGAGCTCGTGGCCCATAAAGCCCAAGACTGGAAGAAAAAAGGTGTTGCTTGTGATTAGTTGTTGAATCTAAGTGTGAAACTCGTGGGATTATAGCCAGAGACAGGAAGAAAATACCTCACTTGAAGCCAATTGTTAACCAGAGAATGGAAGAGAAAAACCTGTCTCATGGTAGTTTGTCCCCTTACCAGAGACTGGAAGAAAAATGTCTGGCTTGAGATCAGTTATTGAGAGAGGTTGTTTAAAATCACGTGTCAAATATGAACACGTTGTCACGTAGGGGTGCTGTTGAGAATTGAATCCCACATCGACTAGGTAAAAAAAGAAATTTAAATTTATAAGAGAATTAGTACTACCACCTATTAGCTTAAACTTTTAAATGGATATGAGGTTGGGATTCTTGTCAGTCCAATTAAAAGTTTAATACCTGGCTAGGCCATTACTAAAAGAAAAAAAATTGGGACAGAGCAATGCCAGAATTTTTGCAGCAGCATTATATCCCAGTGAAACAAGATCGAATTCCGTTTCTGACGAGTAAATCTACTTGACACAAACCACCAAATGCATTATACTTCATAATCTTACAGTTACTCTACTAACTACTAAGACATCAACAACCAGCATAATAACGAGTTCCCTCTTATGATGCAGGAACACACTTGAAAACGCTGTAATAACCAGCATAATTTCGAATTCGATGAGCGTCGAGTCGAACTCCAGCGGAGCCTAGCCATAGGTGGTGGACTTACTTTGGCCACAACCTCTCAGAGCTTGTCCTTGCAGGAGCTCCATTTGGGTTTAATTTACCCTTTGATTGCAATTTGATTAGTATCTCATCACATCATGCTATACAGTGAGACAAATTACCAAAGAATATCTGGCACATAGTATAAATTAGGTTCCATTCATATGTCATGGACGATTAAATTGCATACAAATTATTCCGACAAGACTCATTTCTATCCTACTCTGCATCGCATCAAAACGCGATGGGCTAAGACCCAGAAGAAGAAATTTCAATTCAAAGCAGAAAAATGTTTTATCCTTCCTGGAAACACTGAAAACCATAACAAGACTTAGAATAAGAGGACCACAAACGTAGAAGACAAGACAGTCATTCATCTCCTTGTCAGCTTACATGAACAGAAAGACAACATTCGACCTAAAGAAGAAGAATAATACACAACCACAGCCCCCTCAACCCCAAAGAATAATGAATAACTAACACAATACAGTATCTTCTAACCATAAATAAAAACTCTGAGGGAGACATGAAATGTGAGAAGGCACTCAGAATCGACCAGAACCTGGGAGCTCTTCCCTCAAGAAGGTGAAAGCGTGAAATGTCATGCCCTTTGCTACGAGCAGGGGAAGAATGGGTGTAGGAAATAAGAATGGCATCAACTTCAGAACAACTAGGAACGGTTCATAAGACCTGCAGAACAACCAATAACTGGATAAAGGACAACCAACCAACTGCCTCATTGAGATTATATGCAGTTTCAAGTAAGTCTACATTCTGATTTGGTTTTGAAATTCAAATTATTTGTCTTCAAAAATCATGCCAAAATTACTGCAACTTTGCCACTCAAAAGGAGTGAAAAATATAGCAGGTGGAACTTGGGCTAAGAAGACATACCTCGTATTTGGAAGACCACACATTTCTAATGCAATAAAATATGAGGGCGCAGCTATCCTCTCTTTTTATTCATCGTAGTCTAATGTAACTGTGCATTTTCAAGCGCATTATAGAGTCTGGGGATCCGCCTCCGGAATAGAGACTCGAGCCTGAATGATTTGATCCTGCTCTGCCACCTCTTGGCTTCATACATCTCATTCCATGCCTGTACTATCTCATCAATCTTGAAACCGAGACCTATTTCATATATTCAAAGAAAAGCAACAGTCAGCTCTTCTTCCAGGACATGGGCTTGTTTCGTTATTAGAAAAAAAAAAAACCTAAATATTTAAATTTCTATATTGGAAAAGTATTGCAAAACAATGTGACGATGTTCTCAGCATGTTCAAGGGCCAATATTTACGGAACAAGGTTTCAAAATAATGTTGCAACTAAAGAGTTTGAACGTATGTAATCTTTTAGTGTAAACTGCTTCCAAACACACATAAAAAATGAGACTTGAAATAATTTTTGCGGATACCACTCCTACGGAGCCATTTATTAATTTTCTGAATCATTGATGTTCAAAAGGCAAAATGCATGCTCAAATATACCTTCCACATTACTATCATTCGAGCAGTGGTTTTTCACCATAACAGCAATATCGGTTGCCGAAGCTCCAGCTAGCTCAAACTTCTCTAGAGCAACTTCCAAGCACTCGTGCCAAGAGGGCAAACCCAACTTAAACTCAACAACTGAGCGCTCATAAAGCATGGTGCCCCACAGGAGATGGATCTGCTTCCTCACAATTGAAGCCCTATCAGAAGCTAAACCCTCCTCATGTGAAACATCACCTAATAGTTCTTCTAACCCCAGCTTGTTTATCTGATGTTTGGTTATGCTTATTCTGGAGCTGTCACTTAACTTTCTCTCCTCTGTTTCTTCCCACATCTGCATTCCCTTTTCCATACTATCTTCGGCTCGGTTATAGAGTTCTAGAACCTCTGTGGAAGATGGCCAGTTCTCAAGATCAATGTTGTTTCCAATGGCAAAGTACCAGGAGAGCCTCGCCTGCTCAAACAGGCTCTGACCTAGAGCCAAGTGGGCCTCGTAGAACTCTGGCTTAATCTTCAGAGCCTCCTCATATCTCGTCCTGGCCCTTTTAAATTCCTCTTGGGCATACTCATAAGTATCCTTAATCCTCTCAATGAAAGAGGAATCCTCTTGGTCATCCTCATGCAGATATACACCTTTCCTTGCCCTGGACATATGGACATTCCCCCAATTAAACAGAGCAAGAGCAGTCATTTCCTGGAATTTTTCAGCAGCCATTCCAAATAGGCCTTGGGCCTCCTCACCCGTGACTGTCTCTTCTAGTGCCTCCGAATAAACCTTCATCCCCAGTTCATGAAGGTCCAAGTACTCATCCGAATCTAAGCCGACATAGTTCTTAAACAGCTGTGCAAAATGGACTATCCAATCTTCTATGCAAATAGGATTCTTCTGTGCTTCCTTGCCTCTGATGAAATCTCCATTCTCAGATAGCATGCTACTGTCTTGTTCAATCTTATGATTCTCGATACCCTCTTTGCTTGAAAATTTCCCAAAGAACAGGTCCTGCTCAGGACTCACTTCCACCACGTAGAACCTAAGAGAGCCCTGAGACTCAGCCGTTTCCTCAGCAAACCGCAGCTCTTCATCAGAGGTGATTGTGATGAGATCACCTTCCCGGTCCCTATACTTGATGAGAATTGCACGGGAGCTTGGGAACTTGTCCTGTACAACCTCCCTCAGATGAAGTAGGCTGCAACCAATAGGCAACTGGGCCCACCTTATATCCTCTCCATGCACTAGCTTTATGCTCCTTTTGGAAACTTCCCTGTTCACATTCATTACCTTCTCCTCCACCACAACCTTGTCCTCAGCCATCTTCTCTTCTACATTACCATTCAAAACTTGATTCCCATTATTTCCCTGGAGATGAGATACCTTCTTCCCCTTGTTTCTCTTTCTCTGAGTCTTCTCTCTAAATTTCTTTGCAGCTTTAACAGCCGATGAAGGGGGCTCCACATAATCAGGGGGCAACTCGATTGAGGCATCATCCTTCACAGTTAGACCTCTTTCCTCTAATGTAGCTTTCAACCTCTCAGCAATTTCCAAAGCAGTTAGATTGTTTGGCTCCATCTTCAAGACATTATTAGTATCCCTAAGGGCCAAATCAAGCCGATTCAAGCCCTCATAGCATCTAGCCCTCTTCAGAAGAGCTTTTGAGTACTTAGGCGTGACTTCAAGAGCTAAGTTGCACTCATTGATTGCTTGAGGATACTCGCCCAAACCCATTTGCATATAGCAAGCAGCCATATTGCTTCGGAGATATGAGACATCAATGTGGGCTCTTGGGAGCAATTTGAGGGCCTTTTCATACTTTAACATGGCTCCACTGTAGTCCCTCTTCTGGAATAGTCGGTTCCCTTCATCCTTCAGCTCTTGAGACATGGCAATGAACACAGCCGTGTCCTTATCAACAGCTTTTGGGCTGTTTTCTCCGGTCTTGATTTGACTAAGATCACTTAAGTTTCGTCCTGGCTGTCTTTTCTTTTTACTGCTCTGCTTCATCATCATATCTTCAGTTCAGCAAGATCAGACTTTCCCGCTTGGAATACATATACCAGAAGATGAACAGATTACAAATAACCAAATTTCAATGTGGTGAAATTCAGGTACCCTGAAACAGAGAAAATCTATCCAATCAAATCTAATTTACAATATCAAAAGCTTAACAGTGTCCAACAAACCAAATCCCTATCTATGCAGAAATCAATTCAGCAGATAAACCACGAACTTATACATCAAATTCGCGGACAAGAATAAGTTCTCTTGAACTTCGAAACCCGATACAATCAGCTCAAACTCAAAGCAATACCTGAAACCTTAATGAATTTCACACATGCTCAATCACAAGTACAAAAAGAAGCATCAAAACCCTCAAAACTAATATCCCTTAAAAATGAATAGAATTCAAACTTTAAGACCCAATCTTCACGCCATTGCGTGCAGACTATCATGTCAATTGAAACGGCACAAACTGAAACTAACCCAAAAACCAAAACTCAACGCCCAAGCAAGATCTGGCCCTCGAATTTGGGGATTCCTCTCTATCTGGACCGCCAAGAACCGGCCAAATCCAGAATTCAGGTGAAAAAGAAGGGACCTTTATGGAGCTGGTGGAAGACCCTCGTACGGTACGGTGAGAGTTTCGAGCTCAGAGAAGATGTTGAAATTTCTTCGAGGAGACTTATCCGCAAAGCAACGAATTTTCTGGTGGGAGAAGCTCGGAGAGGAAATGGGCGAAAGGAGAAGAGCAATGGCGGTGGGTCGCTTCCTTTTTGCTCTTTTTTTAACGGTGAAGTTTCCTAAGCTTACCGTAAGCGCCACAAAAAAGAGAGAGAGAGAGAGAACTCTTTTTTTTTTTTCTTCCAATTAATTTTCTTAAATTTCTTTTTATTGTTATGTGCAAAACACAAATTCTCTGCTTCTTTGAGCAAAAACTCACTTTAGTCCTCCATGTTTCCATACGCCAACAGTTTAATCCTTAATAATTTTTACCACCAAATCAGTCCAAGCATCCACCTTTCATCACCACATCACTGCAAAATGTAACCTAGCTATTTAAAAATTTGACATGACATCCCAACATTCATAAAGGATGTCAAAAAAATAATGTTTTCAATCTAAAAGTTCACAACTAACCTTTTCCTCGTTATCATATGTCAAGTTTTATTCTCATGGACCCTCCACCTTACTAGCTTGCTCCAAAGCATAAAATCAACATTTCAGCATGAGGGTCCTACTGGCATCATTTTTTTATGCTGCATCCCTGATTAGTTTTATGACCAATTCAATTTGAATTAGTAAGAGCTCATTAGCCTCCGAGGAGACAGATCGAATGGTAAATTGACAACATACGGTAGGTTAGATTCAAGGTTTGACTCTCTCAAGGGGTCGATAACTATGGTTTAATGGCGGGCCAATACCATATAATGTACCGTCTGGTGGATCAGCCGGTTGTTATGGCATGAACACCATTGATATAAAAAATAAATAGTAAGAGCTCATTATCTTTATTTTTTAATCAAAATTCTCATAATAAGGAAAGAAAAGACTATTTTAGATTTGAAATTCTGAATAAGTAAACTTGTATTTGAAAATTCTATGATAAAACCTTAAAAGATAAAACAAATTGAGAATAGAAATTTTAAGATTTCTGATGTTAGAAATAGGGAAAAAAAAGTGGAAATACTTAAAAATGTGGGAAAGAAAGAGTGAACAAACTCTATTTTATTGTACGATATGTAACCTCCAAGGGACTAGCCCAACTGGTAAGCTGACACTAAGCAGTACGTCAGCAAACGAGTTTGAACCTCTAGAATGACTGTATCTGGGGATTAATAGCTCGCCCCAGGCTGTACAATACACCGTCCGGTAGACTAGTCGGGAATCGTTGTCGCTCCGGTGGCCGGCCCGGACACCACCGATATAAAAATATATATATATTATACGATACGTAACCCAATGTCATCTCCAGTGGGCAGCCTTCCGTTACGGGGACAAACACCCATTTTAAACCTGCCCAAGAAAGTGAAAAAGATTGTAATTCACCTCCTAGAAGTTGCCTTTTCTATCAAAATTGCTCTTTTTTCACTCGGCGACTTCGTCTCGAATCCACCTACACACCAGGTTAGAATTCATATCGATATTGTATATTTGTGAGTGCGAGTCAGCCAAAGTTTCGCTTCTACCCTCCATTGTGACCTATATGTTCACTATGTTCCATGTTTCTCAATTGATGTACGATGATACTAAATTAAGAGCGATTCGACTCTAAATATTAAGTCGACGGATTGTTTAAGTTAATCTAGGTGATGGCAAATCATTAATCGATAAAGAAGTTTGCTTAACATGACCTATTCTTGTAGATAGTCCACTTTACAAGATTGAATTGCCGCCATTGGTGGAAGGGAGGGAGAAAGATATAGAGTGAGAGAGAAAAAATTCGGACTATGTGGGTTGAAAAGCAAAAACTTAAACTATAAGGATCAAAATGAGATTAAGGGGATAACTTGTGGAGCAAGTTGAAAAGGAAAAAGGAAAAAGAAAACGGTATTTTAGAGAGGGGGAAAAGCATGAATAATAATTTGACTAATATTATAATATAACATAAAATCTTTAAAATATTATAAAAAGGTAAAAAATCTTTGAAAAGTCGATACGTACGATACAAACTGTTAATTATTTATTAACGTCGTTAATTGCTGGGGACGTGACGCCTTCGTGGATGCTGACTTTGAAAATTGAATGACATGATAATAAAAATCTTGAAAAAAGAGCGTTGATAGTAAGAAAATATTACTAATAGTTTAATATAGTACAAATTTGTTAAAACATTATAATATAATATAAAATTTTTATATTTTTATTATGTTTATATTTATTGGCAAATAAAATCTTGAGTTCATCTATCTATCTTTTTCCCTTACACCTCTCATATATCGTAATCATCACCAATTGATTTTGTAGCAATCTTTTTAATCTCAACGTGTGCTAGAGAGAAAGGAGACTAAAACAGTCATGGTAACTACTTGTAAAGACCTCATAGTAACAAATATGAGAGATGGTTACTTGGCTTAATATTTTTTCAATATCTAAGTTAAAAATTATTTTATCCAGTCCATCTGGTGATATGTGCTAAATATCACATATTATTTTTGTCATTATGACTTAAAATTTCTAATCTTACTTTTTCAACTTTTTTTGGATTAAATTTTTTAGTTTATTCATATACGTATTTTATAGATCACCAAAAAATAACAAGTTACTCATAATAATCACTCCAATGATGATTCTTACATTTATGGACCTAAATATCATATCGACGATAATGACAATGATATTAGTGATAATGTATCATTAGAAACTTTAGAATTTCCAATAAAATAAAATAAAATAATAATTTAAATTTACAACTCTATAATATTTTTAAAAATTTTATACCATATTATAATATTAATCAAATTTTTTATACTACTGGTTCTCTTTCCCTTTTAGAGAGCATATGGGAGCTCCCTTTAATTGCCTGCCGCTAGTGCTCTGCTCTGCCACTCCAAGAAGCACGTGAACGCACGGCAACGGTCTTTGGCGGTTCCCACTAACTGCCGATCACAAAGGCGACGAATCCAACGGAACGCGGAATGTCCCAAAGCACAGGCGTTCCTGGACAAAACGGTCGGTTCCTCCGCCGCCCATTTCATATTTAATTTTCTATTTCACTATTTGACAAAATAAAGTGGGATGAGATGAAATGCAAGCTGGCAGACTTGCTGTCCTTAAATTTCTGCACAATTAATCAACCCAAAAGTATAAATCCGATATCCAGTGAAAAAAAACTTTAAATCTGTTAAGAGGGTAGGAAGTTTAGAAGTTTAAAAAGATAGAAAGAAGAGAATAATGAAGTGTTGAAAGAAATCTTATCGATGAAATCGAATTTAAAATCTTCCTAACTTCATATTAAAGATAATATTATTATATCAAACCTGTTTGGTTATAGGCTTGGCTTTTTCAGCCATGGGTTCTTGACTCTCATAGATTTCTACTCAAACATCTACGGTCCCTGCAGGTGGTACTTTCAATTAGTCCTGATCACGGTTCCTGAACTAGACGGTTCGTGTTCCGCGACCTCTTTGAACCGGCCCTGAACCTTCCCTTGAATGATTAAGGGGCTGTTCGGAACCACCGCTCAATCCGGTTCTGAATCGACTAGTTCTATTTTTACTAAAATTAAATAAAATTTAATTTATATAATAAATCCGTTGTGTAAATTTGATTTGTATAATTATTGATGGTCAACTCTATTAGTGTCAAGATTTAAATAATAATTTACACAATAAAATTATTTGTATTTTATATAATATAATAAATATTTACCCGAACTTAAAAAAAAAAAAAAGAAAAATTTGAAAGTCAAAGGCTACTAATAGGTGGACGGCGTCGGGGGCTTGTCAGTGGGGGTGGGAGGAGTTGGGATTCAAACTTATTTAAAAAAAAAAAAAAAATTCTTTCCCACCGGTTCTGATTTTTTAAGCTAATGTAAACGA
Organism: Lagerstroemia speciosa; assembly: GCA_037672795.1. Classification (NCBI taxonomy): domain Eukaryota; kingdom Viridiplantae; phylum Streptophyta; class Magnoliopsida; order Myrtales; family Lythraceae; genus Lagerstroemia; species Lagerstroemia speciosa. The sequence continues at coordinate 8,573,473 of CM075288.1, forward strand.
CTCTGAACCTTAAGTTTTATGGTTCGAAGCTGATTCTAATTTTGACCGGTTTCAATCCAATTTTAACCGGACCGGTTCCAGATCCAAACCGGTCTGTGCTCAGCACGACCTCCAATCAAGTAATATAGTAAATACTATACCTTCTTAAGTTTGACTTGTGTCATATCAATCGACAACAAGAGCAACGTCGGAGAGTAAATGCAGATGCACGCATGGACATGTGTAGGTGACCGTCCGGACCAACAAGTGTGCATCGCACAAGCATTTTCCAGTTCAGCTATACTCCCTGTCTATCCACAATTGAATTCTAAGTTCACAACAGGAATAGTGATAACTCAAAATGTGAGGATGTTTCACACATCAAATGCAAGAAAGAGGCAGTACCAAGGGACCATATAGATCTTGGATTGTGAACCATGAACTTCCAGACAAGATGTTCAGTTGTAAAAGGAAGATTGAAAATGAAACTGACAGAATCGAGCTAAAATGTAAGCACACCACTAAATTCCACCTTCTTGACGTAAAAATAGGTGTTTTTGTTTTGGTACAATGGCAGTCCCAACATGAGATACGAGCGATCACTCTGCCTAAATGGCAGTTGTGCGTAGTTACGACTTTTTGATGCTGATGTACCAATGGCATGGCATAAAATACGATCTTGGCAAGTGAAAGTACCAAGCAAAACAACACGACCTCCTGTAGTTCATACACTAACAGTGCAAGACTTCGGTAGCAATTACCCACCCAACCTTGCTTCTCTTCTCAACACCTGGGACAAACAATAACCAGAATCAAAAAGATGAAAGGAAAATCGCAGTAACTAGAGAACAAGGGGGTGGGTTAGAAAGCAGATGATACTGCTGGCTTATGTTCAGCCAATAAACCTTTCCCTCCATAAATAATCACAGTAAGATGGTCAATCAATATACCAGAGAATGGCCATTGATGCAATGAAATGAAAATAACAGGCAAAGGGGGATAAACATCCTCTTGATGAAAATAAAGGTATGGCTCATCCAAAGGCACTCACTTCCTCAGCAAATTTGATCAGAATGGTGGTTCGAGGACGTTGCTGACCCTCCATCGGTACAAAGTGAGCAGTCACCACAGCAGGAAATCCTGCACTATCCAGGACACCCTTCAACAAGATAAAAGAGTTCAGATCATTAAACAAACTGAACAGCCAGGAAATTAGTGACTTAATTAATTCCTTGGGCAGGTGACACTTCTTTTTAAGGAATTTTCCTTTCCTTCAATATTCTCATCAACTACCAGATGCTAATCTAAGCATAAGGTGCATGGCGAGAGTTCACCGAGTACATACCCTTACTATTCCAGCAACAAATGCCCCGCAGTTGAATGTTCCCATATCTTTTGGGATGGATATGAATCTACAAGGAATGGGTTTGACACATTATCAGAAAATGAAGGCAGTCATTTAAGACATGAGAGGCACTAACAATTAGTACCGATTAACGAGAAGCTCCTTCTCACTGATCATGTACTCATCCTCATGTTCAGTGCCCTTTTCAAGTGAATCTGCTACCTGTGGTAAATAGTAGAAGTAAATCTCCCACAACCTCCTTCCCAGTCAACTATGTATTTTCACTTTCCAATAATGTAACAATATCTGCATAACTTGCTAGTTGATTATTTGGATGTCACCTTCCCGAATAAAACCTTCCATACTGTGCTATGAACAAAAGAGAGAATACCCAGTAAGCGAGTCTCTCTCCTATTACCCTGCAAGACAAGCCACATTGAGAATAGTGGCTACATCAACCGCATTGCAAATTCAACAGACTGACTCCTTCATGCACCAGTGGCAGAAAAGATGCAGAACTAACTTTGCTCATTGTGCATTACTGGTATAGAAAAATGTTTGTATCAGACACTACAGTATATATAATAAAATCAATTAGTGCCTAGCATTTTGCAACCATACAATCAACCACTAAACCTTGTTTCTTACTATGCATTCCACATGATTTTGAATAAAATAGCTCACAATAAAGCAAAATATTATGCCACATCTTGCCCTAAAATAAACATAACTGACAGATGATGTTGGTTCGTCAAAATAAAACATAATAGCCAGTGTCTTTTTTACACACTAATAGCTTATGATGTTTGTTGGCAATTCACAAATTTCAGCTGTATGTGTCGAGTGCTACATTAGAATGGCATAATGCACTTAATCGACCAAATCCAATCAAACTACATTGTTGAAGCTCACCCTTTCCCTGTGGCAGAGAAGTTCCAAAACCCGAGCACCTACAGCATAGCCAGCATCCTCAAGCCTGCTCCATTACGAAAGGGGTTGTAAATTTTAAAGAGGTAAATAACCCATCAATGCCACTTTAGGTTTAGGCAAAGTGAGATGTTCTGCCTAGAGCTACTTAGACACAAAATTTTTTGTAGCCTTTGAATTAGTTTCCCTCGATAATGCCATATAATATTTCTTATTGAATTGGAGGTGCCACTATGAGTGGACTAACTGACCTTGTTAAGACATCAAACATTTTTTATGTAATATAGCCTGTTTTACACAGCAGCCATTAGGGTTATTAATCAAGAAAGGAAGTATAGCGAGTGGATATACAAGAAAAGAACAAGAACGTACATACCTTCGTTCTAGCTCTGCGATGTTGTCAACTTGTGTTTGATTGTACTGGACAAGCTCTGAAAACAAGAATGCAAAGGCGCTTAAACTGACCTGCACGCACAAATCAACGAAGTTGTCATAAAAAATTGAAGACTACGTGATATAAATGTTTCACATTATTCATTGAACAGTACAGTCAAGTCAGCTTCAAAAAGAACAAGCTTGAACAAATCCAGCCATCATCCACTGTTATCATTATCATACAAGAACGGTAGAAAATCTTAAAAATTCATTATTTCCCCTTCAGTTTCAACTAAATTCACACAGTCTTTAAGATATGGTATATCCAGGAGCAAAATGTATTCCAAGATGCCTGATTATGAAAATCAATCGAGAACAAGTTTTTCAGTGATTTAAACTCTTTGAGTTCCGCTGATCCAAACGGAAGAGATCTGACTCCGATCCCACTAGAAACGGTACGGCATCAAATGGCAGTCAAATTTTCATAGAAATACGATACAGATCTACCTAAGAAACCCTTTTGGACTATCAGATGCTCAATTCTGGACAACCGGATGATCTCATTCAGAAGAAAGAGTGAGGGAGAGGGACCTCCTGTTTACTCTTGCCTAGCGGCTTGTCGAGGACGTTCGAGTACTGCTTGATCTTCCCACTCCCAACCCCGATCATATCCGCCGGCGACGCTGCTCTCCGATGGCTGATGGCTTTGTGCCCACTCCTCTCCGTTGGCCCAGTCTCTCTGGGCGTCGACAGTTGGAGCAATAGAAAGAGTGGCTGAGTAGATCCATCGAGACTCGTAAATTGAGGTTCATGCCTTCAACCGGACCGGATCAGTTGACCAGGTCGACCGGACCATGTTGCTTTTCAATTTTCATTGCTAATACCAAATAAGAAATACTAGCAAATGACTTGTATTACACATAGTAAGTATTGTCAAATATAATTTAGAAATAATATTATAAGGGAATTAAACAAATTAATCAGACTGCCTCCACTCCCACAGACCAAAGGTTTTGAACGATAAAATGTCCTGAAATAATTGTAGAATTACATCCTGTCAATGAATAATTTCATATAGTTGTGGTTGTGGAGAGATTCATATAAATTTTTAAAATAAAAATCATCGTGGATAAAAAGAAATAGTGGGTGAAATTACTATTTAAAAATAATTATCATATAATCAAATTAGGATTGATGGTAGTTTTTGAAATAGAAAAAAAAAAAGGATCCGAACTACTAATTTCTCCGTTAAAGTAATAGAGTTTATCAGTGAACCATTTAAAACTGTCCGGTCGAACCGAATCTATCCGGACCAGTCTCATCATTCTGCCTCCTCCGGTTCACGATTTATTAGTCATCGTTCCCATGGGAAGCAGCTCTCCCTTCGTCTCTCACAGAGAAGGGCACGATTAAGGCGGGAAAGGAGGAAGATGAGATTGACCTCGCTGATTATTCTGTCTCTGACGGCGGTGTTCCGCCATGTCTTGGCTGATCAGGTGTTCACGGCTCATGTCGGTAAGAAAATCCGCTGTTTTGCTCTGTTTATCAGTTGTAGTATTGACCAGGAATTTCCCCTCTCCCCTCTGTGGGTTCATCCCGTATTTTGGCTATCCTGCTTATCCTTTTATTCCCTTTGGATTAGATGGAGATATTTCTCTCTGGTTCTCTGTTTTTTCTTGATGTTTCTTTGTTACGCTGGGCCTTGAAATGCGACAATTTGGATTGTAGAACATGGATCCAGACATATTAATTTAGGATTGGACAATTGTGACGGGAGCACATGCTAGAAGGTTCTTCCGTTTCTTTCTCTTCAATCTTTGAAAATGTTAAAGGTCTCACCTTGTTCATGAGAGGATCCTTCGTAGTCCCATGTGTCCTCGCAGTTACTTAACAGCTGAGGGTGGGGATGTAGAGGGTGAAACGAAGATGGGAGATTCAAAAAGTCATTCATGAAATTGCGGGAAATGGGGTTTGATTTGAGTAAAAGTTCTATGAAATTGTTGTGATCGTGATGGTTATTAGCATGTGAATTTTCAGTTTCGATATTGAATTTGCCACTGATTAAATTATTAAGTCCAAAGGCTAGATCAGTCACTTAAGTTCCATTGACTAGTCTCAGTCCAGTACCACTTGAAAGGGGAAGGTCCCCAAATCTAAGAGCCTGAACGGAAAGGGAACTTAATCCCTGTATTGTCAACCTAACTAAATATCGTTTTCTTGAGAAGTTGATGAGGGATTTAACCTGAACTTACAGTTACACATGAAACTTAACCCTCACATTATTTGCAGGTGGCACATTTGGTCATAACCTTCGTGAACCGAAGTATGACATCCAGTTCCACACTGAAGATTCACCTTATCATCCTGTAAGTTTCTCTGCTGATGCAGATGGTAAATGAGTCCATCAGTAATGGATGATCTGAAATAGGATGTCATTTTCAGTTCATTTCCAGCCCAGACTCTTGTTCTTATCTCAAGGATCCTTAACCTTTGTCCCGTGGAAAATGAATAAATTGGTAATGTTCACTGACCATTGCTGAGAAAAGCTGGAAACTCTTTTTGTGAGCTTATCTTTTATTGGAAGTTTCTCCACAGACTATGTGATTTGCAAACTTTCTTCTAGGACTATTTGATTTGCAAACAAAGTTTGAGATACAGTTCAGATTCTTTTAGTCATGCCAAAAAAGGATATTCTTATAGTTGTATGCTAGTTAGCCAGGACTTACCTTTTCATCAAGATATGATTAGCCTAAAAAAATTCTTTTCATTTGAAATAGCATAACTTTTTGTGTTGCTGGTAATTTCCAACAAAACTATTAATGCTGAGTCTTTAACTTTCTTTTTCCAACTTTTTTTCAGGATGATGATCAGGAGTCGCTGGTCATGCCCAATAAAGACGGGCAGAAACTTCTCTGTTACTTACCTAAGGTCGAGAAATCCAAGAATGGAAGATCAACTCCTCAGCAAAACATGAGCAGTATGGTCATGGAAAGTGAGAAACAAGTTAAACTAAAGACCCCAGATGAGTTACTTGAAGTCCTTAAAGAACGTTGCTTTCTCCGAGTCAGTACCCGTTATCCAAACAATGCAATTAATTGTGAAATTATTATTATTGCCAAACAATTACATATTACTGATACTTCTTAATGCAGCAAGAGGGCTGGTGGTCTTATGAGTTCTGTTACCAACAGCACCTACGTCAATTTCATTTGGAGGATGAAAAGGCAAATCACTTCAATTCAGCTTTTTGTTAGGCTTTCGCTAATTTTGATACCATGAAGAGAGTTGGTAGAGCAATTGATTAAAAAATGCATTTCTGTTTTTGCCTTTAAATAGGTGGCCCAGGAGTTTGTTTTGGGCGTCTATGATGAAGAGGCAACAGTTGCTTTCAACCAGAACCTATCTGATGTTTTTACAATGAAAGATCCTCGAGCAGAAGATGCAGCACAAAGGTATCATACCTAGTGATGCTGTGAAATTCTGTTATTAGCAGAAAGCCAAGATAATATAGCACAATTCCATGTTTATGGTTGCAAGTTGGTCATTTTCAGATGTGCGTCTTATTCAAATTTTGATTTATCTAAACACAGAATAATCTTAGTAGTTTCTTAGTGTATGATGATCCGAATTTGACCATTTAACTGACATAGGTATCATGCCCATCAATACATGAACGGTACGGAATGTGATCTAACAAGTCAACCACGAGAGACTGAGGTATATAATCAAGTTAAACAACTTAGACAACATCCACCTCAATATGCATAATGTTTTTTATTTGCTTGTAGGTGAGATTTGTATGTGCGGAGCCAAGAGCTATGATTACCTCTATTACTGAGATATCAACTTGCAAGTATGCTCTTACTGTTCAGGTTCCAACACTCTGCAAGCATTCGTAAGTTCCTAACTTTTTCCTCTCTATCATAGTTTATCTTGTTGGACTCTTTGATGGAATGAAATTTGAGGAAACAGAAAAGAGTAACATACAAACTAATATCATGGAATTACGGTCTTGCAATTAATTGCAGTTTACTATCTGTAGACTGCGCCGTTATTGTTGTTGCTGTGCATATATCAATGGTTTTCTGGAAGGAAGCAGTTCAGGGAAAAGGCTCTTATCCAAAGGATATCTATGGGATCCATATGATCTTAGCTAGACCAGAACAATGAGATGAAAAGACCGCAACTTAGAGCTGGAATGCTGATTTGCATAAGGAAATGAGATTTTATGTGTTGGGCGATTTTCTCTTTATTTCTTGAAGGATATAGTTGGCTAACATGCCTCTATAAAAATTATAGGGTTAGCAGTTTTGGTGGATTTCACATTATATGTTGATGTTGTCTCAAATTAGCTTAATTCAATTGGAGGCTTAAATAGCTCATGTATGAAGTTTCAAAGCGCATTGAACGTGAAACTTTTGTTCTGCTCTCTAATGATAGAGGAAACATGAGAGCATGCCTTTCCTTTTTCCGGGGAATGCTCATTCCCGAGTAACTAAAACTAATAGAAAGAATCCTTGGATTAGCTTAATACGCATGAATACTTGAAAAGGTCCTCTACAATTGAATAACGAAGACTTGTCTGAAAGAAATAGGATTCCATGCCTTTTCTTTTAATCTTGGATGCAAATATAATAATATCCAGGATGCAGGGATGTTTGCATAATCATCCTGATGTTTTGATTGGCGTGCTTATAATCAGATTAAGTATTCTTGGCCTGAGAATTTCTTTGGCTTCTTGCAGACTGTTCCAAGAAGAGAAACCCGTGAAACACACAATCAATTGAAATGCGCTTCCTAGTAATTATAAAGAGAACGAAGTTCAGGCTGATGACAAATTCAAGGACAGGAAGATTGTTATGGTTACGCACATTGAGGATTCATCTAACGATGATACAGAAGAATAAGAATGTGATTATCTTTGCTTGAAGTAAATATATTCAGTTGGTGGGATGAGAATCTCACTGTTGCCCTGCTAACGAAGCTGACATGGCGACAAAGTTTTAGCATATGAAATTGAATCCAATTCTTTCTGTGGGAAGCTCTCTTCATAGAAATGGTTCTTCACTATCCACTTTTCACTCTGGGATTTTGTTTACAATATTACTTAAGCCCTTTTAGTTTCTGTGAAGGAAAAGTCATGGTGGATCAGAATCTTGCGATCTCCAGGCATGAGGTAACATTTAGAACTTCTCAAGGAATTTACAGGTAGTTCGATATCTTGAAATGGCATAATGCCTCGACCCTCCATATTCTAGTACCATATTTCATTCCATTAGAACACTCCAGCACAACAGAGGCAGCCATATGCTGAGAAGTTCTACCACTGAAAAGCCCTTGACGGAGCTCGGCTATGCCAGTGATTCCAGCAAGGTACCTTTTTTCCATTTGAGAATTGTGCTCCTACAGATACAAAATCTCCAGTTCATATAGCTGCTGCATCCCAAGGGGAGCAGCACGGTGAAAAAATTTGAGGGCTAAAAGGTGTAAATAAATAAAGAAATTGTAGATGTAGCCATCAGTTTCTGCGTCTCTTTAAAATCATTATTATTAGAAAGCTCTGTTGAGGTTGAAATACAAGCCACTAAGCCGGCAACCTAGCCGCTTCCCCACCACAATGGCACTCGTCGTCAACGCTCCCCTGTAGCATGTCTTTTATCGTTTTCAGAGCACAGAGAAACACTTGACAATGTGTCCCGTACGGTTAGGGCTTGATGTCAAAAAATTCATTCAGTTTTACAAGTTTTTTTTTTTTTCAGCCCTTCTCTCTCTTTTATTGTGTAGTATTTAAAAGTTCAATAGGTCATGTCTAATTTGAAATCAAAACCGATGTCGGTCATTAAAGGATAAGAGTCTCTTCCGATTATAAATTTTTTATCTTAATAAATTTTGGATTCGAAATTTTATTTAAAGGGAAAATATGCAGGCTGTCACTGTCAATAATAGCAATCATTACCCTATTTTGGTCGTTAAGGTCATTTTTAATCATACATCCATATTTTAATAAGCTGATAATAAATGGGTTAGCTGAAGTGGTAAAACTTCTTATCTTTCTAAGTAAGATCTCAGATTTAAGTCTTGCGGATGGAGAAAATTTGCTCCCGAATCAAATTGGATTAATCAGGACTCATCTTACTTCTAAATACAAGTGGTTCGGGCTGAATAATAATCAATATGATGCAGTACATCAGTAAATTAGGTGTCATCGGTCTCTCTCGCAGCAGCGTGTAATTCGGTGGTGGTCTTCTTTTTGGCATGCCAATGTAATGGTATTACTACCTGCCCAGAGCCCACCTATAATATCTAATATCCTGAAAGAAGAGTGAAAATGACTACTGGTTAGCGACCCGACAAGATTCAATAGCACCAACCGATTTTTCGTGCAGCTACAGAGATTCCATAACTCAGTCGTTGCATAGTTAAGTATATGCAGGAATTGATTATAAGTTGTCGAGTTATTACTTGAATTAGGGCCTTCGATTTTGGATTATTCAATTATGTTAGTAGATTGGTCAATTGCCTGAGCCATATAAGTTTTCTCACAGTATGAAAGCATGATATTGTGTAACTCCGACCGATTTTCATCTATAAATTTTTCGTCCACATTACATAACTTCTTTTTTTTTTCATTTTGAAATTCAATTATAGCTGGAAAATTGGAAAAAAAAAAAGGGGTATGTAGGCCAGTTTTAATTATGAATAATTAATCCCAATGGAATTCCAAAATCAAAACGAATCCTTCACCGAATCTACATTTTGGTTTCTGGCTGACTTTTCTAGCACCGTCCTTTTTTGTGCCTTACTTACCTGCCCCCCTCTAACCATAATGACTTGATGATTGAAGAAGGGACATGACATCTCCCTCAACCGTAGTTGAAATTTCATTAAACAGTGGGTTGCTTTATATTTGGTCAAATGCAACCTTTTTTTTTTTAGCCACGAGTTTGGTCCTTTAAATCATGAAATTGTGCAGATTTTGTAGGGCTCTGATACGAAGAAATCCAATAAAATTTAGTGCAAGTTCAGTCATATCTAAGAAGGTCCATCGGCACAAATAGTTATCACTCCCTAATAGTCATCAACCGTGGACTCTCCCTTCTCCAACTGTTGATCGATTAACTTATAAAAATTTAAATCTGAGAACTTGTTAGTGTACGTTTGTGTATATGAATGTAAGTGCAAAAGATAAAAATGTACAGCAAATAAGAGGTTGTTCGGTTCTCATGAAGCTAGAAAAACGAGGAAGATTAAGCTTTGTCCAACTGACAGTGCTATTGTTAGAGACAGACCTAGGAAGTTCAGTTAAAGGAGTGAAATTCAATGAAAAAGAAAGAGCACGAGTTTAAAGAGGGTAAAAAGAGATAATTTTGATTAATAAATAAATAAAATTAAGTGAAATTTGTATAATATTTCATGGAATTTCTCAAGTTCGGGGGCGATCGTCCTGGCGCATCCCCTAAATCCATCTATGGCTATCGCAGTTGTGGTACGATCAGTTGTTATCGGCCGAACCAATTTACAAACAAAGATCTCTGTAGGTGAAATCGACTATACATACGTTAGGAAGTTGATCGAACTACGGCCTCTAAGGGAGGAATGCAATTTCAATTTCTCACCCCCCAGCATGTATTCGAGTCTTTTCCTGTATTAGTACAACTAATGTCGAGGACAAAAATCGAGCTCATGCATCTGAACTTAGCCCCAGTCCTTCTCGAATGCTCTCGTTGGTTTCCCAATCTTTCGATAAAAAAAACAAAAGGAGATTTCGATTGAGGGGGGGAAAAGATGAGGTGTTATTTTCAAATGGGATACGAGGATCCAGCGAATCGAGCCAGAAAGATCACGAGCTGCGGCCCGTTTGACAGACACTAGATGCCAATCTTAGCATAAATCATGGATGACCACAAACAGCCGTGGCTTAACAGTTCTACGGCGCTCTTTGAACCCGAGTTTAGAGGATATCGGCTTTTCTAAACCATACTATGTCTTTATCGGTGCTACATTAACAGATTAGTATCGACCGTGTATTATTCTTTAAGTATAAAATATTCAAAGTTAAATGTGAAAGTGTAATAGTATAAGACAAAAATGACCTCTGCAATTGATTAAAAATGAGCGTAAATCATGGATGTCTTGTTCGAGCATGTGAGTGTATGTCTGCCAGTTCATGTCGGAAGCTTTTCTTCCTATTATTATTACTATTATTGACTGTTACGTTGACTCAATATATCTAACTTAATTGGATGACTGGCGAGAGACATATCTGACTTTTCTATGCACTTGCCAACCGTATTTCGAAGCATTGCCGGAAAACACCCGTCTCAGCATTATTAGTGTGGACCGTTCGGTTCGAACTTAGATTATTACCGTTTGAGTTTAATGAATTTATGGATACTAAAGGGTATGTACTAAGAAGATAAATAAGATTGTCACAGAGTTCGATGGCAAAGAAGTGGTGGATCTTAGAAAATACATACGAATATAAGAAGTTTTACACACTGTAAAAGTTTATATGTAATTAAAAAAATGACTGACTTTTTTGTAGGAAAGAAATTACAAATCAAGAAGATCATAGAAAAAAGAGTGAAATAGAGAGTACGAAATGTTTCACTGATTTCATATTGATAGTCTAAGCTAAGACTTAGAATGAGGACGAGTAGCTAGCTAGCTAGCACGCACAGTTGGATTTAGTTAATGGTCAATGTGGAACCCTTTATTGCTGCTTTGTCAATCTCATTCTCCACTATCAATCCATGACCCTCCCATTTGAGAAAATATGATATCCGTCAATTTTGACGGTACCATATGATAATGTCTATATGACTGCAATTAATATTGATATGTTAAAAATTAGGGCATTTTAGCTTTTTATTGGATAAATGTAAGACGTGGACGGTATTACGTGATACTACCGCTCCACGTGAGACTCTCTCCTTCTATCAAGATATGGCCATATAATTCCTACAAGCAAAGGAGAGAAACAAAAGGAAAAAGCAGCCCAACCAAGCAACCAACTTGCCCACCACATTTAATTGTGCTCTCATTCCTCCACTCAACTCCCTGCCATCCTTTCTCACAACCCCAATTTGACCAAAGCAAGTCCTTGAAGGAGAGAGAGTGCCTCCTTGTGCATTTCCATGGATTGGTTCGCATGGCTATCGAAGACAGACCTCGACCCGGCCCTGGTCTACGAGTTCGGCCTTGAGTTCTCCCGGAACGAGCTCGAGGCCGAGGATATCCCGCACTTCGACCACGAGTTCCTCCAGAGCATGGGCATCTCCATAGCCAAGCACCGACTCGAGATCCTAAAGGTCGCCAGGAAGGATGCCTCAAGGCCCGGTAAACCATTCTCCGGCCTCATCAGCAGAACCAAGAGGTCGGTGGGTAAGTACCTCGGAAGGTTAATTTCCCGTGACGAGGCCTCCACGGCCAAGGACTCGAACGGGCCTCGAGAAGGCGCTGGGATTAGGAAACACGGTAGGGATAAGGAGTCCAAGGGTGAGAAATTGGCGAACAACCATAGAAGGCTAGCACTTTCAGGTCCTCTTGATGGAAAGTTTCAGCACAACTACTTAACTGCAGCTCCCCATAGGAGCCCGAAATTACTGTCTGGCCCTTTGGACTATGGCTCGAAGAGCCCCACCTCATCACACGAGAAGGTGATACTCGCTCTGAGGAGCCCGAAGTTCTCGGGGCCGATGGATGGGTGGGCAGCGAGCAGGAGCCCGAAGTTGTCCAGGACCGGCGATGGGCGGCAGCTAGTGATGAGCAGGAGCCTGAAGTCTTCCAGGCCTCTAGAGCGAGCTGCGAACAGAAGCCCGAGAGTTTCCGCCTCCGGTACCGTGGAACGAGCAGGTCCCGGCCCTCGCTCGAGCCCTAGGGTTCATGGTAATGGTAAGTTTGAGAGGGAGACGATGAGGGATGGCTTTGATGAGCAGTCGCTGTGGACTAAGTTGTTTCATGACATGAAACCGACATGAGCCATTCTTTTTCTATTGCACGGCCGGGAAGTTTCGACTTTTCCGACAGTCTTTTTTTCAAATATATGCGATCAATACAAGAGTTGTCGACTGATATTTGGTCCGGGAAGATATCGATTATACGATCTGCCCGCATGGATGGAAGATTGGTGTGATGTGTGCATTCCATTTTAATTATATGTGCAGATGAATCTCTTGCCATACATGAAAAAAGGAGAAGAAAATCTGAGATTGAATCACAATTTGCTTTGTAACAATTGACTAATGAATAATTAATTGTCGTTATCTGATTGGTTAATCTTTTAAAGTAGTTATATGACTTCCAATTTTATTATAATATCAGAGTGCATGTTCGAGTAACCTCAAACACACTAGCCACTATTTAACTTTTTTTTTTTCGGTCTGAACCATTAGCATCCAAAAGCTCAATGGCCCATAACTAGTCTAGTTCGAGTCGAAAAGGCCTACTAGGAGGTTAAAACTCTCTCAAGATGAATTTTTCCACTCACAATACTCGAAACCGAGATATTGCTGAATGGAAAGATGTGTCCTACCATGTTAACCAATCGATTTCGGTCCTATTTAACTAATTTCATGCATTGGATCTTCAACAGCTTACGCGTGAGAGGGATATTAAGTAATAGATAATAAATTATGTTGTTATTTGGAGCAAACAATTATTATGATATCTAATTCTATGAATAATATAATAAAATTACATAAAACCAATTAATTAGGAAAGCCAAAATCAAGAAATGCGTAGATTCCACATACAACATATGCAACTGTCGTTATAAGGATTATAGCGGTGCGTTCAAGGGAATGTCATAGGGAATAGAATTCTACCCAATTCCGTTGAACTAAATAAAGTGATAAAAAATCATTATTCCAATTGGTAATATATATCCGAAATAGACGGGAAATAACATTCCTCATGGTGAGTAAAGAATATATGCAAATTGTCTGAAATATCTTTATTAAATTTTTAACTCAAGCCATTGGCTCCTTCACCCTGATCCACCCCTACCATCCCGAGTCATTCCAGACCCCATGCCCCAAGTTCAATCCACCGTTGAACCCCTAACCCCGAGCCCAGAGCCACCAGAACCCCTAAACCCCAGGCCACCCCTATCCCCTACCCCCAAGCCACTGTCGAGCCACCTTTGACCCCCGAACCACACCACCCCCCCCCCCCCCAAAAAAAAAAAACACCTGAACCACTCCTGCAATCCTGAGCCATCACCTTCCGTGAACCCAAGCAATTCGAGGTCCGGCCCAAGCCACCAGAGTTAGGAGTGGCTTGGGGTTAACTTGGGGGTTGAGGGCTTGAGGTTCGGGGGTGGCCCATGGCTCGGGACTCAAGTTAAGGTGACTTAACGGTAGGTGTTCAATGGTGGCTCAAGCGTCAGGATCAAGGGTGGCTCAGTGGTTTAGGGCTAGAAAGCTTGGAGTTGGGGCTGGGGCTAGGGCGGGGCAATTTTATCTTTTTGTCTTTAAGTAGTTTATTTCATATTTTGTTCCATCCAACTAAAAATAACATTATTATTCATCATTTAATTCTATACTCTATCATTCCCTCATCCTTATCTATTCTATTCCATATTTATTTCATTCTTGGGAACGAAACGAACCATAAGGCTGTTAGTAAATCCAGATCGGAGACCTGTATATATGGATGTATCTGATCAGCTGTTTGGCCATGTAAATCACGTGGCACGATCGAGAGTTCTAATTAACAAGATCCGTGCTCCACAAACGAACACTAAGAAAGTGAATAGATAAGCCTCGGCAAGCGAAATTCCATCCATTTGGGAGCCCAAATTTTTGTGACTGGTTCTTCTCCTAACGGTGAAAATGATGGTCGGCCCAGTAGAGCAGCAACCTCAATGGCCCGTCCTGGCTCTAAGATCCACTACGACTTTTGTCAACATTCTGACCCAGTTATCTCGGAATTTTCACGAAATTTCCGTATTCAGCCAAAAAAAGAAAAATAGAAATATCCATCCACACAGACAAAGAGCCCAAGAAGCAAGTCAGGCCGTGAACTTATTTTGTTCTCTGTCGAAGTAGTTGTATTTTCAGGAAAATTCCCACGAGAACGTACTGCAGGATGAAGGCAGGACCGGTTCGCAGACCCGAGCCCGAGTGTTCGTCTCCTCCTCCTCCTCCTCCTCCTCCTCCACGCGTCCGTTCTTCTAAATCTTCAATATTTGCCCAAATCTATGCATGTCTCCTCCTCTCAGGCTAAGTGACCGACTTTTGGTGCATGATGGCTGCCACACCCCTTTTAAACCTATTAAATTCCTTTGATTCTATCGCGTGTCTGTTCCCTAAAATATTGCTCCCTACCATTACAGAAAGAGAGTCTTGTATGCAGCAGCATCGTCAAATGACAATACTGATACGATGATACTAATCAATAAAATTTATCTATCTTAAGATTAAAATTATAAATATAAAAAGCAACCCTAGATACTAGATTGGTAATATACCTCCCGATTTTCTTCTACCTCAACATACCTACTGTGATGCTGGAAAACTCTTTCATTCTGAATACGTGGTCCTACTTCAGTGAAACAAAACTCCGACTTACAATTTAGAGGTTCAGAATTCGATCTCCACTATAAAAATTACATTCCCATTTTCTCTTTATTTCTTATGTTTGTATTATTGGGCATATGGGCAAGAAAAACTCTTCCATTCCTGTCGTGACAAATGACACGGATGTACAGAGTCCAAAAGGCAATTTCTTCATAATCGTAACCGCATCTAGAGATCTCCCACACGTTGGTGCACAAGCCAGGTGGAGAGTTTCATGAGTATTGATCTCTGTGTCGGTGTATTGAGTCCAAAGCAAGATTACAAAGTTGATCTCTGGACTCCACTGACGCTGGTCATATTGGTATTTGCCCAAGCATCTTAGCTTTTGATTAAATAAGGGCGAGGTGAGTCCAAACCACCAACATTACACAAAATTAATAGGCTGGTTTATATATATATATATATATATATATATATATATATATATATAATCCAACCTTATTCCAACGTTAAAGAGGTCCCGGAGACCGGGGTCTCCCACACACTGCGTGGTTGACAAACTTGACTCCACTTAACTAGTGGTAATCGACCAACATATAACTCTAGTGCGTACTTTGAGGGCCAGGCTACCTATTCAACAAGCAAGTTGTGTGATCTATGTGTGCGGTGTATTCCCGAGCAAATGCACATTAGAGGAAAGTGCTGGTAATTTTACAAGGGAACAAGAAGTACCGGTACTTTCTCCTAATGAGTTCACAGTAAACTGAGTCCACGTTCGTGCCAATATATAATATCCCAGAACACCAATGACACTCCTAGATTACCAGATCGTTAATATACCTTGTTAAAGTGGTCCGCATGCTGATAAAATCGATCGCTTCAAAACTAGATCGGTTTGCTCCATCGATCGCACCATAGTGGAAAGGAACAAGCTGTCCGCAAAGCAAACCTGAGTTAAATTCAGTCTGTTACATCGATGGAGAAAACACTCCGATCAAGTCCTTGACGATCAGAGGAATGAGATTTGATGTAGAAATATGTTATTAAACGAAAGAAATTGTAAATTACTGGGAGTCGGTTTTAACAGACAACAGACATGGAGGAAAGGGCCATAGTTGCAAGACACGAAAGTGCTCTATCAGCCAGGGAAATAGGAAACAGTGCCCAGCTCATCCAGTCCACCCTCCTGTAATCGTGCTGGGTTATGTGTCACGGTGGCCCCATCAAGAATTGAATCAATCAAAGGAAACGAAGGAATCTTGACCGGTAGTTTCTTTGTCCAACTAGCCTGTGTTTTTGCTTTCCCAGATCCAATGTTAGTCTGACACTTCGTTTTTCGACTGAATTTTGTTTGTCCCTCTGCCCTTTTTCGGTGCAATATCATGGGTTATATATAAGTGCAATGGGACTTGATCCAATCTAAATTCGACACGAGATGGCCAATTAAAGATAACGCTACTTCTTATTTTATATTTATAAAAATTGGATCTGATATCATATGTAATGAAAAAGGTGATCAACTACATCAATCAACCCGTATCATTTACGTCTATTTACTGAATCATTTAACAGTTTAATTTAATGATTGAAAATCACGATTTAAATTAAAAAATTCAGTATCTCGTATTTATTTTCTTCACATGAGCTCTCGACCATAGAATTTTCCTTACATTAAAAACATATAAATGAGCAACAAGTCATAATAATACAAATGCATATTGAAAATATACGTTATATTTTCTCTTTTCATGGAAGAATCAACTGAAGGTACCCAATTCATGTATGATTGAAGCAAGTGATAATTATAATTAAATTTTCAATGAGGACTTTTCAAAAACAAAATGGACAAAAAAATCGAGATGTTCAATTTAAGCATTACAATGAGAGGGGAAAAAAAGAAAATATCAGAACCAAGAATAAATCCTTCAGGGAAAAAAAGGGAGATGGAAGAACGAGTGGCATTTGGAGAGCAGAAACGATCAATCAAAGGTTACGTTTTTATGTATCTCTACCACTAATATCTAAAAATTCATCGGTTGGTAATTAGTCTAGTTCGATTCAGATTGGTCTACCGAAGGGAAGTGAATTTTCTCAATTTATAAAACTTAAATCTAAAATTCTATTTGAGAGAAAGATATATTTTATCATCTCAATCGATTCGTTCTAATAAAATTACTTTTTTTACACTACTAAAATCTAAAAATTTAATTAATTTTAGCTAATTGAAGTTGAATCGAATGAGTGCAATAAAAACAAAATTCTTCGGAGAAGAGTAAAAATAATATTTTACATGGAGATGAATTCTACCTTACTATTGCGGTGGACAAGAGAGACTCGATCCTTATCCACTCTGCCAGAGGAAAATGATAAAATAGCTCACTATCATGGGCCCCGCAACCCACGTGGCTGGACGCACTCAGGAAGAGAATTCTGTAATTACTGTTGGGAGTTTACTGGCACTGATATTTTTTACTGCTAAAAAATTTAAAAAAATTAAATTTTTATCAATAAAATTTTCCGGACTCTCCGATCTCCTCCTCCTAATTCTTTTAGATCACCGGCATCATTTTTTTTTTAAACCTACGGAATAGTTACATAAACTTAGAAATAGTAGAAGATAGAAGTAATAAAAGAGTGCGAGAAGTCGTACAGGTAAAATCGAATCTAAAACCTCTAGATCACATGACGAAAGCAGTACCAATTGTACTGTACTAAATTTTTTTTTGGGTATCCTCTTTTAACCGGAAAAGAAAAACATCTAAATCTTCTAGTCATGTAATTGATTTCTATCTTTATCAATAACTCAAGGGTGCGGGCATACGTACACGCACTACCCATGGGATCTGCCTTTATAACCATTTCCACCCAAACTACCGTATTACCGGGAAGACAACCGTTCTTTATTTTTCTCGAGATGTAACATCCGGTTCAATGAGTTTTATTAATTCATAATATTTGAATTTAAAATTTTATTTGAGAAAAAAAATATCTTACTATTTCAAGCCAATCAGAATGGTATAATTTATTTTTTTTGCTGAATTTAATGTTGTTTATTATATATATATATATATATATAGAACATGGTAGGTTTTTGTTTTTAAGCATATATATATATATATATATTATAAAAGAAAAGTATACGTACTTGTAAATAATATATGTGCATCTAGAATCCTCACCCAATTAAAATACATAATATACCTTGTCAGCGAAAGCTACAAGTGAATTTCTGATGCATTTTAGGCAGAAGAGTTTGAATATAATCCCATTGGCTTGTGTTTGAAAGAATGAGGTTCCAGATTTATAATCTAGAAAATAATGTCTCGACGAGATTTTTCTAAATGATTTCACGGTGATCGAACAAAATGACCACTGCAAGCGTGAGCGTGCAAAATAGTAAGTTTCACTACCGCAAGGCAAGGTTTGTAAGTACGAAGCATTTCGAGCTAGAGGCCGCATGAAAGTGCTCTTTGGACCGACCCCAGGTTAAAATTATCACGGTGGAAGGAGAGGATGCTGTCCTCATCGCGATACCAAAAGGGACAGAAGCAGATCTTCGAGCCATGGCAATGCTTTATCAAGGGCAGGCATAGCACCTTAGATTATGATCATCTGATATTTTAGTGGGATTTGGATACACTGGTAGTAACAAGGCACGATGCTGCTGACTATGAAGTGGATAGGTATGGCGCCATGTGGGCCCGTATCGATGAGTGCGGGCAAGCAAAGCAACGCTCCTTGGATGTGACACCGTGCTCCAAGTGGGTCGTGTGCAACACTCCTTACTCTGTCTTTTCCGTGGATAATGAGATCAAACCGACCGAGTTGGTTTAGATGGTTCACGACACATCTCTTATTTAAATGCGATTTCACGTTCAAGTATTATTATTAAGGAATTCATGATTAGAAGAATTCTTCATCTTCAAAGACCGACCCAACCCGTACTTGAATGAATTAGGACCGATTGATTTTATAAATACCATATAGTATAGGCCTAACAGTATCAAATGGCTCCCGTGGGACCCCGATAGTCGGGCTTCCTAGAAAGTCACAAAGGCGAGAAGATAGAGAGGAGAGAAAAGGAAAGGCTGCAAGTTATTTCCTCACCTAACTTATCTTCTGTGTACTCGGAATATCTTTGCATATTGGCATCATCCGATTGATTCACACCAACCGATTCGTTTTCTTGAAGCGGATTACTTCAAGAGAGGTGGTCCATTGCACCATTTAGCAAAGGAAGAGGAAGGAAAACTTTCATTGGCACCAAGAAACAAAGCAACCGTCCAACAAACAGCAATGTCTAGCCTACCTCACATTTGTTCTTAACTAATTAAATAAATCAAAGAAGTGAGAAAAAAGAGTGTTTAGTGCTCTTACCTTATAATTTAGGGATGTTGAGTTCAATTTTACTCTTGAGATTTTATGTACTTATTTTATCCTCTTTTCTTTATACACATTTTAAATCTATGTATTATACAATATATATATATATATATATATATCAATGGAGTCAGTGTCATGACCTTATCTTGTTTGCATAGGAGATGGTTCATAGGCCACCTTTGCCTGTGGGACCCAGCTGCTGTTGTCATTAGAGTTTTAGGAGACACCTTTTGCCACACTTAGGTCAATCATCATGCTTTCTTCATCCCACTGGTGTTTTAAATTATGTACAGGTTAAGTAGTGCAGTAATATGATTTTTTGAAAGTTTTTATATTGTCACTTAGTTTATTTATGATCTAGAAGATCATGGTGCTTGTTCTATTTTTTTCATCTTGTCACCGATCGACCTTTTCCTTAAAATGTCATTAAAATTGTCTACGTGGCTACTTACGTGGTAATACAAAAAGTTATCACATGGAGATTTTTGTTGAGATGGCATTCAAATTTTTGAAAAGTAGCTAAAAATTTGAGAAAAAAGGAAATTTTTTCTAAAATTTACAAAAATACAAAATTGAGAAATTTACAATATTAAAAAATGCTAAAATTATTTTAAAATTTCAAAAATTCATAAAATTTTTTTAAGAAATTATAAAATTGAGAAATTCTTTTAAAAAATAGATTTTTAGAAATATTTTTTTAAAAAATAAAAGTATTGTCAGAACCAAATTGTGAAGTGTACAAATATTAATATACTTAAATGGAAATGACAGACAAAAATGCTCAGTTGACAACGAAGTCCATCATCGATAGTCCCATCTTTCGGATGTCATTTGAGCTGATAAGTTATGAGAGTAGTAAATGTGAGAGTTGGGTAGGAGAATGTTGTGAAGGAGTCATATAACCCTTCATTCGGGGACGTCGTAAAGGCATAACATAACCCTACACAAATAACTGCTCTATTACTATGATAATAGTAGTACTAATTTTTTTTGCCTAAACCACAGGTATCTAAAAGTTCAATGGTCTATAACTAATCTAGTTTGAGCCTTATGGGCCTACTATACCTAATCTACTATGAGCTAAACCACCTCAACCAATCATTTTACTTTGTTTTATTGCTACAAAAAAATTATTTTTTAAAATCATATATTTATCATATTCTCCAAATTTTTTAAATTACTTTTTATATTTTTATTAAATTTATTTTAAATATATTGAATTTCTATATTTTTATTATTTTCTTAATTTCTATGCTTTCCAAAATTTTTTATTTTTTTGGAATCAATTTTAAAATATTTTTAAATTTTCAGTTTTTCCAAAATGTTTAAATTTTTAGTAAATTTTACATTTTTAGAATCTTCTTAATTTCTTCTATATTTTAATTTTATGAATTTTTCAAAATATTTTCTTTTTTTTTTACTGAGTTGATCTCTGATCCTAGAATATCTCATAATTTCCCACAAAGATCCTATGTTAAGTGACTTTGATATTTCCATCCTATTGGCCCAATAGGCTAAATTGTGAGATAGAAAATTGTTCGTTTCTACGAATATACAAAACATTCCAAGAATCAAAATGCACGAGAAGAGCTTGGACATATCTAATTACTGATTCCATGGGGGTAAATAGAAGATGAAGTGACCATGGCAGATATCCTCCATGACATAACCTTAGCATCTTTGAAGATGGCTAGCTGTCGCATTTCGATGCTGAGAGCACATTGCATGGCTTTCATTGAGGCTAATGCTTTCCCACGCGGAGGGGAGAGAGGTGGGGCATCAAATGTCCATGCGTGCTTGATTGAGCCTTTGACATTTGCACGTCCGACACTAGTCCAACACGTGGAGCCCTAAAAAACTTTGTCAAAATAGGACGATAGATCAGAGAAGCTGTTCTTGGCATAAAAAAGATGAGTAAAGGCTGTTGTCCTTGAGCCATCCATGCATCCATGTATTCTTAGGTCCCGGCATTAATAGTATGTGCCACTTACAGTGGTGGCTCTGGAAGGCTAGAAGAGTGAAGTGTCTGGTTTTTGACTTTTCAAAGAGCATCCATATAGAAACTAAACTCCCTGGAGAAGGAAGTTATTCTACAAATCTCTAGATACTTGGAGCGATGGATCAAAGCCAAACAATAGTTTGATTTCTAAACCTTCGAACCATTACGCTATAACATACTACTTGCAAGGTTGCGAACGGTGAATTCATCTTTTTCTGGTGCGATCCTTGGTCATTAGCTGGTCCGTTGATATCCTATCTTCCCAATGGTAGTGGCACCTTCCCATCTAGGCAACAAGCAAAGCTCTCGAGTGTATATATAGATTCCTCTTGGATTTGGCCTAGGAGCAATGATAGGTAGGCCTCCTCTTTGATTCAGTCATTGGAGCATCCGATTTCATTTGCTTCCAATGACACCTTTTGATGGTGCCTAAAGCCCAGATTCACAGTTGCCAATGCTTGGAATGAACTTCGCAACAAGGTACCTTGTGTTCTATCATACAAGAGAATTGTGTTTTAGCGACCAGATGTTATCAATGAATGAAAGGTCGGTAAAATTATCGAGATGCTTGCAACCATTTTCTGACTAATGTAATCATTTGCGACCAATTTTAGACAACCAAGGCGGTCAAAAAATTTTGACTGCTTTTGCGACAAAATACCAACTCAAGTTTTTTTGATACTTGGTCGCTAAATTAGTTGTTGGTAATTGATCGCTAAATAGTCGAAAATTTTGACAAAAATATTGGTAGGTAATTGGTCGCTAAATCATTTGTTGGTAGTTAGCTACTACGGTAATTGGTCACTAAATGATCGAAAAATTTTGCCAAAAATTAAATCATTTGCTGGTAATTGGTTGCTAAATGGTCAGTAAATCATTTATCAGCAATTAGTTACTAAATGGTCAAAAATACTGTAATGGTCATTAATCACATATCGATAATGGGTCACTAAATGGTCGAAAATAATCAATAATTCATAGATTTATGCAGATATGCAAGCAACATAGTATAGGTTTTATTAGATTCACATATTTATTTTGATATGCACGCGAGCATGAAGGTAGCACAGGCTTTTATTAATTCTATTCTCGTGACTTGTTCTCTTCATTTCATCAACATATATATGCTGAGGAGTTCATATATTCATATACCCAATTCGTTCCCCATTGTATTTACATATTTTTACCGATCTTCATATAGAAGACTTGCAAAAAACAAGTATTGAAAGTAAAGAAGAATCCAAGTATTGTGTGCACAGCAGGTTACAACAATTAGTTTGAAGGTATTTAACTATTTTTTCAATTGTAATTATTTTCTGATTATGTGATAATTCAATTTGACACAAGATTATTTATGTTACTTCTATATTTAGTTATCAATATTTATATATTTTAAAATTTTTAAAATAGTGTTGATAAAAATTTCTTTCATAATAAATTTATTAATAGATGAAATATTTTACAGATGAATATTCCATCACAAAGGACTTGGATGTATAATAGAAATCATCCTAGTCGTAGAGGAATAACACTTGAGTTCTTAGATGGTATTGAAACATTCATTAGCCATACTACTGGTTTGATAGAGTTTCTAATGGATGAGAAGATTATATGTCCATGTGTGAAGTGTTACAAAAAGGGCATTTTACTATTGTCTGATGATGTAAGGGAATATCTCTATAAATAGAGATTTAGACCCAACTATTGGTGTTGCATTGATCATGGAGAAGAATATCAATATGATATATTCCAACAATATTTTGAATACGACTCTTCAAGTCATCCACCTTTAGATCAGTATGATTATCCTCACCACAGATCTAGACATATGGTCAATGATGCTATTGCAATACAAGGTTTTACGGAGGGCTGTGAGACATCTACGAAAGTAATGGGCATTCATGATAATGATTTCAATGTACATGACCATTATGACGAGCAAGAGACGTTTGAAGAACCCAAGATAGATGATGATACTGAAAATTTTTTTAATTTGCTAGAAGAATGCCAAAGGCCATTGTGGCCGAGATGCACAGAACATTCCTCGTTTTCCGTTGCTATTAGGATGATGAGTATTAAATCAGACTGGAATGCTTCTCATAATGCCGTGGATCAAATGTTCCAATTGATTGGTGAGTGTGAACCATCAAGTCATAATGTTCCAAAGAATTATTATGAGGTAAGGAAACTTTTAGCAAAACTTGGTTTAACTAGCATTAACTTTGATTGTTGTCCGAAAGGTTGCATGCTTTACTTTAAGAGTAACAAATTCCTTCGCAGTTATAAGTTCTATGGTTCAGCTTGATATAGACGGTGTCTTACACAGGGAGGGTGTAATAGTAAGGAAATTCTATTAAAGAGAATGCATTATCTACCATTAATCCCTAGGTTGAGGAGATTGTATACGTCAATGAGTTCAACACCATATATGACATGGCACTATCTAAACTGGAGATTAGATGGTGTCACATCTCATCCTTCACATGGGGTAGCATGGAAGGAGTTTCATATAAAAAAAAAAAAAAAAAAAAACCCTAATTTTGCAATCAATCCTTGTAATGTGAGACTTGGATTATGTGTAGATGGTTTTTGTCCGTTTACAACTTCTAGTGTTCCCTACTCATGTTGGCCTGTCATTGTTACACCCTACAATTTACCACCAGAAATACGTATGACCGCTCTGTACATGTTCTTGACTTGATCATACTAGGTCCCCAAAATCCAAAAAGTGATATAAATATATACCTTCAACCACTGATTGAAGAGCTAAAGTTGATGTGGGAAGTTGGGAAACCCACTTATGACGTGTCAACAGGGCAAACATTTCAAATGAGAGCTGCATTGATGTGGACAGTAAGTGATTTCCCAACTTATGGTATGTTGTCTAGGTGGATGACTTCCGGTAGGCTTGCATGTCCTATTGCATGTCCAACACTAAAGCTTTCAAGTTAAGGCACGGTGGTAAAATTAGTTGGTTTGATTGTCATCAACAGTTTCCCGATGAAACACATTCATAGAGGTCCAACTCAATAAAATTCTTCCAAAGACGAATTGATCGTTTGTTCCACCCCCGTTTCCAACCACTGTGGAGCTTTACTCAATTATTTCTACTCTTTCAATAGTAGTTCAACATGGTGGTCTATGCAGAATTCTAGGATACAGAGTTGACCATAACTTGAACAATCAGAGCATGTTTTGGGATTTACCGTATTGGAAAAATAATTTGATTTGTCACAACTTGGATGTCATGCACATAGAGAAAAACCTTTTTGATAATATCTTTAACAC
The DNA here is from genome assembly GCA_037672795.1 of Lagerstroemia speciosa. NCBI lineage: Eukaryota > Viridiplantae > Streptophyta > Magnoliopsida > Myrtales > Lythraceae > Lagerstroemia > Lagerstroemia speciosa. Next base: position 8,598,290 of record CM075288.1, read on the forward strand.
ATTTATGGATATAAAGGATAAGACAAAGGATAATGTAAAGGTTAGAATGGATCTGATCAACTACTGTAGAAGACTTGAATTGCACTTAATTGACATAGCGAATGGACAATTGATGAAGCCAAAGGCAAAGTTCACTTTCACAACTGAGCAGCGTCGAACTGTTTGTGAATGGATTAGTCAATTACATATGCCGGACGACTACTCTTCAAACCTTACAAGGCGTGTTGACACTTTTGAAGGGAAGATATACTCTTGGAAGAGCCATGACTACTGTCTCTTCATGGAACAGTTGATGCCCATTGCTTTCAAAGAATTACCTTATCATATATGGAAACCATTAGCCGAAGTAAGCAAATTCTTTAAGAATTTATGTTCAGCAAGTCATAAAGAAGATGATTTGTCGAGGTTGGAGCAAAACATTGCAATAATTTTTGCAAGCTTGAGCGAATATTCCCACCTGCATTTTTCCACTGTATGGAGCATTTACCTATTCATTTGGTGCAAGAGGTTCGACTTTCAGAACTTGTTCAATACAGATGGATGTACCCATTTGAAAGATATTACCTTCTTAACTTTTTAAATGTGCTTTTGATGATCATATAATTATACATTTCACATTACAAATTTTATTCTTCTAGATACTTAGGAAAGTTGAAGAAAACCATTAAGCAAAAGGCGTGGGTCGAATGTCAATTTGTCAAGCATATTTATGCCGTGAAACTGTTAATTTCTATTTATATTATTTTAACTCAAATGTACTGATATCTAGAACACAGGTACCTAGAAATGATGATATCCAGAACACAAGTACCTAGAAATGATGATAGTGGACCACGTGCCACATCTCTCGAGTCATTACACATTTTTAATAACTCTGGTCGCACAACGGGCGCATATAAATGGAGGTATTTAAGTGATGCAAAATTGACGTCTGCAAGCTTACATGTTTTGATCAACTGTGATAAGGTAAAACATTTGCTTGAATAAGTCCCAACAAAAAATTTTAAATAAATTAGATGACAATATCAATTATTTTTATTATAACTGCATTTGACATGATGTGGCAAATTACATGCCTTAGATACTTCATCCTCTCACACACGCAACATACTGAAGAGATTAATTATTTCATTGAGCAACATTTTGCTACATGTTTTAAGGAATATGTACGTACGTGATTGCATTTTTTATATATGAATTGCTTATTTTCTTAAATTTGAATGATAAATAATCTAGTCAACTAACCTTGCATCATATAGGTTTTTGAGTCGAGTAATGGAATCAATAATCTAGCACTCCATGCACTTGTTTGGGAACCTAATCGACAGATCAAAAGTTGGAATAAATATTATGTGAATGAGTATAAGTTTCACACCAATAGTTGGAGTAAAGGGAGAAAAACATACAATAGTGGTGTATGGGTAAAAAGTACTACTGATGATGGATCTTCAAGTGACTAATATGGAATATTGGAAGAGATTGTAGAACTACAGTTTATGGGATCACGTAGTCATACTATCGTGCTATTTCATTGTAGTTGGTTTGACCCAACTCCGAGAAGGGGTACACGTACAGTTCATTAGGAGTACAAGATTGTTGACATTCGATATCAGCCAAGGTATCAAAAGCATGACCCATTCATTATCGCAAGACAATGTAAACAAGTTTACTTTGTCCCGTACCTGCAAACTATTAAAAACAAATTAAACTGGTGGGCAGTCATTCATACCAAATCAGCTAGTCGTATAGAAATTCCTGATTCATTAGGAGTGACTTACCAGAATGAATCCAATTAGCGTGTCCTACCAGTACCCTACAATGAGATCAATGAGCCCTTAAATGATGATAATTTTATACCATAAGTAGTGAAAGCCAGTATAAATAATTAAGACATTATTTGTATAAACGAATAAGCACCATGTACACCACAAGAAAGTGATGATGACGATGAATCTGACAATTGTAGTGATGGAATATGAATAATTTTATATATCTACATGCATGTGGCTATTTTTTTGTGATGAATCCCAATAGTATATATGTGATCATTACAGATATTCCACTCTATCATGGTTATTTGTCTAATTAAATCTTTTTAGTTATGTACAAGTATATCAGTAATGATTACGAATATATATATTGTGTGGCAAGGGTAGTAACCCAAAATTAGAAATAGTGAATATTCATAACTTCCTAAAATATATTACAATAATATCATTGATGAAATGAAATATTTTTAACTACATATAATATATTAAAAGAATCTTATAATCTCAAAATTAGAATATTGTTATACGTAATTTTTTTATATTGATTACTCAATGATAATTAAATATATTTAAAAAATAAGATCATGAAAAGTTTTCTTATTCTGCATAGCAATAGTAATATTACGTACTCTACAAGATAAATATACATGTCAATTATATTGCAATTTATTATATTACGTACTATATAAGTTAAATATCATGTCAATGTACTATACATATATATCATGTCAATCACACCATAGTCAAGGTTTTATTGACCAACTACAGAGAAATATTATGTTGTCCACTTTTTATTAATAATTTATTAACTACCGACGAACTATCGACCATATCGATGGTCATAATACTATACTAACCAACTAGCGACCAAATCATTTGTTAAAATACTAATATGTCAACTTCACCCTAAATCTCAACTTCAAATAATGATGTCTGTAAAAAGATATGAACGAATCCTACTGTTCCTTCAACCTCCATTATACATAAGCTTACCATTTTTTAATAACACATTCACATTCATCCGTTTTTCTTCCTACTCTCCCTCTGACGCAACTCTTTCTCTACCTCCTTATCAAGTTTTCTTTGGTGAACTTTGCTCTTCTCCAAAGATGTCACAACCTACAAGGCGATCCACCAATAACAGTAAAAAAGATAAGATGATCAGGAGGTGTGAAGCGGCGACATCATCGGCAGAGGCATCACATGCAGAACTTCCTCAATCTCAAAATATTGACTGTGGATCAAGGCTTCCGACATTCCAAGCTCTGTATAGGTTAACGACACATATGACTGCTCCGAATCCAGCATTAACGAGACCAGTTGCTAGTCGCAGATTTGCCTTTACTTCGAGACCATCTACGACGCCAGGTAGCTCTCTTTTTCAGTCATAACAATATAATTAATTATTACATCAATGGGGGTTAAGAACACGTATACGCCAAGTCAAAGACACTTTATATACACCTTTTAACAGATTCAGAGTCGCAACGGGTGTATCGTGCACCTGTCGATTCCCAAGGTCAATACATATATAGTACAAGAGAGAATATTTACATTCCAGAACACCCGCCCGTGATTTGAACCAAGCAAATGCACCCCGATGCAATGTCTCTTTTTACATGAACGAAGAGATGTTCGGATCCGATGAAAATGTATCTGCCTGTACTTCACCTTCCACGTGGCCAGCTAATATGGACGATGAAGGAGAGGAAAGTGATGAAGGTTAACCTGATGATTCCCCCACCCAGCCTTCTCATTCAGGCTCTGAACCGTTGGGCCGATATTTTTTAATGCGAGAGGGTACGAATGGGTAAGTTTTAAAAAATGTCAGCCTAACGTGTCAGAGCCTAAATGAGAGGCTGGGCAGGGGAATCATCAGGTTCACCTTCATCACTTTCCTCTCCTTCATCATCCATGTCAGCTGGCCATGTGGAAGGTGAAGTACGGGCAGGTACATTTTCATCGGATCCAAACATCTCTTCGTTCGTGTAAAAAGAGATATTGCATCGGGGTGCATCATTTGCTTGGTTCAAATCACAGGCGGGGGGTTCTGGAATGTAAACATTTTCTCTTGGACCGTGTATGTATTGACCTTGGGAATCGACAGGTGCACGATACACTCGTTGTAACTCTAAATATGTTAAAGGTGTATATAAAGTGTCTTCGGCTTGGCGTATACGTGTTCCTAACCCCCATTGATGCAATAATTGATTATATTGTCCTAACTGAAAAAGAGAGCTACCTGACACCGTAGATGGTCTCGAAGTAAAGGCAAATCCGTGACCAGCAACTGGTGTCGTTAATGCTGGATTCGGAGCAGTCATAGGTGTCGTTAACCGATACAGAGCTTGGAATGCCGGAAGCCTTAATCCACGGTCAATATTTTAAGATTGAGGAAGTTCCGCATGTGATGCCTCTGCCGATGATGTCGACGCTTCACACCTCCTGATCATCTTATCTTTTTTACTGTTATTGGTGGGTCGTCTTGTAGGTTGTGACATCTTTGGAGAAGAACAAAGTTCACCAAAGAAAACTTGATAAGGAGGCAGAGAAAGAGTTGCGTCAGAGGGAGAGTAGGAAGAAAAATAGATAAATGTGAATGTGTTATTAAAAAATGGTAAGCTTATATATAATGGGGGTTGAAGGAACAGTAGGATTTGTTCATATCTTTTTACAGACATCATTATTTGAAGTTGAGATTTAGGGTGAAGTTTATATATTAGCATTTTGACAAATGATCTGATCGCTAGTTGGTAAGTATAGTATTTTGACCATTGATATGGTCGATAGTTCGTCGGTAGTTAATAAATTATTAATAAAAAATGGACAACAAAATGTTTCTCTGTAGTTGGTCAATAAAACTCTGACTATGGTGTGATTGACATGATATATTTGTATAGGACGTTGACATGATATTTAACTTGTATAGTACGTAATATAATAAATTGTGATATGATTGACATGGATATTTACCTTGTAGAATACGTAATATTACTATTGCTATGCAGAATAAGAAAACTTTCCATGATCTTATTTTTCAAATATATTTAATTATTATTGAGTAATCAATATATAAAATTATGTATCACAATATTCTAATTTTGAGATTATAAGATTCTTTTAATATATTATAGGTAGTTAAGAATATTTTATTTCATCAATGATATTATTGTAATATATTTTAGGAAGTTATAAATATTCACTATTTCTAATTTTGGGTTATTATCATTGTCACACGATATATATATATATTCGTAATCATTATTGATATACTTGTATATGACTAAAAAGATTTACCTAGACAAATAACCATGACAGGGTGAAATATTTGTAATGATCACATATATACTATTGGGATTCACCATAAAAAAAATAGCCACATGCATGTAGATATATAAAATTATTCATATTTCATCACTATAATTGTCAGATTTATCGTCATCATCACTTTCTTGTGGTGTATATGGTGTTTCTTCATTCATACAAATAATGTCTTCATTATTATACTGACCTCTACTACTTGTGGTATAAAATTATCATCATTTAGGGGCTCATTGATCTCATCGCAGGGTACTGGTAGGACATTCTGATTGGATTCATTTTGGTAAGCCACTTCTAATGAATTGGGAATTTCTATACGATCAGCTGATTTGGTATGAATGACTGTCCACCAGTTTAATTTGTTTTTAACAGTTGGCAGGTACGAGACAAAGTAAACTTGTTTACATTGTCTCGCGATAATAAATGGATCATACTTTTGATATCTTGCCCGATGCCGAACTTTAACAATCTTGTACTTCGGATAAACTGTACCTGTACCCCTTCTCAGAGTTGGGTCAAACCAACTACAATGAAATAGCACGATAGTATGACTACGTGATCTTATATACTGCAGTTCTACAATCTTTTCCAATATTCCATAGTAGTCACTTGAAAATCCATCATCAGCAGTACCTTTTACCCATACACCACTATTGCATATTTTTCTCCCTTTGTTCCTTTATTGGTGTGAAACTTATACCCATTCACATAATATTTATTCCCACTTTTGATCTGTCGATTAGGTCCCAAAGCAAGTGCATGGAGTGTTGGATTATTGATTCCATTACTCGGCTCAAAAACCTAAATGATGATGTAAGGTTAGTTGACTAGATTATTTATCATTCAAATTTAAGAAGATAAGCAATTTATATATAAAAAATGCAATCACGTACGTACATATTCCTTAAAACATGTAGCAAAATGCTGTTCAATGAAATAATTAATCTCTTCAGCATGTTGCGTGTGTGAGAGGATGAAGTATCTAAGGCATGTAATTTGCCGCATCATGTCAAATGCAGTTATAATAAAAATAATTGATATGGTCATCTAGTATTTTTAAAATTTTTTGTTTGGACTTACTCAAGCAAATGTTTCACCTTATCACAGTTGATCAAAACATGTAAACTTGCAGACATCAATTCTTCATCGCTTAAATACCTCCATTTATATGTGCCCGCTATGTGACCAAAATGATTAAAAATCTGTAATGGCTCGGGAGGTGTGGCACGTGGTCCACCATCATCATTTCTAGGTACTCGTATTCTAGATGTCAGTACATTTGAGTTAAAATAATATGAACAGAAATTAACAGTTTTCCGGCATAAATATCCTTGACAAATTGACCGTTTGACCTGCACCTTCTGCTTAATGGTTTTCTTCAACTTTCCTAAATATCTTGAAGAACAAAATTTGTAATGTGAAATATATAATTATATGCTTATTAAAAGCACATTTAAAAAATAATATGAACAGAAATTAACAGTTTTTCTCTATGTGCATAACATCCAAGTTGCGACAAATCAAATTATTTTTCAAATACGGTACGCCCCAAAAAATGCTCTACTTGCTGCAGTTATGGTCAACTATATATCCTAGAATCCTGCATAGACCAACATGTTGAACTACTATTGGAAAAGTAGAAACAATTGAGTGAAGCTCCACAGCGGTTGGAAACGGGGGTGTAATAGACTGATTAATTCATCTTTGGAAGAATTTTATTGAGTTTGACCTATATGGATGTGTTTCATTGAGAAACTATCGATAACAATCAAACTAACTAATCTTATCACCATGCCTTAGCCTGAAAGTTTTAGTGTTGGACATGTAATAGAGACATGCAAGCCTACCAAAAGTCATCCACCCAGACAACATACTATAAGCTGGGAAATCACTTAGTGTCCACATCAATGCAGCTCTCATTTGAAATGTTTGCGTCGTTGCCACATCATAAGTGGGTTTCCTAACTTCCCACATCAACTTTAGCTCTTCAATCAATGGTTGAAGGTATATATCTATATTACTTTTTGGATTCTGGGGACATGGTATGATACAAGTCAAAAACATGCATGGAGAGGTCACACACATTTCTAGTGGTAAATTGTAGGGGTATAATAATGATAGTCCAACATGAGTAGGGACACCAGAAGTTGTAAACGGACAAAAACCATCTGCACATAATCCAAGTCTCACATTATGAGGATCGGCTGCAAAATAAGAGTATTTTTTTTTATCAAACTCCTTCCATGCTACCCCATGTGAAGGATGAGACATGACACCATTTGATTTCCGGTTAAGATAGTGTCATGTCATATGTGGTGTTGAACTCATTGACGCGTACAATCTCTTCAACCTAGGGATTAATGGTAGATAATGCAGTCTCTTTAACAGAATTTCCTTACCATTACACCCTCCTTGTGTAAGATGCTGTCTATGTCGAGCTGAACCCTAGAATTTACAACTGCAAAGGAATTTGTTATCCTTAAACTAAAGCATGCAACTTTTCGGACAACAATCAAAGCTAATGCTAGTTAAACCAAGTTTTGCTAAAAGTTTCCTTGTCTTATAATAATTCTTTGGAACATTATGACCTGATGGTCCATACTTACCAATCAACTAGAAAATTTGATCCATGATATTATGAGAAACATTCTAGTTTGATTTAATACTCATCATCCTAATAGCAATGGAAAGCGAGGAATGTTCCATGCATCTCGGCGACAATGGCCTTTAGCATTCTTCTAGCAAATTGAAAAAATTTTCAGTATCATCATCTATCTCGAGTTCTTCAAACGTCTGTTACTCATCATAATGGCCATGTACATTGAAATCTATCATGAATACCCATTACTTCTGTAGATGTTTCATAGCCCTCCGTAAACCTTGCATTGTGATAGCATCATTGACCATATGTCTAGATTTGTGGCGAGGATCATTATACTAATCTAAATATGGATGACTTGAAGAACTATATTCAAAAGATTGTTTGAATATATCAGATTGATATTCTTCTCCATGATCAATCCAACACCAATAGTTGGGTCTAAATCCCCGTTTATAGAAATGTTCCCTTACATCATCAAGCAATAGTAAAATGCCCTTTTCTGTAACACTTCACACATGGATATCTAATCTTTCCACCTGTTAAAAACTCAATCAAACCAGTAACATGGCTAATGAATGTTTCAATACCATCTAAGAACTCAGGTGTTATTCCTCTACGGCCAGGATGATTTCTATTATACATCCAAGTCATATGCGATGGAATATTCATCTGTAAAATATTTCATCTATTAATAAATTTATTATGAAAGAAATTTTTATCAACACTATGTGAAAAATTTAAAATATATAAATATTGATAACTAAACACAGAGGTAACATAAATAATCTTGTGTCAAATTGAATTATCACATAATCAAAAAATAATTACAATTGAAAAAATAGTTAAATACCTTCAAACTAATTGTTGTAACTAACTGTACACACAATACTTGGATTCTTCTTTACTTTTAATGCTTGTTTTCTACGAGTCTTCTATACAAAGATTGTTAAAAATATGTAAATACAATAGGGGATGGACCGGGTATATGAATATATGAACTCCTCAACATATATATATATATTGAAGAAATGAAGAGAACAAGTCACGAGAATAGAATTAATAAAAGTCTATGCTACCTTCATGCTTGCGTACATATCTAAATAAATCTGTGAACCTAATAAAGCATGTGCTATGTCGTGTGCATATCTAAATAAATCTGTGAAAATTGATGGCAAGTGTGAATTATTGATTATTTTTGACCATTTAGTGACCCATTATCGATATGTGATTAATGATCATTACAGTATTTTCAACCATTTAGTAACCAATTACTAATAAATGATTTATGGACCATTTAGCGACCAACTACCGACAAATGATTTAATTTTTGTGGAAACTTTTCGTCCAATTACCGATAAATGATATAATTTTTGTGAAAATTTTTTTATCATTTAGTGACCAATTACCAACAAATGATTTAGCGAGCAATTACCTACCAATATTTTTTGTCAAAATTTTCGACCATTTAATGACCAATTACCAACAAATAATTTAGCGACCAAGTACCGAAAAAACTTTAGTCGGTATTTTGTCGCAAAAATAGTCAAAATTTTCCGACCACCTTGGTTGTCTAAAATTGGTCACAAACGATTACATTAGTTAGAAAATGGTTGCAAGCCTCTCGATAATTTTTCCGACATTTCATTCATTTATAATATCTTGTCGCTAAAATACAATTCTATAGTAGTGTTTCCTCAAAGAGGAGGTTACATCCTTCCTCAAACATCCTCCAATGTCTGTCCACTTGTCTTGAGTAGCTATTTGACGTATGATAAACTGTGGCGCAATAACCATAATCTCGAGATGTTGAAGTCAAAGCATATTTAGCAATGGAAACTTCTTTATGCTCGGAATTCATTTCTTCAGAGCCGTCCATTCACCCTTTTATCTACTGTGAGTGATCGATGGGGTTGAAAATCGAAGTGGCGGATGGACATCTTTTTTTTCCGATACATATCACATGATATTCAAAAACTCAATGGACCCTGATTAATTTAGGTTTAAGTTGGGTTAATCCACTAAAGACATAAAACTATTCCAACATGAACCTTCTTCGTTCACATGATTCGAATCCGAGACAGTCATACTTGATGCGGAAAAAATGTCACCACGTTGATGCATCTTTTTTCTAATTTCAGTGGGAGAGCACGAAGCATTGCACCTTTTTCAATATGTGTGACATGGCATCTACGATGGCTTAGATTTATTAATGGTAGGGGAGCCGTCGCACGTGAAAAATGGAGATTTGAAGGGCTGGAACATGTTATTATGTTAATACTAAACATTTGATAAAGGTACAAGACAAATTAGTTCGAGCTCGACCGTTTATTAGTGGAGAAACTTTATAATTTTACATAAAATTTTAATTTTTTTTAAAAGAAACTAATTCAGGTTTTATATTTAAACTGAAGAAAACCAGTTTCGCTTTTCTATTTTATTAATTTCCGTTTCATATAAGCCTAGAAATAGAAGAAGGATAAGCGAATAAAAGAAAACACGAGAAATCCCACGGGTGAGACTGAATTAAAGACATTTAGATTATAGGATGAGAGTAACATCGACCGTACTAAGCTATCTTTTCCATTATCTTTTATTCTTAGTTCCCATCTTATCAAAAAAGTCTTAGATAGTCTTACCTCATAATGACATGGTGAGGAAGAACAAATAAAATTACTCTGATTAGTATCAATTATATAGTCTTCGATAATCCTACCTCACAATGACGTAGCAACGAAGAACTAATAAAACTACTCTGATTAGTGTCAATTATAGTAATTACTTGGGTGATTAATATTAATTTACTCGTTTATTACATTTCGATTGGTGCTTTCTCGCGTTCCATAACATTGTGGGATCACGTCCCTATCATATAATAGACAATTTTGTAACTTAATGAACAAAATTTCAAATATTGTTGTTGATAAATTCGAAAAAGTATAAAAAGAAATTAACGATGAAATTCAACAAAATCTTAATTCCTCTGACTCCATACCTGAAATTTCCAAAACGGATCCGAATCATATATCCCGCGAGCGTGCTACCTGCTGCCTGAAATCAGATCCAAGAGAAAATCTGAACTTCACTAGTAATCCGTCCTATCAACTGCATGCATCCAGTATCTATTTCTTCCTAACTTGTGATCTAGAAAAATTCATTCAGAGCGGCGAAATTCTATAAAAGAATATTGTGAAAAAAAATCTTGAATTAAGAAGCGTGGTCACGCCTTCCTCCGAATCCATTTCTGTTCCGATTCATACCTTGTTTGTTAGCTACCACTCCCAATGTCCTCACTCTCCAAATGACAATCCAAAACCTTTTAAATTCACGCGGACAACCGGCTGATGGCAACAGGGAGCGGATTCGGCCCAACGTATGAATTTATTTTTCTCCTCCGAGCTGGTGAGAAAACCAAACAAGAGGGAGGATAAGGCTACCAGACAAAGGAGAGAGAGAGAGTGAGGGGATAAGGACTCCACAACCCATAGGAATTCCCAAGGGTCACTTCTCACCGTGGGCAGAAAAGGAAAACGGCCTGAATTCAGCAGGGGGCCCACTGTCACCATCACACAGTATTCATCCTGTTTGGCGGACTTTTCGAAATTGTGCTGTTTCCTTCGCGTAATGGACACGTCAAGTCCGCTTCCATACATATAATAGACAAAAAGCACACGTCCACTGCCGAGGAATATTAATTTTTATTATTCCGAGTTTACTGTGCCCTCCAACTCCTCGAGCGCTTGAAGGTAGCAATGTGCACAGATATAAGATAAATTTAAAATTGGTAAAAATTTATTTTATTAAATGGATTTTGAGTAAATTTTAATAAAAATAAGATAGATTTTAAATAATATATAAAGGAACTGATCGGTTCCCGTTCGATTCTTGCACTCATTGACATCTAGAATTGAAATCAAAATCAAAATATATTAATTTATTCATATGATTAATTTTAATCGTTCATAATTTTTACGTTTAAACTTCAATTCACGGACCGTTTAAACCATTATATTATTAACTCAATGAACTCTGATTTGACATAATAACTATGTATATTTGATAAATTTTCATGCATAAAGTATAATTGTAGATTAAAATCAAATAATATGAAATAATAACCATAAAAGATAATGAAATGATCCACATTTTAAAAGCAAAAAATAAATAATAAATAGGTTTCAACTGAGTACTAGAGACCGGTAGTATCTTAAAATTTTTAGGTATGATCCGATTCTAAAATTTAAAAGGATAGAATTCGAGTTAAAAAATTACGAACAGGTCTTATATAAGATAGCATTCGAATATGATGATGAAATACGGAGCACCCAGACCCGAAAAACACTACTCGCAAGAAATCTTGAGAAGAAGAGTTGTACCACGTATGTAATATTAATATTATATATTTCTATAATTAATGCTTGATATATAATTAATAAATATATAATTATAATGGTTAAATCTTAAAAATTCTTTAAAATATAAAAATTTTAAATAAAAATATGTAAATGATAATAAAATATTAAAAATATAAATAATAAATATTAATTCAATAAATATATAAATAATAAATTTTATTTAAACAAATATACTATATTAGACGAATAAATTATACTAGTATCTTCTACATAATATGTTGCTTCATTGAATGCCATTTGAAGACTTTTTCCATACGTATATCATTGGTTATTGCTGATTTTCTCGGATCCCATTCTCCGTTTAGTTCATTTCAAGAAATCATAAGATAATTTCCTCAACTCCCATTGGACCCTTTCCACCAAATAATCTTGCTACTATCAATACAATTAATTGAGATTGACCTGTATCACTTTTTCTTCCTTAAAGAAGATCTTTAAAAAGCATTTGTTAATTAAAAAAATTTACAATCCAGAGATCCCCATTTCCAAAATTATTGAACATTTAATTTTTAATATAAAACCAATTTTGAGTAAATTTGCTACCGCACTTTAGTTTTATTTATTTGATTACCGTGTTTATTTAGATTTGTTGTGTTTAATTCCATCTTCGGTCCGTTGACGGTCAAAATTTCAAAGCTCCGAGCTTCGGGTCCAAAACCAATGGCACCTGCAAAACGGGGAGAGGGAATGAATAAATGAGTGACTAAAAACAGCTTGAAGGAAAAAATTCAAACGTATTAAGAAACGCCAATAATGAAGTTTATGAGAACATATAAAAACCAAGTTTACGGGAAGTCCTACAAAGAAATATAGTGGAAAATACACAAAAAAATACGGTGGAAAAAAGAATACAAAAGATAAATACAAGATAAAGATATGTAATGTGAGATAGAATAGGAAGGTGGACAGACGCAGTGAAACAAGGAAAGTGAAAGCATTCAGCGAAAAAAAAAAAAAGAAAAGAAAAGTGAAAGCGAAGGCGATAATTGCGCGGAAACGGACAGCGTCACCCGCAAACGGAAAACGTGACGGCCTCATCAGAAACGGATTGGGAGAAGAAACAATTGATGAAACCCTGAGGAACTTAATTTGGTGATTCCATCTCACCTAATTTGCAGATGAATTCAATGGATGTTTGTATGATTGAATACCGTTTTCATCTCCGATTTTGAGGTTAATTTAGGTGGATTCGAAGTTGAAAACCTGCTCGAATCTGCAGAGTATTATATTTCGTATCATATGTATATGTACAAAATCAGTGCGTCCTGTGTCAGATCTTGGGCTTCTCGGTCGAAAAAGGCCACGCCCGATCCGATCTATCCGTGCAACTCCGTCAGATCTAGCTCTGACAGGCCGTAATCTGGTGCGGCCGCCGCTGCAATTTCCGGTTGCCGGAAAATTCACAGGTGAAACTCACTTTAGTAGGATTTACGAGCTTATCAGGCCACAAGCTCTTGACAAAATCAGGAATCCTCTGCCCTGGACATCATTGATAACCTGCTTGGCCGTGGCCGGAAATCCGCGCGCCGCCTCTGCTGGTGAGAGGACGGCCGGATCAGAGCCGCCAGGGCTCGCTTTACGAGATCTCCTTCAACGCCACCGATCCTCACGAGCGAATTCGTCATCGCGGATCTCCTCGCATTCAGCCTGTTCGGTGAGTAGCTCACGCTCGCGGCCGGAGAGGAGGCGCAGTTCTTGTGGAGGCTGCACCGGAACGAGCCAGGGTGCGTCGTCGGCGAGCACATGCACGTCCGCCGGGGAGTCTTAGGTCCGCCGTTCGCCCTTACGACCTGGCGGTCCCTCTGCGACACCGACATCGGCCGGCTCGGCGAGGTCGAGCGGTCGAGGGAGAATCGCACGGAATGAGTCGGCGCCGCGGAGCCATACATGTTGACGCGTGTCGGAGAGGTGGGCCGTCGGAAGAAAGAGGACGCGGCGGAGGAGCGGGCGGCGAAGCCGGAGCTGGAGGATGCGAAGCCGGATGCTCCCGCGTATGCTGATGGCGACGAGGCACCGGAGTAGAACCGGCCGGACGGGGACAGAGACCGAATTACTGGCCCACTCGATGTCCTTCTGGAAGTGGTTGCTGCCATTTTTTACGCTGTAGAGTGCTCTGGAAGAGAGAGAATGGGGAATTTCTAGAGAGAGAAAGGGATGGGAATTTTTTATTCAAAAAAAAGAGGGGTTTGAGAGGCTATTTTGGCAAACCTAGCTTTACTCAAGCTATGTATTTATAGGGGACTTCGGCGAGATCAGAGATGAAGGCTACTCTTCAATTTATCGCGATATTACTAATTTATCACGTCGTCAGTTGTTTGGTTGAGCGGTTTTGCAGTGGGACCCCTGTGGTTTTGCTTATTTATTGTGACAGGACACCATTTGTATCTATTTTTACTTTTTGACGTTCATCTGGGCCACATGGAATATTATATTTTAATTATGAAAAATTATTACCGACGGCAGGTGGAAATATGAGATTGGTGTATAGGATAAGTTAGTCATGGAATTAGTAAAGTATAAGTAAGAAATTTACAAAATTGGTTCTAAAATTGCGCTAGAATGATGAGCACGTAAATAAAATGGAATATTTACGCGTGTTTTGATTGGGAGATATTCATACAATACAAACCGCTTACCCCAAACCCGAGCACCCCCGAGTGCCCGGACCCAGGGAAAGAACGGGGTGGTAACTTGAAGGGATCCAGACCTCAGGGACTGAGACTGCAAATAGAAAAGTAAGAACTGCAAGTGGGGCATTCTGAGTGGTAAATACAGGGAAGAAAAGATAAATAAAAGAAAAAGCATCCAAAGAGAAAAAAGAAATAATTAGCAATGAAAATAAGTAAATATTATAAGTGTAAACTATAAACATCGTCGTGGTATGAATTATTAGTTAGATTCGGACATATGTAAAATTAATTTTCAAATATTTTTTAAAAAATATATAAATGTTAAAATACGAGAAAATTTTGTGTAAAACGGACTTGTTATATAGTACAAATTAAATAAATATTTAGTGAATTGAAAAAGGAAGGAATATCAATGGGGGTTGGGCTGAGTGGTAAGTAGTTCGGTGTCGCTTAAGGAGGTCTCGAGTTCGAGACCTCACGTACGCAGACACCCCCCTGGGAGCCTCACCCGCCATTGCCAGGCGTGCGACCCGGGGCGACCAACGGATTAGTCAAGTATGGTTGGCTGAAAGATGTCATCTCACCGCTGGTGGGATCTGCTTGAATATTATGGCTGGCGATAAAAAAAAAAAAAAAAAAAGAAGGAATAGCTGTGGGCTGCAGCCGCTGGGAAAGGATAAGAGGAAATTGATAGACTGAATAACAACGAGGATGGGGCGCCACGTACTTGGTCCACTCCCTGGACCTGCCATTCCATGCCACGCAGCCCGATGCTCCATTATTCTTTTTCTTTTCTAATATTTAATTACAAGGTGTAGTGTTATTTTATAAAATTACTAGCCAACCACCGTACTCCATATACTGTGAATATTATTCAGTCAAAATTTTATTATGAGGTTGATAAAATATTTATATTTGAAATACTGGAACCTCTCGGATTGCAATTATTATCTACTTTATCCTTATCAAATATAATAGTATCATATTTTTAATAATAATAATAATAACAGTTCACCAACGAAGGTTGGCGCAAGTGGAAGGGGCTTGTGTCGCTTAAGCAGAGGTGCCGGGTTCGAGCCCCTGTGAACGCAGCAGACCTTCTTGGGAGGGGTCCCCGGAAAACCGCCCGACAGTACCCCGAATCCGGATTAGTCGGCCAGCCTTCGGGTACCGGACACCGGGTGGGAAACCAAAAAAAATAATAATAATAATAATAACAGTTCAAAAATTTTATGATAACTAAATTTTCACGGTAATATTAATATTTTTGATCGGGAGTCAGATGCCTGTAGTGATGGTCTGTGTAATTTCCCTTCAATGGTTGTGCTGCGGCTCAATTAAGCAACTTACAATCACAACATATATTAGAAAAATTTAATGATTTATAATCATTTCTTATGGATAGTAGAAGTTCCTTTCAAAATAAAGGAAGTGTAAGGGTGTAAATGAGCCAAGTATAGTCGGTCCTACTTTACCGGGCTCAAGCTAGGCTAGTTTAGCAATTTGTGAGTTCGAGACATGATATGAATTAAAACATACCCTTTTGATCCCTGAAACAAAGGTATCCGAGCGTTTTTGCGCTCGATTAGGGGGTTGCGCCTTCCTCGAGGTCCTATATTTATAGCGGGGATGAGCCGGGTAGATTTCCATAACAGCATTCCTGAGGATTGAACCCTAAACTTGACCTGAAAAGTTGACACTTAGTTACCAGCGAGTCCAACCCATAGAGATGAGCTAAGGCAAACCTAATATTGTAAGTTCGAACTCGACTTGTAATAAAAAAGACCTGATAATGATAAATATCGGGAGGGTATGTCGATTGTCAATGGCAAGCAGGATTGAGGACGACAAGGAGAAGAGTTGATTGAGATTGAGACTTTTTAAGTGAGAAGGAAGGAGAAAAAAAAAAATCTAATTGCAAATGGAAAGAGTAAGGTGACATACTTTATATTTTTATTTTTCTAAAATAATAATAATAATAGTAATAATAATAATAATAATTTTTTATATAAAAATAAAAAATTATTTAAACTCACGAGTTTCTCTAACAAAATATTATTTGACCTGATTTGACTCATTTAATTTGTGAGTTTGAGCTTGACTTGGCTCAAACTCAATAAGATCAAGTTAAATTCGAACTTTGATGGGCAGATTCGAACGGCTCGTGAATTGTCTCGTGTCAGCTGCCCCTGGACAAGTATTATGATTTCAAGAAAAGGCTGGATTATAGGTTTAGGTTCGCATAAAATTTACTATTACTAGATTTGAACATGACTAAATAAAACGTAGAACAAGCAGAAGAATTTTTTCTTTTTTTACAACCACCTAGATAAAATTAATATTAATAGATTTCTCCTTTTACTTATTTTCACCAAGCGTACGGATAACTGAGAACATTAAAAAAAAAAAAAAAAAAAAAAAGCATGTGCCTTAATTAATTTATTTGCTCGGACATACATATTCATAGGGTGCTGTCACCAAATATGCCAACATTGTTATTTCAAATCATCGAGATCGGGAATATGGAGCACTCAACCATGCGTTTAAATATTTGGTAATTAGGGGGAACTTGGACAACTTGCTGTACTAATTTATTTTATTAAAAATCATTGCTTTGGTTAAAAGAGGATCGGTTGAAGTGGTATGACACCTCTTACTCTTAAATAAGGTTTCGAGTTCGAGTCTTGTAAGTGGAGAGAATTCTCCTTGAGATAGCTTTATCCGCTAGTAGGCCCTCCCATCTCGAACTGGATTAGTAAGGGCCTGTTAGATTTTTAGATATCAGTGATTCAAATAAAAAAAAGATTGCTTTTAACTGAAAAATTAATCTCAACCATGTGCATATAATCGAACTATTTTTTTTAAAGCCCGTGCATTAAAGGGAAATTACAAGGTACAAAGTCGAGGTATAAATACCCTTACAATATCAGTAAATAGAAGCGATTAAACTACCAAGAGAAGAGTGTTGAAAAAGATTACGGGTATACCATGGTATGGTTTAGACCCTGGCCAAGGAGCCCGACCACGGGACATTAGATATGGGGAGAGTAATCACATCCTTAATTCTAGACCATACCAATTGCACGAGAGAGGAGACATATGACATATTTGTAAGGCTGGATGAGTTCACCACGAGTGGGTATTGCATCTCACGGACATATCACATGATAGTACTGATGTGATGTCACAAATCTATAAAATTCATACATTTAAGGTTTTTTCTATAATTCCTTAAAAGACCTTAAAAATAATTAATTATGTTAGTTTGTGACATTATATCAGTACTGTCACGTAGTATACTAATTCATTTCTGGACTTTCTCGTTCACCAATACTTTCAAATTTCATATAATATATTTGAGAGCTGTGATATGACAATGTCTCAGGCACATGCGTATTATCTATCCATACTCTCTTATGAAAATTCAAGAGGGTACCGGTTTCATCTTCACTTTCTCATATAATACACTGAGACACAAATTTTGATTTTTTTTTGTGTCTACCATAAAATTTAATTTTTAATAGTGATAAAGTTAAAAAAAAATATGGATACTATATTTATCTACTTTTTATCCAATATCATTTTTCTCTTCCTTTTTATCTTATTTCACAACTTTTTTTCATAAATATATTACTTTTTTTATATTAGATTTACCGTAAAATTACATACTAAAAACTTAATTGTAATTAAGACTCTATTTTATTATTTATGTGCTCGTTTTTAAATTAAATTTATTAAATAATAAAATTCGTGTGTATGATTGATGGACTCTTCCCACGGGATATTCGAGCGGCTGCGGCGATATTGACTCCTATTTTGTCATCAATAGGAAATGTCGGAAAATGATGGGCCTCTAGATAGATGAACTGGTCGGGATTCTCAGCTTCGTCGTGCTAGCATGGAGTTGACCAATCTTCCATGGAATTAAAACTGAGACCTTTGAAAAGCTTCCTTCCTCCCATTTGCGTGGAGCAAATTCATTAGGGTCAGCCCCCGATTTAAATGGGCTTCGTGATGCTTCCATGAAACTCAAACCTTTTAATTGCTCATCGTCGAACCTCCATACGCTGCAGAAAAATTGAACACGTAAAGCTAAATAGTTAAAATATTTAACACAGAAATCACTTATGATAGTGGGAAAAAGACTCACTATCATGTGATTTAATGAGACCATGATCACAGGTTCTAATCCTCTCTGCACAGTATATGTTAGAAGGAGCTCTCTGGGCCTCATTATTAGCATATGCGAGTTTCTTGAACTGTACTAGTCTTGCAGTAATATTACATCTCGGGGACTAACATTAGTAATAGTTGTTCAGTTTTTCCTGTGTATTTGCTCGCAGTTGAACATGGAAGTCTGAATATTATGTAACAAGCGTGGCTGGATCGCCATTATTGTTGTCCATCTTTTTTATTAAAAAAAATTTATCTTAAAATAACAAAACATGAATTTAAGTAAGGAATGGATTTTACCGTAGCGGCATAAATCTTGACCAAAAACCAAAGACCTCGGGTTGGAGTCTTACTAGTAAAGGCTCTTGTTTAAGCTACCTCATCTTGGCCATACTCATATCTGTTATATTCTTGCTGGTAATTCTATCAGAAATGATAGTTGGTTTATACTCATATCTATTATATTTTAATTTTTTTTATCATCTGATCAATACATGATCTAATTTTTAACAGTTTCTCTATCCTCATATAATAAAAATATCATGTCAGCAATACAAATACCACATAAGAATGGCAAGACCGCAATTAAACAAAAAATTTTAATGGAGTTAATTTCCTTAAAAAAACACATGATAATTTCTTATACTTTTAAAGGCCATAATAAGATAGAAAATTTTGACAAATTTCATGATTTTTTAATCACTTTACCCTCTTTTTTTTTTTTAACTTGGTCAAATAATTTTTAATTTCTATGTTTTAAATTTATTTTGCTTAAAAGATTTCGCATGAACTTATGGACGTAAAATACTTTAGATGCCTACGATCATCTTACTTTAGTTGGGAATTCTATTCCACCTCTTATAAAGAAAATAATTTAAATCAAAATACAAAATAGCATAGGAGAAGTAATTCATTTTCTTATTACCATTGAATTGGTTTCCTGTCACTATCCATTTCTCATAAATGAAATTCTCAATTTGTAATAGGTTAATGTTTGTCCACAGTTCTACACATTCATTTAATCGTGATAAATTTTGCTCCATTCCTTTGAACAAATAACTGATGAACTAGGAATTAATTGGGATTTAATTGAGTTACATTGCATTTGACATGAAATCAAGAAGTGCCAGATTCAATTCTTATTATTAGACTTTTTGTACCTCTTTATGTTCTTCTTCTTCCCCATGCCTCCTTCTACACTCATACCTCTTCTATAATAGAAAAAGAAAGGTTAATTGATTAAAAAGATGTGGAGAAAATAAGTCCCAAAAAAGTCCCAAAAAACCTCCTCAACTAATCCTTCTGATCTATATGGCATAATATGCGCTCTCTGCTCTCTCTAGAGAAAGTCTTGTATGTAACAAATATATTACGTGATAATATTATATGGTACCACAAACTAATAAGATTCAGTTATTTATTGGGTTATTTTTTATTTTTATAATTTTATTAAAAAATTAAAATGACTAAATCTTATAAGTTCGTAATACCGTGTAAGTATTGTCACGTTGGTATATCTATTACACAAAAGCCTCTTTCCTCCAGCACCATTTAGAATTTGGATGGAGGGAACTGAAAGAGAGGGCAAGATATATTGAGAGTCTCAGAGATTTCAATCCGAGGGACTTAGGCAGCAGAACATCTGATTCTGTGGAGGACCCATAACTGGATTGTCATACCTAACAAGATGACACATATGTGATGTTACATTTTACCAACTTCTAATAACTTAATGGTAACTACCAACTGATTCTCAAATGTCAGTGGCGTATAATTTCACCGAGTAATAGTGTGAAAATCACTTTCAATTGATCCAATATCTTTCGTGTCCAACAGATGTTTATTACAATCTTATTATAAAAATCAAAACTTTATCCCAAAGTTAAAGGTTGTCGAACAGATCAATCTAACTCATTATCACTACCTTTCTTTGTCTCTCTCAATGCTGACATAGATTATTATCTCTTTCTTTAATACTAGGTTTCGTTCAAGCATTGTTAAGTTGCGGCGAATATTAAGATTACTCAAAAAATTTTAACTAGGGTAAAATTTCTTGCATTATAACGTAAGATTGTTATATTTGGAAAAATATGAAGTTGGGTGTGAAGTGATTTGATAAGTATAGCTTAAATAATTGTAAATTTGATTGTAATTCTAGAATTTCATGTCTCATGAATGTGAAAATCTTACTGATCGAATTACAAAATTTTCGATTATGTAATTTCTACGTTACAATAAATTCCAGAAGTTATCACTGTAATCCATTACGTAGAGTTAAGGATTCCAGCATAATGATCAAGTGGGATCGCACCAGCCAAACACCCGGATAAATGTGCCATGGACGTATTGGATGGAAAATGGAGAGAGTGATGACTACAATGAGCTTAGGTTATTCAAAAAGCTAAATAATGTCCGTAAGATCTGCTAGGAAAGTCTGAAGTCGGGTCGGGATTTTTCTTTGGATACATTGTGGTCAGTGTCCGAGCTGAATAACATGCAAGGAAGACAAATCCGGGAGCAGAGGTCCAGATCAGCTCTTCGACGCTCGAGGTAGAGAGATGATTAGAGGAAAGATATTGGGAGTAGATAGAATATGAAGAGGGATGTGCGTGTAAAAATATGAAGATTAAAGAGTTGGAGAGATTGAACCTGGTGAATCATTGAGGAAGATGGTGCATTTAGCCCCGGCCACGGGCCGGTTTGGGCCCGGAACGGGCCCGGTCAAAACCGGCCCGGAATCGTCCTCGAACCGTGAGGGCTAAGGTTCAGGGCCGGTTCCACCTGCCTTTGAAACCGGAACCGCCGGTTCTGAACCTAAACCTGAACCGGCCCGGAACCGTAGGAAAATTAAAAAAAAATAAAATAAAATTCCCCCCAGTCCCGTACCCCCTGCCCCTCCCCTGCCCCCACCCCCTACCCCCCCTAACCCCCTCCCCCCCTGCCCCCCTACGCCACTGCCCCCTTTCCAATTGTTTTTTTGTTTTTTTTTTTTTACCTAATCTAAATAGTTATTATATGATATAAAATATAAATAAGTTCATTGTATAAATCGTTATTTAAATTTTAAAATGTGTAGAGTTGACTAATAA
This sequence comes from Lagerstroemia speciosa, assembly GCA_037672795.1. NCBI lineage: Eukaryota > Viridiplantae > Streptophyta > Magnoliopsida > Myrtales > Lythraceae > Lagerstroemia > Lagerstroemia speciosa. The sequence continues at coordinate 8,620,286 of CM075288.1, forward strand.
TGGTTGTAAAAATTTTATACGTATCAAAAATTTAACTGTGATTTATATAACGAACTCTTTGTTAAATTAAATTTTATTTAATTTTAATACCAGTCGGTTCGGAACCGGACGGAACCGTAATTTTGAACCGGAACGTCCGGTTCCGAACCGTCCCTGAACCTTCGGCCGGTTCCATGCGGCCACGGAACCGGAACCGGCAGTTCCGAACCGGAACCGTCCGGTTCAAGAACCGTGGCCAGGACTAGGTGCATTTATCAAGGGAAGAGGCATGGGAAGTCTGTTCAGTTGCCTTATCCCCTTATCCCACACGTAATTACCTTCGTAACAGTTGATAAGACGGCACGGGTCATATTGTCCGATAGTCAATATCGATCAGTTTAGGTAAAATACTTGAGAGTCGGGTCGAATAATCTCCATGTTGTATGATGATCGCATTGTGATCTTCAAGAATTTTCTATAACATTCATCAATCAAACTATTTTCATTTATTTTATGACGATGGTATGTGCGAGTTTGATTCTGGTCGCATTTTGATGATATATCAAGGATATACTTAAGTTAATTTATTTAATTCACACATATCAAAACGCATCCAATTTCATTTCCGTGCTCAATAATACTCATCGTACGGATAGTGAGTCATGCGCTAGTTTATTTTAAAACAAAACTTGTAACGTAATTTTCCAACATATATTTATATCAGAAATTTAATTTAACTAGAAAACACACGATGTGTAAAAAAAAGTCAAATATTGACAAAGATGGCTTTATATAGTATAGTTGACACCGACCTTCACCTAAGATCAAGAGGCCCTATGTTCAACTCTTTATCGCTGATGTTCTTCGTGCAAAAAAATTTGTTATGTAAGTGAATATTTGTTATGGACTTCCTTTCACGAGCTGGGCTTATCATTTCATGTAGCCCATCAAACTCCATGAGAAAGTCTGCTGGATTTCTTCATGATGTGAGGACCGCTCGAATCCCCATGACTTTTGCTTATAAATTTACCGAGCCCATAGGCCGCGAGCTGCGGATGAGTTTGGAGGGAATAAAGTTTTTCTTATAAAAAAAAATATTATTATTTTCAAAGAGTATTTCCTATGTTATTTAATTATCTACTCCCTAATTTTGTTTATGTTATTAACAATATAGATAAGTTTTCCAACCGCATTTGTCTTCTTTTTTATTTTTTGCATCTACTTTATCATATGATACTAAAAAACATTAATTAAACTGCAATATATGAATAAATTAATATTAATTATTTAAATAATTATTTTAATTTTTATTAATTAAAATAATTTAACTAATATTTTCTAATTATAAGATAGATAGTCCAAGGTTTTTTTTTTTCCAGCTTTTATTGTGTACTTTCTATAATCTGTCACTCAATTGTGCTTTCGCAAAAATCCTAAGGCGGCGGTCGGCTCAAGAACCGTTTGGTGTACCGCCGGTGCCTCCTCTCCCGGGCATAGACGACCCAGAATATCAGCGACAGCATCACGGCCAAAGAGACGACAAAAAGACCGATGTAGATCCACTGGGTGTGCTTCCTGAGTCCCGGGCAGGGGCCGGAGCTGATGCCGGCGAAGGTCTGCCGGATGAAGCTGCAGTCCGTGAGGCCGAGGAGGAACGGCCCGAAATGGTACAGCCCGTAGCTGACGTTCACGGTCGCCGTCATCGCGTTGTAAAGTTCCGGGGTCAAGCGTCCCGTGGTTTTGCAGATTCCGGCCGGCGAGACCTCGCACCTGTAGCTGCTCCACACCTAGTTGGAGGAAGAGAGCATTTCAAAGATGGAAATGGGTTTGTCTTTCTCCGTTTTCTGATTTAACACACGGGTGGAAAATCGTCAAACCGATGGATCCTTGCTACACACTTGAAAACAGTTTTCCAGCTCCTTCACTTCCCGAAACACAAAGAATACGAAAGGATAGAGCATACTAGATTGCGCTATAAAGTAAAGTTGCACTGGAAACCATTTTCTCCGTACAATCAACAAGGAAAGGTCCCCAATTAGGGGTGGTAATGGTTCGATGTTTTTCCAACTGAATTGAACCGTACATCTGGTTCAATTCAGCTTATGAGCTGAAATTTTTTTGGTTTAACTGGTTAGCCTATTTTTAATAAATATAATTTAATCCATAAAATATAACTAGTTTAGTTTAGTTCAAAATTAACCAAACTACACCATTCAAAAAATCATAAAGTATGAATTTTAATTAAAAACTCATCTTTTTCTTTATTTATGATTTAATTAAATTTAAATCAGCTCTATTTGGCTAACAGTAATTAACCAAACTAATCTTATTAAATAATTAACCGATCATCTTCTTAACTAAAAAATTCGAAATGTTGGAGACCAAATTAAGCAGTTCGGTTATTTTTGGTTCAGTTTGGTTCCATTATGGGTTTTTTACATAGAGAGAAGGGGGGAGATCCGTATGGTGTTGGTTTTATGCCTACTTACCTGTGTCGCATTATTGAAGTCCACTTCGCCAGGAGCGCACCGCCGGTCCGTAAGGTCGTCATTGAATGGGTTGCAGAGGCTCGGAACCGGTGGGCCTGACTGGTTCAAGAAGTCCAGGGGCTGAGCCTTAGGGGGAGGGCTGTGGTTTGGGTCGTTCGCCATGGCCACTACCCCGTTGACAACATCTACCAGCCCGTCTACCGTGGTCTTGGAAGACAACAGGATTACCTGGGCAGTCGCATTGTCGACGCACGGGATTATGTCGTCCAGCGCCGTGTGCGCGGTCGGGTTCTGCACCCACTCATCCATTGAAACACACGCATCTGCAATCACACTGGAAACAAAGAAGCCAAACTGAATAGCTTTTTCTGCAATAGAATGAGATCAGACGTCACTTCTTACGAGAAACATAAATGTCTTTCAATGAGAGACAAGTTTCATGTTATTTATCGGGTCGTCGTCAGATGAGACATGGCAAGATTTACGGTTTTGTGAGGATTATAACTCACTTGTGAAGAAGCAAAAATACTCCGCAGATTATGAACGTCAAGGCAACTAGGAACCACCCGAGGATCACCAATCTGCATCGAGTTTCATGGAGATCTTTTAGTTAACGAGTTCACTTTGCCGGATTGAAGCTTTCTTTCCACGGATCATTTCACTTACGTGTATACGAGACATTGCAGTCCGAGCACGGAGAACACTGCAAGAAAGTTTGATTGTGTCAAAGAGTGCTTTAAGCATGCCGGGCACGATGAATGAATTGGATAGCTGTCTTACAGAACCCGAGGAATGCCAAGAACAGCATAACGGCAGCAAGGATGATGAGGGGCAACCTCCTGGAAATTATGAGAAAAGAATCGCGTTCGTTAGCCGGATGTCGAGGAAAGAACAAAGGGAATAACTGAACCGAAATACTCAAAGGGTTAAGAGATCTTACGCTACATCTAACCCATACTGAATCTTTTCCAGGTTGTCGTTAGTCTCGCTGGAAAGAGCACTAGCTGTGGAATTTATCACCGTCGCCACCTTATCGATGCCGTCCCTGATTCTTGGTGCCAGGGAAACAGACCTGACTCCCATGTCCTTTGCAGATTTGAGATAATCTGACAGATTCGCGAGGTTTTCAGCAATAATGTCGACTTGTCCGACGATATAGTCGACGGTGTTGATCAGGCTCCCGTGGAGCTTCTCTTGCCCGGTGTATAGGATAGAGCAACCCACGCTGTGTCAAAGGTAAAAGGAAATCATTCTCTGGCAGCCAAAGGATATGCATTTTTCTTTTCTGCAGATAACAACTTGCCCACCAAGAAATAATCAAATCTTGCAACATCGAACTGCAAAGGTGTCATCTAAATAAAATTGATGCTTCAGGTGATCACTTACATTGCAGCGACTGTGAAAAAGATGAGGAGGATGAGGGAGATCGCATAAGCGGCTCTTGAGTAACCATAAGGCTCTCTCCGACAGCAGCAGTGGCAGAGACAAATGAAGGAGAGGGCTATCCCAAAGAGAACGAACCAAACAGCAGCGGTAACAAAGAATGGAGCAGCTGTGAAAACCACCGACTGCATTGTCATCGGAAAGTACATGTCAGGCTCGGTGATAGACTCGCATGTGCAATTGTGATGCTATGCAAGAAAATTAAGCACCAGCGCAAGGATCTATTTCCTGTATGAAAATAGTTATCTGGTACCATATAAGAAAGCTTTACTGAGTGCATTGACTTGCAATCATAGAGAAGTCTAACACTGGTGAAGATGGAACCTGGGAACATGAACTTTCGTCGAGCAGAAATGGAACCCGGATGGAATGATAGATCAAAACATATGAATGCTTCTGCAGACGACAACCCCAACAAGCAAGTGAAAGCAGTCAAGGAAGAGCTATTCCTAAAACTTAACTGCACAGTGACAACCTAAACCCCTAATAACATATGTCGAGCATTAAATCCCATATCGATTAAATAGAACAGCAGAAGGGAAGAAATCCAGCAACACCCCGAACACAACATGAACCTCATGAATTTGATAGCTTCACAGCAACACTGAAATGCTCTCTTACTTGCATTGAAAGATACGAAGATGAACAAGGGAGATACGACTCACGGCCCAGTAATCAGAATTGCTGATATTCCAACCCCCGGTGTAGACTTTAAAACCGTTTAAAGGGTCGTTTCTTCGGGTCCTCTCGGCCGCCAAAATGAAGGAGGAATTCCCCGCACTTTCATCTGCTGCAAGAAGATGCCTCCTGGGCTGCTCCCATTGAGCCAACTCGCCCTCGCCATTTTCTGAAACAAAACATAAATATATACTCACATACAAATAATCTCCATTTGCACGAATGAATAAGAAAACTTTTCAAAACAAAACGAATAAGAGATGGAGCAGCAAGCGTCAAAGTGCCGGCAAAAACCCAAAAACTCCTGGAATGGGGACAGGCAAATCGAGTTTCAGTGATTCCAGACACTCATGAACCAGAAAACAGCGAAAAAGAACATTCATCTGTTTTTTTTTTTTGAATTACCTGGAAATTGTGGAACGTTCTGGGAAGCTTGAAGGTGGGAGATTCTAGTATCAAAAGAGAAGATTGAAGGGACGAAGGAGAGGAGGAGGGAGAGGAGGAGACAGAGGAGCACAGACAATGGCGGGTTTAATCTGAAACGATGGTTCATTGCCTCTCTGTTCTGTCTCATGCTCTGTTTTTCCGTTTTCTTTCTTGACCTCAAAAACAGTAGTCCGGAGGATATTCTCGTTCTTAATGCATGCGCGTGGGAAGGAGGTGGTATGCCCAAAATACCCTTGTTTATAAATTTGTCAAGAGACAGCTTTTCTTTGCCCTTTTTAGGTTACTATTGTCATCAATGTGGTCAAGAAAATATTCGGTAAGTAATATACAATGATTTCGTGGGCTAATTTCATTCCTCTTACATCTTGTCAGGTGTAAAGTTAATACTAAAAAATTATAAAAATTTTATACATTTCAAATTTTAAGAGAGATTTACATAGCGAAATTGTTCTGTATTACGCATTGAGTATTAGCTCCATGAAGAGACATCTCCCTTTTATGCACAAAGTCTCTTACATAACAAAAATTACCATAAAATCGTAACATTTCCGACTTCCAAAATACAAAAAATGTCACCGCATGATCAATCATGTAAGTTTTCAAAGGAATGCTTAAGTACCAAGTATTTAAAAATATTATACCATATTACCAAAGTGCATCAGCGGTAAGGTTAGAGCGTCTCTTCCCTATGAGTAAGATTTTGGATTCGGTTTTTGCGAAAGAAGAGAATTCACCATATGATGTTTTATGGAGATGTTGTCGTTCTGATACGAATCACGCAACAATGCGACGGGTGCTTTAATGAAGTCTCAAAGAACATTTTCATAACACGTTCAAATGTACAGAATTATGACCTGTTAACCTACAATGAAATAAGAACTTGGTATATAAAACGTCATAATTAACTATGGGTGGATTCATCAATTTTTTTTTTTATAATGAGGAAATGCATCTTAAAGATTTTTTATTCATCCACTTCATATTTTTTTAACAAAAAACTCCAAAAAATCTAAATAGCTAGAACAAAAATTCACATTTTTATTGAACAAAACCATTTGCATCATAGGTTTGAATATTATTAGATTCAGAGAAATGTTGAAATTATTAAAAAATTGAATAATGATAACATTTTCCTTTTTTATGCTAGGTATGATAAAATTTTATTAAAAGACATGTCGAAATGCAACATTATAATATTTGACATATATGTTTAAAATGGACTTAATAAATTTTTTGAAAATTTTATATCTTTTTAATATGTGACCCAATGTTAGTTTAAAAACTTATAGGGGTATTATTATTTGATGAAAATGAATCTTATATTGGAAAATAATAAAATATTGGTATATAAGAAGAATTAAATATTAATAGATTTTTAGGTGTTATGGTTTAAATCTCTTTTAAAATCAGTACAAATTTCACGTAGTGTCAGGACTAGCTATCATATGTGCTCACACTTTACTAGATCTGAGTGTGGAATTCATGTCCAGTAAGCTTGAGATCGAAAGAGAAATGACTGACTCATGGTTAATTGTCAAATCGAGAGCATAACTCACGGAATTAAACTTAAGACAAAAAGAAAAATGTCTTACTCATGGTCAGTAAATTGAGTATGGAAAAATCCGGCTCAGGGTAAATTATTGAAAGTGTATGCCATATTGTCACGTGAGATCAGCGGCGAGGAATGAGTTCCTAATTAGAAAGATGACACAAATAAGTCTAATAGATAAGAAGATTTAGATACCAGTACATATGAATTTATCCTTTTCAGTAGATATGGTTCTAATATTTTATAAGTCCGGTGAAAAGGTGAAAAGTTTACATTATTTCGATACAAGTCACCTGAATAATGTGACTGAACATTCATTCCATTAGTGTCTCCAAGAGCTTTGTTGCTATACATTTGAGTGGATGGAAGAACATCCATTAACTATGATGAAATAACCACCTTTTTTTTTTCATTGTACAAGAAGGCCTATAGAAGGAAAATGTTCCACCAGTGAGATAGAATCTAGGACCTCTAAATTATAAGGCGATAACGATACTAACTGTACCAAATCATCTTTCTCAAATGAAATTCTTTTTATGATGAATGCGTCACAACTAATTAAGTCCGGCATGAATATTACGGAAAATTTTATCTGGTTTGAATAGCTTTTCAATGAAACAAAGAGGAAAAAAAAAAAAACCTCCATTGAATGAAACATTAAATTCGTCAAACACCTTTCATAGCCCGTTAAATAGGCTTATTTTGTCAGATTTGCAATATTTTGAGTTTCTAAATTGGCATATGTGTATTTGGAAACTACGAGTAGAAAAATCTGGATATTACTTCGTAGCAAAGTTTAGAATCTAAATTCAATTTTCTAACTTAAAATGGAAATTTAATCTTTATCATATTCAAAAGAAATACATAAGGAATTATTATATTAAAAATTTTTAACTTATACTCCTTGTACTCTTTTAAGCTTTCCTATTTTTTTTTTATATTTGTACTACTGATATTCAAAAATCCAACGTACTCTGACTAATCTAGTCTAATCCAGGTGGGCTTGCTAGAGGGTAAAACTCTTATAAGATGAATTTTCTTTATTCACAAGACTCGAACCAGAACATACTTAAGAAGAATAGGTGTTGCACTATCTCAACCAATTCACGTTAATAAGCTTTTATTCATTTCATTTCTTAGTGAATATGTAATTTTTAAGTTGTGAGGATCATTTTGCACCGATCTGAAAGCAACTTTAATAATATCGACCTATTTTAGTTGATAACTACTTATCCTACCTCACCACGTTAATGTGAGGCAGCATCATTTAAAATTTTCTATCAGTGTATGCTAGTTAAGAAATAAAAGATCTTGACAACTCTATTAGACAACAATTCTTCGCAACCAATGGAAAATTACGAAAACGGACTTAAACAAATTGTTAACATTTTTTTATATATATTTTAATTGAAAATTAAATTTTGAACATGGAAAAGAGAAGTGGGAAATGAAAATTGAAAAAGAAAATTGTGAAATATTCACATGGCTGACATTAGGTTGAGCTCATGTCCAACCCAAAAGTTCAAACTGATAGATTTGTAGTACCCACTCTTTTATAAATCAAAATTGATTTTATTTATTGTTCGATGTGGAATAATTCATTCTCAACACCAGTCCTTACATGACAACATATTCACACTTGATACATGTCTTTAAACATTCACACTCAACAATTGATCTCGAGCTAGATATTTTTGTTCTATACTCGGGCGGGAGAGGAGGGAGGAATTGACCCGAAGTCGGATATTTTTCTTTCAGTTTTGGGATTAATGGGCCACGAGTTTTACACTTGCGCACAACGTGGTATGTGCTCACATGACTGGCTTTGATACTAATGGGTTGATCAGATCTGGATATCCTATATTTTTCATAATATCTGGACCTTATCCTATTTAACACCGGTTCCTAAAATTTTGAACCGAACCTTACCCTATTAGTTTAAGAATTGGACCCTACCCAGAATCTATATTATACCACCAGTTTCGGGTACTTGTTTGGAACTTGGTCTTCCATTAATAAATAAAAATAAAAATTTAAAATCGATTAATGAATAATTGTTTAATAATTTTCTTACTTGACATGTCCGAAAAATGTTAAAAATATTTAATTAAATACAATAGGAGAGGTGTTTTGTGATCGGTAAAACTCTTACCCTTTGTTTGGATTGAGGGATTCGGAGGGGAAGGATTCGAAGGGATTCGGAGGGATTCGGAGGGGAGGGGAGGGGAGGGATTTGGAGGGATAACTTATCCCTCCAAATCCCTTATTTGAATATTATTATTAGAGAAGAGATTTGAAGAGATAAAAAAGTTAATTTTATTTTTTTACCCTTTTATGTTTAAATATTATTTTAAAGATTTTCTAATATTTGTAGTCATATTTCTCATGATGTTTGTTCTTGCAAAGTTTTTAACTGAATAATACATAAAACAATACCGGTAAAAATATTTTTTGAAGAATATGATTGTAAGAAGGAACCGAGTAAAAAACATGTTCGGCAGCAAACCTGAGTTGGATGTAGCTGAGCAAAGGCGGGATGACGTGTCGGGCAACAACAGAGAATCAGCCGAGCAGGAGAAAGGCCTGCGGGATATGGATTGGTGATGGTTGATCAGGGAAGGTAGCAGACATGCGTTATTAATGAGAAATATAACGTTGGTTTTTTTAAGAAGCTAATGGATATTTTTGTCTGGAAATTTTTTATCCCTTCAAATTCCCTCGAATTGGAGGAATTACAAAATTGAGTATCAAAGGGATTTGGAGGGATTATGAATCCCTTCAAATCCCTCTTAAAAAATTAGCTAAATAAGGGATTCTGTTATCCCTCCAAATCCTTCCCCTCCAAATCCCCCCAAATTCCCCTATCCAAACAAAGGGTTATGGCAAAAGAATGAAGATTATTAGATGATAAAAACTAAGAAAATGATGAGTTTCAGGAGATACTGAGAATTTGAACATGTAAATAAATTGATAGAATAAAATATTAAGAGAAAAGGTTATAGTTTCATGTTTTATATTTAGTAAAAAACAAATATATATTGTTTGGTTCCAAGTACCGGTTCCGGGTATCACCTTTAATGGAACCGGAACTGGAATTGGAATATATTTTAACCGGTTCCTCATTTTTCTACTTGGAACCTATCCTATTCTCACGAGAACCGGTTCCGGGTTTACCCGATGCCCGTGCACACCCCTAGATACCATAATATAATTAGAAGTCACCACAACCTTTTATTCTAAAAGGTTAACTTCAAATAATAGTATGATTTATTATTTATTATTTAATATTTCTCATCACGTGTAGACTCCATTAATTTTGAAGGCCATTGCGTGGAATTAATTAATTAGTCGCCATTAGTTTACAGCTCGGTGGACATGTAATCATCTTCTCCCGTTTATATTAGAATCAATGCGGGTAAGCAAATCTTGGTTGGCAACTTTTAACTACAAGGACGTGTTACTTGCTGGTACCTTGTTTTCAATGCATTTAATATTGATTGCCAAATCGGTCGATGATATTAGTTGTTACGCGACGTTTCCTTCGAATGAATATGTATGTAGGTCTCGCGTATGACTGCACTTGGAGGAGGATGACTGAAGCGGACAACCTTCATGCAAAAATTAAATTTTGGATATTAATTTATGATACTTTATGGGAGAAGTAAGTAATTTGGTCCTTTTTTTCTTCTATTTTAAAACTACCATTCATCGTAATTTAGTTTATATGATAGTTCTAAACCCTTTCAGTATCATTTCAGTTTTTTCGAAACAATTACTTTGCGCAACATGTTTTTTTTTTTCGTATGATTGTTTTATCTTACTCATTCATCCCTACGTTTTCTTCCAGGCGGTTTGTTTTTTAAAATTGTGTATTTATCTTTTCACAAACACAATTATGTGAAGTTATTTGTTTATGAGAAGTCATTTTAGAACCATATTTTAGTATGTTTTATTATTCGAAGAGCTTTGGTTGTGGGAATAGAGGCAGTTCGATTGATCTGTTCAATTCACGCATAACAATATTTTATATTTTTCAGTTAGATTCGATGATCTTCATTGTTGTATCACCGATCATTTGCTAGTTTACGTTTAAGAAAATAATTGAATAAAGTTTGTGGTACAATTATTAAAAACAAGAAAGAATAATGGCCATGACACTTGTCAAAGGGCCAAGTAAACTCGTTCAAAAAGATTTTCCATTAACATAAATAAAACTAAGCATTTAATTTCAATTAGTAGATTGTAATTTGCGCGGTCCTTAAAGAATTCCTTCGATCTCCGGAGCACATTACCTCTGATAATTGATGATTATATTAGGAGAATTTTGGCTATATTTGTTAAGGGAGAAGCCTAAGGCCAGACAATTTACAGTCGCTTTCTACAATCTGATTTCACTCAGTCCCCAAAATTACCTGACCAGGACAACATGGTGGCCGAGGAAGGTACCATGACAAGCTCTTTCCAGAGATTAGGTATTAAAAATGACTATTGATCTGAGTCTAAAAGTTCCTAACGCTGGTTAATTTCTTTTATTCCCTTGAAGGCTCGCAATACCTCTTTTTGCAATTTAGTACTTATTGATCACAACACCCAAAACCTTCAGTAACTTTGAAATTTTCGTCCATGGAAACTAGGCCAGGTCCATGACCATTTCAAAATGTTTCATTTCACAGCCGGATAAATTCTTTTTTTTTTTTTTTGTACAAATGAGCATATTGGCCTAAAAGGGTAGAAGGAAAAAAGAATAAATGGGCGAAAAATTTTATTGGTGGGATTGAACCCATGCCATATAATTCATAAGGTGATAATGGTACCAACTATATAAAAACATCTTTATGATAGTCCAGTAAATTCTTCAAGGTAGATCTCCAAATCTTTGTTGGCCTTCTTCCAAATGGTTGGTCCTATGTTGTAAAAATCATCTTTTCAGTTATAAAGAAGTTCGTGAATAGAAAAAAAAAAAAAAGAAGGTATAACGGAGATTGCATCAAAGGGCATGTAGAGTTCTACCGGCAAAAATAAAATGTAGGACTTGCTAATTGTAAGTCGAGTACAATATAGCTGCACCAAATACCCTTTCTTGTTAGAATGGCTATCTTGACATAGCCCAACGAATAAAATTAGATGTTCGTTAAAATTTGAGAGGTGTCGGTCAAACAAATTACATATATTACCACTACAACTGCGACTGGGATTTCACGTGCTCTCTCCCCCTCACTCGTAATGTTTTTTTTTGAAAATCTTATCAGAATTATTGAAGGATGGGTCACTAATTCATATTCTTAGGGTGATAAACTGGATTTAACGTAGTCGCATAAGTCATCGATTCAAAACTAAGGGATTTAGATTCGATCCCGTCCTGCTAACCGTCCCATGATTCTTAATTACACATCTCTTAATCCCCCGTGGGTTCTTGGGCTATTGTAACTGGAAAGAAGGAAGTTTTAAATTCGAATAAGGTTGATTCGTTAAAGATTGAAAGTTACATAATCAAAATTTTTGTACATTATCCATCTCCTTAAACCTCATAAGTCTGAGCATTGGCTAGTCAAAGCCCTAATTTAAATTAACTAAAACATTCCAAAGGTCCATTCACCCTGATGAAGTTATTCCTTGAATTTGCTTATTATATAGCAGCAAAAATTCTTATCAATATAGTAAACTGAACAATATTTAGCTAGTTTCTAAGTTGAAACCAAAAGAATTAGTTGTTAATTCATATGCAAATGATACTTTCTTTTCGAGCAAGTAAGATCCGGTATCTAGGAATTGAACGAACTATTGAGTAATACAAGCTCTCGAGTTAGATTGATCCATCAAATAATATTATAATTTTTTTATTTACAAAATTTGAATTTAATATCTAACTTAAAGGAAAGTAGTAGTTGTAAAATCACTTTGCCAAGTCGTGCTGGATATGCTTTGTTCCATGGGAAACATCATCTCTCTTCTGTAAATACGCCACCTGGCGTTTTGCTGCTTAACAGATAGACCTGGGCCAGGTCTTTACCAGTGACAACTAACATATATGTTCCCCACGAAACCTAGTTCATTCAGTCTCCATGGATTAAAAGATGTAGTTCTGTATTTCTGTTGTATAGATTTCGCAATAGTCAGCCTGGATGATTATTGAATTCGTCTTGAGATCGACCAGTGCTACAGAATTTGAATTTTCTCCTTGCCAGCGATGTATAATCAAAATGATCGATTGTGTGTATTAAGCCTAATGTACTACTTAAATATTTTGCTTAAATGTATGGGTTTATAACTTTATGTACCATATTATGGTTAAGCCCCTTATAATAGTCTACAATTTTCTTCATGTTATGCCCTCTTTTTCGATATGTACGTATGGCATTGGATATTTAAAAGTTAAATTAATTCCTAACTAATATTTGTTCAATTCGAGTTCATGTGAATCACAATGAGATAAGACTCCCTATATTATTGATTTTCTTTTATTTACAAGATTTAAACATGAAATCTTACTTAGAAAATATGGATCCATCAACTAATGCACATTCATCTTTTGTTCTTTTTATTCCTTTTTATTCGCGTATAAATCTTACTGATCTACATCAAAATATTTACGTGGTAAAAATGTCTTAAACATACAACGTCTCTGTTAATGACTGTCTTAAGAAAACAAAAACTATATATAAACATTTTAAATCTTAAATGTGTGTATAAACACATAAACATATAAACGCATATATGTATGCATATACACACATATGTACGCAGGTATGTAACGACTGTATATGAAATTGTCCTTGGAAAATGCTTCGAAGATTAATATCAAATGATTGTGCGTTCGATCACTTGTGCGGAAACCATCAAAGAACAGTCTGGTAATTAGGTGAAAAATGTAAAACCCAAGAAAATTGTATAACTCGGTAACTCGGAGTTCGGGAAAAAAAATCACGTGATGCCATTAAGACAAGCCCCCCCTACAAATTGATTAATTTTCTTCATACGCGGGAGAGTACATAATTTACTAATCAGTCAAAGCATCAACTTTAGGATTGAATTTTAAAGAAAGTCAGAAATTCATTATGATTAGAGATAGAGAGTTTGGTACATTACATCCTTCCCAATATAAGATTCAGATTAATTATACATTCGATTATCATTAGCAGAACTCTTTGTATCCCCTTCTCGATATTAGATTAAGATTAATTATATATTCGATTGTTATTAGTATAACTCTTTATATCCCCCTCGATATAAGATTAAGATTAATTCTACATTCAATTATCATTGATAGAACTCTTCTATCCCCTTATTTTCCTATAAGTCCGATACCTCTAAACCGATGAACCTCCTTTTTAGCCCGAAAATGATATTGACGGTGATATTCATCATCTTCGTTCTATTCTTTTTCTTGTTTTTGCTAAATTTTAACAAAGGGGTGATCTATGGGGAGTTCCTTTCCTTCTACTCATATAGCTTGTCGCCATGTCGTCCTCATCGGGCGACATCTTGCTAGCCGACCTAGAGCACCCGTAGAGCCCACTCCTCTTCTTCCTAACAAACGTATCAATGTTGCCGATCGTGTTTTTGATATCCGACCCGGATGATCCCGACGAGCAGCACATCACTGGCTCGTCAGAGTCCATGACTGTCGAGTTTGGGGTCGTCTCCTCGTCCCCGGAATACATGTCTTGTGGGAACAAGAAATCAGGCCCAAGTTGTAGTGCCTTGCAGGTCCTTAAGTACAGGGAAAGGTCCTCCTTGTATTTCAGTAAATAGTTCACCTAAGGAAGACAAAGGAAGTCACTTCATCATTAAAAAGGAAATTAGAACTAAATTCAAAGCAGAGCTCTTTCTCTTTCCTAGCATTTGTGCAAGATCACGGCATTTATAACTGACAAGCCCCGAATTGCGTATTAACCAGACGTAAATTAAGATAACATATTGAGTGCGATTAACTCAATAGGCGAAAAACTGTGAATTCAGCAGCTCACTGAATTAATTGATAGATCAGACATTAGCTGAATGAAAACAACATGTTTACACATTTATGAAAAGAATTTCTGGGGTTTCCTGGCAAATTTTTATGGAGTTCTTAGAAGAAATTACTTATATGATCAGACTTGAGGCGAAAATTAAAGAACAAATCAGTGGATAAAAATCATTTCACAGGCGAACGATCGATGTGAATTTCGATTTACCTTGCATCCTAAAGAGCAATGGATAAAGGGTTCTTGGAGGCTTCTATCACAGGAAGTGCAATAGTTAGCTGATCCTTTGAATTGTCGGTTCTGCGGTCTCTTCTTGATGAACACCACTTTGGCACTGTTGATCGTGTATGCCTGATAATAAACAGGAATTAAGACTGATAATCAGTGGGATGGGGAAGGGCAAGATCGAAGACTAGTAAGGCAGTAGCGCCAGGTATATATATGGACCTGGACGCTAGAGCAGTCGATGAGCTTCTGGAGATCTTCGAGCTGGACCACATTGTGGTAGACATAATGCCGGATTTGGAGAAGCCGGTGGGACCGATGGCTCGGGATGCAGTGGGGGCAGATACTGGTGCAACAGTCCAGGCAGCAAACGTTCTTCTCGTTCTTCTTTGCATTCTCATGGTACGGGCAAGCCGCGAAGAAGCTTTGCGTGTAGAGTGCATCCAACCATGCGGGGACGACGTTCTGGAAACCCTAGAAGAAGAGATCAGAAATCCTAGATCATCATAACCATCAACTCAACGAGCCTTATGGCCCTCAACATAAGGAGTTCTAGAGAGAGAGAAGAGAGCTACCATTGTTCTCGATGTGAAGATACCCAATGGTGGAAGAGAAGGAAGATGGGGTGAAGTGATAAGATCAGAGGGTATTTATGGAGGTATCACAAGGGTGGAAAGGTTGAATATTAATTCCTTGGACCGTGACACTAACTGAGTTATGGTGGATTGGACTTATTGGGAAAGGAGTGCAGTCACGACATGACTACTTCCCACAACCTAGTTGTTGTATGTATATAGTTATACATGGTGAATGTTTTGTCTATATGCCTCTTTTATTGTACCAATGTCTCTGTATATCCTCTTTCTTTACGTGACATATATACGTGATACCATATTTCATTAAAAGGGATGATATGAATGTTTGGAAATTTAAATCAATTAAAAATATTAAAAGATAATAACTTGTGATATCACATGGATGTATCACATCAACAAACAAGAATCGATAAAGACGTCGTTAGAGTCACATTATTGTGATTAGTTAATAGTTCATTATGAAGTGTACCAAGCAATATTATAGGATTAATGTATTACGACCAATTTAATCCATTTAAAACATTAATTTTGGTTAAGGTGAAAAAAAAGTCAAACCATATGCATTGTACTGTTTTTTCTCTTTTTAATTTATTCAATTTTCTAAAAAATGCACACCGTTATATTATGTGTACGTGACATCACGTGTCTCCACTATATCAATTACTAGATGATAGAAGGAGATTTCATTAATATCACCTGATCGTCGGTTAATGGTTCGCTATAGAATGCACTCAACTGTATGACAAAATTAACATTTTAGGAATAGCTTAGCTTAAATAAAATATATAGAATTCAATATACAAAAATTGAAAAATACATAAGATTTTTGCTACAATTTTTTCATTATCATAATATAAAGTTGACCACCATAAAAAAAACAAATAAGACAGGAAAATAGACATTTTCCTCATCTCCTTGGCTTAGCAGCTGTACAAAGTCGCACTATAATACTGCAATGGAACTCTAGCTTAATGAAATATGCCTACAAAGACTTTAAAAGGGGAGCTAACCCTCGATCTGCAATGTGCATATATGAAGAAAATCTGAAATGATCATACCTTACAATAATAAGATAAGGAAGAACTAGGTTTGATTATTAATAGTTAACGTATTTGTTCCATTGATTAACACTGGTTTTCTCGTTTATTGCAATTTGATTGGTATTTTCTCACTTTACGAGGTAAAATAAAAATATCTAAGAATTTCTTGCATTATTAGGTTTTAGACTTTGGAGTGCCAACTTTTTTCATATTTACAATAAAAATAAGAAACCTTAATTGTTATTAATTTTGCAACTAAAGCTAAATTATTATTAATTTTCATTAATAATTATCATAATTAATAATTATATAGCTTAATTATTATTGTTTATATGTGAAGTGTTTGGAAGTGGAGGGCACTCAGTAGTCAAAGATCCTCAAGTAATCAGAGGTAAAGAAAGGAAGCTTTTTTTTTTAAAAAGAAAATTCGACTGAATATAGGGTGATTATTGATGATTATCAGTCATTCATTATTATAAATAAATTAGACTCTGACCTACATTATGCATAGAATTATCAATTGTGCAGTCAATTATAAAAATTCTCATATCCTCATATTGATTTTTTGATAATATTCTTAATTTTTATAAGAGTGTAATTAGTGCTGGCCACGGGCCGGTTTGGGCCCTGAACCGGACCGGAATTGGCCCGTTCAAAACCGGCTCGGAACCGGCCAAAACTCGAACCGGCCCGGAACCGCCCTTGAACCGTGAGGGCTAAGGTTCAGGGCCGGTTTCAGCTGCCTTAGAAACCGAAACCGTCGGTTCAGAACCGAAACCTGAACGGGCCCGGAACCGGCGGTTCCAAACCGGAGCCATAGAGAAATAAAAAAAAAAAGAATTTGCCTAACCCCCAGCTGGCAGGGGTCTGAACCGCAGGTTTCGGGTCGCCGGTTTGGAACAGGATGGAACCGCGGTTAGGAACCGGAACTGTTCGGCTCCGAACCGCCCCTGAACCTTCCTTTTGGAAGGTTCAGGGCCGGTTCCAGGGGGCCAAGGAACCGGAACCTCCGGTTCCTGAACCGTGGCCAGGGCTGAGTGTAATAAGTAAATGAAAATAGAAAATAAAAAATAAAAAAGTGTAGTACGAATGATTGCCCAGAGAAAAAGAATTTTCCTCGTACAAGGCAACATGTCATCAATTTAATTATTCATCCATGATCCAACCGGCAAACTATTGTTGCAAATTAAACAATTTTTTCTATAGTTAGTGCTAGAGATTCTGGTGATGGGTTAAAATTGCTTTATTATAGAAATAAGAAGAAGATGGTTTAAAAAATCTTAAATGGTTCTATCTCACAATGATGTGGTAAGAAAGAATCAATCAAATTGTTTTGATCAGTATTAATTATGGTAACTGCTCGAGTAATTAACACTAATTTATTCATTCAGCTTGTTTTGATTGGTGCTTTATTACGTTAAGTGGAGAGGTAAGTTTACCTAAGAATTTCTCGAAGATTGTTGCTTGATCATAATTATCCTTGCCAGGTTTTCCTGCTGAGTTCTTTCATGAGACTTGGTTTGCTGTGGGTGATTCTACTGTAGCTGCGGTGAAGCATTTCTTTACTACAGGACAATTGGCAAGGAAAGTAAATTCCACTAGCATCATCCTTGTGCCCAAAAGGGAGAACAATCAAATGATACACAATTACAGACCCATCTCCTGCTACAACATGATATATAAATGTATAGCCAAGGTACTTGCTTGACGCCTAACCCATGTTCTGCCACATTTAATCAAATGGAATCAGTCCACTTTTGTTCAGGGGAGGCGAATCTCAGACAATATATTATTAGCCCACGAACTCGTGAAGAATTATCAAAGGAAAGGGCTATCACCAAGAGGTGTGGTCAAAATCGATCTTCAAAAGGCATTTGACTTAGTGAACTGGTAGTTTATACTGAATCTCCTCCGGGCAAGGGGCTTTCCATTGAAATTCATAGATTGGATTAGAGGTAGCATCACATCGACTTGGTTTTCAATATCTTGCAATGGGTATTTAACTGGCTATTTCAAGGGTAGAGACAAGGGGATCCCCTCCCCCCATATCTATTATGTTATCTATGGATATTCTGTCTTAAATGCTTGACGAAGCTGCAGAAATGGGACAACTCAGGTACCATCTGAAATGCAAGGGACTTAAGTTAACACATAATTGCTTTGCAGATGATCTTCTGGTCTTCACAGACTGCTTAGTAAAACCTTTTCTATCTCTCTGTTTAGTACTTGATACATTTTACCGCATAGCAAGCATTAAGTTGGATGTTAATAAAATAGAATTCTTCTACTCCAGTATTTCTGAGACACAAATAAGGGAGATGGAGCTCTGTTTGGGTTTCAAAAGAGGCAATCTGCCGGTGCGCTAGCTAGGAGTCCCTCTTTTTTCCACTAGATTATCTGCAGTGGATTGTAATGCTTAGTCAGCAAAATCACAAGCCACATCTCCAGCGGGACATCCAAATGCCTATCCTTTGCTTAGAGGTTACAACTTATCTCATCTATCTTATACAGCATGACAAACTACTAGATGTCTCATTTTATTCTCTCGAAAACAATTCTGAGCCGAGTACAACAACTTTGTAGCCATTCCTATGGAAAGGTGATATTACAAATGCAAAAGGGGCAAGGGTTAGATGGAATGAGTTATGTTCTCCAAAGAATGAAGGAGGCTCGGGTCTACAAAACATTGAACTATGGAACAAAACTTGCATCATGAAGAACTTGTGGCAGCTCTTAACATGCTCTGCCTCTATTTGGGTAGCTTGGGTATGGAAATACTTGCTTAAAGGATGTTCAATATGGACTGCTAAAGCAACAAACACTTTTTGGAGTTGGCGCAAGATCTTGAAATTGCGGGATTTACCAGCTCCGCACGTCAAATGGGAAGTAGGTACCGGTCAGGAAATCTCTTTTTGGTTTGACCATTGGACGAGTTTGGGTCCCCTATCCACTTATTGCCAAGTGGGCATTGCTTGCTTCCCTCCCTTGGTCCCTGAAGTACTGTGGTTGAAGTCCTCACCTCAAGATCATGGTTTGGCCACGCTCTGGAGACCCCCAAGCTGCCACCATTATTGCATATATCAACTCACATATAATTCTGATAAGGACTGATCGAGCATTGTGGGAAGGGAGGAGAAATTTCACTCTAGCTCAAGCTTATAAGGACTTAAGATGTATAAGGAATCGAGTACCATGACATCATGTGATCTGGTTTCAAGGGCATGTACCGAAGTTCTCCTTTATGTCCTGATTGGTGATCTCAGACAAGTTACCTACCAAGTCCAGAATCCATGGGAGTAAATATCCTGAACATGCTATGTGTGTTTTGTGTAGAAATTGACGAGTCAAGGTCACACATTTTCTTCTCTTGCCCAGTTATTGTTGCTATATGGGCTACTCTTTTACACAAAATGCAACTATCTCGGAATTCAGGATGTTGGGCTACTGAACTAGAGGTGGCTATGTCTTGGAAGGGACAATCCCTGTACTCAGTTCTCTATCGTCTCCTTTGGACAACTCACATCTATATCATTTGGTCGGAAAGAAATAAGAGAATCTTTCGAGGAATTATACAGCGAGAAGACCAAATTATATGTATAATTTTTGAATTAGTTTGATTTAAAGGAACCACTCTACCGAGATTAGGGCATAGGATAGCACACAGCTCCTTAGCATCTCCTCTTAATCTATGAGACATTTTGCAAATTGATTTATATTCATCAAATCAATGAAATGGTTACTTGTTAAAAAAAAAATTATCCTTGCCAGCAATTCTTAATGCTTGAAATGAAGTAGAACCGGAGGAATGGATAGCTTCCGATGAACAAAGTTGCGGAATAAATGATATTTTATCTGATAAATGCATGAAGAAGTGAAAAAAATTAAAGGAGATGAGGATATCAATTAAAAAAAAGAGAGAGATATATTACAGAGGGACCTGCCGAGTGGGTATGGAAAAGATTGTACACGCTCTAAGAGTTGAGATAGGGACCAGTTTTAATGTATTTAAAGATTTGTGAGAGATTCTGTGAACAAAGTTGCTGAAGTCAATGTTGAGAGGACACTAAGGATTTTATACGGGTGAAAGGAGATGCAATATTAAGAGAATTGCAGGGAATGATGAAGAAAATTGTGTGAACAATTAACCGCACGTACGAAGTTAATAAAGTGAATAAATTTATTGAAATTATGAAAATGGTGAAAAGAATTCTTTTTGATATCTTCTATTATTTTATTATAAATTTAATGTGATCGAAGCACATTTTTTAAATTCGAAAACAGTGTTAAAACAAGTTCGAGTTTGTTTAAAATAATTTAAATATAGATTAGATTAAAAAAGAATAGATAACATAAAATTGGAATTAATTAAATAATAGAATTATGGGTGTTCAGGTCCGAGTATCTTATATTTTTTCATTATATCTGGATCCTATCCTATATAAGACAGGTTCTTCACTTTTGGATCCGGACCCTACCCTATTGAATCTTGAGCTCAGACCTTATCCAAAACCTATAAGATGTCACAAGTTTTGAGTACCTCATTGTAATCTGTTTATTATTTATTTTTACCCTAAAATATAGATTACTTCAATATTTTTCATGATTATTATAATTTTATATAATGTTTTGTCATAATAAAATATGTGTAATTTAAGTATATTTGCACTATATTTAAGTAACATTTATTACTTATTTTAAGTTATAATGATACTTTATGCATGAAAAATTCATAAAATATGCATAATTATGTCAAATGAAAGTTTATCGAGTTATGAATTCAACGGTTTTAAACAGTTCGTGAATTGAAGTTCAAATGAGAAAATTATGAGCTATTAAAATTAATAACTCGAATAAGTTAATAGGTTCTGGTTCCTGTTCCAGGTACCCTGTGTGCTGTAACTGGAACAAGAACGGACCGGTTCCTCCATTCACCATCCAAAACCTACCTTATTTTAAATGAAATCTACCTAGAACCTACTCAACATATTAGGTTCCTACCGGTTCCAAATCTACCATGTACCAATGCACACCCCTAATAGAATGAAAGAATGAAAATCGTTTCAACAAAAAACTGTTTTTGAAAGAATAAGATTCGGCCAATATTTAATCAGCCGACAGACCGTAGGTTTGGCGGTTGAGCCGCACGAGCGCTTCTACCCCCCGGACTCAGCCTTTCTCCCGCTTTGCTGCCTGTCACCACATAAACCGCTTTTTCTGAGAATTCTATTTTACTAATTCCTCCCACTCCCACATGTGCCCTTCAATCATAATTTTTTTTTTTTTTTTTATAACAGA
Organism: Lagerstroemia speciosa; assembly: GCA_037672795.1. NCBI lineage: Eukaryota > Viridiplantae > Streptophyta > Magnoliopsida > Myrtales > Lythraceae > Lagerstroemia > Lagerstroemia speciosa. The sequence continues at coordinate 8,641,991 of CM075288.1, forward strand.
GGCATCCAAACGCTTTCCAGATTTGACTAGTAGTGGCTGCGATACCTCCTTCTCGGGCACACGTAATAGCCTGCAATCCATGTATGCCGGGTAAGTCAGATAAATCTGACAAATTCGAGGGCTATAAAATCTCCACCTACGAGAAATGTACCTCTGAGAATTTGAACCCAATAGGTCTTGAAAGAGCTCCCAAAATCCTGCCACTAGAGCTGTCTCCTATGGGTCGATCATAATCTAGTTATTTTAATGATAAGAATAACCAAAAAAACCTTTTAAAATGACTTCTCTAGCTACTTTCCTGAGTCTCTAGCAAATTAGTCTTATTTTTAAAATTTATACCCAAATTAATCATTCTTTTAAAAATATTTCCTTATCTAACATCCTATGCAGAGCTTGTACCCTAGAGGTACTGTTCTCTGTGGATCACATCTCCTCACGAGACTTCGTAACAAAATTATAGAGTAAATATTAATCACCCAAAATTATCATAATTATTACTGATTAAAATAGACGACAATTGCAATAAATTCTACATTATACATGCAAGGAAGAATCCTGCAAACTCTCGAGTCTTTTATATAATGGATATACATGTGGCAGAAGAAATTCTTAAATAATTATACTTCACCGTGTGACATGAGCAAATATCAATCAAATTATAGTAAATGAGCAAATTAGTATTAATCATCTAAGCATTTATCATAATTATTACTAATTAGAATAATTTAATTAGTACTTTCTCACTGTATCATTATAATAGTTGAATCACAAACTAATGAAAATCATTCATTTTAAATTTTTTTTATAAAATCCTAAAATAATAATTTAACAATAACTGAATTTTCTTACATACAAGACCTACTCCTCAAACTCTCCCTCAGAATCAGCTACTGCAAATGCCGAAGGAAGATTTTTTCTCTGTTCAGACGGTTCTTCCACCTTCTCCAAATCATGACATGGACTTTTCGAGCAATGAACCGAAGAGGGAAAATGAGAGAACAAGTAAAAGGCCGCCCGATCAAACAAATTTGTGAAGGAATAACACTCCTACAACCGGTGGAGCTGGCGGAATCAGCCTTGTTCAACAAGGCCGGCCGGTCTTATATAACACTTTCACAATGAAATCATCTCTCCATTATTATATATCATGAACAGCAAGAAACACGGCACAAAGAAATGTACCATTTGAAGATAGAAAAGGGAGGCAATTTACGAAATCCTAGACATTGTCCTGTGGTTCATGTGTTGCTGCGTACATTAGCTAATGTGCAGGAGCAGGGTCACTAATGGGCGACGAAGATGAGATCAGATATGGAGGGAAAACATATAATCTGGATCATGAATAGCCCCAGCAGCTGATTGATATCTTCAGGGCTTCTGTGCAGTGAACATGATGAAGGATCGCCGGATATCGCTCCTGTAATTGGTGAGGCCACATGATGTGCACACATCCTCGATCTCCTCTGCCGTCAGGTAGTTGTAGTTTGTCAGAAACTGCCCAGAGAGAAAAATAACAGGTTGATATCCTTATGGTGAGGCTCTATTGAGTTTTTTCAACTGATCTGGTTGAATGATGGCCCCCTAAAGTATAGACATTTCTTGGAAGATGGTCGTAAGCTACGGAATTGCTCCCTCGGTTGTGATACATTGACCATGAAAATATCAAGTGAAAAGGATCTCAGACAAAGTTAGCCGGAGACCCTCTGTTATGACATGGAGAGCAAACAAGGCAAAGATTAAGCTGAACAAGGTCATCTTCAGCTGAATCGGGGAATGTGATGTGGTTTGGGGCTATTCCATCCAGCAAAGGGCTTATGCAGACAGAGAGAACGGCCAATCTCTCAAATTGAGAGGGAGCTGTTAATAAGTTCAAGGAAAGCGAGACTTGATCAAGCTTAATGCATTTAATCTTATAATTTCATGGAATGCCATCTTTGGTCCATTTTGACATGCGCATTGAATGGGCCAGTTAGTTGGAATGCACTACAGGTAGCAAACGTGATTAGGTAAGCTTACCTCCCTCAAGGGCCTCACAATCCTTGGAGTAGCTGAAGTGTACCGAAGGAAGGTTGTCCCAACAAACACTCCTCCACTACGCAGAACACGGGTGATCTCCGCTATCTGAAAGTGTCTTGCAAAACTTAGAGCAATCTCAAGATAAAAGCATCCATGTTTTTGAAGGGGAAACGATGGAGGGGAACTTACAGCATTAGAAGCCGATGGCCAGCAGTGCAAAGCTGCACCAGCATGTACAGCATCGACCGAACCTGATGCAAATGGAAGCCTCGAGACATCAGCTCTCACGAGAGCAAGGTTCCTGCGTTCATTTTGACTGGGTTAGCAGTCACAAGGGAGAAGAATCTACAGTTGCAAGAGACCTAGAAGAAATGAGGAAAATCTCAATGCCTCGTAAGCCATAGTCCATCGAAAATTCCAATGGCAACTTGTTTCTTTGCCATGTTGGTTCATACAGATGTGACACTGACAAAGGCATCAGAGTGTGATAGGCAGTAGGCATTACCATCCCATTTGTAAAGTAAATGATGCTCATGTACTTCTTGCTTAGGTAGAATGCGTATCCAGGTATCAAGTCGGGAATTCAAGGGTGAAAGCTACACTTACGTGTCCATTACAGATGCATCACTTTTCATGAAATCATAGCACTGACGGAGCATGCTCTCGGAGAAATCCAGGGCGATGACGCCCGAATAAGCCCCTGATTTGGCAAACCTCCTAGAGAACAAACCACTCCCACAGCTAACATCAACTAAAAGACCGCCTTCTGCGGGTTTGAAGTACTCTTGAGCCATTGCAAACTGCATTAAATCCAATTGACACCATCTCAGTCATTACATGAGGTATGGATGACTACCCATGGATTTGAATGACAGTAAGTGTGATAAGAGATGTACTTCTTCATCTGGTCCTGGGAAGCCACTTCGGTCGAAGTTCTGTCTCCAACCTCTTTCATATAAAAATGAAACAAGAGGGCTCCTAGCAGAAGAAAAGGCATGAAATGAAGGAAAAATTGAACGAGAACATTGAGCGACAATTTGTTGATCTTTCAGTCTGATGGACAAAGAAACCAAAGCACATTCAAACCTGAAAAGTTCGGTCCCAACTGGTTTGATCTCTGTGTACTCCTTCAACCCCGCTGTCAGAGTGAGATCTAGATAATTGTCTTTGCTGGAATATGTCCTGTTGCATTTGTCACACTTAAAACCTGACCTATAGATAGCTCTCCTGCAATTTTTGAACTAAACTAGTAAGCCTTAATCCGTAGAGAGAATGCATATACACATGCATATGTTACATGATAACAGCTAAAACTGCAGCAAACCATCTGGCACGAGAGAACGTACAAGTTTAGGCCCGAAGGCCCTTTTCTAATGAGTGGCTCATAGCAGATCGGGCATGAGAATATGTCAGTATCAGTATCCACAGTTGGGTTCCCCTCGATGCCTAATTCCTGAAATTGCAAACTCTTGTTAGGAGACATTGATACGAAGGAACGGATACGAATGTAATGGAACGGAATGAGTTTTAAGGAACGGAATGCAACAACACGGAGAGAACATTAGTGATCTTTGAGTTTGTCATTAAAATATGAAGGAATATAACTGTGAAAAGTGATGGAACTAACACGACTCAAGTTTTTTTCAAGGAAATATCATTTCCCCAATACGAGAAGAAGAATTCAATCATAAATCATAATAGAATGCATATAACACATAACTCATGCATCTTTGCTGGATTACTTGCTTTCTCATTAGCAATTTGTTATAAACATAAACAAGATAACTCCTGACCCAAACTCTACACTAATGGGCTTAATTCAAAGTCCGTAATACTGCCTGTTAGTTGAATTCTCAACACAACAAGCCCAATTGTATAGCACAGCGAAGTTCCCTGAGGAGAGGCACGGTGACCAGGATGTAACACAAGCCAACCGGTTTCTGAAGTTCTTCTGACACAGTAAAACCTTTTCTTAAAATCATAAGGCACGTTCGTCCAAACGAATGGAATCACATATCTCCATGCTTTCCATTCCCATCGTATCCTTAAAACCACTTCAAGAAAGAAAGACGCCAAGAAAATCATGAGATAAAAGCACGGAAATAGGGTCTGTCGGACTGCCGACATCCCCAAATTTTTTTCAGATAGACAATTACAGAGCCATTTGCTCTTTTCTGACAGGGATTCTTAATGGCATCATCGTTTTTGCCGGGAAGTTCACTTTTTTCTCTAACATTTGCTTGGCACCGACTCCAAAAAGTCAACTCGTGTAACATCAATTCAGCATCCTGACAGCAATTAGCTTTGACCAGCATGTTCCAAAATTAACTTCTTTCAAGAGGGATTTGGTCAATTACCGGCTTCTCGACAGCAACGGCTGTGCTCGCCCGCACGGCAGTGGAGACCCGGAACCGGGGGGAGCCGAGCCGGAGGAGGCTGGGGAGGCGATGAGTACTGCGGGAAAGAGGAGGGTATCCTGAGGTGAACGAGATTCCACGAATGGAAGAGGAGGAGGATGAAGGAGCTGCCATGATAGCCATGGAGTCGAATCTCTCTGCTGCTATGTGTAGAGGCCTTCGTCCAGCTTGCTCGATTCATCTTCCTGCGGGCGGGGCTCGGGGTTTGTATAGCGGGGGAGTTCGTTGTTTTTCGTGTTTGGGTCTTTGTCGGGTAGTTCGCGTTCTTCGTGTGGACTTGCAGGCACAAACGAGGTACCCGTTAGCTCCTCAAAATTTTCATCTCGGACTATTGATATAATCCAGCGATAAAAAGTTTTTTTAAAAAATATAATACTATATTGTATAATTAATTATATCATTAAATATAAGAAATGCCGATAAAATATAAACTCTCAGGGATGATTAAATTATATCATAAATAAGAATAATTGCATTTCAAAATGCAAATTTCGCTTTTGTTTTTAAATTTTTTCGGTGTACAATAAAGATATATATATTTTGAAAGAGCAGAGGGAAGATGAGATAAAAGAGGCACCGAGACTCCCAACTTGAGATTGAACTTATAACCTTTCTCTTATGTTATCAACATTGACATTACTAATAACTTTCGAAACTCATCAAGAAATAAAGAATACTTATCAGTGTCTCTTGGACATGAATTCAAGACATTATTAATGGTTTTCAAAGCTCGTTTAATACATATTTTCATAATTCACATCCGTCACTCAGTAGAAGGATCAAAATTTACCAACATGGCCGGGTGCATTTTTAGAGACAACTCTTCCGGTTGGTGATTAATTTAATTATTAGTTAAAAGTTGGTGATTTTACAAGTGATCCTTGTCTTTGATAATATAATCCGATATCATCCAACAAGAATTAATATCTTTTAAACTTTTTAGCCCTGAAATCTGGTGGGTGAAGTCAATTAACATAATAAATCTCTTCTACACTTCATTTTCTCAAAAAAAAAATTTCGGTAATAAATTTTCTTCCTTCACAAGACTGAACTGAGACCATACTTAAAAGATATGATGAATAATCTCAACCAACACCAAATTTTCATCGAACGTGCTTGTGCCATAACAAAAACGTAGTGCAATATCAAGACGATTTTAGCACTGCCAACTAAAATAGGTATAATTTTTAGGTCTTGTTTGGTAGGTCAGATATGGAGTTAAATGGCCATCCTGGTCTCCATTTCATTCTTCATTCATTCAAATTTTTTTTTTTTTCTAAATTTCATTCCGTTAATAAACAAAGTAATGACGAGACGTTCTTTGTTTGTTTGTTTTTTTTTTTTACTGAGAAAATAACAATATTATCATTTTTATATGAGTTTATTTGCAGGAAAACACACACATATATATATATATACACATACACACACTAGAGACGGACCCGTATTAGGTATTAAAAAAATAAAAATAAATAAATATGAAATACTGTGATAAATTTATATAATTATATCATTTATTTATAACTTATTATAATTTAATTTATTTAAAATTCTTTAACTTATAGTAGTAAGTAAAATATTCTTAATTTTTATCAGTATACTGTGTTAATTTTACTTTCTTATTTTTACAATTTCAAATTATTATAGATATGAAGTGAGATATGAGAATCTGAGCTGTTTGTGAAAAATCTTTCCTGTCAGGATGTAGATATTGGGTGAAAGGAAAATAAATAAAATTATTATTTTGTACTTAATATGAAAATAAGATATATGTCATAAATTTTAATATATAAATTGTATTAAAGACAAATATAAAAAATAAAAAAGATATCAAACTTCTCGTAAGTTTACATACAATAGTATAGATATATATATATTAACTTTTTTCATCTTGATCTAATCCGAATTTAACATCGAAAGCAAATAGATTTAGTAGGAAGGATGTCTTGCCTTCTAGAATGGAATATTATGTCAATACATTAGTGGTGAAAGCAATAGGACAAAAACGACAAATACAACGACCCAAAATAGAGAAGAAAAAAAAAAAAAAGAGGGAAAGGAGGGCAACACGAGAATATCGCAAAGCATCTTCTAGAAGGTTTCTGGACGCATCTAATGTCATTTCGTGCTAGTCGGCTAAGATTTCGGACATGGTGAATCTCCATTTGGCATTTGCGTATTTTGCTACTGTATTAAAATCACGTCCTCAATAATTAGTTAATTTTGTATGAGCATTTTATAAATAGGGTCATGATTGGTTATACACTCGTCTATTAGATTGAGTTTTATTTTTATCCAATAATTCATTCTATTCACGATAAAATGTCAGATACTCCGATAAAATTTGAATTTGGCTATGTAATTTTCGAGGGTCCTGAAATTAATTTTAAAACATGAATATGATTAGTTTAGGTATATATATATATATATATTCTAGATGATGATCTTTTTCCATAAAAAATGATTATATATCGAGAAATTTATCATAAAGATGCTTCATAAGATTCACCGTCTCTTATAAAACTCTATTAAACCCTTATATAAAACTAACACAATAACAATATCTAATACATCCTAATTAATTATTTCTTAAGAAAATATCACAATTTATTTTTGTATGAGATTATACAAAATTAGAATATTTCAAACTCAAAATCAATATATATATACATATATATTTCCTTAACAATTTTCACTTATTTAGCCGGTCCTTTCAGTCCCATTAATGTCCGGCTCGATGCGAGATATTTCCAACATGTAATACTCATTTACTGTGAGTGTACAAGAGCCAATTAAGTTTGATTGCAGTTGGATATGTGAAATGTAGCGGGGACAATTTTCTATTTAAATTAATTTTAATTAATTTTTGCAAATTTATAATGGAAGATTAATACAAGCCAAATATTTAATATTTTTAAACAGCCCATAAGTCCAAGATATTGTGATTTATGCTTGAAAACTATGTTTTAGGTCTTCGATCCAGAGGCACTGTACTATTCATCATGAAGAAAAGTATTGATCGTTCTTAATTGGTCGGGTTCGAATCATATATGACTAGAGAAAATTCATCTTAAATAAGTTTTCTATCAAGATACGGCCTCTTTTGAAGTTCTGGCTTCGAGTTCTTCCGGACTGGAGAAGAGAAAGAGAAGAGAAGCCCAAAATGGAAGATTGATTAATACCGTGAGACGATTCTACATAGGTATGTAAGAATTGGCATATAACTCTCACGATAACAATCAAACCCTTAATTTCTAGGTTGTGAGATAGAGTCATGTGTCATTGAACCAAAATTCGTTCATATTTTTATCTATATATTTATTTATTATAAAATGGTGACACTATATCCATCAATGAATACCTTGGGAGTGTTTGTACAGATGACCACCAAGATGCAATTTCTAGGGAAATGTTTGTCAATTGAATTCACTAAATCAAGTATTGTGCACATATATATTGAATCATATTTGATAAATTTTCTGCACGTGTATAAGAGAATATTTATTTATCGAAATTTCCAAAAATTTTAATTCAAAAATTTAATTCTATAATAATCTTATCTAATTTGATACGTGACTGTTATTGGCTTATTTAATTCTTTCAAATAATGACCCAGACTCAATGAAGTGCAGAAGAAACAGAGCATTTGTACTAAGTAGAATAATGATATCCTTCTTATCCCCTTACCCATGTAATCATCTTCATCTTCTTCGAACCCTCTTCCCCTCTTCACATCCCCTGCAGTACGAGCTGTCGGAGGGACCGATCTGGTCAGTTCTCCTGCTCCACATGCCCTACGTTCGTAACATTGAGAGCCATGAGAAGGTGAGTCAATATGTTATCTCATTAGATTTGAATAGTTTTAAAAGATTTTCTCTTTCCACTGATTCTCTCGAGTCCCGACTTATTATGATATCACTCATGTGTTGGCAGATTGTGAATAGAGTGGACGGTCCAACCTTCTAAGAAGGAGATGGGAGCAAACTCTTCCAACAATCCCATTGACAGACCAAAGCTAGTCAGTGTCCTGTTCCCCGGGCTGTTGGAAGAGCTTGTTCCCGTCTCCTTAGAAGGTTGAACCGTCAACCCTATTCATAATCTGCCGGCACAAACTTGTACCATAATAAGCTGGGGCTCGAGAGAATGCACGGAAAGATAAAATCTTTTGAGTTACTCAAATCAAACGAAATAACATGTCAACTCATCTCCTCGTCGGTGTCGCCAACGTATGGAACATGTGGGGGCAGCAGACCGACTGGGCGTATTCCTCTCCGGCAGCTTGAACTGCAGGTGGCTGTGGCAGGTTGGGCAATGATTGTCCATCTCTATCTATCAAAAATGCTATACGAAGGAAGAGATTAAATTCTCAGTCCAAGTGCTTGTTAGTTGTTACTCCCCCTATTTATAGGGCCAAGGTCAATTATTAAAAGTCACACACAACACCGCCCTTTTTTGTTTCACCTATCTTATTTTTACGACACAGAGATTTTATAAGAAAATCAATCCCTGATCAATATTATGGTTAAACCTTGTTCGATCACGGTGCTCTTGGCTCCGATATTTATTGGGACCGAGCCCTCCTGCTCATCCTTTCTTAAGTGCATGAAAGAGACGTCCAACTTCACACACACACACACACACCACCCTGCATTCGAGTTGCATGCAGACTCATCAACATGATTGGTGAGGAACACAGAGACGTAGATGGCTGAGAGTGAGAGATGGAAGAAAATGAGAGAACTCTCCGTCCCCGGTTCCCATTCTTATTTTCATGTTTACTGAATTTTCATTTAATAATAAAACAAAAACACCCCTTACTTTTGCTTTCTCGATAATAAAAACCAATTTTTATGGTAATTGAAGCAACTTTCAATATTGAACTAAGTGAATATACAAAAGAGTATGAATATTATATAAATATCATTTTGAATATTATATAACATTTTTTTTATTATAAGTGAGGTCCACGTGACTCTCTTTCTCGGACGCTATATTATTGCTTTATAGATTAAGGAGAAACTTGCTTACCTCTATAGAGTCACATCAGAGTGTCTATCGGTTTTCGATTTTGATCAGTTACTGTTACCTTCTCCAATCCCAGAGAACTCAGAGCCGAAGGTTTAAATTTGCATTGTAGGCTAACAGAAAGTACTTGAGCATGATTTTTGAGGAATTCAAATCCTACGTTTTCAATTCTATCTTAACCTCTGGAAGCGGTGCTCTCTCGAGGAAGCAGACCCTCGAGCCACAACCCAAAATAGACAGCATTCCCTTCTCTTCTCACCCCCCGTCTCTCCCTGGTCCCGCTTCCTAAATTTATGCTCCCTAGATTTTTCATTTAATAACAAAAACAAAAGCTCTCTATTTTTTTTCGGCGATTAGGCCATTAGGGAGGCTTATATATCTAATATAAAATAAAAAATAATAAGAAATATAGAGATATATCTCTTACGATAAAAATTAAATTCAGAATCTCAAACATAAAAGTTGGAGTTTCATTCCATTGCAGTCAGATCACATCCCTTTTTTTTTTCAATTTCTTGATAATAAAAATCAATTTAATTCCTATACCTTTCTTACTATAAGTGGTGCTCACTCACACGACTCTCTTTCTAGTATGGTATGCTATTTCCATATACATTAAAGAGGAACTTGCTTGGGCTGCCTCAAAATGTCACCAATCTTCTATTTGCGGAAGCAATAAATTTTTGTTGCAGGCTAAAAGAAACACACCCCAAAGCAGTGAAAAGATGTGAAATACGAAATTCACTTCAATTCAATTTATGACAATGTATTTAAGCGTCTGTACTATGATGATCCACTCGAGAATTTATTTATCTATTTTTATTTTAGAATACAAAATAAAGAGATTAAATGAGAGTTAAATTACTTACAATCGCTTTTTCTAGCTCTCCTAGTTGAGACAATAGCTGGTTGCCATTCAAACGCTTCACTTCTAACATTTATGATACAAAGACTAAGTTGTTAGTTTTCTGATACCATTTTTTGGTGGCAAAAAAACCTCTTTCTTGTAAAACTTTTTCAAGTTCTGCATTTTGTACAAGAGAAAATCATGGTAGACATTTACGCGGGTGCTCTACAAGCTTGTACACACAACGTCCCACCCTCTTCATTTCTTCTATGTTCTTTTCACGATACTGATAGATTTAATAAGAAATTTGATTTGTGTTCAACATTAAGGTTAACCCTTGTTAGATGAAGGCGCTCTCACCTCGGATATTACATATGTGAATATTCGGTGTGTGATACTAATGAGTTCATCATGTAAATTATTGTTCAGAAATTGACACGTGCAAATTTGATTTTTAAAAATTGTGAAAACTCAACACGTGTTAAAATAAGAGAGAATTTTATACAATAAAATCCTTAGAGCTGCTTCGGAGACAGCTCAGACACGAAAATATATGGCTCTTTTCAAGTGCGTGAAAGAGACGTGCAACTTCAGACAGACATCCACTCCGTGCAAATTTCATGCAGACTCCAACTCAATCCCCGAACAGTACAGAGAGACGCAGACGAATGACAGTGAGAGATGGAAGAAAATGAGGGAAATTCTTCTGCTCTCACTCCCATCCTACTTTCTATGTTCATGCTCGCCGAATTTTCATTCAATTTGAATTATGTATAACATTTTTTTATCTGTAGGGACCTACTAGTGCCTAGCAATCTTCCCTTATAAAATTTAATTATAAAATGAAGTATTGTTGATGAGAACCATTGAAGCAAAAGTCGTCCAATTACTAAACCAACATCGAATAGAGATTCGACTTGCACGGGCTCACTTGCTAGGCCACGTCCCTTTTAGGGTTCTTGTATGGCAACCAACTCCTCGGTTGTTGCAAGAAATCTTCTTATATTTTTATATATAAAAATGTTGGTAACAATAGTTGCAACCCATTGACACCTAACGAGATGAACGTGTAAGGCTCAGCTCCCACCGGATGAATGGTTCCTCACTTGGTTTCTGAAACTGTTAAACTTTGCACCGTATCTTGATTCTTGGGTTGCTGTTTTTTATGTGCTCCAATGCTGCAACTTCCTCGATCCACGACCTCATGACATGAGTTCCCGAATTCACACCACCACTTAAATTTAATTTTTATTGACCTCCCTTAAACCATGAACAAGTCCAAAGCGGACTAACACGTACAATTTTAAGCTTACCAAAAAGAAAATTAACAGAATATTTGGGTGAGAGAATTTCATAATGTTTGAATTTTAAAACTGGGAATAGTATTAGCCAAAAATATTCGGAAAGTTCCAATCAGTAATACTAATCTAATTAATTATATGGTATCTGATATACTGTAAAATATTTTTAAACATATTCTAAAAGTATCATCCTGTCTATAAGAATAATCTCAACAATTATTTTCAATTTTAATTACATATATATTTTTATGTAGAATACGGGATGAGTCCGATTAAAATAAAGTTAATTAGAAATTACACACATGAAACATGGTGGCCCCAAAAATATCATCAAATAGTAGAGCAGTGAGTTTATTAGGACAACTTGCAATGGAATGAGTAGGCAGAGGTAACGACAACGCATATTTTGCTAGCTAATTTGCTCGCATGTTTTCTTTCATGTAGACAGTAACGAATCACAGACCATATTCAAGAGCATCAGGGTGTCAACAAATAAAAACTAACCGAAATATATTTGCTTATGTTGAGTTTATTTTTAGTTTAATGCATATGCTTCTCCAAATTGCAGGGTAAAGTGTCAATTTTCTTTGACATCTCCATGACAGCTTCACGGATCAACAACGATATCTCTCCTTATCATCTTGATCTTCCTTGATTCCCACATCCCCTTCGAGGCACGACTCTAACAATTTGCTGTAGCCGTTGACCGTCCTGCTCGCTGCGAGATCCCGGCTCGTCATGACTATGAAATTTACACCGATCAGAAGACAGCTCGATTCAGGCAACCGCAGCACTGGCACATGCCATAGCTTGAAGCACATGTCACGTATCAGTCCGGACATTCTATCTGCTCCTGCCCGCATTCTCATGTCCGCTATCTCGCTTTTCCATGCATGGAGCTTGAAGTTCCTACAAGCATCGAAAAGGACCACGCCCTGAACCATCCGGTTGCTGGTGGCGACATGTCTGAGTAGGGTGTGAATAGAAGCAGTTTCCATGGAGAACATCGTGATCTTGTCGAATGCCTTGGTAACTTTCTCTGTGGAATTTTCGCCGTCAGGAATCATGCTCTCCCTTCTACTGTGGATTCGCCTGAAAAGAAATATTTAATATTTTCTCACAATCTATGAACTGGGTACGTATTTGCTTTTATTACCGAACAGAACAGCGTACCTTTTGATCGAGGAAGCCTATGAAAGCTCTCAGAAAAATCGACCGTGATGCAGCTCCTGATGATTTGCGTAGCGCCACTGAGTTCGATCTTGCTGTTGAAAACCTCCAGTGTCATGTCAGGATCATCCCAATCAGCGGGATGATCAATTTGGTTAATTCGGAGACATTGAATCCCTTTGAAGCCCTTCAACTGATCATTTACAAAACTCTTTTCGAAGCGTTCAATTCATCGCTGATGTGAAAGTAGAACCGAACTTGATGCCGAGAGGCATGATGGTGAACACAGCATCAGCTGCCTTTCACCTGAGATCTACCTGGCCGTATGGATTTGGAGGGAATCAATTCCACCGGCAGATCTCGAGCCAGTAGCCAACCGATTGAGATGGGCACGGTGGCTGTGAGCGAGACAAGTGACTTGAATCTCTTTGAAACAGCAAGCCATCGTTTCAAGTAAGCTTAGCATCCCGGACCATGTCGAAGATGTGGAGGAGGAGCTCGACGGGCAAGCGCTCAAGGTGATCGTATTCCACCTTGCTCTTCTCCATGGTTTGAAGGACAAATCCCTAAAATCTACTGACGGAATGCGAATGTATATAGAATTTTGAAAACATCCAACAGCACGTATATAAGAAGAATAAATTTTGAAAACTTGCTCTTCCACCAAGTTTGACCTGATCGAGTTTTCCCAACTCATCCATTCTAAAATTTTTATGAAATCCAAAAACAGAATTCAGTACAGGAATATTAACTTGTAATATAAGATAGATAAATCATTATCTCATCGATGAGATTTTTTATATATTTTAATTCTCATCTTTCTCATCTTTCCAATATTCTCTTCTAAACCCATGACATATTTTTCTACTCTTTTTTTTTTCCTTCTATCCCCTTACATGCTAATGAAATTTTTTTTTTGTTGATTTATACTCAAAGAAAAATTTGAAACCCTAATAAAACTTAGATTGTCGTGACTGAAATGAGCTGAGTGGATTTGGAGATCACCGAATCTGTGGAGGTTCGGCAACCACTAGAGATTTGTGATTGTTGTCATAGGATGCATCGGACTCGTCTCCACGAAGCAGCCATACGGCCCGGTAAAAACTCGAAGAACCGACAGAGGCAACTGATACTGAAATTGAAAGCGACGAGTTAATTTCATTGCTCGCTAGTTTGCAATTGAAATTAGCAAACTGTTACAGACAGAAGTCTGGTCCTGCGAATTGACTTTTATTCAGTTGAATTTCGTGGCCCCGGCGCTTGCTGCAGCTCTCGTTGGCGCACCGGTAGATGGTTCCTTGTTTCTCTCCTAACAGTGTTTGGTTGTAGCAGGGCTCATTGCGGTCATGTCACTGCACCAAATGAATAGAAAAGGGGCAAAAATTTCAGTTCATAACTTACAAAATCACGAGGCGTCCTAGGCTAGGTATTTATCAATCCGAATATGCCAAGACAACTTAAATCATCACGAGTGATGATATGCTTATAGATACACTACATACACATGACGCAGCACTTCCTCAACAAATAAAATATCAAAGAATTCCGCATGGCTTTCTTTAGGCTGTGTTTGCTGCCCAGAAACAAATGCATAGGGTATGGTTGCGATCATTGTGGAAGGAGGGATTTCTTAAAACATTGACAAACCGTTCTCAGGGTTGGACGAACTTGTTGCCTCCTTAGTCAGCTTGGCCTCCCCTATATTCACAATCTGCCAGCACAAGGGCAATACCACCACAAGCCATGGCTCGAGAGAATGCGCGGAAAGAGAAAATCTTTTAAACCATTCAAATCTAACGAAATAACATGTCAACTCACATTTGCTTTGAGCTCCCGTACGTAGGGACATGTGGGGCAGAAGAACCGACCGGGTGTATTCCCCTCTGGCAACTTAAACTGCAGGGGCCTGTGGTAGTTTGAGCAATAGTTGTCCATACGACGAAGGAAGGAGGAGAGTGAATTCTCACTACGAATGCTAGCTTGTTACTCCCCCTATTTATAGGGTCGAGGGGTAATCGGTCCTTTATGACTGGCCAAAACACCTCTAATTATGAGGAAAAGGGTTTTAGATATTTGGTACACATAATACTGCTTAAATTCTAACAGTTGTAAAGTTTATTTTGAGATAGTTTTATAATAATTTCGTTGTGTATCACATATGCGCGTAATATTTAATGGATCCGAGCCCTCCTCAACATGCTTACAGTAGACAGTCAGATTGAACGGACAGACTTTTTAATTGCACGAAAGGGATATACATATCTTCACATGCACACATACAAACACCCCCCAATGCAATTGCAGGTGAGAGCGAGAGGTGGAAGAAAATGAGAGAATCTCTTCTCCTCTCACCTCCCGTACTCCCTGGTCCCGCTTTCCATATTTATGCTCCCTGAATTTTAATTTAACAATAAAAACAGAAGCCCTCCATTTTTTTTAGGCCACGAAACTAATATATGATGAATGGAAAATAAATAAAAATAAGAAGATATGTAATTTTCACGATAAAAATCGAACCAAGAGCCTCCTAATTTTGAGTCAGAGTCTTATATTATTACAGTAAAATCGCATTCTTTTTTTCGGTTTTCTTGATAAAAAAAAACCATTTTGAATACTTTGCCTTTTCTATTATAAGTGATGATCGCTCACGTGACTCTCTTTCTCGGATAGTTTGCTATTGCCATATACATTGAGGAGGAACTTCCTCGAGTCACCTCAGGTGTCTATCAATCTTCTATTTTGGGAGGCATTAAATTTACGTTGCAGGCACCCAAAGTAGTGAAATGATGTGAAATACGAAATTCACTTGAACTCAATTTAAGATAATGTATTTAAGCATCTGCACTATTAAGACCCACTTGAGAAGTTATTATTATTTTTTATTTTAGAATACAAAACAAAGAGATTAAATGAGAGTCAAATTATTTACAATTGCTTTTTCTAGCTCTCCTTGTTGAGATGAAACGAGAGATGGTTGCCATTCAAATGCCTCACTTCTAACATGCATGACAGAAGGACTTAAGTTGTTATTTTTCTGACCATTTTTTGGTGGCAATATCCTCTTTCTTGTAAATTTTTTTCTAGTTCTGCATCTTGAAAAAGAGAAAATCGTGGTAGACATTTAAACGGGTGCTCTACAGACTTGTACACCCAACGACCCAACATTAGCATTCATTTAAATCTCATTTAATCTCCTTTTTTAAAAAATTTAAAATAAAAAATAAATAAATTCTCGGGCAGGTCATCATATTACAGATGCTTAAATACATTATCATAAATCGAATTGAAGTGAATTTTGTATTTCACATCTTTCACTGTTTTGGATATGTTTCTTTTAGCGTGCAATGCAAATTTAAAGATTCCCAAATGGAAGATTGATAGACACTTGAGGTGACCCTAACAGGTTCCTCTTGTATGTATATAGCAACAGCATACCATCTGGGAAAGACAGTCACGTGACCATTGCCTATAATAAAAAAAGTATATAGCATTCAAATTGATTTTTTATCGTCAACAAGGTAAAATAAACCTATTGTTAGTATTGTGGCATAATACTTAAACTCATAACTAGGAGGTTCTAAATTCATTTCTCACTATATGAGTTATCTAACTCTTTATTTCTATTTATTTCCATTCTTATATTAGACAAACCTCCATTGTCACTTAAATAACAAAAAAAAAGGATTTTTATTTTTGTTATCAAGAAAAAATGTGATCTTATTATAATAACACAAGCCTCTGACTCAAAATTAGGATGCCCTAATTTTGATTCCCGCTATGGGAATTGTGTGTGTCTTTACTTAGATTTATTTCCTATTTTTATATGAGGCTCATGATCTCCCTAATCATTGAAAATTTTTTAAAAAAATGCATAAATGTAGGAGGTGTCAAGATTTATATCCCTTTCATGCAATTAAAGAAATCCAAATATTCCGTGTGTGAGATGTAGAACGAATTTATCGTAAAACTCTTCGGAATTTTATACGTATTAAGATTTAAATAGTAATTTACGTAATAAACTCTTTACATATTACATACCAAATATTTATTCACTCGAACCTCCTGAACATGCACCACGTAATATCCGAGCCGAGAGTGCGGTCATCAAACAAGGTTTAACTTTAAAATTGATCATGGATCGATTTTTTTTCCCTTAATCTGTATGTCATGAAATAAAACGAAAGTAGATTAAATAGAAAAAGGGTGGGTTGCTAAGAAGAACCCGGTACATCACGAATACCATAGACAGCAGAGAATGACGCGAACTGCTACGGATTTTCGGGAATCATCGTGTATCGGTTGAATCGCTTGAAAACAAGAAGGCCCATGTTTCGAGCTGATCTTTTGCAGATTTGATTCCCTTCCCCCCACCCCGGCCATGGTGAAAGTGAAATCGAGGCATGGAGATGGGAGCCCTTACTAGGGACTTGCAAAAAGGAAGAAACTTTCACATCAATGGCAGATCAAATCCTCGTACTACAACCATACGGTCCAGATTTTCTTGCCACTAGAAGGAGGAGGATAACAAATCAATATTCTGTCGCACGTAAAGTTCCCGGGAACGGTAGGTATTGTTATAGAAACGACAAACTGTAACCAATAAATCACATGCCCGGTGAATAAGCAGTCCTTCCTATCTCTCCCTCAATCTAATCTACCTTCGTCTTTATTTAATCTCCTTAACCCACCCTTTTTCTATTTAATCTGCCTTCGTTTTATTTAATATTGCCACCACATTAAAAACTACGTCACCAATAATGAAACAGTTCCGTATTGACGTTCTGTGAACCGGGTTATCGATTATGCAGTCGTTAATTTATACTCAATTTTATTCTTATCCAGTGATTCAGTCGGGTTTTGGATAAAAGATCAAATACTCTTTCGAGGCCATATTAAATTTTGAATTTGAATAAAAATATCACATTTGGCTTTGTAATTTTCGAGGTTTGACTGTTTTCTAGAATTTTATTGCACGGCATAGGCCGTCCGGAATGAAAGGCCAGTCCTGAAATTATTTTTAATCCAGGAATGCAGTTTTTCCTCTCGAGAAAAGAAAAGGAAACAAGTACAACGACATGAATATGATTAATTTAGGTATGTTATAGATAATGACATTTTTCAATCAAGATTTTATTCCATCTCGAGAAATTTATCATAACAATGTCTCATAAGATTCGTCACCTCTTAGAAAACTCTATTCAACCTTTATGTAGATCTAATGCAGTACAAACATCAAATACATCCTAAGTATTTTTTAAGAAAATAACCTAATTTATTTTTATATGAGATTACACTGAATTAGAATATTTCGAACTCAAAATTAGAATATATATATATATATATTTTTTTTCTTAGCAATTTTTTACTCATCCGGCCGGTCCTTTGCGTCCCATTAATTTTCGACTTGATGCAAGATATTCCCAGCATGTGTTTCTACTGATTTATTGTAAATCTATAAGAGCTGGTACTTAATCGAAGTTGGATATGCGAAACATAGCGGGGACAATTTCTATTTAATTTATTTAATTGACTTTTATGAATTTATAATGGAAGAATAATACACGGCCAAATATTTAATCTTTTTAAATGGGCCCTAAGTCCAGGATATTGTGATTTAGGCTTGAAAAATACGTTTTAGGTCTTCGATCTCGAGGCACTGTACTATTTCATCATGATCGTTTTTAATTGATCGGATTTGAATCATATATAAATGGAGAAAATTCACCTTAAAAAATTCTCTCCCATGATGATACAATCGCTCGAATTAGATTAGTTAAGGTCTGTTGAATTTCTAAATATTAGTGGTTTTAAAAAGAAGAGTAAAAACACAGAGAAACATGGTAGGCAACGCTTACCACCTTTTTGCGTTACATGAAGAATTTTACTCATCGAGAGAGAGAGAGGTACGGTAGGCCACAACCATGAATTGCATGACATAGATAAGCAACGCTTCCCCAGCTTAGATTATGATGATGAGATGCTTAATGCGTGTTGTTCTCAAATTAATCTTACGGTGTCAGCCAATGCATAAAATTCATTTCCCTCTTTGATTAATACGCGGTCGTTGCTCTTCCTGTTCTCGGTCTCTAACCACGATAGATTCGAATCATCGGGTAAGTGGATATTTTGCATACATACGATCTCTTTTGAAGTTCTGGCTTCGAGTTCTTTGGGACTGGAGAAGAGAGAGAGAAGACAAGCCCAAAATAGAAGATTGATCAATACTGTGAGATGATTCTGCATAGGTTATAAGCAAAAATAAACATATAACTCTCACGATAAAAATTAAACCCTTAATCTCTAGGTTGTGAGATAAAGCTATATGTCACTGCACCAAAATTCGTTCATCTTTTGTCTATATATTTATTTATTATAAAGTGATGAATTTATATCCATTAATGAATACCTTGGGAGTGTTTGTACGGATGACCACCAAGGTGTTTCCGGGGAAATATTCGTCAATTGAATTCACTAAATCAAGTATTGTGCACACACATATATATATATATATATATCTTGATAAACTTAATTGAATCAAATTTGATAAATTTTATGCACGTGTACTGGAGAATATTTATTATCGGATTTCCAAAAATTTGAGTGAAATATTTAATTCTATAATAATCTTATCTAATAAGATGCGTGATCCTTATTGGATTATTTAATTCATTCAAATAATGACCCAGACTCAATGAAGTGCAGAAGAAAGAGAGCATTCGTACTAAGTAGAATAATGATATCCTTCTTATCCTCTTAGCCATTGAATCATCTTCATCTTCTTCGATCCTCTTCACCTTCTGATTTTGCCCGGTTGTGACAATCCCCCGCAGTACAAGTTGTCGGACAGACGGATCCAGTCGGTTCTCCTGCCCCACATGCCCTATGTTTACAACCTTGAGAGCGATGAGAAGGTGAGTGAACATGTTATCTCATTAAATTCGAATAGTTTTAAAAGATTTTCTCTTTCCACGGATTCTCTCGAGTCTTGGCTTATAATGATATCACTCATGTGTTGGCAGATTGCGAATAGAGTGGACGGTCCAACCTTCTAAGAAGGAGACGGGAACAAGCTCTTCCAACAACCCGATCAACGGACCAAAGCCAGTAAGTGTCCAGTTCCCCGGGTTGTTGGCAGAGCTTGTTGGACAGCCGACCCTATTTATAATCTACCAACACAGACTATTACCATCATAAGCCAGGGCTCGAGAGAATGCACGGAAAGGGAAAATCTTTTGAGCTATTCAAATCTAACTAAATGACATGACAGCTCACCTTCTCGTCGGTCTCGCGGGCATATGGACATGTGGGACAGCAGACCGACTGGGCGTATTCTTGTCTGGCAGCTTGAACTGCGGGCGGCTGTGGCAGGGTGGGCAAGAATTGTCCATCTCTATCTATCAAATGGTATACGAAGGAAGGAAGGAGTGAATTCTCAGTACAAATGCTAGCTTGTTACTCCTCTATTTATAGGGTGGGGGTCCATTAAGGAGAACCTGGCTTAGCTCTGCATAGTCGCGTTACAGTAGTGTTTATCAATTTTCACATTACATTTCATCAACTTCAATCTTCTGTCTCTTTTTTAGTCTTCAATGCAAATTTAAAGCTTTGGTTCTGAGCTCTTTGGGAATAGAGAAGAGAAGAGAGGAGAATCCCAAAATGGAACATTGATACACACTTGTGATGCAGACTTTGCAGAGGTTAGTAAGTTCCTATTTAATGTATAGCTATAGCATAGAATTCGAGAAGAAGAGTGACCTGAGCTTCACTCATAATAAAAATATGTTATATATTATTCAAGTTTATTTTTATTATCAAGAAATAAGCCAATGATGATCATATATGTGAACTTATTAGACAAAATTATTACGGAATTAAATATTTTATTAGTTTTATGAAAATTCAATAAAGAAATATTTTCTGTTAGACTGCACAAAATGATTTGACCGGATTCAATCGGCGCATCTTTCCTTAAAAATGTCCCGGTGGCCATTTGTGCAAACACTCCAATGTTATTCATTAATTAATGATATAAAGTGTTCAATTTATTCTTCTTAGCACGCATATATGTGTACTAAGAAGAATAAATTGTTATTTATGTGACCAGTTTAAGTGTCCAAAAACTCCTCATTCTTGTAGAATTTCTTTAAGAGAGAATCATGGTAGACATTTGTTTTGGTGCTATGCAAACTTGTACACACAACAGCCTGCCCCCTTCATTTCATCTATCTTAATTTCATTTCATGACATGTCGAGAAACCAACACTACAAGAATTCCTCCAAATTTCGAAGGACAATTCAGTCGAAGGGTGGTCGAATTCTCGTCGAAAATTCTGAAAAACCAACAATTTTTCTTGAAAAATAGCTCCCTCAGTAAAGGCCCTATCGCATTTTCCAACTTGCAGGGACAGAGGTCGGATAATTTGTGAGTAGTTTGAGGGACCAGTTTGTCTCGCTTAATTCGAGAGAAAGCCGATACAATACTATCGCTCGGTAAATTCGTGCAACAACCGAGAAATATTGTCCATCGGTTGATTCGAGAGAAAACCGTGAGAAAATAGGTCGTCGGTCATCTCAGATGAGGAAATCTTTTTGTGATTTCATGAGAAAATCAAGAACAAATGGTCCCTCAGTAAATTCACGAGAAAATTGAGAACATATTGTCCCTCGGTAAATTCATGAAAAAATCGAGAACATATTGTCCCTTAGTAAATTCGTGAGAAAATCGAGAACATATTGTCCCTCGGCAAATTCGTGAGGAAATCGAGAGCATATTGGTCGTTGATAAATTCGTGAGGAAATCAAGAACATATTGTCATCAATAAGTTCACGAGGAAATGGAGAATATTTTTTGGACTCTGCTCCTATTGTATAGTCTTTGCATTTTTTTGAGCTATTCAATTTTTAAGATTAAAATAAATATGCTGCATATACATATAATTTGTATTACAACTGGATATGACAAATAATTAAATTTAACATATGCAAAAATATTACATTGGGGTGCATACAAATACATATTATAATAGTATTATTAAAAAGATCATTAAACAAAAGGCTTTTGGCAACCCCTTAGTTGTTGCAGCTTGATGGCTGTCGGTCCTTCTCCGATCGACAACAGAGTCGATGATTACTCAAACAACAATAGGAGAGAAGGAAACAAAAAAAGGTAATTTCGGCCTCATCTTTCAGCAAATGCAAGCTTGAATGTTTGATCTCTTAGTTGCTTCCCTTGTCATCACCAACTCTTTCCTCCTACTCATCATCATAAGATAAATACGATCCAAAATTCATAAGGTTATAAGAATAAATATATTGAAATATGAACAACAAGATTAACCTTAAATATGTCATTCATCTCCACTTCAATCTTCCAAACTTTCCACCAAACAAGATATGCATATACCTTAAAAAAGATAAAAAGAAAAAGAATCAATGTTAACAAGTGTAGGGAAGATAGGAAAATAAGGGAGAGGGAAACTTGGGATGTGAAACACTCACCCTTTAGACGAAGTGAAGAACTGATGACAGAAAAAGAGAGAATATAGGTACTTATAGGAAAGAATTGAGGGAGATTTAGCGGACAAATTTTGGCGCTATTAGGATATTCAAGAGAATTTTATCGAATTTCCGTCAAAAAGTTTGTGGAAAAATCCGAGAGGCAAATTTTTGTCGATGTTCCCGTAAAATCATGAATCATAATTCATGAGAAATCTCTCGGTTTTTTCTCAAAAAGTAGGTGGGAAAATTTTGGCTCTAAGGATATTCGAGGGGATGTTATCGAATTTCCGTCAAAAAGTTCGTGAAAAAATTCTGGAGAAAAATTATGTCGATGTTCTCGTAGAATTGAAAATCAAAATTTGTGAGAAATCTCTTGATTTTTTCTCAAAAGAATGGAGGGAGATTTAGGCGGGAAAATTTTGGCACTAAGGATATTCGAGAGAATGTTATTGAATTTCCATAAAAAATTTCGTGAAAAAATTCGAGAGACAAATTCTCTTGATGTTCTCGTTGAATCAAAAATCAAAATTTGTGAGAAATCTCCCATTTTTTCTCAGAAAAATACATAATTTGGTACCATATTTATATCCATGTTATACAAATTGCTCACTTGGTTTAAAGTTTAACCGTGCATAGTAATAATAAATACGAAGTAAATGTAACATAGATAAAATTATTTTACTAATATAGCGAAACTTCTTAGACAATCCAGACAAAGAAAGCTTATGAAATTTTCCGCCAAAGAAAAACTTAGAAAAACTATAATAATATCGATCATTCCTTCACCAAACGATCCAGACAACAAGTACGGTCACTCCTCAGCAAACGATCGGGACAACAAGTATAATCACTTCTCATCTGATGATCTGGACGACAAGCACAGTAACTCCTCATCAGCCGATCTGGAAATGTGCTCTTCATCGCTCTAAGAATTTTCTTTATCCTGCTCTCTTATATTGCTAAAGTCATTTCAAGAAGGCATATTTCCCTGACAATGCAAGTTGTCAAATGCTGGAATGAAAGACTACAACCCCTAGAGTTGTGATTGCATGTATTGTTGAGGAAAATTATTGATGCGATGCATCACGAGCATATGTGATTGTTGTAGGGCTGGTTGTGCCGCTTGCATCAACCGGACTTGTTGTTCCTGCAAGCTTAACTGTTGTCGCACAACATTGACCTCATGCGAGACGTGAGCTCTTACATCTTCATTTAATTTGGTGATGTGTGAATGCATCTCCTCCATTTGCTCTGCCCAAGCAGTCAACGATCCTATATTTTCATAATTAACTTATGCAATCATCGACTCTGGATAGTATCCCATCCCATAAATCCGACCTTTCTTGCGGCCTCCAACTGCATTTTTCCAAGCACTCATGATCGATTGTTGGGATAGTGGGCTCGTTTCGCCACTTTGTGACTGCTTATGATCCCTCATCATATTCTACCACGTAAATATGCACATATTAATGCTCAACTTACTATGAAAGTATACTATAATTACTTATTACAACATAAATACTATATCAAAATTCTATTATTTACAGTATTTTCCTCTGCTGGTTGTTCTACCCAAGTTTCATCTTTCTTGCGACGCATTTTACAAAGTAATTCATAGACCGTGAATTTTCTCCTCAATTGCTTAGTCTGCATTGAGCTTTTTATCATAAATATATTTTTCAATCATGCTATTTCTCATGAGTGTATAATAAAATAAATAGTCAAATATAAGAATACATAACAATATTGTGGTTAATTTACCATGTGTGCCCGAATGGTATCGGCATAATGAAATTCCGCCGTATGTGGAGAACCTCCTCTCTCAGATTTCCTGTTCTCCTTGTTTCGTTCAATGATTTTAATGTATTCTTCCAATTGCCAATGCTCTTTAAGGTCTTTCCATAACTTGGCCCCCATCCAGGGTGCAGGTTTATCCTTCTTTCTACACCAATTATACATATTACTCAACCGAACTGTTCCTTTTTTGTTAAATACTTTTTACATAAATTCTTCATCATCTGGCTCCCATGTCACAAATTTCTAGGACAAAATTTTAAAAGTTTAATTTATTATATAATATTATATTTCAATAAAATTTACCTATGTAATAAACTAATTTTATATTCATGAGTGTATACATATGTATAGTTGTGATAATACCTTCCACTCTTGAAACCAATCACAGCGTTGATTGTAAGGAATTTCCTCCCAACTACTATGAAAAGTAGTCATCTTATTGCGGATGACTTTAGATAGATGAGCAACAACATCCTTGTTAGGAAAGAATCTGTAAATAATACATATTCACTATTTTATTACATAAAGTTGTAATAGTTTTATAACTTTCTAAAATGAAGAAATATAATTTAACATCTTACCCTTGGGTTCCTTCACAGTGCAAAAACATTTTTTCATCTCTTTGACCTTGATTTGCAAATTCTTGGAAGGATTGCCTACCGGTAGTATTCTCCTCATGAGATTGTGCATTTGTTTTTGTTGATGGCCTTGTTGATAGTGAAGGAGGATGCACCGGTGGAGCATCCATTCTAGTTCCTTGTGGGGGGAATGTTCTGTTGAACAGTCTTAGGAAAGGATATTGCAATGGTTGGGAAGAAGATGGCGAAAAAAATTGTGCAGTAAACTCTCCAATATTTGCTCGAGAAAATTGATTTTTCAATGAATGATCTAAAGTGTTTGGTGCGAGTGATATAAATCTAGGCATAGGCATTATTCAACTGTGACCAAACAATAAGTCATACATGCTGATTAATGGGTCTGCATTTTCCGTTGGTGGGGTTACCATATGTGTAGAACTCGATGTGTCATCCCGGTGGGTCCTCCAACCTTTGCCCTTATTCTTTTTGGCATAGTTTTAAAAACCGGACCGGACCGACCGGTCGAACCGGTTGGACCGGGAACCAGACACCAGCTTGGTCCGGTTTCACCAATTCCTCCATTTGCGTCAAGGACCGGGTTGGACAGTGTGAACCGGCCGGTCTGATCTAGTTTCCACTGAACCCATAAGAACCGGTCAAGAAACCGGTCAATGAAGAAAAACAAAAAAAATAAAAAAATAAAAAACAAGAGTCAAAAATAGAAAAAAAGGAAACCTAAACTCTAAATTAATGTATAAAATATAACAATCTTATTTGTAAAGTTGAAATTATAAATTAATGTATAGAATATAACAATCTTACATTCATATTACTAATTTTATATTATTATAAGTATTATTTGTAAAAATCCGGTTAGACCCATTGAACCCCGGTTGAACCCAAGAACCCATACCTTGACCGGTTTCCGGCCCGGTCCGGTTTTAAAAACTATGCTTTTTGGAGTTATTCGATTGAGACATCTACCAAACAATTACCATTACATTAATAAAGATATATAATATATAATTATAAAAAAGTTACTAAACAGTTTTGCATCACCTTCAAATGAAGAAGTGGTGGAACTTGCTTGGCATATGGTAAACAAGTAGGAATGTGCTAATATTATAGCATTAAAAATATTATATAAATATATAATGAGTGTAACTAAGAAAATCTGACCATATCTTTTACACATCTTGTCAAAAAATGTGTCAACATCATTCATTTGATTGACTACACACATTTAACAGATTGACTGCAAATATTTATCAAGAGAAATCCAATGTATATCTCTTGAACAAGGAATCCAAGCAACTTCTCATATGATATTTAACGAATTTCTCTCGAGTAGTCCGAGAGAAATCTGATGTATGTCTCTCGGATGAGGAATCCCAAAAAAATCCTTCGTATTCGTGGTTTCATGTAGAAAATCCAAGTGATTCATTTGATTGACTACACCTAATTTATAAATAACTTGTTTGACTATACATGTAATTCGAGACAAATTTCCTCGAATATTTAATATATTTTTCTCGAACAGATCGATAGATGGATAATTAACGGATTTCCCTCGAATAAATTCAAGAGAAATCTGATGTATATATCTCGAAGAAGGAATCTAAATAAAATTTCTTGCCCTCGTCATTTCATTCAGAAAATCTAGTTTGAATTGCAGCTTTTGAACATACCGAGAGATGGACAGTTGACGAATTTCTCTAGAATTATTCGAGAGAAATCCGATGCATATTTGTCAAATGAGGAATTCGAATGAAATTTGCAATATTCGTGATTTCATGCAGAAAATTCAAGTCATTCATTTGATTGACAACAACTAATTTACAGATAATTTTTTGACTGTACATGTAAATATTTCTCGAATAAGGAATCCGGATAAAATCTTTCGGGTTCATAATTCCATACAAAAATGTAGGATATTGGATATTAACGAGCTCTCTCAAATAGTCCGGGATAAATAGGATGTATGGTTCTCAATGAACAGTTAATCTGAATAAAATCTACTGCCTTTGTGATTTTATTCAGAAAATTCAAGACAAATTGCATCATATATTTAACGAATTTCTATTAAACAGGCCGAGAGATGGACAAGTACAAATGTTTCAATATTATTACTAACTAAAACATTACATATTACAATACTTTACTTGACTATTTAGAATTTTCTTCAATATTTTCATTATCTTCACCATCTTCATCTTTACCGTCTTCATCTTCACCATCTTCATCTTTATCTATTTCATCTTCATTGTCTTCGTCTTCTTCTTCTTCATCTAATACGCAATCGAGTAGTACATCACGAGTTCTAATGAGATGCATATCCTCCCTAGATATATTGTTATTAACCAAAGGTTCAAGTATATCATCATATAATATTGGACATTCATGTGATGGCAAGTCATTTTGATATGCCACTTCAAGTGAGTCTTCAATTTCGACACGTTCAGTTGCATTTAATTGAATAACTGCCAACCAATTTACTTTATTCCTCATATTTTCTGGATACAGAACATAATAAATTTGTCGACATTTCTATGCAATAATGAAAGGCTCATACTTTCTATACCTGCGAGCTTGATGAACTTCAGTAATCTTGTATCTGGGATGTACAATACGTGTATCATGCCTTGGAGTGGGGTCGAACCAATCACAAAGAAATAAAACTACTTGTTTTTTAGGTACTCTACTTTATTATAGTTCGAAAATCTCCTACAATATTCCATAAAAATTTTGTTCTCCCTCTTCATCAAGAATTCCTTTCACGCAAAAACTACTATTCATCGTCTTTTTCCCGTAACCCCATTCTTCAATATGAAATTTGAAACCATTTACGAAATATGTTGACCACATCTTAACTTGTCTATTTGGACCGTAGGCCAAATCATACCAAATCATACAACATGGGATCGATGATTTCATTGCTCACATCATGAGCCTTAGGCAAATAAAAAATTGTCAAAGTAAATGCAATATATAAATTTAATAAATTATTATAATAAAATTTATATAATAGTTTATACTTACATATTCCTTGAACCAGATAGCAAAATATTCATCAATTGCTTGACTAGCATGAGCGGTATCGATATTGTTACTCTGAAGGAATGTACTAACAAATAATATAAGTGATTAGAATGTATAAATAAAAATTGAAGAAAATTATTTTATATGAAATATTAAATTTTGAGGTACTTACTCAATGAACGGTTTTACCTCATCACAATTCAATAAAACATGAACTGTTGCGGATTTTAGCTCATTATCTGTTAACCACCTTTTTGTTCAAGTTGCAGACGGGCGACTGGTTGGTTGAAAATAGATAATATTACCAGAATCAACGTATTCACACCACCATCTTCATGTCGAGGAACCCTCTTTCGTGACGTGAGAACATCAGGATGGAAATAAAATGAACAGAAATTTATTATCTCTCGCCATGGATAAGCCTCACAAATTGATCCTTCCACTTGGGCCTTTTGTTTAACTGACCTCTTAATCTTGACCAGGTACCTATATAAAATGCAATTGAAATATTATTATTCTAGAGTATTGATATATATATATATATTTTTTTTTTAATTCAATCAATATATATAATATATGAGTAGTACAATGAATTTAACTTTACCTCTCAAACGGGTACATCCATTGAAATTGTACAGGTCCATCATTGTGAGCTTCTTGCACCAAATGGATTGCAAGATGCTCCATTGAATCGAAGAAGTCTAGTGGGAAGATCCTTTCTAACTTGCACAAAATAATCGAGTTGTTCTTCTCCATTCGCTCCAAATCTTCATGACGAAGCGTAGTTGAACAAAGATCCTTGAAAATTTGCTGAGTTTCGCTAGTGATTTCCAAATGTTATCAGGAAATTCTTTAAATGCAATTGGTTGTAGTTGTTCCATGAAAGTATGACAATCATGACTCTTCCAACTGGAGAATTTACCCCGAACAACATCCACACGTCTTGCAAGATTGGATGAATATCTATCTGACATTCGCAAAGCACTTACCCATTCACAAATTCTTCTTCTCCGATCAACTAAAAAAACATACTTAGCTTAGCAAGAGACTTGCAACAAAGCTGATGTGTGCACCCTTCTCCCATTTCCGAGAGCTCCCCTCACGATAAGTTTCGTCGGATTATTCAACTGACTTTTTACTAACGTCTCTCGAATTCTAGTTAGATGAATTTTCTGTCGATCATCTCTCGCATTTATCTCAAATTGTATTTTAACTAACCGTGCTTTCTTGAATTTCCGTTGCTACTTGTTCGACCTCCTAATCTCTCGAAAATTTTTCCTCGGTAATTAATGGAATTCGTGTAGTGCAAGAGAAAAAAAATCGATCCATGTGATTAGTACTAAAGTTTGAACCTTGTTAGATAATAGCACTCTCGGCTTGGATATCGCATAGAGTAATTATTTGATATGTAATACATAACGAGTTCATTATGCAAATTATAATTTAGATCTTAATACATGTAAAATTTTGAGAGAATTTTGCAATGAACTTACTGTGTATTACATACTGAATGTTTAGACAGTCAAGGTGAATGGACAGACTTCTTAATTGCATGAAAGAGATATATATCTTCACATGAACACACATAAACAACCCCTGCAACTGAGAGTGTAAGAGGTGAACGAAAATGAGAGAATCCCTTCTGGTCTCCCTCCCCGTCTCTCCCTGGTCCCATTTCCTATATTTCTGCTCCTTGCATTTTCATTTAATAATAAAAACAGAAGCCCTCCATTTTTTCCGATCATAAGGAAGCTGATGTGTCTAATATAAGAATATAAAATAAATAGAAATTAAGAGATATATAGCTCTCTTGATGAAAATCAAACTCAAAACATTTATTGTGTCACTATAATAAGATCACTTTTTTTTTTAATTTTCTTGATAATACAAATCAATTTGAACACTATACCTTTTTTTATTATAAGTGATGGCCACGTGACCCTCTTTCTCGGGGAACTTGCTTGAGTCACCTCACGTGAAAGATCTGTAACACGGAAGTCCTATATTTATGCTCCCAGATTTTTCATTTAATAATAAAAACAAAATTCCTCATTTTTTAAATTTTTTTAACGATAAAAGAGATCCATGAGTCTAATATAAGAATGAAAAAATAAACATAAATATCCACCAAAAAATCAATAGAAATAAAAAGAGATACATAATTTACATGGTGAACAACGATTTCAAAACCTCCTAACTATGAGTTGGAGTCTTATATCACTATAACAGCACATTCTTTTATTTTGTTGACAATAAAGATAAATTTGAATACTAATCTTTTTTTTTTAATTATTATAACTGATGGTCACGTAACGCTTTCTCGAATGGAACGATATTACTATACACATTAAAAAGTCAAGGAAACAAACAGGGACTTCGAATTTTTCTGACCTCACTTAAACTATGAACAAGTCCAAAGAGAACTAACACATTTTCAAATTTACCAAAAAGAAAATTAATCGAATATTTGGGTGAGGTAATTTTGTAATGTTTGGATTTTCAAGGGAAAAATACACTTTTAAACCTCAGTTTTTTGTTTTTTTATTATTTTTATTTTTTATCATTTAAGTCATCAACCTTTTAAGTTTTTACCACTTTAGTTCTACTGATACTTTTTCCATCCAAAAAAGTATACTCCATAAAAAAGAATATTTTATCTAAAAATTATTTTTCAACAAAAATATTTTTTTAGAAAAAAAAAGCATATTCCATCTAAAAAATATCTCATTTAAAAAATATTTTTCAACAGAACTTATTTTTCTTAAAATGAATCACAATTTTATAATGATAATGGCCATCAATCAATTTTCAATTAGGAATATTTCTTAGTTTTGAAGGGCACGTGCTCGCTTGTAAAATTTTATAGATATTTTTCACTTTCATTTCCTTTTTTTCCTTTTTCTTTTTTTTTTTTAAAAAATAGTTTTGTTGAAAAATATTTTTTGAATGAGATAATTTTTTAGATGGAATATGCTTTTTTGGATAAAAATGTAACGGTAAGACCAAAGTGGTAAAAATAATGTGAATGACAAAAAATAAATATTTATGACTAAAATGATAAAATCACGAAATGTTGAGAATTAAAAGTGTCTTTTTTCTTATTTTAAAACTAGAAATAATATTAGCCAAAAATGTTCGGGAAGATAATTTAGTATAGTCCCACATTCCAAACGGTAATACTAATAGAATATTTATATGACATCTGATATACTATTAAAAGTATTTTTAAACATATTCTAAACATACCATCCTATCTACCAGAATAACCTCCACAGTTGATCCAATTTAAATTATATACCATTTCTTGGTGCATTGCAGGGCACGAGCCCCATTAAATTAAACTTAATTAGAGATCAAGTAGACGAGGCATAGTTCAACCATAAGAATATCGCCAAATCGCAGAGTGGCGAGTCCACCAGGACAACCGGTAAAGTAATGAGTACCCGGAGGTCATGAAAACTCATAATTTGCTAACTTATTTACCCGTGTATTTCCATTCCTGTGAACGTGACGAATCACAACTGACTCGTTTGGTGAAGGATATACTCTGTACATTCTGTAAAAGCGCACCGGGATGTCGGCAAATCAGAAGAAACTAACTCCTATCTATTTGCTTATTTTGAGTTTCTTTTTCCAATTAATGTATATCCTTCTCCAAATCGCATGGCAAACTGCCAATTTTCTTTGACATCTCCAAGACAGCTTCATGGAACAACGACGCTCTGTCCTTATCATCTTGATCTTCTTGCCTTCCCACATCCCCGTCCAAGTACGACTTCAAGAATTTCCCGTAGCCATCAACCGTCCTGCTCGCCAGAGGATCCCGGTTCATTATCACTACTAAAGTTACGCCGATCAGCGCACAGCCCGACTCAGGCAACAGCAGCACTGGCACAAGCCATAGCTTGATGCACAAGTATCGTATCAGTGCGAACATTCTGTTTCCTCCGGCCCCGCATTCTCATGTCCGCGATCTCGTTTTCCCCTGAGTGGAACTTGACATTCCTAAAAGCATTGGCAACGACCACGTCCCAAACCGTTGGATTCCTGATGACGATCTGTCTGAGTAGGGAGTGAATCGAAGCGATTTCCTTCAAGAACAGCACGATCTTGTTGTGCCATACTAATTTTTTCAATGGAATTTTTCCTGTCGGGAATCATGCTTCCTTCTTCCGTGGATTCCCTTGAAAAGAAATATGAGTATTTTCTCACAATCGAGAAAATAAAGGAATCAAAATTTACGTATTTGTTTTTATTGCCGAATAGCGTACCTTCTGATCGAGGAGAACTATGGTAGCTATCGGTGACATCGGCCATGATGCAGCTCTTGAGGAGTTGCGTAGTGCCAGCGAGTTGGATCTTGCAGTTGCAAACGTCAAGTGTTTTGTCACGATCATCCCAATCGGCTGGATGATTAATTAGGTTAATTCGGAGACTTTGAATCTCTTTGAAGCCCTTTAATTGTCCTTTTACAGTACTATTACGAAAACGTTCATCTCTGATGTGGAAGTTGTACGGTAATCAATAGGGAACTTGGCGCCGAGAGGTATGACGGTGAATACTGCATCAGCTGCCTTGAACCGGAGATCGCCTTCCTGGCCGTTGGGATCTGGAGGATTCAATTTCACTACCAGATTTTCAGCCAGTTCCCAATCCAACTGATCGAGATGGACACGGTGGTGGTAAGCGGGATGAGAGACTTGAAACTCTTCGAAACTGCGAGGCATCGTTTCAAGTACTTGGCATGCCGGACCTTGTCGAAGGTGAGGAGGAGTTCATCGGATAACTGCTCCAAGTGATTTTATTCCGTCATCCTTGTTTTGAAGGACAGATCCCTATAATCTACTGGCCGATCGAATGCGACTACATAGAGAGTTTGAAAATATTCAAGACTGGGGAAAATGTATGAATGGCACAGAAAATTTGACTAATATTATAATATAATACGAAATCTTTAAAATATTTCAAAATGATACAAATCTTTGAAAAGTTGACACCAATAGTACAAACAGTTAATTTTTTATTAATGTCATTAACTGCTAGTGATGAAGCGCCTACCTGGACGCAGATTTGAAAAATTGAATGAAATGATAATAAAAAAATTAGAAAAAAGTACCAATAGTATAAAAAAGATGACTAATAGTACAAATTTGTTAAAATGTTATAGTATAGTACAAAAATTTTATATTTTTATTATACTTATATCTATTGGTAAATAAAATCTTAAGTCTATTCATCTACCGTTTTTCCCTCACACGCTCTCATATGCCGTGATCATCACCAATCGATTTTACAGCAATCTTCTTAATCTTAACATGTCTTAGAGAGTACAAAGACTAAGGCTATAATGGTAACTACTCGTAAAGATCAAATAGTCACCGATATATGAGAGGGTTACTTCGCTTAATGTTCTTCCTATACCTAAATTAAAATTTGTCGTATCTTGCCAATCCGATGATTTGAACTAAGTATCAGATATTGTTTTTATTATTAGGACTCAAAATTTCTAATATAGATTTTTAGACACTTTTTTGGATTAAAATTTTTAGTTTATTAACATATATATTTTACAGATCATCAAAAATAATGAGTTACTTATGATAATTACTTTAATGATATTTATGATCCTAAATATCATATCCAATGATTAGGACAATGATATTATTGATAATGTGTTATTGAAAGTTTTAGAATTTCTAATAAAAAATAATAATACAAATTCAAATATTTTGTACAATTTTATAATGTTTTGAATATATTGTATCGTATTATAACATTAGCTAAACTTTTTGTATCATTTGTGCTTTTTTCCCTAGGTTTTTACTGTTATATCATTTTAATTTTTTGAGTTAGCAACCACGTAGGCGTTACGTCAGTAGCAACATAAGCATGTCAATAGTTACTAACAGCGTTAATAGTTCATTAATGATTTGTACCATCAACATCAACTTTTTAAAGATTTTGCATCATTCTATAATATTTTAAAGATTTTGTACCACATTGTAATACTAGTCAAACTTTTTGTACCAGAGGTATTTTTTTCTCACGTATGTAAGAAGAGCAAATAAGGAGATAGACTTCAAGAGAATTAGGGAATCTTTCTATGAATGAAATATATCGAATTAACTTTTCAGAAAAAGGAAATATACTGAAATATATCTGTAGAAAAGCTACAAAAAGGACATAGGAGCATAGTTTTCAGAACCGGACCGGGCCAAAAACCGGTCAAGGTATGGGTTTTTGGGTTCTTGGGTTCAACCGAGGTTCAATGAGTCTAACTGAGTTTTTACAAATAATACTTATAATAGTATAAAATTAGTAATATGAATGTAAGATTGTTATATTCTATACGTTAATTTATAACTTCAACTTTACAAATAAGATTGTTATATTCTATACATTAATTTAGAGCCTAGGTTTCCTTTTTTTTCTATTTTTGACTCCTATTTTTTATTTTTTTATTTCTTTTGTTTTTCTTCATTGACCGGTTGTTATGGGTTCAGTGGAAACCCGGTCAGACCGGCCGGTTCACACTGTCCAACCCGGTCCTTGATGCAAATGGAGTAATTAGTGAAACTGGACCGGGCTGGTGTCCGGTTCTCGGTCCGACCTGTCCGACCGGCCAGTGCGATCCGATTTTTAAAACTATGCATAGGAGTCGCCGTATATGTATGAGATATATACCAGTTTTTATGCTAACAAAATTGACTTAAATGAGAAACTGAGATGTCACATATTTTTATTTAAAATAATTGTGATTGAATAGTACTTGTAATTAGAGCTGCACGCGATGGGGAATTGCTAGGAACATATTCCAAAGGATATGATAGGTTTTGAGTAGAGAATGAAATCGGTATAGGTCCTGGTTAAGAAATCAATGAATTGATAATGACTGATTCAAATAATAGGATAATTGAAACCAGTGTCAGAATTGTTTATGTAGGAAACGGGTTTGCACGGAGACTTCTACAAGCTAGTAGTGGGACACGGTCTCAATACGCTACTAGTGGTTACTGTCCTTCACATAAAATATCTCTACAAGAAGATGGGGGAAGCAATATAGACAAAGGGACCAAAGGTTGAGTGAGAAGTGCAAGGAGACGCTGAAGAAGAGAGCTAGGGATCAAGGGAGAGTGTGAGTTCAGGGTCGACAACTCTAGTAAGTACGGGCTTAGGGATGTTGATGATAATCTCATAACACAGTCTTATTCCAAGAAGTTAATTTACTTTTTGGCTAATGTCTAATTCAACCTTACATATGATTGTCCCGTTGATAGGAAAGGTGGACATACTTAGAACACTTACAAAATATAGGCAATGAAATTCGGGGACAATATAGCAATATATCTAGATATACAAGCTAGCTACCTACGAAGGTAGCCCCATTTGGTCGTGATGTTAATTCATCGCCCTAATACGATTTTGCATTATCTTTCTTTTTGATCCTCAATTTATATATTGAAAGTGTAACTTATCCAAAAAAAATTTTGAGTGTGTCGGGGAAACTCTTCGTACCAAGTTTGACCCGATTGGATTTTTCCAAATCCTCCATTCTAAATTTTTATGAAATCTAGAGATAGGATTTGGTACAAGAATGACTGCTAGTGCAAGATCAATAAATGATTGGATTTCTCATAGGTGAAGTTTTTTACATATATTTCTCATACTTTCTTTTAATCTCATGACATATTTTTATCTTTTTTTCCCCTTCGATCCCTTAAGTATTTATGATATTTTTATTGATAATCCTTGAAGAAAAAGTTGAAATTCTAATCAAACTTAGATTTTTCCTGAATGAAATGGGCCGAGTGGATTTGGAGATCGCCGAATCTGTGGTGGTTCGGCAACCACTGAAGATTTGAGATTGTTATTGCAGGACGTATCGGACTGCCTTCACGAAGCGGCCGTCCTGGGAAAATCGAGGGCACTGAGATGGAAATTGAAAGCGACTAACTTCATTGGTCACAAGGCTGCAAATCTTGGGTCCTTCACTATCAGTTTGGGTAACAGATGTCTGATAAGGATAAAAAAAAAAAAAGATAAAAGGGGCACAAAGCTTTTAATTTGTTACCTATATAAATAAATGGCGCACTTATCAATTCACCATACTATATCAATGCACACAACATGCTTGAAAGTCATGCAAGCAACATGGTGATTGACGAGAAGCTTGAAGGTAACTTGGAGATGGCTAATCACGGTATGCCTAATGGCTTTGGGGTATAATCGACTTCACTCGGCCTATTTAGATTGGAGCTGAAGGCGGACTTGGAGGTTGTTCAAAGCATTTCGATTATCTCATGTTAAAGATGATATTACATTGCTAAACCCCATTTCTCCACGTCAAATCGCAGAGTTCTAGAAAAATTGGGAGGTCATCGTCTCGTTTTGGGGGGCAACTAATCTATTTGAATGCAAGGGAATGAATGGTGTCCATTATCGTAAGAATTATGTGTCTGCTTATTTCACTTTATTTTTTAACCTTGTATTATATTCATGAGTCTCTCTTATAACTGAAAAATTACAACTGTTAGACCGTGGAAATTAAATTACAGCATAGTTGTGGTGAACAGTTCTATAACCTTTACAATTGTTTTCTTATTACGTGTGTAAATTCATGGACAGATATATAAAATTTTGAATATCATGAGATGCTCTTGCCCTGAAACAGGTGAAGCACGCCGTTTTTGTTCGCCGAGGTGGGTAGAGGATGAATTTTCATGATAATTTTCCCATTTTGTGATCTCATCTAAATTCAAAAGAAAGTCAGATACATTTTATGGTTCGGCTTAAATTTCTTTTAAATAAGCACTAGATTTAAATTTTATAAATAAAGTTTATAATTGTGAGATATTTATCTTTTAAATAATTAATCTAACTCCAGAGATACATTAAATTTTGAATATTCTTGTTCGATGATGATGCCGTTGGCTTGGACATTCACTGGGACCAATCCCTCCTCATCATCCTTTCTTAAGTGCGTGAAAGAGACCTACAACTTCACACATAAACACACACCACCCCCAAGCGAATTGCATGCAGACTCGACTCAATCGATGAAGAACACAGAGACGCAGACGACTGAGAACGAGAGGTGGAAGAAAATGAGGGAATCTCTTCTCCTCACACTCCCCGGTTCCCCTTCCCATCTTCAAGTTCACAGAAATTTCATTCAATAATAATTAAAAAAAAAACTCCTTTTTTTCATTTTCATGATAATAAAAATTAATATTAATTTGAATAATATATATCATTTTTTTATTATAAGTGACGCTCACATGACATTCTTTCTTGCAGATTGCCATGCCAATTTTTGGTCACGTCAATTACGCCCCTAACTATATCAATTAGATCCGAAGTTACATCAATTAGCCTCCCTACATCAATCATTTCCTCTCTTTGGAACATCAACTAGTCCTCGCTACATCGATAGAGTCTCTAAGTACATCAATTTAGTATCTGACAACATTAATTAGGTCCTTTGGAAATATTAATTAGGTTTATCGCCATTTCAAATAGGTCCCTAAATGTCACTAAAAATGCAATCTGATGCACACGCCACATGTATGCTGATGTTGATACAGCTGCCTACATAATATGTTAATGAAATAAAACTAAAAATATATATAATATTTAAAATTTATTTAAAAAAGAACAAATTTCAAGAAAATTTTAAATTTTTAAAATTAAAAAATTCAGAAAAAATTGAAAAATAAAAAATTTGAAAATTGTGTAAAATCTCTAAAAATATATAAATGTACAATTCAATTTATAAAAATCATATATAATACCAATATATCTAGAAAAAATAGAAAATTTAAAAATAAAATTTTAAATAAATTACTTCAAAATAGAAAATGTATATAAGAACATAAAATGGTAATAAAAATTTAAAATTTCCTTAAAATTTTATGTAATATTTTAAAAATACAAAATTTTAAGAATTTAAAATATATAATATAAAATTGTCTTATTTTTTAGCTTTTGAGCTGTCTCCGAAGCTGCTCTAATGATTTTCTTATGCAAAATTCTCTTTAAATTTGATATGTGTTGAGTTTTCATAATTTTGAAAATTAACTTTACATGTGTCAAGATTCAAATAATAATTTACACAATAAACTCATTATTATTACACGTTGAATATTTTCCCGCTCGGCCCTCCCAAACATGCATGGATGTAACATCCAAGCTGAGAGCGTCACCATTTAACAAGGGTTAACTTTAATATTGAACACGAATTGAATTTCTTATTAAATCTCCGTGCATCATGAAAAGAAAATAACCGAAATAAAAAAGGTTGGGTCGTTGGGTGTGCAAGTCTGCAGAGCACCCGTAGAAATGTCTATCATGATTTTCTCCTGTACAAGATGAGGAACCTAAAAAAAAATTACAAGAAAGAGGATTTTTTGCCACCAAAAAATGGTCAGAAAAATAACAGCTTAGTCTTTGTATCATACGTGTTAGAGGTGATGCATTTGAATGGCAACCAGCTCTTGTCTCAACTAGGAGAGCTAGAAAGAGCAACTGTAAGTGATTTAACTCTCATTTAATCTCTTTGTTTCGTATTCTAAAATAAAATAAAAAATTTCTCGAGTGAGTCATAATAGTACAGATGCTCAAATACATTATCTTAAATTGAATTGAAGTGAATTTCGTATTTCACATCTTTGCACTGCTTTGGGGTGTATTTTTTGTAACCTGCAATGTAAATTTAATGCTTCCCAAAGCAGAAGATTGATAGACACTTGAGGTGACATAAGGAAGTTCCTCTTCAATGGGTATGGCAATAGCAAGCTACAGGAGAAAGAGAGTCACGGGAGTGATCATTACTTATAATAAAAAAGGTAAAATATTCAAAATGATTTTTTATTATCAAAAAAACTATAAAAAGATATGATTTTACTGTAATGACACAAGATTTTAAATCAAAATTAGAAGACTTTCAATTTAATTTTTATCGTGAAAGTTACGTGCCCTCCTATTTTTATTTATTTTCTATTCATATATTAGTTTCATGGGCTGAAAAAAAAATGGAGGGCTTCTGTTTTTATTATTAAATGAAAATGCAAGGAGCATAAATATAGGAAATGGGACCAGGGAGAGACGGGGAGGGATAGGAGAGGGGATTCTCTCATTTGCTTCCACCTCTCACTCTCAGTCGCAGGGGTTGTTTATGTGTGTTCATGTGAAGATATATATCCCTTTCATGCAATTAAGAAGTCTGTCCGTTCACTTTGACTGTCCGCTGTAAGCATGATGAGTAGGGCTCGGATCCTGTGATACACCGTGAGTTCATTATAAAATTTTCTTGGAATAAACGTTACAGTTGTTAAGATCTAAACAGTAATTTACATAATAAACTCGTTATATTTTTACATACCAAATATTTGTACAGTCTAGCCGTTGTAATTTTTCGATTATAAGGGAGATGCAGGAGTCTTACACAAAATTAGAAAATAAAGAAAAATAAAAGAACAAATAACCCCAAATAAGGAGAAAGTCTTGTATGTAATCGGTACATCACGTGATACTAATTATGTGGTATTTATCATAAACCAATAAAATACAATTATTTTTCAAAATTTTTATTTTTATCTTTTTATAAAAAAAAATCCTAAAAGAGTCGAACGCTATTGGCTTGAGACGCTATGTAAATACTGTCACGTAGTGTAAAATTGTTATATAGAAGACTCTATCCATGATGAAGGTCGAACTCAGAATTTAAGATCCCATCTTCAATCGTTAATTTTGAATAAAGATTGCCCCAGCCGGTTTAACCAGGCCGTTTTCGTCCACTGAGGTAGATAGAGGATGAATACAGCCCCCACTATCGTGTGGAGACTCTATAAATAGGGGGAGGATCAAACATCATTCCTCCTCTCTTTCCCTCGAAATCTTTTTCACCATCATTCCTCTCTTCTGATTCTAATGGACTTCTGCCCGATCTGCTGCAATTTGCTGGAGTACTTGTTGCCGGAGAGGGACCGGCCCCTTCGGCTCTCCTGCCCTACGTGCCCCTACGTCCAGAACATTGAGAGGGACGAGGAGGCGAGTCGACAGATTTTTCCGTCATATTCGAATAGTCCCAAAAGATTTTTCCTTTCCACACATTCTCTCGTGTCCCGGATTATAATGATGTGGTCGTGTGCTGGCAGATTTTGACTTGGGTGGACCTCCGGTTATAAAGCACTAAGCATTCTCTTCCTTCCCTCATACAACATTTGACAGGTGGAGACGGACGATGTATGCCCAACCTGCCACAGCAGCATGGAGTTTAAGCCACAGGAGGGGAATACACCAGGTCATTTCGTTTGCCCCACATGTCAATACGTCCGCGAGATGGACAAGAGGGTGAGTAGACATTTTATTTCTTTAGATTCGATTAGCACTAAAAGACCTTCCCTTTCCGCACAATTCTCTCGAGCCATGACTTATGATGTGTTTTGCCCTTGCGCTAGCAAACGGCGAAGACGGAGGAAGCCCAACCGTCCAAGGAGGAGGCCAGACCGAGCTCCTACAGTAACCCGGAAAACTGGCCAATAACCGGATTTGGTTTGTCAATGTTTAAGCAATTCTCCTTCGACAATGATTTCCACCAAATCCTATTCATATGTTTCTAGGCGCAAATATAGCCTAAAGAAGGCCGCGCGGAATCCTTTGATATTAATTTTATTTGTTAAGGAATTGCTACAAATGTATGTAGTATATAAGCATATATTCGGCAGTCATACCGAACCTATGTTGCACCGTGGCATCGTGATTTTGCCAGTGCTGAACTGAAGTTTTTGTCCCTTTTGTTCATTTGGTGCAGTGAGATG
Organism: Lagerstroemia speciosa; assembly: GCA_037672795.1. NCBI lineage: Eukaryota > Viridiplantae > Streptophyta > Magnoliopsida > Myrtales > Lythraceae > Lagerstroemia > Lagerstroemia speciosa. Next base: position 8,682,497 of record CM075288.1, read on the forward strand.
TCCGCATTGTGGACATGACGAGGCCTTCTACAACCAAGCCCTGTTCGCGGAGAGAAATGGAACCGTCTACCGTTGCGCCAACGACAGCTGCCGAAAGCGCTGGCGCGAGGATTGAGCAGGATCATTATGGGTCTGGCAACTAATTAATAAAAGTTAAGTTCGCAGGACCGGACCCAATGCTAGCTGCAGCAAAGTGCAATCTGCGTATTAACGTTCGTGTGCAGTGGAAGCTTCGCGCCCTCTTTTATATATGTTTTTCTTCTCAGACCTCCGTTTGTCTTAGTTCGCTAATTTCAATTGCAGCCTCGTGAGCAATGAAATTAACTCGTCACTTTCAATTTCCGTATCACTTCCCTCTGTCGGTTCTTCGAGTTTATACTGGGATGTAAGGTCGCTTCGTGGAGACTAGTCCGATATATGCTGTAATAACAATCTCAAATCTCCAGTGGTTGCCGAACCACCACGTATTCTGTGATCTCCAAATCCACTCAGCTCGTTTCATTCACGAGAATCTAAGTTTTGCTAGGATTTCAAATTTATCTTTAAGGATTATAAATAGATAAAAAAAAAATTCATATGCATGTAAAGGGATAGAGGAAAAAAGAGAGAGAGAAATATATCATCAACTTAGAAGAGAATACAGAAAGAGGAGAATTAAAGCATATAAAAAATTTCACCGATGAAAAATCCAATCATGATTTATCAATCTTATACTACAAGCCAATATTCCTATACCAAATTCTATTTCTAAATTTCATAAAAGTTTAGAATGGAAGAGTTGGGAAAACTCGACCGGGTCAAGCCTGGTGGAATTTCCCTCACGTCCAAATCGAATTGTGGTTCAATTCGGTTTAGAAAACTGTTACAAACTGAACTGAATCACATTTTCCAGATCTTTTCGACATCAGTGTGCACAATCCTAATTACAAGTACTATCCAATCAGAATAATTTCAGATAAAAATGTGTGAGATCTTAGTTTCTAATTCATTTAAATATATTTTATTAGCATAAATACTGTTATAGATATCTCATACATGCATGGCAACTTCTCTCTCCTTTTCGTAGCTTTTCTACACAGACACACATATACATATATATGTATTTCAAAATATTTCATCTTTTTAGAAGGTTAATTCACTATATTTCATTCATAAAAAGATTCAATAAATCTCTTGGAGTCTATCTACTTATGCTTTGTGAAGATATGCTTGTGGATGTTTTCATGATCTCATAGAATCTATTCCGTTATGGAGTAAATATTCAGATTTGAGCATGAATTTACAAAATAATCTCAGTCTATATTACACGTAGAATATTTAATCTTCTTATTTATGTGCACTTGGAAATTTTCAAAATTCTAAAAAGATTTGCACTCTGCCAGTAGATTTTAGTGATTTGTCCTTCAAAACAAGGATGAAGAAGAGGACGGTGGAAGACGATCACCTTGAGCGGTTACCCGACGAGCTCCTCCTCCACATCTTCGACAGGGTCCAGGATGCTAAGTGCTTGAAACGATGCCTCGCTGTTTCGAGGAGATTCAAGTCACTCGTCCCGCTCACACCCACCGTGTCCATCTCAATCGGTTGCTCTCTGGCTCTACATCTGGCAGCGAAATTGATTCCTCCAAATCCGAACCGCCAGGTAGAACATCTCCGCCGGTTAAAGGCGCCTGATGCAGTATTCACCCTCATACCTCTCGGCACCAAGCTCCGTTTTACTTGCCCGTACAACTTTCACATCAGCGGTGAACCTTTTCGTATTAGTACCGTAAATGATCAGTTGAAGGGCTTCAAAGGGATTCAACGTCTCCGAGTTAACCAAATTGAACCTCCCGCTTATTGGGATGATTGTGACATGACGCTCGAGGTTTTCAACTGCAAGATGGAGCTCGGTGGCGCCACCCAACTCATCAGGCGCTGCATCGTGGTCGATTTTTCTGAGAATGCCTACCATAGTTTTCCTCCATCAAAAGGTACGCTAGCTACTCGGTAATAAAAAGAAATACGTAATTTTTATGTCTTTATTTTCTCGATTGTGAGGAAATATTAGTAGTTCTTTTCAGGGGAATCCACGGAAGAAGGGAGCATGATTCCCGAATCCATAGTGGAAGTTACCAAGGCACACAACAAGCTCACGATGTTCTTGATAGAAACAGCTTGTATGCACACCCTACTTGGACAGATCGCCGCAAGGAATCCAACGGTTCGGGACGTGGTCGTCATCGATGCTTGTAGGAACGTCAAGCTTCATGCAGGGGAAGACGAGATGGCCGACATGAGAATGCGAGCAGTAGAAAACAGAATGCCCGGCCTGATTCGAGACATGTGCTTCAAGCTTTGGCATGTGCCGGTGCTGCGGTTGCCTGAATCTGGTCGTCTGCTGACCGGTGTAAATTTCGTAGTCATGATGAGCTGGGATCCTGCAGCGAGCAGGACGGTCGATGGCTACCGGAAATTCTTAAAGTCGTACTTGGAGGGGGATGTGGGAATGCAGGAAGATCGAGATGATAAGGAAAGAGAGTTGTTGATCCGTGAAGTTGTCATGGAGATGTCAAAGAAAATTGACACTTTACCCTATCTGGAGAGGGATATGCATTAACTAAGAAGAAACTCAAAATAAGCAAATAGAGATCAGTTAGGTTTTATTTGTTGACATTCTGATGCTCTTGAGATAGGATTTTTTTGGCCGACTGATATTTGAAAAAGATTAAAGTAGATATTTGTGTAGATTTTTTGTCGGTAATTTTAGGTATATTTATCTAGATTTAAATTACACAGCAATGCGCTTTTATAGAACACATAGAGCGTTCTTCCCCGGGCAGGTCAATTATGATTCGTTACCGCTTATATGAAAGCAAATATGTGAGCAAATTAATTAGCAAAATATGTATTATCGTTACATATACGTACTCATTACTTTACTGGTTGTCCTAGGAACTCGCTACTCTACTATTTGCTGATGATATTCTTCGGGTCACCATGTCTTGTCCATATAATCTCTAATAAACTTTAATTTAATCGGACTCATCCCCGTATTCTACCCAAAAAGATGTATGTAATTCAAAGCAGAAATAAGTTTCGAGGTTATTCTTGTAGTGATTTGATGACGCCTTTACAAAATATGTTTTAAGATATTTTATAGTATACCATATACCATATGGTTATTCTGCTAGGATTAGGTAACATTGCTTATATGTTAGCTTCAACTAATAAAATTATATTATTTTAAAATTTTTTAATAAAATGCTAAAAAACTCTAGAAATAACATAATCTTATATTTCAGATAATTAATAATAAAATTTTATTAGTTTATAATACCACATAAATATTGAAACATGTAAGTCTATCTCCTACTTTTGGTTGTAGTCTTTGTTGTTTTTGGTTTTCACGACTATTACATTAATTTTAGTCCTCTAGATTTTACTTTTATTTTTCTGTTTACATTCATTTGTTTTCTCTTTCTAATTTGATCCACTTATCTTATTTTTAATGCATCGAATTTAAGATTTGCGAATAATAAAAATTCATGATCGAAAAAGTTTGTGGACCCAATTCAGAACTTGATTAATAAGACCAATTGGACGACATGATATCAAGTGAAGCTTAGTAAAGAAAAACTCGGATCAATATTTTGCCAATATCTATTCTTATTATACTAAAGGAGGGCCTATCCCATGCTGTCTCTATCGAAAATTTCTCTCTTTTTTCAAAACGAGAGAGAGAGAGAGATGACTGCAGTTTTCTTCCATGGCTTTTCATTCCACTGTTTCCTTGTCAGGGACGTGCTTCATTCTCGGAGTCGAGGGTCGACCTCCTGTCCCGCCTCTCACCTTAATCGACTGCTGTTTTGCTGGGTCGAGACTTCCGTGTGTGCTCAGTGCTCTTCTTCTTTCACTGCATAGGAGAGTTTTCTTCCATTCTCCGGTGGATCACCTGCTGTTCGTGATTGGGTTAGGCTTTCTGTCATCGTAGATTAATTCCATGATTTTCAATTGATGTTATGTGTATCTTTTTGCCGTCTAGTTGTTCTTCATTTTCCCAAACCCTACCCCTCCCGCCAGACTGTTCCTCGCTAGAGGTGCGTCGGCCTTTTTGTCATTTGCTTGTTTAATTTGTTCCCAGCTTTCCTCTAGTAGAGTCCCCTGGTCAAGAAAATTTTCAGTTGAGCGGTTATACCATATCAGTATCGCTTACGTGGTATATCCGTCCAATAAGAATTCGCAATTTATATATTGTTTTCAATATATAAAATCACATACAATCAGCATACAATCAGAGAAAGAGAATCACATGACCGTCACTTATAATTAAAAAATATATAGTATTCAAATTGATTTTTAATGTCAATAAAACAAAAATAATGTGGTACTAGTATAGTGGTACAAGACTCCAACTCACAATTAGGATGTTCTGAGTTTGTTTCACGCTATGTAAGCTATGTGTCCCTTCATTTTTATTTATCTTCCATTCTTATATTAGATGCATGACCTCTCTTGTCACGAAAACAATAAAAAAAAAAATGAGGATTTGTTTTCATTATTAAATAAAAATTCAAGAAGCATAAATATAGGACTTTCATGTTTCACATCTTTTGCTACTTTGGGATGTGTTTCTTTTAGCCTGCAAGCAAATTTAAGGCTTTTCCAAAATGAAAGATTGATAGGCACTTGAAGTGACTCAAGCAAGTTCCTCTTTAATGTGCATGGCAATGGCACACCACAGAGAAAACAAGAGTTTTTTTTTTTTATCAAGGAAAACAAGAGTATTACTCATAATAAAAGATGTATAGTACTCAAAACTGATTTTTTTTTATCAAGAAAACAACGGAGGAGAATGCAATCTTACTAATAGTACAAGACTCTATCTCAAAACTAAGAAGTTCTGAGTTTGATTCCAAGTTACGTGTCTCCGTTTCTATTTTTTTTCCAATTCTTATATGAGATTGATGACCTTCCTAACCATTAAAAAAATGGAGTGCTTTTACATTTATCATTAAATGAAAATTCAGGGAGCATAAACTGGGAGCGAGCGCGAAAGAGATTCTCTCATTTTCTACTATCTCTCAGTCTCAGCTGCAATTGTGTTGGGTGGCGGGTGTTTACGTGTGTCCATTCACTTTGAATATCTGCCGTAAGCATGATGAGCAGGGCTTGGATCCACTAAATATTGTGCCTATGTACGCAACGAATTCGTTGTATAACTCTCAAAATTTTATAGCATTATGATCTAAGCAATATTATGTACAAAGAATTTGTTATGTATGACATACCAAATATTTACTCGCTCAGTCCTGAACGACTAAGACAGAGACGCGGACGACTGAGAACGAGAGATGGAAGAAAATGAGCGAATCTCTTCACTTCACACTCCCCGGTCCCCCTTCCTGTATTCATGTTCACTGAATTTTCATTCAATAATAATAATAATAATAATAATAACAACAACACTCCTTTTTTTTTGTTTTCTTGAGAATAAACATCAAATTGAATGTTATTTATCATTTTTTTTATTACAAGTGACGCTCACACGACACTCTTTCTTGGCTTTTTTTCTCGAAAGTAATAAAGATTTCATTCATTACTTGAAAAGAGTACATGAAAAATAGCCAAGATTACATGAATGAAAATTTCGGAGGGATCCTCCTAGGCAAACCATAAAAGAAAATACATCAAGTAAGCAAAGGTGTATCAATCTTCCCGTTTTGGGCATCTAATCTTCTCTTCTCCGGTCCCAAAGAACTCAGGGCCACAGCTTTAAATTTAAGCATTTTAGGCTAAAAGAAACAGCTTTAAATTCCCCTCATTTTCTTCCACCTCTCGTTTTCAGTCGGCTGTGTCCCTGTCTTCTTCATCGATTGAGTTGAGTCTGCATGCAATTCGCTTGGGGGTGGTGTGTGTTTGTGTGTGAAGCTGTACGTCTGTTTCATGCACTTAAGAAAGAATCATGGGGAGGGCTCTGTCCCAGTAAACGTCCTAGCCAATAGCACCGTCATTGAACAAGGATATTTAAAATTTATAAAACTATCATCATTATAAATTTTTATCCGTAAAATTCAAGTCTGATGCTTATTTCTTAAAAGAAATTCAGGCCAAACAATAAAATGTGTCCGACTTTCTTTAGAATTTAGATGAGAGCACAAAATGGGAAAATTATCATGAAAAATTCATCCTCTATCCACCTCGGCGAACAAAAACGACGTGGTTCACCGGTTTCGGGGGCAAGAGCATCGTACGATATCCAAAATTTAATATATCTTTCTACGAATTTACACACATAATAAGAAAACAATTGTCGGCCGTTAAAGAAACGTTCACAACAAATCTGTTGTGATCTAATTTCCACAGTCTAGCGGCCATATAATTTTTTCGGTTAAGGGAGACCCATGAATCTAATATAATATTAAAAAATAATGAGGAATTAAGGGATATATAACTCTCACGATGAGAGAAAGTCTTGCATGTAATGGGTATCCCGTATGATTGTGATAACGTGGTTTCATAAACCAATAAAATTTAATATTTTTTAGGTTACTTTTCAAGCTTTTTATTAAAAAAATCTTAAAATGGCATAGTGGTATTGGCTTGTGATGCCATTTAAACAATGTCGCATAGTATACCTCTTACATAGAGGACCTGGTCCATGATGAGATTCGAACTCAGAACTCCTTAGCCATTAGTCAAAATTTTATACCGCTATACTAATATCACATTTTCAAGTGTTAATTTTGGATAGAAGTCGCACAACTAGTAGATCATGTTATTTTCTCTTTTTGGTCTAAATAACTGGTATTCAAAAATTCAATTCATATGGTAGGTAGATAGAGGATGAATTTTTCACTATAATTTTCCCAACTACCGGTAGAGCTTGGCTGGTTTAAGCAACAGCCCCCACTGAGATTCTATAAATAGCGGGAGGATCAAACATCATTCTCTCTCTTTCCCTGGAAATCATTCTTCTTCTTAAACCTTATTTCCTCTCTTCTGATTCTGAAGGACTTTTGCCCAAACTGCGGCAGCTTGCTAGAGTACTCGTTGCCGGAGGGGGACCAGCCCTTTCGATTCTCCTGCCCCACATGCAATTACGTCCAGAACATCGAGAACGGCAAGAAGGTGAATCGACTTATTGTTCCATCATATCAGAATGAATAGTCCTGAAAGACTTTCCCTTTCTGCACATTCTCTCGAGCCCCAGCTTATAATGGTGTGGTCGTGTGCTGGCAGATTGTGACTAAGGTGGACCTCCAGTCGTCTAGGAAGAAGACTGAATCAACCGGAACAAAAAAAATTTAACGGTCTGTACCAAAATATTATATTTTAAAAAAAATTTGTATCACGGAGTTACAAAAAGAAAACTTTACATCAAAATATTATATTGGTAAAAGGTTTTATACCTACAGTACAATTTTCTCTATCAATTCCCTATCTTTTCTACATCCGCGTGCAGCTCTAATTACAAGTTCTATCCAATCATAATTATTTAAAAAAATGTGAAATTTAAATTTTTCATTTATGTCAATTTTATTAGCATAAATACTGATATATATCTCATACATATATGGCGGCCTCTCTGTCCTTTTCGTAGCTTTCCTACAATTGTATTTCATTATATTCTTTTTTTTTTTTGAAAGTTAGTTCAGTATATTCCATTCATAAAAAGATTCACTAAATCTCTTGAAGTCTTGCCTTGTTATGCTTTGTAAATATATATGCTTATTAAGGGGAAGTGGAGAAAAAATTAACCTCGTACTCATATAACTTATTAATTAATAGACAAAAATATCATTTTCATATCAAACTTGACTACGACTTTTTTCTTGTATTCACTTCTCGAAATATATGTTGTACTTCAATTGATCATCAAATATCTAATTGAAGTGGGTTAATAGAGCATTTACATATTCATGTTATTTTCAATAAAAGGAATTTTTAATTAAATAATCTAATACAAATGCGGTACCTTGATCTTCGCTTCCTACAACATAAGGAAACAGAACACGAAACTTTGTATTAGTGCGGAAGGTCTTCATCGAGAGTTTAGAGTAAAGAGACGACAGTCCATTTCTAATTTACAAGAAAGAAGAGTAAGACCAGGTTTTTATATTAATTTCGTAAAATGGGTAAATTGGTAATTTTGTTTTAAATAAATTATTATTATCTATTTCATTCTTATTCAACCCTAAATCGGGGAGAAAAAAAGTGGGCTTTGGAGGGGAAGGGGAGTGAATAGTTCCCTCTATTAAATCGAATTACCAAACCCCCACATCCATGTCCCATTCCCTTTCCCCTTCATTCACCCTCTATTCACTTCCATTCACCCTCTATTCACTTTCATCCAAACACAGGGTTAACGCTATTAGGATACAGTTATTTTGGTAGCTTCTTAAGGTTTAACTACTAAATAATTGAGTTTAAAAGACTTTTTTTTATGAATATTAAGATTAAGTTTTGGGATATTTTTAATATGTTTGATTTTTTTTTTGCTGTACAAAATAGGGATAGATTTAGAAGGAAATAGAAAAAAGAGAAAATAAAGGGATATGAGATCCCACTAAAGACAATTGAACCTAAGATCTCTTGGTCCCAGATCAAGAATGGCATCGATATACCAAACCTCCTTCTTCATTATTAACTTATAAGTTATTGTGATATTTTGCACACTTATTATGTCTAAAAATTTATAAAACTTTAAAGATAAAGGTACTAATATCTCGGGAATTAATACTAATCCCTATGTTACCAAAAAAAAAATATCTCGGGAATTGGATTTCAAATAAAATTAAAGTTAAGGTGCAAACTAGTTTCTTGCATAGCTAGTTCTGACACTGGTTTCAATTAATCTCTTTTTCAAATCAATTATGATCTATCCACTAATTTCTTACCCAAGACCTCTGTCAATTTTATTGTGTCTATTCAGAACCTATCATATCCTATGGGATATGTTCTTATCAATACCCCATGTTTACTACATCCGCGTGCAGATCTAATTTCAAGTACTATCCAATCATAATTATTTAAAATAAAAATATGTGAAATATAAATTTCTCATTTAAAGCAATTTTATTAGCATAAATACTGATATATATATCTCATACATATATGGCGGCTTCCCTCTCCTTTGCGTAGCTTTCCTACAATTGCATTTCAGTATATTCTTTTTTTTTTTAAGTTAGTTCAGTATATTCCATTCATAAAAAGATTCACTAAATCTCTTGAAGTCTTGCTTTCTTATGTTTTGTAAATATATATGCTTTTGGATATTTTCACAATCTCACACAATCTATCCTATTCCTAAGTAAATATTCAGATTTGAGCGTGAATTTATAAAATAACGCCGTTATATATTATATATTGAATATTCACTCTTTATTTACGCGCCCTTGGATACTTTTGAAATTCTATACACATTCGCACTCCACCAGTAGATTATAGGGATCTGTCCTTCAAAACAAAGGATGAAGAAGAGGAAGACGGAGTACGATCACTTGCAGCGCTTACCCGGCGAACTCCTCCTCCACATCTTTAGCAAGGTCCGGGATGCCAAGTACTTGAAACGATGCCTCGCAGTTTCGAAGAGATTCAAGTCACTTGTCCCGCTTACAGCCACCGTGTCCATCTCAATCGATTGGGCACTGGCTCAAACTCTGGTGCTGAAATCGAATCCTCCGAATCCAAACGGCCCGGAAGACGATCTTCAGTTCAAGGAGGACGATGCAGTGTTCACCGTCATACCTCATGGCACCAAGTTCCCTATTTATTACCCGTACAACTTTCACATCAGAGGTGAATTTTTTCGCAACAGTACTGTAAAAGGACAATTGAAGGGCTTCAAAAACATTCAAAGTCTCCGAATTAACCTAATTAATGATCCCGCCGATTGGGATGATCGTGACAAAACGCTCAACGTCTGCAACTGCAAGACCGAACTCGGTGGCGCTACGCAACTAATCAGGAGCTGCATCATGGTCGATGTTGCTGATAGCTACCATAGTTTTCCTGGATCGAAAGGTACGCTACTCGGCAATGAAAACACATACGCAAATTTTTATCCCTTAATTTTCTCGATTCAAAGGCCCGTACCCAGCTCATAGATTGTGAGGAAAAACTAATATTTCTTTTCAGGGGAATCCACGGAAGAAGGGAGCATGATTGCCGACCGCGAAAATTCCATAGAAAAAATTACCAAGACATACAACAAGATCGTGGAGTTCTTGATGGAAATTGGCTCGATTCACTCCCTGCTCAGACAGATCATCCTCAGGAATCCGGTGCTTCGGGACGTGGTCGTTGCCGATGCTTGTAGGAACGTCAAGCTCCACGCAGGGGAAAACGAGATCGCCGACATGAGAATGCGGGCAGGAGGAAACAGAATGTTCGCACTGATACGATACTTGTGCATCAAGCTATGGCTTGTGCCGGTGCTGCGGTTGCCTGAGTCGGGCTCTGTGCTGACCGATGTAACTTTTGCAGTCATGATGAACCGGGATCTTCTGACGAGCAGGACCGTTGAGGGCTACGGGAAATTCTTAAAGTCGTACTTGGACGGGGATGCGGGAATGCTGGAAGATCAAGATGATAAGGACAGAGCGTCGTTGATCCGTGAAGCTGTCTTGGAGATGTCAAAGAAAATTGGCAGTTTGCCATGCAATTTGGAGAAGGATATACATTAATTAAAAAGAAATTCAAAATAAGCAAATAGATAGGAGTTGGTTTTTATTTGTTGACGTCCCGATCCGCTTTTACAGAATGTACAGAGTATCCTTCATGAGACAAATCGATTATGGTTCGTCACACTCACAGAAAGAGGATAAATTATACCTTTTTCGTTACATCTAGGTACTCGTTACTTTATCGGCTGTCCTCACTGCTCTGCTATTTGGCAATATTCTTGGGATCACTGTGCCTCGTCTATGCAATCTCTAATTAAGTTTAATTTAACGGGGCTCATGCCATGTACTCTACCAAGAAAAAGTATATAATTTAAATTGGAATAATTGTCGAGATTATTCTTGTAGATAGGATGGTATATTTCGAATATGTTTAAAAATATTTTTATAAAATATCAGATACCATATAATTGTTCCATTAGAATTACTATTTGAAATGCGGGACTATACTAAATTATCTTTCTAAATATTTTTGGCTAACATTATTTCCAGTTTTAAAATTCAAACATTACCAAATTCTCTCACCCGAATATTCTGTTATATGTTCTTTTTGGTAAGCTTAAAATTGTGTTACTTCTCTTTGGACTTGTTCATGGTTTATGGGAGGTCAGAAAAATTCAAAGTCCCAATTTATTTCCTTGACTTACAAGAGCACGTCATCATCGGATAGTGTTTATAATATAAACCTTAAACCAAAAGATACATAAGTCTATTGGACCCTCACTGATATTTATACACAGACTTGGATATTTTGTATGAAAAAATGGAAGAAAATAGAACGAAATGAATAATTTGACCTTATTTTTTATATTTCTTACTTGACAATAATTATAAAACTTATAATGTTAATTCTATTAGCGTAAAATATTCTTTCAAGTTAGTGAAATGATATTTTCTTTAAAAAAAGAAAATGAAAGATATCTTCAAAATGAATATAAAATTTAATAATTTTCTTAGTCTGCTATTGCAATTTACATTGTAAAATTAATTTCATTTCATTCTATTTCTTTTGATTTTTTTGTACATATGCTGTGATGCTTACAGTAACATCTTGTTGATAATCTCAAGTATGTTTTTCACATTTATCACTCGTGTACCTATGGACATCTATTCTAGGCCTGGGAAGACAAACTGGATATTACTCTTTAAGGGGAGACTTAATAATCTTTCAGTACATACTACTAATTACTTTTTTAAAAAAGTATATACTGCTAATTAATTTAAAGTCGAGCTTGGTTGGCCCACTGGGGTCGACGCTCTCACAATCCTAAATGTAGCGAGCTGTACTCACATCAGATAAATAGAAAGAAAATTTTGGGAATAAGGAGTTATAGACTATTACATAACAATTAAAAATTTTGGGTTAGATACGGATGCAAAACTCTTACAAGTCCGGTGGTAATTTTGCACCGAATCTCTAAAAGATTTTTTTTTTCAGTATATAAAACAGGTATGTAGATCTAAGATAGCTGGAAGGAAGAGGCCGAATAGAGGGGCACGGAAGGCCTCACTGATGAGAATCAAATTCAGGATCTCTTAATTTTAGGTCGAGAGCTGTACTGACCGCATTTAGTCCCTTTCTCTCTTTATTTCATTAATTAAATAATGGTGGGATGGGTAAGGTAAAGTACTTAATTAATAATAAAATGTTTTATCTGTGGACATTGTATGCCGTGAATGGAAGAGCCAAAGCTTTTTGGTCTCACCAAGCATGCCTTAATTAAAACAAGGTGGCAGAAAACCCTCGTATCCTGTCTAATTGCACAGAAAAGTAGTTGTACTTCCAATCCGATATAAGTGCACACATGCCTTTTGGAGAAATCATTCCTGTGGGGATTCAATTGGATGATGCAATTTTATTAATTTGAATTGAAGCAAAAACATCAATTTGTACGTATAAGTCCACTTGAACTTATTTCCATTTTTACATAGTTCATTCATGAAAATCAAATATCAGACATATTAATTTTAGATTGAGATTGGATAAGTTGTCCCAACTGGCTTCCTCAAATCTTATCATCATTTAGTTTAAAAGAAAATACAACAAAACAGATAAAGACAACTCTGAATTTTATCATAATTTATACCCTTAAATTGAGACTTATGTTTCTCTGGTGTGCCTACCTAAATGATTGGTCTACTCATTTCCATTAATAAAAAAATAATAGTTGGGATGCACTTTTAGAGAGACAAAACACAAAAAGGGAACGAAAATTACGATTTACTGCCACGTTTTAAGGAACGCAGCCCTTTTGCAAAGCCCCTACTCTCTCTCTCTCTATATATATACATATATATATGTAATGTATACGTACGTTATGATCATCCATAGACACACAGCGTATATACCTACATATACAGGTATATAAAAGAAACAAAGATCTCTTCATCCCATTCCCATATCAAAACCATAGTTCAATCTACGCACTCTTCGACTTGAATTTTTCAGATCTTAAAGCCTTCTGCAGTTCATCTCTTTCTTCTGTATCCGCAGAATGAAGCATTTGAGTTCGTGGTTCGTCACACTTCTGCTCCTATGTCTTCTCCTTTCTCATGTCCAAGGTAATCAATCAATGTGGCTTTGTATGTCGAGAAAAGCCAGTTCTATCGATCATGTCTGTGAAACTTCTTGAATCTAATGTGGCTTTGTAATACTATTGTTATGTGAAGGGATTCGATTGCGAAAAGGTTCGTCGGAGTTGCCTGGTCATCACCAAATCCATGTGGGTACACAAGTCATCTCATTTTTCAAACACGCGTATTCATTCGGTTGTTTCAGATCAATGACAAATTTATTTGTATGTAGGGTTCATATATATGGTCTATCTAGGTCAGGTTTAACTTTATGAATGGTTAAATTGGGTAAATAACCGGGGCTTATACATACTTGTGCAGGTCGAGCTTGCTCCTATTAGAGAAGGCAATCGAGGAGAGGCTGCTGGTTGTCCGGACAGTGGCTGCTCGGTCGGTACCATGAAGAAGAAAGCTTCGGGACCGTCTGGCAGATCATCAAGAGATTGGATACCGAGCATTCAAGAAGATTATTATGGACCAAGGAACCACAGACCCAGGCATCACAAGCACTAGCTAATTGTATTGACCAAAAATGGCTTGTTTCTTTAGCAACATTAGGCCTTGTGTGATCACCGAAATTTAGAATTAGCCGATTCTGATAATTAGAAATTAATACACTCATAGGGCAATCTCGTAGACAAATTCTTCACAGATGTTTCTAACCAGCAATTCTGTACTTTTGCGAGTCATGGCGTTCCTATGGATGTTCATCGGTTTTGTTAGATTCGTGTTCTTTTTATATGCTATTTTAGGAAGAACGATTCGAGGAACACGATTTTTTGAAATTATAGATTTTCTTGATGTGTATTCTTAGAATATTTGAAAACGAAGACAACGAAAAGAGAAGAACAAATAGATCTGTTAGACTGTTTTATGCAGGAAAAGATCGATTTCCATACTTGCAACAGCAGAGTTAACGAAAAATTCTTAGGTGAGCCAAGCTTACGGATGACGCGGTGAACTTAGGCAATGAATGTTCAATATGTAAATGGATATTATTAAAAAAATGAATATTATTAATGAATAGAAAAATATGATATGATAATTAATAATGACGTGTTAAGTATTCATGAAGATATTTGTTTTTTCTATCCATCAAATAAAATGATTGGCTCTCCCCATCAAACCCAGGAGCCAGCAAGCACCATGCTGACAACTTAATATGGGTCCCAAGGGCAAATGGTCTATTCGCTTCTAAGCCAGCCTATCCGGTGGACCAAAGCCGACGCTTCCACTCATCTTCTCTTTTCCCACAAGAATGGCAATCCCTCTGGAGAGCCAAGATCCAAGATAGACCCAAATTGCTACTCTGGAAATTGATCACTTCCACACTGCCAACACGAAACATCCAGGATGCCTCTGCAAGAAACCTCGTGTCTATTTTGTCAAGACATGGAGCAAAATCTAGATCACCTCTTTTCCATAGCCCATTCAGTTCAATGGTCTAGTCCATGGTGAATTTTCCTGTCAGAATTCAAGCACTGCAGCATGCCACCATTGAAGACTGGATCAAAATACTACTTTGCATGGATTAAAGTCTTGCAATTCCTCCTGATCCTGCTCATAACTTTTTACTCCAGCTAGTCATCATCACTCTTGATGTTGTATGGCAAACCAGGAATTCAAGCTTTCGCGATGGAACCGCTGCTGATCCCAGGACGATGCCCGATGGTGGCCGCAATCAACAGGAAAGTCAAAGCATACTCCACAGCCTGGACCAACAAGGAAGACCTCAATTGCAATGGCAAAGCCGTCTGGCTCTGCCCTCCAGATCATAAAGCATTTCGACACGGCTATTGCAGCCAGTGAACCATGGCTAGCAGTGTTGTGCCACAATTCCTTGGGTTGGGTTCCATCCTATATGCTTGGACCATGAAATCAAGCAACTCAGACCCTTTCAGAGGGGAAGTACAAGCTGCCAACTTTGCCGTTCACAGTAGCAAAACTCTCGAAGGGTCAGCCCTGCTTCTGCAAGGAGATTCCAAGGAGACTATTGAAGCGCTCACTAGTGCCAATCCCGCTGGCAAGCAAGATGTCGATTCCCTTTTTTTGACGTTAAGAGACGAAATTGGTACCTTTGCTCACTGAGAAGCTAATGCATACTCCTAGAAACTGCAATTTTTGGCCCACAGTATTGCTAAGTGGGCTTTTCTATGTAAGTTTTCTGGGCCTGCTCCCATCTCCTCCTTTCCTCCATCGGCATACATGAGAGCGGAGATGAAAACTTGATTGACGTATTTGCTAGTGTAAAATCCACTCTTCCGGGATATAAATTATTAAAAATATAAATACTTAAAACTTATTAAAATAAAATAATGGTGAAGAGAATTTACAATTATGTAAAGAACAGAGATACTCTTAGTATAGATCATACGGTATGAGAAGGCAAATTATTAAAAATATATTAAAAATATTTATAATATATATGACATTTGAAAAAAAATTAAAATGATAGGCAAGTAATTTCAGTCATTATTTTTACTGAAAAACAATTAAAGAAAAACAACAAACCGCGAGGCAAATTTTCACCCAAAAAAAAAAAAGAATTGAAAGAAGAGAAAAGCGACTCACAAATAAGAAAGGGAAAGGAGAGGTCTTTGAGTAAGAGGAATACGTGAGCTAGTCTTACTCTCAACCTGAAATTAAGATATTTTCATATCATTTTATTTTCTTTTTCCTTTATTTCTTGGCTGAAAAAAGAGAGGACAATTTATTTGTGGAATAATTATTAAGAAAATTTATTTATTTTTAATAGCTGCGATTAGTCGTATTAAAGATTTTGGGTCTCAACCAACGAGAGTAAGCTCAGTTGGTTAGATCATCCGTCTAGACCTTGCAATGGGTGGTTGTTTGAGGTTGACGGTTCGATCCCGACCTAGAGTGGAGCTCTCTGGGGGCCACCACACGCGCGCTTTGGCGTGTGGATTCAAGCGGTTCCCTGACAAGGTGGGAGGTCCGGGGGACCCAAGGAGATTCAACTCCCCGTTACCAAAAAAAAAAAAATTCCATCTATTTAAAAATGAATTTGAACTATACATTTGGAGATATTTTATGATCTGAAAATCCAAATAAGATTTTTTTGATAATTTAAATTCAAATAAGATTTATTAGGTTATTAACACAGTACTTATAAATTTGTATAGTGAATCGTTTCATATTTAGGGTGATTTGGTAGGAATTGAGATTTTCTATTTTACCGTTTCAATCTTGTCTCGTCACCTGCATAAATACAATTTTCTTCTTTATTTTCTCGGTGTAAAGACTATAGAGGAGGCACATAGGACTAGGAGGTCTAATCAATTCTGATATTTTCACACATCACATAATGAGATAGGACCACTTAGTAATTTCTTCGAATTTCATGTTATAATTATGTTCCAAATTTCTATATTAAGTAATTATTCGGGCTAGAATAGAAAATTCAGAGAAGGAAGATATTTGCAATAGAACGGAACCGACACTCTAGAAATCTGAACACAAGTTTACCCTCTAATGTCCACTAAGCTTACTCGATCGGTTGGCTAAGACCGACCGAGCATTTCGAAAGTCAGGAAGAGGTCCGAGCAAATGGGGAGGTTCGTGTATCTTACCAAGAGCTTCATCACACTCACGATATATATTTTGGGAGCTTCAGTCGAGACAACTATTGCATAATTAATTTGGTGCTGTTGAGTTTTCGCTGCATCACGATTCCGAGCATTAATTTCTCTCACAAAACATTGCACGTATCAAGTTGATTGCCAGACAGTTCTGACCTTGCGTAATTACTCTTTGATGTTTTTCATGGTAGAAAGCTCGGCTGTATGATGTGACATTGACGGACGTTGTCCTTGTCAATTGGACAGTCTTACTTGTTCGCGCTACGCTGGGTTCGGGCTCGCAGAAGTGGGCCAGGCTTTTGTAATTATCTGGACGTAGTGCCCATTACGTTCGCATTCAGATTCCTGCGTGGCGTGCACGACGGGCGGTAATCATACCTATCCCTTTAACTCCCCCCAACAGTTCTATGAGATCGGGTCCCATATTAGGGTCTCGACCTAAAGAGACTCTTAATCTTGGATCTTGGTGGACACAAGTTTCGTGAACTATGCTAGAAATTTGGTGATGTAGCGTTGACGGGCCAGTATTTGTACCGGTTGCTCGGTTCGTTCGCTATGGTCCCTATTAAATACGAAACCTCGAACATTCTATAACAAGGGTGGCTGAGTTGACACTATCGTTGTCCTCTCTATTAGAGTACGTACCTCGGACTGTACACCCCTTAACTCAGAACAACGCGGTAAGATATCATGGTAAAAAAAATATTACACCTAAATTGATAATAATTAATAATTAATCAAACAATAATATCCATTTTTTTAATTTTTACGATTTAGCTGGTGTTCTCCTATGCCTTGCAGCGAGATACGAGCATCGAAGAATTTCTCGTAGCAGAATCGGTATGCAAACTAAACATCTCGAGATCATTCGCATGGCGTTTGTAAGGAAAATAAGTTCAATTCCGGGGAGATTAAATTTTCTAAGATTCACGCACAAATCAGATAATGGTTCAGCGCAAATTACACTCGTTCTCCTCCTGGAATTGAAAAATTTTACACTTAGGATCTCATCCATCAGACATCACATGGCCAGCTGTTTATCGACTGGCATCAAGGAAATATCTTGTCTTTTTTTCTATCTGCACCAGTATTCAGAAATTCAATGAGTCATAATTAATATAGTTCATGACGAGCGAGCACACTAAGAAGGAAATATGTCCTAAGGTGAATTCTTCTATTATTTACTTAAAGAATAGAGATATCCTATCACGTCGATCAATTCATTTTAGCGTACTTTTTTTTCTTTATTTAAGGTGTTTTCTTTCTAAGAGTTCCCCCAATGGTCTCCGAATTCTTCCTTTTTTACGACGTACCAATGCCAAACTGTTGACTTGAGCCAAGAGCATCTAAACACACAGTAGTCGTAAATGTCCTTTTTTTTAATCATTCTTATCCTCAATTTTATGCAAATTTACCACTTAATCCTTCGAAATCGAAAGAACGAGGGGAGGAGAGCTATCGGGGCCCTGTTGGTGGCCGCCTTTCTCGGAATGGAAGTCGTCGATCATCTCGGTGATCATCAGTTAAACCGACTAGGGGAAGAATGTCACTCCCAACCTCTCCAAAACTTGAGAGACTGGTTCTTGATGGGAGTGTTGGTCTCCATTTATTTTAGTGGTGGAGACATCACTAACGTTGCCACCGCCGCAATAGGGTTGTTGAGTATCATAGTTCAACTCACCACCACTAAGTCGGCTACTGAGGTGTGAGAAGAGAGAGGAAAAAATTCTTGCAAGTAACGAGAACATTATATACCAATAATTATATAAATTATAAATTAATTAAATTCAGTTATTTATCAGTTATTTTTTATTTTTAGAATTTTTTAAGAAAATTAAAAAAATTTAATCTTATTAGTCGTGATGCTACATAAACACTGCCACATGATGTACTCGTTATATAGAACAAACTCTCGTGTGCAAGGACCCCGCTTCCATACTTCCTCTATTAAAATTTAGTTATTTATAGAGTTATTTTTTATTTTTAGAATTTTATAAAAAAAATATTAAAAGACTTAATCTTATTGAGTCGTGATACTATATAAACACTGTCACATGATGCACTCGTTACATAGAATAATCTCTCGTGAGCGAGGGCTCTGCTTCCATACTTCCTTCATTTTTGAAGGAAAAATGGAAAATGATTTTTGGATAAAATTAGGATTAAAATAAGAAAATGCATAAGATTGAGAATAAAATAAAACAAAAAGCCAGAACAAAAGTGACCGAAATATCAAAAAAGTTGAGGACAAAACTGCCCTCATTCCCATCCCGTATTGTGTGCTCTGAATTCTTGAGGGTAGAAAATGAGTAGAGTCAAGAGATGAGGGACAAGAATGTAAATTGTGGCACGCAACTTTCATAGGACTATATTGAGCCACGTCAGCATCCACCAGCTGTGCCTTTCCTCAAGAGGTGAGTCATGTTTTTTTAGTGGAAGATTCCTTTCTCATTCAAACCGAGAGGGGGACCACAGAGCCCTCTCTGGGTTTGACCCTAGGGAGTGCTAATAATAACAATAATAATAATAATCAAAACAGTATGGTTTGAATCTTAAACGTAATTAAGACGTAATGATGGTATTGGTTTGGATTAGGTGAGAAATTCCCATAACCTCACCAGAAAGACTAGTCGGAGTTACTATCATATAATTTATTCTTGTTCGGACCGATGTTTTCTCGGAGCAATTAAATTTATTGGATCTCCTATACTGAGCTCAGATGCACAAGTGAAATATTATTATCTACATATCGAAAAGCAATTGGATTTTCATAAAGGTTATTTCCGCCAGAAGAAGTGCAACCCTAAGAGCCGGATCGGGTAAATAGAATGCACATGTGCTATGTGAGCAACTCACGAAGGCACAGGTTCAATTCTCTACTTGTGCATGTAACGTTCGGTGAGATTACGTTATTCTAAACATGTACCTGAGAGTGGACTTATCTAAATTTATGGGACTTTGTCCAGTTCATGAATTTGAGAAAAATAATCTGCAGGATTTTGCCCTGGAAAGGAGCATGGTAAATCTTGACTAGAAAGCTTTTTCCAAGCACAAGAGGAAATCCTATGGCTATACCAACACAAGAAACATAAAGTGGGTGGCCCTAAAGCAAGTCAAGATGCCTTTGTGAAACTATTCATTTAAATGGTGACTCTCCACCAATACTTTATCAACTTGGGAGAGGCAGACATACCATTATGCCCCAGTTCAAATCTCTTTTCAAACACGGCAATCAAGTGATTCTATATCATCATCACTAACTTTATGTAAGTTAGCAATTCTTTGTTATCTGGTTGAATTAACCAAGAACAAAAAGAAAAAGAAGGAGAAGAAGAATTTAAAAAAATGAGGTCTAGTGTAGCAGGTATCATCCTTGGTTTAAGACTAAGAGGTCCGAGTTTTGATTCTCATTAATTAGAATCTTCATACCCTTTATTTCCCGCTTTCTCCTAACAATTTCTTAATCCATATACTACTTTTATAAAAATGAAAAAAAAATTACAAAAGCATCAGTTTAAACGTTTGCGTTAGATATGAGTCCAATATCTTATACATTCAAGTCGATATTTGACATAATATCGGAGCTAGTTGTATGTGACTTACAGATTACCAGGTTCGAGTATAAAAACTTGCAGTCAATAAAAAAAACCCAACACTGGAAAACAAATGGATCATATTAGTTGGCCCCTCACCCGAGTGCAAGAGAAAAATGCGTGGTTTGATATCAGTTATTGAGAACAACTGTTTAAAAACACATGTTAAGTGTGACTACATTATCAAGAAAATATTGATCAGACTTTGCTTTTGTTAAGGTGATTACAAGGAAGTTTTTCGGATTTCAGAATATTCCACTGTTTTTGAAGAGTCTTCATTTTGTGGAATCTTGCAACTATCAATATTATATCAGGATTTATTGGTAAAGTGGATGTTCTCTGCCCCTTTTTATTTTTCAAAGAAATAGGATGTGCTTGAGCCACTAATTGATCCTCAATTGTAAAATTGGCATTTACAAGATCACGACAAAATCTTAAATGGCCCTCAAACTAATGTGGTGAAAAATTATCAGTTAATTTGTTTTAATTAGTAATAGTTATATTAACTGATTGGTTGATTAATGTCAAATTTTTTATTTATTATATTTTAATTGGTGTTTCCTCAAGTTACACGACGAAATGGGATTGCTTAAAATCTCTCCAAAATAGTAGAAGCATAATCTAGGATAAAAACCTCTTGATCACTAGCAAAATGGATATTTTCGACTCCTTTCCTTTTATTTGAGGGGTTATGAGGAGATTGAACTATTCCCTTTCCTAAACTGATGTAGCTGTGTAATTGATCTTCAAAGCATGTTTATCTTTCTCTAGTTTCCCTACAAGTGCTTGGACTTTAGTATTTAACTGTGAATATATCGAACAAACTGATCAACTAACATTTAGTACTGACTCTGTAAGCGTAATACCTCCGAAGGCATTGTATTGCTCCAGAAGTCGTCATCCTCAAAGTTCAAGTCCAGAAGGTAAAGTTCTCATAGATGTTTTAATATAAATTTGAACCCGTCGTCTTGAACTCGCTAAATAGTTTCATAATGAGTTTTAAACTAATAAACTGCTAAACTCGATGGTCCAGACTGTATGATTCGGACTAAGCATAATAGTAATATTATCATAATCGCCTTAAATCGAATTATGATAAGCTCCGCCACCCCAAATATCAACAAATGGTAAACGAAGTAAAACCATCTTCACAGCCGACATGAGTTGGTTAAAATTATAAAACATCTCTTACTCTAAAGTAAAATCCCTAGTTGAAGTCTTACTAATTAAGAAAATTCGTATTAGGAGATTTTTAACTCTCGAGTGAGCTGACCCGACTCGAACCTACATTAGTCAGTGTACATTGAATTTATGGATATCAGCCGATATGTGCCGAAAAATGACTCTTACAATTAGCACCAAAAATCAAATTGTATTACTCAACTCAAGTATTAATATCTTGCAAACATCCTTAAGAAGTGATGTAATGCTTTTGATAGTGATGAGTGATATTTCTACCTTTTGATGAAAGCAAAGAAAAGGCAATGCAACAGCCACATTTGTGTGTGCGTGGGAGCAAGAGAGAAGTCCAACAATGTCTCTGTCTAAAATATCACGTTCCCATTGAGCCAAAATTTCCTCTAATTAAAGATGCAGCAGAAGAAAATGACAAGACCGTGGCATGCCACGTCCCACAGACATGTGGACAAAATTATTGTTAAAAATTGGAAATAGAACCAAACCTTATCATTATCAGTTAATGTGTTTGAAGATGTCGGTTTGCTTAAAATTCCACCAAAAAAAAAAAAGAGTAAGAATGGAGTATTGACTGTTGAGGACCCTTTTTTTCTTTTCTATAGGAATTTGCATAACTAAAAAAAAAGTGAATTTAAGTGCATAAAAGTAAAACTGTAAAGTTAAATTTTAATACAGGAAATGACAAAAAAAAATAAACTTAATTTTTTCCCATGTTACCACAAAAACTTCTGATATTATATATAAATTATCTGACGTACAAAATAACATATTAAAAGTTTTTTTGTATTTTGTAATCTCTACTGCCCTTATCATTGGATAATCTAACCTCGACTATGATTCCTAGTGTCTCTTCTCAGTTTTAATCGAACTTAGGAAACTGCTAAAAATACAGGTAGTCTTGCTTATTGAAGAATGAAAATTGAATTATTTCTTTTTTTTAAACATTTCTCATGGGACTAATCAATTTTATTGCTTGTAGTATTCTAGTCCGACCCAGTAATTCCTCATAATGTAACATGAAAAAACACCAATTGAATTATAGTAAGGAAGTAAATCAGTGTTAATTATCCGAACAGTTATAATTATTATTATCCTTCCACGTTCAATTCCTTCTTTCAGATTTCTCCGTTACTCGTCATTCATATTTGAAAAAGAAAAATAAAATGATAGTAATCCTTAGTGCACAGACAAGTGAATATAAGATTTATATATTCAAATATAACTCATCTTCACCAACAAACGCTTTCTTTTTTTTGCTATTTTTTCAAGTTTTATGTGGTGAATTTGAAGCTTCCAGAGATTTCGGGTGGAAAAAAATGTATTCGCCGACACCAGAACGACAATTTACTTTTGAATTTAAGCTCTGTATATGCATTTTAAAAAATTGTGAAATATATCATTTAGTATGGGAATCAAAATCTGGCTCTCAAATCTCAGTCTACTTTTGGTTCCGAACTCTCGAGACAACTTATTCTTCCAAAGTACTCGTAGGTGCCTCACCGAGGTGTTGATTCCGACCACGAATCAATGCGGGTCGGTCGAGTTGCAAAACAAATTGACAATATTATATGCGATATAATTCAAAGTACAAGAAAAGTTCACATATTTATCATATTATAGTTAAATAAATTTAAAATAATTAAAATTTAACAATCTTAATAAAATAAAATAATACCTTTCAATTTGTTAAGAAAAGCGTACACATATCAAACAAAAGTTGATTTTAAAACGTATAAAAAAGGGTTACGTACAACAATCAGTTTGAAAGGATTACATGCAGAGGAATAGGTCTTGATACAATGGTGTAAGACTCTGTTTCACATTCTAGATGTTGGAAGTTCGATCATTACTGTGAAAGTTGCGTGCCTCTTTTATTTCTCTGTATTTTATTATTGTACTGGATTCATACGTCTTCCTTATCACAGAAAAAAATACGGTATATATCTTTGATTTCCTGTTTGGTTATTTAGGCTAACCAATTTGCTTTTTCGATATTATATTTCATTTCTTGTTTGTTTGTCTTCTATTTATTTATTTATTTATTTATTTATAAAATAATCCTGTCCAGCCAGTGTCAGAGATTTGATTAATCAGAACTCCCCGGGAAGCTTCCGATCTAATCAAATAAGTCAAATCATCACACCCAATGAAGAAAATATAATAACTTAAAACATGAAAATCATTTTATAAATCCCTACATTAATTTCATTTTCTGGCCAACGTCAAGCCTCTCTACGATCTTCTATGAATAGCATTCCCTCTCAATTCCAAATCGATGTAATTCTTCGAATCCCTTACATATGATTCATTTAGTAGGAAAATCGTTCCGTACAGTTATTTGATTTTTTAAATATTTGTATTATTAAAATTTTAATTATATCGAACGATAATATGATTCTTTATTTACTCTTTAATATTTTTAAACTAAAAGTAGACAATCTACTTGGCGAAAAGTATGGCAGCCATCCCTTACAAGCAATCAAGTGAACTTTCCAATTGACTTGGTGAATATTTTCTGGTTGACCAATAAGAAACTTGTGATAGAAGGACCAATTGGCGACCCTTTTTTTTTTGTCTGTGAGGGAGTAGATGTAGGGACAGTTTTGTAATTTCGACAACTTTTCTCCGTCGGTCAACTGGAGGAAAGATTTGAGTTTTACCGGAAGACATGCTAGACATAGATCCGTGTCATTGTACGAGTTATATTCATCTAATATTTTATCGCTGGGCACTTCAAATATATACAGCCAAAAAAGTCTTCTTTATTTTACCAGTCAGAAAAAACAAGAAAGAAAGATCACCTTAATTGTATATTAAATTTTAATAATAAATTTTTATTGGATGAATATGTATGAATGTGTTGAAAAATTTGTCACAGAGACAGGTTACACTGTAGTCTCTCTGTGCTGGTAATAGAAAGCGAGATCATACGTGGATGCAAAATTATTTGTGTGTTTATGGGATATTTACACTTTGTCGGAGAAAAACTCTTTTTGTTTAAAAAAAGAAAGAAAATTTAAATGAGAAATTTAGAGAACGAGACAGAAAAACCCCAACCATCAAATCGATTTCATTCAGCCACGCTTCCCCTCATAGAAAAATCTGGAATTTAACGGCCATCATTCTCTCTCTCTCTCTCTATGGACTTCTTACCGCTGCTTTCTTCTCCTTTAAACTAAGCAACGACAACCAGCGAGCTGTGCAGAGCACACCCATCATTTCATATTCCCAGAATCTTCCCTAAACACCAGTTCTTTCCGCCGTCCCGTTTTGTTCGTGTCTGCGCTTCTTTAAGCGACGAAGTTGCTCAGGGTCTCGGGGAAAAAGGGATTCTTTTTTCGGTGAATTTTCGGCAGGTTAACAGGATGTGTGCTCAGGATGCAGAGGACATGGAGTGCCCTGAGTCTGAGAAGAAGAGCTGCAGCTCTCCCAAGTCCTGGCCTTTGCATTGCGAGTTCTTGAATTCCCGAATTGAGAATTGGGAAGACGATGATGATGAAAAGAATAAAAGTAGTCCGCAATCTTCTTCTGCCATGGGTGCTACCAACCAAACTAGCCTTGGGAGCTCGTTTCCAGTAAGAAAATTTCTGCTTTATTGTAATTTGTGCCCTCAGTTTTTCTGTTGTTTGAAGGTCCTTCCATTTGTCTGGGTAATGGGATTTCCCTCTTTATTTCTTCCTTTTGATGATGAATCTAATTCCCTCTCTGTTTGGTTGTTGGGAAAATGATGGAACTGAGGTAGCGTTGCTGATGAGAAATTCTTGGAGACCAGAAGATTTGCATGTGTAATCTGTATATCCTGTTCTACAGTCACCTCAAAAATTCATACCCGTCTAGAATTAGTCATGGAACTTCTGAATTTTGATGACAATTATTGGTGGATGATTTCTTCCTCTTTTGACTCTTCGGAAAGGAATTTTAGATGGTCCTACGTTATTGTGACATTGTGACGTGGTGATATTGTGACGTGGTGAGGAAGAACTAATTAGATTAGTGTTAATTATAGCAAGTGCTTGAGCGATTAACATTAATTTGCTCGTTTATCATATTTTGATTAGTGCTTCCTCAGGATCACCTAAGAATTTCTCCTTCGGAAAGTGATAGGGAAATGGGGAAGTTAGTGATAGAGAACTGATGGGAAATTATGAAAGCTGCATAATTGCTTGGGCGATTAACATTAATTTGCACGTTTATCATATTTTGATTAGTGCTTCCTCAGGATCACCTAAGAATTTCTCCTTCAGAAAGTGATGGGGAAATGGGGAAGTTAGTGATAGAGAACTGATGGGAAATTATGAAAGCTGCATAATTGTAAATTGAATACTTCCAAGGACTTGATTGAGCAAATCGAATGTAAGATTTGGTGAAGACATGCTTCAATATTGTAGACAGAACCAAATCTGAGTTTTCTTCTCCCTGGCAGGGTTACCATAACAAAGTGATTCTTATTTACTTTTAAGTAATATTGACTCTTTCCCATCCTTTTGTCATATGTGCACTAGAAAGACAGTATTTGAGGTTCAAATAAATTGTTTTGTTGGCTCACCTACTCTGTAGAACAGTGATATACATTTGACAGTTAGGTTGGTCTAGCTGCATCTTCACAGTGATTTTTAGTTAACGTGAGTGGATGCTATTTCTTAATGGAATTAATGATTCAAAACTTCCTGAAATATATAACTATTGCATCTTTTTATTGGTTTAAGCTCAGATCTTAATATATATTCAGCATCGCGAGTGTAGTGAGCTTTGTGCACATTAAGGGAGGCTTTTTGTTAGAAGTGACTGATGTGGACTATCATCTATAAAGTACTGAATTTTGGCTGGCTCAGAAGTACTTGGGGAATCAGAAACATAGGTTATTGTTTCAGTTCAGATATATACTCAGTGCTAATGTGTGGAGAGTAAGCTTTGTATGTAAGTTGGAAGTCAAGTTTGAATTAACTGATGTTGACTATCATCCCGTCAGAACTGAATTTTGACAGCTCAACTTATTAGTTTTTCTTATTTTGGATGAGAGCATGGTTCCATGAATGTGTATTTATGTGTATTCATGTTTTTGCAAATATCTGATGTTTTCCTCATGCTACTTTGCAGATAGACAGCATCAGTGAAGAGACCACAGCATCAGAGAAAAAGCAGAATGTGGTGCCAAACTTTGTGCCACAGCTTCGTTCAGGGGAATGGTCTGATATTGGTGACAGGACTCACATGGAGGACACCTATATATGCATTGGTGATTTGGCTGAAAGATTCGGCTGCAGTAAAATCCTCGATAGTGAAGTAGTGTCTTTCTTTGGTGTAAGTTACTTGCCCCTGAATCAAGCTCAGCTTCTGCTTTCTCTGCTCCCACTTCATACTGTCAAATTGAGTTCAGTCTTCTTGCTGATGTTGATATGGAGGTGTGGGAGGACTGGCAGTTTGGTTTTGTGCTACTGGCTGAAATTTTATAGTTATTGTGATATCTTTTTCCTAGAAAATGAGAAAAATGGGGAAAGAATGTCTTGCGTCACCCTTTATAACATGTAAGCTCATAATGCCTATGTATGATGTCAAAGGTAACATTGCTTTTGCCTTCATTTCTTCATTTTCTTCTCAAAGTTGAAAAAAAGGGGTAGCTACTTAGTTTGAACATACTGCATGCCTTCAGTCTATCCTCTGTGTAGTCCATCTCCTGCATCTTGAGGAATATCTTACTGGAGTGGAAGCTGGATCATTTCACAGGTCTTTGACGGCCATGGAGGAAAGGCTGCAGCACACTTTGTTCGTGACCATTTGCCTAGAGTCATAGTAGAGGATGCTGATTTCCCATTAGAACTTGAGAAAGTCGTCGTGAGGTCCTTTAAAGAGACCGATGCTGCTCTTGCTGAGTCATGTGCTCTTGCTGAGTCACGTGCTCTTGAGTCTGGTCTTTCCTCTGGGACAACTGCTCTGACTGCAATGATATTTGGGAGGTAATTTCAACTTCTTGATGACTGTCTTTTTTCTATTGCCTGCAAGGTTCAGCTTTTAGATAACTTGGGACATAATCTTTAAAACTTAATGGGGAGGATGCTTTGTTTAGGTCTCTGTTGGTGGCAAATGCTGGGGATTGCCGGGCTGTCCTTTCTCGACGGGGATTTGCCGTAGAGATGTCTAGAGATCATCGCCCAGGTTGCACAAAGGAAAAGATGAGAATCGAATCCTTGGGTGGTTTTATTGTTGATGACTATTTAAATGGTCAATTAGGGGTCACTCGAGCACTGGGAGACTGGCATCTTGAAGGGATGAAAATGAAGGGTGGAGGAATCGGGCCCTTGAGCTCAGAGCCCGAGCTAAATTTGACAACTCTGGTGAAAGAGGATGAGTTCTTGATTATTGGGTGTGACGGCATATGGGAAATGTTCAGTAGCCAAAATGCAGTGGATTTTGCCCGAAGGAGGCTCCAAGAGCACAATGATGTTAAGCTTTGCTGCAAGCAAATTGTCGAGGAAGCAATAAAGAGGGGGAAGTCGGACAATTTGAAGGTTGACAATTTGACGGTTGTGATCGTGAGCTTCCATCTTGAACCACCGCCGCAACTGGTTGTGAAGAGAGGAAGGATCCAGAGGAGTATCTCGGCTGAGGGGCTTCAGAGTCTCAAGTGCTGCCTAGAAGGGTAGCACATTGTGTCCTTACTTCTGGGTTTACCATTGGAAAAGAGGTTAGCAGTCTCCTGAAATTAATAATAAGAGTTATAATTACTGTGTGTCCTTGTCTGTTTGTACATATATTCATCTGGGAAGTAGAGTCCGCTTTTATTATCATCGATGTTTCTTTTGGTTGGCGTTGAAATTGTGTCGTTGAAACTTTAAAGCTGACTCTTGCGACTTTTTGGAGTTATTTGTTCTAAATTAGGCAACCAAAAGAAGCTTTTTCGGTGATCACAGGGATACAATTGTGCTGTATTCAAGGCATTCAGTTGTTAATGTGTGAACAGATGGTTTTTTCCTCTGTAAATTCACAGAATAAGAAATTGTACAGAAAATTTTCCCATCTCTGGTGTCTTCTCTATCCTGCAATCTTTTTTCGTTTGACTAAACCATCGGTTGGAGCAGTGCAGCAGAAACTTTTATTTTTATCACCGGAATGTTGAGGAGGAAAGGGGTGGTTTTACACCAATACAGGACTCCAACAGCGTGCGCCGATCTTGGAAGAGTACAGCTGCTTTGTGATTGTAATATCTCTTCCCTCAACAAGTAGTAGTGAAATCATAGGGCAAAACTAGCAAAGCACGCAGGAACAGTTATTACTGCCTAGACCTGTTGCTCGAGCATCCTGGGCGATGGAGTAGTGGTAGCACTAGGTGGTCTTACTTGTTCTTACAGCTAGCTCGACCATCCGGGTTGAGGGTGGTGATGCCATTGGGATGGTCTTGCAGGGCTGGGCAATGGAGTTGTCGTAGCACTCGGTGGTCTTACTTGTTCTAACACCTAGCTCGACCATCTGGGTTGAGGGTGGTGATGCAGTTGGGATGGTCTTGCAGGGCCAGGGCAACAAGGAGGTAGTTTGTGGGCAAATTATCTTCTTCAAAACTGCAAGTTAGACCGTCCTCGCACTCTGTCGGTCAATCAAAATGAATTCGTGGGGATTCAAGATGAGGCTAGAATGCCTAGATTCTAACAATATATGATGATGTTTAGATACTGTGCTTGTCTCGGTGTGGCCATGGAAGTACCGTTTGATGGTTTGATATAGCTCCTGAAATACAAGGAAGAAGGTAAAAAGTAGTAGATTCCATGAGCTTAGCGAGGTGGTGAAAATTCTAATACTCCAAGGCTTTGTTTAGGCACGAGGGAAATGGAGAGAAGGTTCCCCTGGGTTCAATCAGGTGAGAAAGAGGTAATTCATTCTTTCACATATCACCTAATGTATGCAGGCGAGAAAGGGAGAGGAGCCACTTCATTTGGGACCTCTACTTTACAAACTTCCATGAAACTTTCCTTCTCTTCTTTGTTCTCCATTTCCCTTGATCCAAATAGGATATGACTGCATTTGTTCGGCCACAAGAATGAAATTCTCGAAGAGGGACAGGAACCACCTCATTTCTTCTTCTTGATCATATTCCGATTTGATTCATTTCTTTCTAAGACTGAGTTTTTCAATGAGCTTCATTTCCCATCTTCATTTTAGTTGGGGAAGTAAAACAGACAGTTATTCTGTTTTACCAAGGAACAAAGCAGAACACCGGAAGATTGCTAACGCTTTATGAGCATAGTTTAGAAGAACAGCCCTCTTCGTACAGACTTCTTACATCATTCTACAGATTAGCATAGACGGTAAAGGTACTTAGGATAATAATTCCAAAGTCATTCCACATTTCTCGCTAAGTCAATGTAGTGAGAGTGAAGTAGAGTGAGCTACTGAAATTCTCACGTATCTCTTAATACGCATTCCGGCAATCATCACCATTTAATATGCCAGCTTTCATCAGTACCATCTACTCTCATGGTGACTGTGAAAGAACGGATTCTCCTCACGCAGATGTTGTTGCCGATTCCCAAAAAGGTTCGGATGACTGTTCTCGTCGTCGTCATCATCAAAAGTTGTCCAACGAGTGGAGTTGTGTCTTTCTCTTGCTGCATTCCGTAATTTCTCCATTTCACTGACATGATCTTTGAACTCTTTCTTCACCACATCTAGGACTAGATCTCCATATTGATCACACCATGCTCTGCACAAGAAAATTACTTAGGCGCTTTTTCGGAAGAGCAAAATACATGTTTGAACCAAAGAAAAAGGGGAGGAAACTTCTTACTTGGGAAAGAAATTTTTCAGATCAGTCTTGTCAACAGGAAGCCTTGTGGAAATCGCTTCAATCTGTTCATCCCTGAATTACCAGAAGAACAACCTCAAGTAAGTAACTGTAAATCATCCTTAAGGAGGATAAAAGGGAAACTGAGAGCTAATTTTTTACGAGAACTTAAGGCTCGGGTTTCTGGTGCAGAGTTCTGTTTGGATCCTTGATAGCTCCTTCTTTATCTTCTCCCCCAGGACCTAAGCAGACCGAGTGACAGCAAGATTATTGGAACAATAACTCTAGCCTTCAGACAAGAATCACCCTGAAATGTAAATTCAATGCAAGAGACTCGTATACATCAACCAGCGATATACCTTATCAATGAAGAAATCTGAAGGGGACCCATCAGAGTGCAGCTTCCTCTTTATAAGCTTTGTGTCTGGGCCCTCCCCTAGACATGAGTACCCTTCATTACACGACCTCTCATTCAGCGAGAGAGGGGCAGTCTCATCATCAGAATCATTCTTCTTCCACTTCTTCAACCCATCCACAAGACCACCCCATTGCTTCTTACCTGATTTCTTTGCCTTATCCTCACTATCATTTCCATTGAAAAGAGCCCGAAAAGGCTTTCTCTTTGGGTTCACAGGCTCCTGTGCTGGCTGCTGAGGAGGAGGTGGTGAACTTGTGGACATGAGAATCGATGTTTTCTCACCCTCTTCCCTCCTCAACCGGCTGTCCCAGAAAGGGTTCTCTTTGAACTGCGCAAATTCATGGGTAAAATTTGAGTTCTGAGAGGATGTGTCAAATATGGATTTCACGTGCTTTCCTTTAGAAGCTTTATGAGATGATGACCCAAATCCGAAAGCCGAGGCTGCTTCCTTAATGTGCTGCTTCACAGTGGTCTTGCTCTTAGACTGGTCTGAACTCTCTTTGCTGAGTAAGCAGTTTTCGTCCTTCAAGTCAATCACCGACCATTCTTCATCTGACGGATTATTGTTGTTTTCCTGTTTTGTCCTCTTCAATGGCGCTGCTATCACGTCCCGGGCCTCGATTTCAGCCCCTTGGACGGCCAGTCTCTGCAGCAGAGGCCTCTTGGAGCAGTGGTACTCATCTCCAGTTATGCATTTCGCATACAACAGCTCCTGTGGACAGCATCGAAGCACAAGATGCTCCATGATCAAAGCTATTCTCAAATGCGAACAAATTCCAGTTTTCAGTCAAAAGGAGTCAAAATAGAGTAGCCATTGCCCCGAGAATCTAACACTACTGCTTTACTAGAAGAACATCAACCATAGAGAGATGAATGATGTTCATCCTGTATCATTGGTCCCTTCAATATTCCTTGGCAGATCTGGCTCTGATTTATGTAGTTTGTTTTAATTCTTTGATGTCTTCTGCACCACCCCCACATTCATGCTACAATTCATCAGCATAGTGAAATGGAAAATCCACTTAATGTTCACGGGAAATGTCCTAATTTGTCGGAAGCTTATGTAATCCTGAGCTAAGGCATTTAGCAGATACTCTCAAGAAATTGTAAATAAAAATTAAAGAAGTACCTGCAAGAAGAGCAATTTATCTCTTAGAATAGCTGGATGCTCCTGATGAACCGGAGCGGTGATTAGCGTTTCAAGGAGATGGGTCCTAAAAGCAGAGACCTCATGCTCCCCCAAGATTCCCTCTTTCTGCAGGCCCATCAAGTTGAGCATCTGGTGGAAGGAGTCCTGCTGCCACTTCAAGTTCTCCGACTGCATCTCCGAAAGTTTGTGCTCGGCAGAAGGCAACCTCCGCTTCTTGAAGGAGAAGGGCAAGATGTTCTTGCAGAGTGATGTGATTGAGTCATGGAGAGTCGAGTAGTATGTGGGCGTGTACGTGTACACCATTTTCAGGGTCGAAACTTGGCAGAAATTTCGACAGGGATTGGACTTTTACTTCCTCGGGGATTTATGGACTGAGAAATGGCTTATCTTGATCTCAGTGATTCTGAAGTGGAATTGCTCGATGACTTATCAGCAGAAATCGAGTGTAACCCCAACCCGCTGAGAGCAAAGATAGAAAGTTTCTTCAACTTCTTTTTGACCTTTGAAGCTCTACCTTGGGATCACAGATGAGCTGAGAAATCAAGTCGGACCTGCAACCTGCTCTAAGAAGATCTGGAAAGATCGAATTTTTCTGGGAGATTCTTCAAGCTGTGAAAGTGTGGTTTCGTCGATCTCGGAACTGATTTTTCTGGGGAAAGATTTTTGTTCTTAGTGATGTGGTTGAGATGTAGTTTGAGAATGTATTATTAGTTTTGTCTTCGTGGTTTGTTTGTGTATGGAGACGAGGGAAGGCGTTGCTTTCAGATCGTTTGAATTGTGGAACCTCTCTAAACGGTAACTTGGCAACTAGCCGTTGGAGATCTATTATGGAACAGACAAACGACGTCGTTGCATTTTTAAAAATGTTACCATTCTTCAAACCGGCACTTACTAGATTTGAAATTACAAAGGAAAAAAATTTGGAGATACTTAACAATATCACATCTAAAATGAGGCAAAAGTATATTATTTTGGGTGCATCCCATGAATTTTACGATAATGAATTATCTGCATTATTATATGCAAATGTTTTTAAAGTTCAGTGTCTTTTTCGCTTTCCATAATAGCCTTTTATTTAATTTACATATTTAAATTTATGACATACATGCAATTTTTAGATTAAGGTTAAAATGATAATTTCAGTCATTTTTCTCTCACTCTATAGTTACGTTCTCAACAGTAAAACTCTTTCATTAACTGCTTAGATTTTTCCATCTCATTCCATATATAGAATTTTAGTAGAAAAATGTCATATTTTTGAACGATTAATTTGAAATTGTAAAATTGAAAATGTAAAATTGACATAATATACTAATGGCAATGATATTTAATACTGTAAGCTAGCAAATTTCAAATAAATTAAATTATAATAAGTTATAAATAAACTATCTATTTATATAAATTTATTCTAATATTTCATATTAATTTATTTTTATTTTCTCTGCATGGATCCGTGTCTAGTACTATATAATAGAGGAATCAAATCCTTATTATTTTTTTGGCAAGGATTTTCACAAATAAGTAGGACAGTATATTATTTAAAGTGCTAATTCTAAAAGTTTATCATTTTTTCCGAGTTAGTCATATAAATTTAAAGTGGTCTTTTTAAACTTTAATATTTTCTCCGTTCACATGTTATGTCCATTAGGTCGCTTGCCATTGGTATGTTCTTATGTGTCATTAACGGCAGTAAGCCATCCTTTTTTGTTGTTAATTTATCTGATATAGCAGTAGAATGTCTGATTTGGCATTATTCAATCTACTTTATTTTGACAAGCTCTTCTTACAAAGTTCAACCATCAGTGAATAAGAAAATAATATCAAAGTTTTTGAGTTGAGATTGTGATATTTATTTTATTTTTAAATCAATAATATCGATTTCGATCTAGTCGGTAGCCGGACCGATTTAAAAAAAGGATAAACTTTTAGGACTGCGAATGTAATTTCCCTATAAAGTTTTGACTCAATAGTCAATGGGCCACATGCGTGGGAGGATTACTGCATATTATTATTATTATTATTATTATTATTATTATTATTATTATTATTACTGCTGCTGCTCATTTACATTGTAAAGTGAGAAAATTTCATTTCAAAATGAAAAGAAAAACAATAATGGAAAAACTTAATTGAACTCGTGTTGCCTCACTTCGGATGTATAATAGCCAATTGTATGAACAGAAAAACAAGGTTAACGTGAGACCAATCTCAATTTTTAGAGTACATTATTAAATTGGTCCTCAAATTTGTATTGAGTCATTAATTTAGTCCTCAAAATTTGAAACTATCAATTTGGTCCTCACCATTCACTTCCGTCAGCCAATTTGGTCTAGACTTTATAACACCGTTTACGGTTGCTGACGTGTACGGTGATTGTCACATCAGCGGGTCTCGCATGCTAAGTGACAATCAATAAGTGGATAAATTATATTTCAATTTTTTAACCTCAACCATTCATAACTCGTCATATGGCATGTAGGACCCACTGACGTGGCGACTACCGTCCATGTCAGCATCGATAAATGACATTATAATGCCTGAACCAAATTAACTGGCGGAAGTGAATAGTGAGGGAGAAATTGATTATGTCATGTCAGTCCTGATTCTGATAAAAATCTGTTACATATCTCAAGTCCGAGGATTGAAGGATCTAAAACTCACTATTGAGCCTCTTACTCACTCTCATACCATCGTTTCCCCTTTCCTTGGTCTCGTACCGACTTAAGCAACGACGCATTAATACGAGCCACCAGCCTCGGATTTGACTTCCTTGCAAGTTTTCCAGTGACATTTGAAGAATCACAACTAGCCTACTCGGAGGCCCTAAAGCCCTCGAATACGCCGAGGAGTTTCAAGAAATTGGTAAGTCGTCGACACTAGGGGACCCGTCATTTTAGTGCCTCTTGAGATTTCAAAGCCAGCGAGTTACTAGTAGACGAATAGCAATCGTGATGGCACCAAGGAATGACAAGACAAGGACCACGAATCTAAGAGACAAGAACTAGAGACCCAATATGTCCCTCCCTAAACCAGTCAGGCCACAGCTACCAGCCATGCCAGGCACCTTACCCTTGGTTCCTCGTCGGAGGTACAAATGCAGGAAATGACGGGTGAAATAATGAAGAATACGATCCAAAATTTGGCACAAACCTGTGTTTTGTTGTAATTAATAGAATTTGAAATTACCAAAACCATTTATTATAAAAAGGTTAGCCTTATTAGCGATATGATTTTATTATTTGCTACTTAATATTTTCATTCAAGTGTATTGCATTAGTTTTCGAGGCCTCAGTTAAATAAAATGCTAGTGCATATTTGGTCACTCCAACTTGCGCTATAATACCATATAAAATTTTCATTGGAATTATAAGAGGTTTTGATCCATCAAAGGACAAATATATATCCAAACTCCCAATATTCTTTCGAATCATTGAGTTTTTAGTTTGCGATCTTCATTTCACCACGTACACACTGTATCGATATTCGTCCCAACAACTTGGTAAAATTTATTAATGAGCTTATAAAAGATTGGGTATATATCCACTTGAAAATTAAAGTTACTTGGTGAGAATATTCAATCTCTTATATTTTCAGAATTTTTATTTTTATTATGTTTAGTGGATATCGATATTGAACTTACTCTCTTAACGATGAAAATGAGGGTAATAGTAGTGGTGATCTGACCATATCTCTACGTAAATGTTCAGATTTTTACATTCAATTGTGAGCATATCAAATGAACCGAACAACTAGTAGCTTCTTGAGGTCTTCAGGATTGCTAATGAAGAAATGGGGAATGGTCTCGATAGCTGCTGCAAGGTATTGCGAGAGAAAGTTGATATGGTCTATCTCATACAGGGAAGTTCACCAATCTTATAGGACTCTAGTAAAATGAGATACAAAGACAGCGAGGATGTCGTGGTTGTCATGAATATTAAGGGACTAATTTGTGAGCACCATCTAAGATATAGTTTAAGAAACTAGTATATGCCATGCGAACGAAGAACACTCACTTGGCAACTAGCTCCTGGGGATCTACATTGAAGCTAACCAATGACATCGTGGCTTTTAAAATCCTTGTAGTTCTTATACCATCCCTTCTCATTTGAAACTGAGAGACATTATCAATATGGTTGATCGAGGTGATTAGACACCTCCTTAAGTAAGTTATCGTAATCCAATCTCATAAATAGATAACATACGAGATTAGAAGCGTTTTAATTATTAGTATGTCTTCTCAAAACTTATTTTGTTAAGGTTCGTCAAATTATTAGAAATTACATTGTGCATTACAGAAAAAGAAGTTGGGTTGGGATATATTTGTCAATCCACTACTGCCTCCAAATAATGTTGTTAATCGGGCTGGTTTGGCCCAGAGCCGAACCGAACTTGCTCGCAGGAACCATGAATCGGCCCGAACTTGTTCTGAATCATAACCGGTCGAACCCCTAGGAATTGAGGCCTAGTTATGGGTTGGGTCGACAAAATCAGACCGTTGAATCAGAACTAGACCAGCCCATTTTCAACCCAGAACTGGGGTAGCCCGTATAGAACCCGTCTAGCTGCCGATTTCTGGCCAGTTCAATTTGAGAGCGAACCATCGACTTGGACCGGACCGTTTACATTCCAGTCCAGTTTGGACCCAGCCCAGTTGGTTCATGAACCCGCTCGACCTAGACCGAAACCGACATGGCTAACAACACTGCCTCTAGAAATCTTTTTCTCGACATGTTCTGTGTTTTTGGGTGTTGTCCAAATATGGAACTTCCCATTCTGGAATCCTTATTTTTCCCAAATGGCCAAAAAAAAAATGTTTTTCACCAGAAAATCCAATTAACCTCCAAAACTCCCGGACTCAATAAAAACCACTCCCTCCTTTAGCCACTTTACTCATAAATCATTTCCTCTCCTTCAAAATTAACGATCCTCCCTCATCCGCCACAAAAACTCCTTCGTCCGTCACCTAATTAAAACCCCCCCCCCCCCCCCCACCACCACCACCCCCTCCCTCAAACAGCCATTCGTTCCAGACCCACCAGCGGCTGCCACAGCCACCGCCATGAACATGAATCCGACCTCTCCTCCCCTCGACGAGCCCAACCACATCCACTCTCCCTCCCTCCGGCAGAGGCTGAAGTCGAGCCTCAAGCTGCCATCCTGCTTCCACGTGCCCCACCATGAGCGGTTTGTCTACGCCACCCCGAGGCTCGTCCGGTCGGCAACCTCCCGGTTCGGGTCCCGAGGAGGGTCCGGGCACGACCACTCTCCACCCGACCATCACTTCAAGGAGCGGGCCAAGCATTTCATATCGTCTCACCTCGGCGGGTCCTCCAGGCACCGGAGGAGGCACTCCTCGGCTGATTTCCGTTACGACGAGGCGAGCTACTCGTTGAACTTTGATGACGGCAGGGTCCACGAGGGCAGCAATGGCAGCCCTGACGATGTCCCGCCGCCTTTCCGGACCTTCTCCTCCAGGCTGCCTGCATCACCGCCACCTAGGGCCTCGCCACTGCCGAAACCACAGCCACCGGACGTGCAGCCGAAAGTTATTTGCTCGTAGAACATGGTTGTCGATTTGATAATTTGTTTTGTACATATTGAACCATATGAGCCGCGCTTCAAGTCACCCAAGCCAGATCAAATCTAGTCCTAACTAAGTATTATTTCAACTGTACATTACTCGATTATTATCCTCCAGCTTGGAATGATCACAATTTTGATTAAATTGCCCATTATTAGTAATAAGATCATTCACGGATAGTTGCTTAAGATTTAGTTCCTTTTTTTTTTAAATAATTTCTCGAGCCATCTTATAATAAATTAATTAAACAACAAGTCAAAATTAGTGTGAGACATTGACTTCGTATTGAGCTTTAACAATCGAGTGTTGTTATATTTCGTAATTATTTGCAATTTCCACAACATATTTTATGTTAGTTCCACATCATGAACGGTTATTGATTCATTACCGAATGAACTAAATCATTTAAAAAAAAAAAAAACAAATGTCTGGTGATCGACCTGACGCATTGCCCCCGCCAATTCCTTTAGTCAGCACCGACTTAGAAGCATCCACCTCCTTGATCGATGAAGCCGGTGCACCTTCTTTTTACATTTGTTGCCATTCCAATTGTTACTGGAAATGTGAATTTGACGCTGCTTCTGTAGCATTGCATCTTCAACCACAAAAGAAGCGTCTTCCTTGTAAAGTGTGTCGATGCATGGCTTGAGAGTGTTGCTGCGTTGCGACCAGTGCTTCAATTTGATTATAATTCTCCCAAAATATCGTGAAGAGCATGACCTTTATAACATTTTACACAGACGACGCCGCAGTACTGATACTACAGAACTTATGCTGGGGACTACCTTCTCATCTCCGACCCAGCCGCCAGCCAGTGCTCCAGCAGACTAGCAAAAGGGAAAACCGGGATGCCGAAACTTAAGTCAGAGATGTATTCATTGAAGAAGATAAAGGATCGTGCATAATGAGTGGAACGAAAAAAGTTCGTATGTCCATTTCCTCGCTCTTCTTGTAACTGTTGGGTGGTTAGCTGGAGTGTAGTTACTAGGGATGAGTTAACAACCGGAAATCCGAAAAAATCAATTGAACCGGAATCGAAAAAACTGAATTTATGGTCCCGGGATAAATTCAAAGTGATTTTAATGTGGAAAAAACCGGACCGAGAAATTTGGGCCCATACCCGAAAAACCCTACGGGGTCCGAATCAAATCGAAAATTATATTAAATTTATATTATATATAATAAACTATTTTATTATTAGATTTTGACAATACAAATAATATATTTGATATTTTAAAACTTGAATCTTGATTCATATTTATGTATTTTTTCTTCTTGACACACTAAAATATTTATAATCAGTGTTTCTCATTTATTATAATGAATTTTATTTTATTATTTTATTATTTAATATATTATTATAATAAAAGTAGAAACCCGAAAAAACCATCCGAAAAAACCGAATCGGAAGTAAGTGGTACTCATAACCTCTAAACGGTTCTCGGTACGATTTTTTAACTTAAAAAACCGGACCGAAAACAACCGACACACGATAATTTCCAGAAAAATGGGCCCGGATCGCCCGTTTACGCTCCTAACAGTTACAAACTGTTCCCATCTTTTATCCTCTGACCCTTCCGCCTTGGGCCGTCATAGCTGTTGGGCTTGACGCCCATTAATTTGTCCATAACTGATCCAAAAATAATCAGTGCGTGTTTGGCGATCGGAATCGGATTTCGTTCTGGACCTACCCCACAAGTCTACTGGGAGCAGATCAACAGCGGCGTCGGCAGTTGATTTGCTCAAATACCCCTCACCAGCTTCTCAATTTGCCCACTCGACCACCATTTCCAGCCACCTCCGGCAGTGGTTCTGTCGCCCGTGCCACCGCCTGATGACCCATCCATTAGAAAGCGGCCCAGACCTTTGCCACGGGTGGCCTCGGGATAGTGAAGCTAAACTAGACCTCATATGACAAACCCCGACTTTTTAGAGTTTCCAAAATGTTTTTCTGATGGTTTTAAGGATATAAATCAACTTGTAGTATAACCTAAAAAAAAAAAAAACTACCATGTAAGAGTCGGTGTCCGATGGCTGATTGTATTGATTATATACTTATAATAGATAACTATACTCACATAATACATACTATATTAATATTGTGATAGATAAAAAGGACCAATCCAAGAGTTTGTCCATGACATTGTTTTCAAACAATCAAACCCAAATCTTTTATTATTATTATTATTGAACAGATGTTATTTAATATACTTGCAACTAACATAATTTTTTTAGTTAATATTGGATCTAAATAATGTGTGTTTTATGGCTAAAAGCAAGAAAAATAACCCGGAGTCCTATATCTTGTCATTTTTTACAAGTAAGTTCTAAATATTTTAAAATAATAAATTAAGTTCTAAATTTTATCTGCCGTTGCAAGATCGAGTTTTTTCCTTTACCTGCCGTTATTTTAAACTGACGTGGTCGTGATATGTAGATATCAGTATGATGTGTCAAATTTTAATGCTAACGTGAAGAATTTTAATTTGACATGTACACATGAATTTAGAAATATTTATTTTTTGTTCCAAAAAATGCTATTATTCTTTTACCTTTCATTGTGTACATATCATATTAAAATTGTCCATGTCAACATCAGAATTTGACATATCATATCGATATCTACATGTGACATCAGCTTAAAATAACGGCAGGTGACAGAAATAACTCAATATTTAATGGCAGAAAATATGTAGGAATTGATTTGCCACTTTGAAACATTTGAAACTTACTTATAAGAAACGACAAACATATATATGACTCTCAACGCCTTTTGTTGTTTGATAAATTTTACTTTAATATTACCTCATTTTAACGTTATTAAACTCATTTTTGTATCAAGATGTTTATAGTGATCGAGTCTTATTTGCCGGACACATTAATTACAATTAATTTGAATATGTAATTTTAGTGTAGTGGTACAAGATTCTGACTCATAACAAAGAGAATCCGAATTCAATTCTCACAGCATGAGTATATGCCCTTTTAAATATCTTTATTTTCTATTATAGGTGTATGAATCTCTCTTACTACTTAAAGTGCATTGAATTTTGATTTATTTTTCACATAAAATCGAGGTTAAAAATTACTCAAAAATCGAGACTACTCTGCTAGGTTTTTTTCACTCCAAACAATTGTTGACTTTTTTTTTTTAACTTAAACAAAGACTATGCCAAAAATTGTGGACCTGGCTTTACAAGAAAAACAACCTTAGCTGACCACACCTTCACTACTATCTGGCATTGCTTATGGAGACATGAGCTCAGGATCCTCCGGATACATGATAACTTTGATAACCACCAACTGCCGAGAGTGATGGTTTAGTGATTCATAATTTACTCTCATGTAATTTGGTTAGTCAAGGTTTCAGGTTCGCATTCCTTCTACTGCATCCGTGAAAAAAAAAAAAGGCAGAAGTGTGCTCTTTGGATCAAGACTTGGATGATACAGGTTTTTTAAACTATGCTAAGCCTTTGTAGCACTGCGTTTGTAGAGCCAGTGCTGAACGTTGGTTGTTGGGCTCGCCTGATATATTTACAGTGGTTGAATACAAAAGTTCGAATATTGTGCAGTGAGAATCACCACAAGAAAATTGCCATTTTCCGATGGATACAAGCCATCGCATTTTCCCTTGTTGAGAATTTGATTCCGACGGACGCCCGTCGCTGATTTTTCGATGGATATTCGATTGGTAATCTGTCGGAAATAACGGTCTGCCAATAGTATTTCCCTAGGTAATCACTGATGGCTCGCGATGGCCTGACATCCGACGGATTGTTGACGGCTTATCCGTGGGTAAGCCTAAAGTGTTTTCTAGCATATGCCCGTCGGCGATCCGTTCAGTGTAAAATTTTTACGAATATTGATATATTTTATTTTATAATTGTTTATACGTTAAATTTATCAATCAATTAAATTAATAAAATATTATTAATAAAAAAAATTGAACCAATTAAGAAAGTAATTTCATTAATTAGAAATATTTACAATATTCGTCCAAAAAATTAAAAAAAAACAAATAAAATTTCGGGAGGCTCTTGGGTAGCTTGTGCCATGGCATAGTGAGGCAAAATACTCTTGGGTAGCTGATTTCCATCTCCAAGTCAAATTGATATATTTTACTAGACGAGATACAAGAAAAATTCGATATCTTTTTGGTGAAAATTGGTCTATAAAAATGTTAATTAGATCCTTTTTTTATAACAATAAGTTTATCCTCTTTGTCAAAAGTCCATAAATATACGTAAGTTCATATATAAGGCGCATGATTATTCCTGATATCCCCTAGTAAATTGCTAACACGTGCATGGCTGATCACGCTGATGTCTCTTGACATTTCACCGCATCTTTCGGTCGACTGAAATCTAACTTGATAATAACGCTAACATGTATCAGACAAATGCACGAAAAACATTAACAATGATGCTACATGTATCGAAAAATCCTACGAGTACCCGTGAGTTCATATCGTGTCGACCGCGTATTGGATTGCACGGGTATCATGCGTTGCCAGTAATAAGTGGTATATCATGCCGACGTCTCTTGACGTTTTGTTATATGTTGCAGGCCGACTGCAGTCCGACTTGATATGTCAGAAGGACAAATCAAACCGCCACCTCCAATTTAACGTTTCTATATTCAAAGCTTGGCTTCACCTTGTCAAGGATCAGAGGCTCGAATAACTAACGAGCGCATTGTACTAACCGCCAACCGATTTAGAAGTCTCTGTCCCGCGTATAAGCTAGTAAAACCCAATAGAGAATACGCCAAAACGAACGAACAATATTAATAACGATGCTACATGTGTCGGACGATCCTAGGAGTAGCGGCAAGTTCGTATCATTGTCATGCTATCAGAAGTAATTCAAAACGGGGGGACCGCGTTAATGTGATCAATGGATGAAAATGACAGGACCAGCATGCCGACATTCAAATGGGAAGTACGGGGGAATGTGCCAGTCCCATACTCCACATGGATGCAGCGAGGCATTATCGCCCGTTGGTCAGCTGTGGGTCAAACCTTTCTTGGTGGTTGATACGTCGCCGTCCCACCCCTCGCCCTTTTCTTCTAAGGATACAACAGTGAAGTGAGACGTGGATAGTTGCCATAGGGAAAGTTGTCATAATTAACGGCCCATCCCTAACAAGACAAAGCACCCGCACGTGTTGATAGATCCGGCTTTCCTTTTCCTTTTGAATTTTCTCTTTAACAAAATACAGAAACGATTATAATTAAGAGAGATTTAACAGAAAACTCTTAAAAGATCATGTCTCGTTACGTGTCACACGAAAGTAAATTGATATTAATTATTTGTGTAATTATTTTAATTATTATTATTAGAAAAATCTAATTAACTTTTCTTGAAGAAGATAAATCGAGTTTTTTGAATATTAAACAATGTGAAAAGGACAAATCGACGAAGTGTGTTCTCGTTTTTCAATTAGTTAATAATGATGTCCACATTTTTAAGATAGAGCCATGGTCTTTTTCTTTTTCCTTCTCCTGCTAATGTTTTAATTTTTATTGATCGCACGGCAGGCGCGATTTACATCCAAATTTCAGCCGAAAAGTAAATGGACGGACGTGCGTCGGGGATAACGTTCTAAGTTTCCAGGAGGCCGGATTTTACGGCAAAAGTGGATCGGGATGATCGTCACAATGGTCTTGCTAAAAGTCGAACTGAAAATCATTACTTACAAGAAAAATTTGCTGGAAAATAGATAGAAATGGAACGATCGACATTCATCCTCCTCCGTTCTCTGAAATATTAACTCGAGTGCTTTTCTACGAGCATACCGAACACCTAGCCTGAAAATGTGAAAGAGTGTCAGATCCAGGCGACGGATTTATTTGATACGATGGCAACCAAAGTCAGTGTATTCAACGAGGATGTTGTAAATGAAGGGTGTCGGGGAGAGCGAGCATATCTTGTAGTGATGCGATGTGGTGTTAAGGGTGTGTTGATTGAGTCTCATATATCGGAGGATAGAAATGACTAATTTATCCTATATATCATCACTGGAATTCAGAAACCTTATGGCCTCCAATTATCTAATTTGAGTATGGTCAGTTCACTAAGCAGTAAAATTTTGTCATCACGAATTTTCTCGAATTTAAAACATTTACTTGTAGCCTAAACACTTGAACAAGTCACGTTGGATAAGACAATGATGTGCTAGTTTGTCGGTGCTTCAAACGTTTTATTTTTCAGATAATTTTTCTGAAAGTTTAATGAAATCTTGACAACGTCTCGAACCGAACCGAACTCAACATTTGTTAGCAGAGTCACTAGCAATGGAGACGAATGGATGCAACGAATGGTTGGTTGCAAGGTCTCATCTTTCAAAGCTTCCGTCTCAAATCAAAATCTTGCATGCACCCACACACGTGCCTTCCCCACTCCCCACTCTTCCTCCTTTCCTTCCGAGTTAAGAAAATAATAACGACCCACCAACTCTGGTGTTGCAATATTTCGTGTCGATTATATGTATTCGCATCAAAATATTAATTAAAAATAGAGGGTATTGAATTTTTTGAATAATACTATATATCTTATGAGTGTATACCGATGGAGCCAGTACTGGGCACTAACTACTCTCTACATCTAATATGTTTACAGTTTAACAAGAAAATCTCAGTTGAATTTCTAATAATAAAATTATTTATTTAATATTCTCTCCTCGTAACTTTTTGGTAAGTAGTAGCAATTTAATAATTTTAGCTAATTTAAATTTTAATTCGATTGATCTTATTAAAATTCGTTAATATTATAATTTTTTTGGTAAATAATTTTCTATTTAAACATCTCAATCAACTCCTATTATTTAGCATCACATCTAATTATAGAAACAAAAAAAAAAAGAGAGAAGAAAAGAATGCCACCCCTGATTTTCAAGAGAAATCAGAGAAGGTGACAAAAAGAAGTCACACGAAGATTCTCAGGAAGCGGGAAGTGAGGGAGATGCAGCAGAGTGCTTGAGGTTGATATCGGAGAGGGAGGCGCAGAGGGTTGACAGAGTGAAGCCCTAATTTGAGATTGAATCTGGGCACCGTCTTACGTCGACTCTCAGTTCTAAGTCACTCCGATCGGGTACTCATTCCTCCCTCTCTCTCTCTCTCTCTCATCTCGAGAGAATATTCTCTTCTTTTGTCGGTTCGAGTTATCGGGTCTGGCTTCAAAGTCGATTCCTCAA
This sequence comes from Lagerstroemia speciosa, assembly GCA_037672795.1. Taxonomy (NCBI): domain Eukaryota; kingdom Viridiplantae; phylum Streptophyta; class Magnoliopsida; order Myrtales; family Lythraceae; genus Lagerstroemia; species Lagerstroemia speciosa. The sequence goes on from CM075288.1 coordinate 8,727,240, forward strand.
TCGGGTTTTTTCTCCATTTCATACAGTGGGATGTTAGTAGGAGGGAAGAACGGCTGGTGCTCTCAAGAGTGTTCAGTTCATTGAAATTGGAACTAGCGCCTTTGTTCTGAAGTGCTGTTTTCAGGGTGGGCTTTAGGCTATGGCACTTGATCAGAATTCATCAGTCCCCATCGACCAAAGGCCGGTGAACCTGGTTCGAACTGCTGTCGAGGATCCCCGCGTTGTGCCTGCCAGTGCCACGGCTGCCACCACATCAGGTAGGCCCGCTGGGGAAGGATTTTACACAAATCCGCCTCACGAGACTGGTGCCGGCCCGCAGTCGATCCCAGTGTTTTACCCAGCGGCAGGGATTCCTGAAGCTGGCTTCGGTGGTCTAGGGTTCAGGAATGTTGTTACAGCCCCATGGTTCTCGCCCCATGGGGCAGCTGGACCGATGGGGCACATGAGTGTAAATCCTGCTCTTGGGATTGGGTTTAACCCGAATTTGGTGCCTGCGTTTAGTGGAAGTACTGTTGATCAGTTGGGTAGCAGTGAGGTGGCAACAAACTTTGGTGTTTGTCCCAATATGGGACCTAGGATTGTTGGCAACCTTGCTAATCAGGCAGGTGAGTCCGCAGGAAGCCCTGTTGGTATTAGCCCTAATTTAGTGACTGGGATTGGCGGTTGCAGTGTAGATCAGGGAGTCGGTGGAAATGCTGGAGGGATTGGTTTTGATGGTAACTCAGGGACTAGGATTAGTGGGAGTGAATCGGAACATGCAAGTTGTGATTCGGGTTCTCGAAATGGCCCTAGGTCTGACTCTTCCAATCGAGGGAACAGGAGCAGAACTGATTACGTAGGTGAGGACAGAGGGGAGGACTCATTCTCAGGTAAAAAAGTCAAGTTTCTTTGTAGCTTTGGGGGAAAGATCATGCCCAGACCAAGTGATGGGATGCTGAGATATGTGGGAGGGCAGACAAGGATCATTAGCGTCAGGAAAGATGTAAGCTTCAATGACCTTGTGCAGAAGATGGTAGAGACCTACGGGAGGCCTGTTGTGATCAAATACCAGCTTCCTGATGAAGACCTCGATGCCCTTGTGTCAGTATCATGCCCTGAGGACCTCGATAACATGATGGAAGAGTATGAGAAGCTGGTTGAAAGGTCCTCAGATGGGTCAGCAAAGCTAAGAGTATTCCTCTTCTCAGCTTCAGAGCTTGATTCTTCCTGCCTGATGCAAATCAGGAACATGCCTGATAGTGGACAAAGATATGTGGAGGCAGTTAATGGAATTACGGATGGGATCGGTGGTGGAATTACAAGGAAAGAGAGCACAGCAAGTGCAACATCGACTCAAAATTCAGATATTAGCGGCAGCAATGAAGTAGTCGATAGCTCTGTTCTTGGTCAGGCAGAATTCACTAGGGCCCCATCAACAAGCAGTATCTCACCTAAAGAGATCCCTTCTGTACCTAAGGATGCTGTTTTCTCTGATACAAAAGCTGTTAGTAGTTTTGGGATTCCAACGATACCATCTAGTGCTCCACAAGACCAGTCTCCTCTCATGGAGGTTGAACCCGAGAAGCCCATGCCCTTTTCATGGCCACAGGCAGTTCCTTATGATATGCAGGCTTACATGGACCCCACCAAGGAAAGTACAGCACATGCAATTTTTGTAACGCCGCCTCCTCTAATGGGGTTCCCTGATTCACATGTACGGGGCACTGCCAGACCCATTTATGCCCAGCTACAGCTTCCTGTTGGCAGTGTCAACCCGCATCAGTACGTGCCCCCAGCCCATATGACACCAGGGCCTGCAACATCCCAGGTGGGCTTAGGGCAACCTTTGATTCAGCAGCCTCTCATTCAACATCCTCAGCAAGCCCAGCTTGAGCATGATGGATCCTCTTCTCAGCAGAGGATTGTTGTCCTTCCAGTGGACCCCACACATGGTTATCACCATCAAGTCATGATCCCACCTGCAGCTGGAGGAGGAGGATATGTGTGGCATCCAGTTTTTCCTCTAGGGCAAGGGGTCATGGCTGATGGCTCAACACCTAATATCCAGCAGGAGATGCTGCAGATATTGGAGGACTGTTATATGTGTCAGAAGGCTTTACCTCATGTTCATTCAGATGCTTTAGTTCAGGGCCATAGTGATAACAGGGTTGGTTCTGGAGGTGGTTCAGTTCCAGCTACAGTTTATCATAGTCTTCCGGTGGAGGATAACATATCTCTGCCCATGAGCACGCCTGTGGTTAGCGGAGGTTCAGGGGAAGGGATTGTTGAACCAGCAACTGGCATACAATCCTCAGTTACTGCACATATGGAAATTCCTCACCAGTATGGTATGTTTATGGGGTCCACACCTCAGACTTGTCTCGAGAATGGCATTCCACAGCATATTGTAAATAAGCCGATGAATGTGGAAGCTTCTCCTGTTGGAATTACATCCATCCAGAGTTCAGAACAGCAGTTTCAGGGATTACCAGTAGAGTACTCCAAACACCCTAATGCAAGGCTTGATAATTTACACATAAGTTCTCCTCAGACATTTCCTAGCAACAATAAGAGTAACTTTTTGCTGATCAATGACCATCCAGTGGCAGATAGTTTAAAGTCTAAGCAGTATCAGCATAGTCCTCGAGCCGAGATGCTTCTTGATAGCAGTGAGGTTCCATATCTGCACGAATTTGAAAGTGGGGATTCCAGTGAGACTTGTAAACCTTCTGGGCTAGGAATCAAACAATCACACTCCCACTCAAAGCATGGAGTCCAAGAGGATTCTCAAAGTGTTTTAAATGGCAACCCCGCAGTTACAACTGAAAGAATTCCATCTTCTGCTGCTAGGATGGATGAGAAGCCTCTGTTGCAGCCTGTGGCAACATCTTCTGTTGCCGAAGCTGTGTCCTCAAATGGAATTGGAGAATCATTTGCTATGCAACTGAGCCGGGCAGAAGATCTTCTGGACTCTTCAAACTCCCTCTTCATAGACCATGATCCTTTCAACATGCATAGTGATGCTCCCTTTCCTCCTCCAAAACCTGTCAAAATTGCCCTGAGAAAGGAAGCATTGGGAGCTAGGGATCCTTTCCTCAATAACTCATCGGGAAAGGTCGGAGAATATAACTCAGACAATCTCCATTCGGCAAATCATCATGATTTAGAGCAAGTTCAGGCTTTAAGAGGTTGGTACCCAAAGGAGTACTCTTCATTTGGTTTAGTCTGGGCTAGTTTCCTTGTATTTGGATTTGTTAGTTTTTCTTATCCTGATTGTTCTTGGCAGGTGAAACTATCAAGCAAGAACTTCAGAATGTAGCAGAAGGTGTGGTTGCCTCTGTTCTTCAGTCAGCCACCTCTTCTGGCCTGTCAGTTTCTGAGGGGAATGGAGGTGCTCATGAAGCAGTGTCAGAGGAAGAAGTTAGAAAAGTTGATGCTGAACCTCCATTTGAAGACAATTCTGAGGTGCTATTTTTTCACTCATTTCAAATGAATGTTCTTTTCCCCCCTCCTCCTTGTGGTGGTTTATAATTTCTTTTGTCCCATCTCTTCCGTTAGGATCTGGAGGCTAAATTGTCAGAGAAGGTGAATTTTGGGTTTCCCGTATCAGATGGCATTGGCCGCTTACAGGTAGAATATTTGTTAGAGTCTCTTATTGTCTTCTCTTTGATCTTATTCTCACTTTGGAACTGATAGGTCTTACTCATTAGAAATATTGTATTGCAGATAATTAAGAACAGTGACCTGGAAGAGTTACGAGAGCTTGGTTCTGGTACATATGGCACTGTTTACCATGGAAAATGGAGGGGGACAGATGTTGCCATTAAGCGTATCAATGATCGATGCTTTAGTGGGAAACCTTCAGAGCAAGAGCGAATGGTGCCAACTCTTCTTGTGCATGGTATATTAAAATTTTAAATCTTGAGCGCGGTGATCTCTAACCTACAGTAATGTCTTGTTCAAACAGAGATACGACTTTTGGAATGAGGCAATCAAGCTCGCGGACTTGCACCATCCTAATGTGGTAGCCTTTTATGGCATTGTGCTAGATGGACCAGGCGGCTCTGTGGCAACAGTAACAGAATACATGGTTAATGGGTCTTTGAGGAACGCTTTGCAGAAGAGTGAGAGGTATTGACTTCTTTTATTTTTGAGAAATTGAATCAACACTGAGGCCATGACACCCTACAATGCAATATCATCAGTATTGAAAGACCCATTTTAGTGGCTGCACTGCATTAAAGGATGGTAGGGAGTTGGAAATGAGACGTTTTGCCACGGCTCAATCTGCCCCTTTAGCCTCAAGTTTTATTATTACAATTATTTCCCAGTAGAAACTGCTTGTAAATTTGGGTCACTCTTTGCCACATATAACGGTATATAGATATGATGATATAAGAATTGATAAATGGTTCTATTTTTCAAACTAGGAGTCTTGACAAGAGGAAGCGGCTTTTGATAGCAATGGATGTGGCCTTTGGCATGGAATACTTACATGGAAAAAACATTGTGCATTTTGATTTGAAAAGCGATAATCTGCTAGTGAATCTTCGAGATCCTCATAGACCAATTTGCAAGGTCAGTGGATGGATAATTTCCTTCTAAAATACTCGCTCCCCTTTAGTTGTTTAGTTCTTTGCAAGTACATCCTCCTTTTGAATTTCAGGTAGGTGATCTCGGGCTGTCTAAGGTAAAGTGCCAAACTCTAATATCAGGTGGTGTTCGAGGAACACTGCCGTGGATGGCACCAGAGCTCTTAAATGGCAGCAGCAGCCTTGTTTCTGAGAAGGTTCTCTCACCCTCCTTCCTTCCCTCCCCCTCTGTCTCGCTTGATCTCTGATCTAATATGTGTTTCTTCATCTATAGGTTGATGTGTTCTCATTTGGCATTGTGATGTGGGAACTGCTTACTGGAGAAGAGCCCTATGCTGATTTGCATTACGGAGCTATCATAGGTAACATCAATCTGCTGTTCTTAATCCCATCGTTTAACTATTTAAAGCAATGATGAATCACATTCTATGGTCCATTTTCCACCACCACTATCTGCAAATTTTATGCACATGTGAATGATAAAGAGTAATGAATGTAGGGGGACATGTTCATTTTATATCTATAGAGTTTCCCACATGGCTGTATTGGTAATTTTGGTTAGTCCTTATTTTCCAGACTTATTTTAGGAGACTGGAGCTGGATTCCAGTTATGATCTTCTGTTAATTTCATCTGCCAACTGATGGATACTTGCACAAATTTATTTCAGGGGGTATTGTAAGCAATACACTGAGACCACCGGTACCAGAAACTTGTGACCCCGACTGGAGATCGCTGATGGAGAGATGCTGGTCTTCGGAGCCATCAGAGAGACCCAGTTTCACAGAGATAGTTAACGAACTCAGATCCATGTCTGCAAAAATCCCCCCCAAGCCGCAGAATCACCAATAGAATGTCCAGCAATCCACAGTAAAACCCAAAAAGTTTTCAGAACAGATAGTTTCCAAAGCTCCGGATAAATGGTATATATACCATGTCTTCTGTCACTATGGTATACAGAAATATGTCAAGCATCGGTTTCGGTCTTGTTCATGAATACTCCCCTCTGGGCTTTCGGGCTATATTCCTTTTTCTTTCTGCATTTTTGTGTGTTGTCCAGACAAGGTATTCTTTATTTTCCCGTTTGTGCCAATACAAATGTTCTTTTATTTTTTTCTCAAGGACTTTGCCTGACGATTATTGTTGTCTCTGAGAGCGGTTTACTCGTAAATCAAATGAGTGGGGGCTGCCCACCATGTTGAAGTCGCTGTTTGATGTGACAAACATTTTCCAGATCCATAGAAAGGTGAGGTTTTACTGTAAGGTGCCAGCACTGTGATCTCCTTCATTAAACAACGAGGAATACTGTTTAAGGTTGCTGGAGCTTTCTCTGATAACAGCAGACACCCGGAGAAGATTAGCGAAAACAGATTCCATTAACTACGTCAAGAGTATGAGGTTTTAAGAGAATGAATTTTACATTTGACAATAAGTAAAAACGATCCTGATTTGTAAGAAAGTAGGTATACCAATTGTGGGTTGATAAGAATAAATTTCATATCAAATAATAAATAGAAATTATCGTACTTTATAGGAGAGTGAAAATTTTCACATTAAGGTAAGGATCCGAATGGAACCCCGATCATTTTGCTCATTCTATCGCCTTTACTAATTGATCCTGACAATTGCTCCCAGCAATTCAGGTCTTATCCCTTCCCCCGACATTAGTTAACGGACCACGAGCTATCTCTGCCTCGCTCATTTTTCCGAGCTCGCTCGTAAGAATTCTGCACGCTGCATTCGCACCTGTAATTAACCCTGCATCTCCTCAGGACATCCTCTCTGCTTCTTACGCTCTCCCCCCCCAACTTCAAGGGCCCATCAGAAAGTGGAACGTGCATGGGAAGCGTCGGTCTGAAGTCCCTGCTGATGAGATCACGGTAGCATAAATCCTCGGCTTAACCTGAAGGATCACGCTTACGAGGCCTGATCTGATCATACTCCGCGCGCGTGTGTGCGTGTGTGTGTCTGTGTTCAGCCTGCAACTGTTCATATAAGAGAGGCTTTTTTTTTTTTAATACGAGTTTCACCAGTCAAGTTTGTTCAACTGAAAATTTTCAATAACCTTAAACATGTTGTGATCCATTAAATTATTTGAACTGACTTAGAACATTTTACTTTTTATATAATTATCGAAAAAAATATCAATTTCCACATAACATCAATTGAACTCCTTGTAACATTATGACAAAGTAAAAGTCGGCTAATGTTAAGGTGCCCGAAGGAGATGCTTAGCTCCTAAGCTCAGAACTAAAATATTTCCCTTTTTTTTTTTTTTAAGTATCTAACTGAAAGACATGTCTTTTTAGATGGTCTCATCACATGACGTGATGCCAATTGGACCTTTTGCAAAACTTCGCTGTTCCCAGCTCACGTGGGCACTGTACAGCTCTCCCACCAATTCAGCCAAAACAAATTTCCTAAATACATATACATGAGGAAAAAAAAAGGCACACTTTTTTTAAAAAATATTGAGCCCTATAAGCTTAATATTTCTTTTAATTTAGTTCCATCCGTTTAAAAGTAATATTTTTAATCTTAAATATGTACTTCGCTACACATGTCAAGTCTATTCTATAAATTTCTGTTAAATAGGGGCTAAAGTGGACTAACGATGCTACTTCCTCTTTTTTTACCGTTAATATTCTGATGTGGCAAGGGAGGTGGCATTTCTTTTATGTCAAACATACGACATGTGACAAGGTGGTTCAGAATAATTATATTAGCAGTATTAAAAATTTTTCATTTCTCCTAAGTTAGTCGTTTAAGTTTTAAAGTGACATTTTCAATTCTAAGTGTTTACTTACGCATGAACAACATATGACGACAGAATGTACTTAATGCGTGTAACGGAGAAAACATTTAGGACTGCAAAGACCATTTTTAAACTTATAGGACTGATTTATGAGAAATAATAAATTTTTAGGATTACTGTTGTAATTCTCAGGCAATTCGTGTGCCACATCAAAAGAGCAACGGTAAAAATAAGAGAAAGTAACGTTGTTAGTCCACGTCAGCCGCTACTGAAATGGAAATTCACGGATTGGACTTGACACGTGTCATAAAATAAATATTTAAGACTGAAAAAAAAAATCACATTTAAACTTCTAAGACTGTCAATGTAATTCTCTCCCTTCGGCGGTGGACTGAGAACTGTCATCTGTGGTGGTGGTGGTGGTGGATAGTGGAGATATTTTTCCATTTATGGGCAGGAAAAGTTAGGGCAGTCCCCGGATGTGCGCCAGCGGTGCCCAGTTCATTTCCTTCCTTCCATCCCTTACCCATCGCATCACTTTCGTTCTCTCTAGTCTTAACAAATGGATACAAATGATGGGTACTTTTCAAATCATAGCCCGATCAACTCGTCAAGCTCATCCATTAATGGCATTTCAAGCCCCAGTTGGACGGCTCTGCTCAAAACAGATACTCTCTGACTCGCGGCCAAGAATATGAATCCTAGTTGACAACAACTGCCCATTCCGGAAAGCATCCCAAACAATTTTGCAACTAGTATTGAAACGTTCAGCTTTGGTCCTTAGTGATCAACCTAATTCGATCCTAGATTAATCGCGGGACCATTGGAGTTACATTTGGACCGAAAAAGATGGTTAAACTGCTATTGATCCCAACAAAGTCAATTCGACAAGGATCATTTTCCCGATTGCCCCCGTGCATGCAGAAGAAAGGGAACGAGACTGCACGAGATATCAGCTAGCATTACTAGCAAACGATAATTCATGATTCGATCAGGTAATCGGTGGGTGGGTGCGCGAGGCCCAGGATCGCATAGAGAACAATCAGAGAGCGAATCGATGAAAATTTACAGAAAATTATGAAAATGCACTGAATCATCGGTTGTCGATCTAAGGAGATCCAGGAGAAGAAGAGGAGAAAGAATCAATCGAATTAGAAATTTCCAGAATGAGATCTCTATCGCTGAGTCAGATTTCAAAACATGCGAGGCATTATGCACATGGCGGATCCTTCACTCCTCCTCGAATTCATCACAGAATGAGGAAGACGAACCGAACCTCCTCAGCTGACCCTTGGACGGCGCAGGGGCCACCGCCGGGGATGTCGCCGGCGATGGCTGAGCGGTCGCCATCAGCGCGAGGCTCCCCTCGCTCCACGACCTCCGGATCGGATACGACACGGCCCTGCTCTTCCCGGCACCGGGTAGCGGGCAGCCACCGCCATTCTTCGTCCCGTGAAGGGCGCAGCCGCAGTTCTTGTGGTAGGGCCGGCGGTCGATCACCGAATCGAAGCCGGACATGCAGCCGCAGCGCAGGAATCCCTCTGCCGCACCGGTGGCCATGGTCGTAACGACGGCGCGCCGCTAGAACGCCCCGAAAAGCGTTGCCTTCTATCGTCGATCGCGTCCTCCGTGTAGTTCGCTCCCGAGGGTTTCTGAAGCGGGGTGTTGGTCCAGCTCATACATATATATATAGAGGAGAAAAAAATCTATAATTTTTAATAAACTATATGGTTTACAGGAATAATCACAATTCGATCCCTGTAGTCTGTTCTTCGAACAAAGTTTCCCCCAATAGTTTAAAAATCTCAATTTGCTCCCCATAGTTGGAGAGTTGAGTTTTATGCCGCCCCAGCCCAATGCCGGTTCCCGAATTTCGAGTTATTCCATGTTTAATGATAAGGAAATAAGTGTAGGGAGGGTGTAACTGTCTTTAGCAGAGAGGCAACGGTCACTTTTGATCTAACGCCTTAGTTTTCATATATAAATATAAATAGGTCATTGCATTATAATAAGTATCTTTTTTTCACCAAGAGGGGTTGGGCCGAGTGGTAAGCAGCTCGGTGCCGCTTAAGGAGGTCTCAGGTTCGAGACCTCACGTACGCAGACACCCCTCTTGGGAGCCTCACCCGCCATTGCCAGGCGTGCGACCCGGGGCGACCAACGGATTAGTCAAGTATGGTTGGCTGAAAGATGCCATCTCACCGCTGGTGGGGCCTGCTTGGATACCGTGGCTGGCGACCAAAAAAAAAAAGTATCTTTTTTTCGGTGTACAAAAAAAATATATAAATATAAAATATGGTACAAGAAAGAAGAAATAGAGATGATACTATTGTACAAAATAATTTTCTCATTTTCAAGTATCTTTTTATTCATGGTAATTTTTCTCTCTTTTTGACTCTTAATCTTTCCCTATTTACAACATTAATAAATTTGGATGTCTTTTCATTCTCAACAAACTCTCTCCTAATTTCAGTCTTTTCGAATCTTCAACATCAACTAACTTGAGTTTCGATCAAGGGTCGATACTTCAAGTTCGAGCTTCACGTTGCATCTGAATTGATAAATCCTAAACCATAAGAGGGAGTGGGATTGGAGCTCCCTTGCCACTCCATCGAAGTATAAGTTGATATACGGAATTAAGCGACTGAAACTATAGGGGTGGCAGAGTAATCAAACAGAACTTCAAGGGGCAGATTGGAATTTCGCTTTTCTGCAGACCTAGAAAATGGGCGGCGGGGACAGGTTGAAGTTAGTTGTCGGCTGCTACGTGGGAGAGCGCTGGGCTTGCCGTGTCTCGTGGTCCTGTGGTCGGCCGTGGGACTCAATTTCCTTTCTGCTGTTAACACTTACCCCCACCTAAAAATTTCTTGTGGCCGAATATAATTTAGTTTTTTTTTTGTTTCTATTTATGTCGATTAACTGAACCCCCAAAAAAATCTTGTGGAGAGGGAAAAGCTTGTTGTCATCTGTCGCTCCTAAGTTCGGTCTGAAACGAACATGAAGAAGTGTAAAGCGTTCTCCGATTAATTCAATTTCTGTTGAGAAATTCCAATTTTCATGTGTTGGAAAAGTTTCAAAAGATGGTTGAACTGATTCCATACTGTAAAGTTCGTCACCATGTTACTCTAGCTATCTCTTCCCAACTCTTCCTTTTGCCCCTGCTTGGATGGCTGTAAAGTGACAGTACTTCATGGAAAACCGATCTTTTACATTGTAAAGGACAGTGCTTGGCTGCGAAATGCGACTCATTTTCTTTTTACGGGCCTTGAATAGATTGCCGGGCTTCTTCATTTTCTCGGGATTTAGAATGCAGAGCCTCGGGGATGTATTCTCAAATTACATCCTAATAAACCCATTTTGCCCTTCTCTTGCATTGTTGTTTATTTTGTTTCTTTAACAAAGTAAAGGGTATTATAGTAAAATTACATACTTTTTATCACATCAAATATTATAATATTACATTTCAACAACTTTTCATGTAATTTAAAACATTTACTACACACAATAATTTTATTTTACAACTAACTTTCCTCGTAAAGTAACAACATTCTCTACAATCTAACTTTATCCCGTCTGTAATCTAACAATACACGAACCAAATGCCTCCTTAGTGTAGCGTGCAGATGTGCAGTGTAATCTACCTTCGCGAGAGCTACTCCCTTCCTACATAAGTCGTAATTACCGTGTGAAACGCGGGTTGTTTGCTAGTATTATAATAATGTATTTGCAACACTTTTTTTTTTGTTTATAATTCTAAAATACTCACCGAACAGAATAATTTCATATTATAATATATTTTTCATGTAAAACAAAAACTTTATATCGTAATCTAACAATAGTCGAACCAAACTTCTTTGGTGGAATAGTCCACTTCAAATATGAATTAGTTGATAATGTTTGACAACTGGTAGGCACCAAAAAATTATGGGAAGTTATTATTATTATTATTTTAATTTAGAGGGCAATCAACGAGTAAGTTTTCTGTGTAACAATGTCGTCATGTAATAGTATGATTACCTGTCCATATTCAGCGCTATTCCTTTATTAGATGGCTGGCCATTTTGGATAGGCTGTCTACTAAAAGACAGAGTTGATCGATGGCACCTGCTTGACGACCAGTACCGCGAGTTCTGTGAAAATGCTACTGGGACAAAGGGAACATTTGTTCTTTTCCTACCCTGATACTAGAGACGTACGAAGACCGGTTCTCTAAACATTTTGATTAATCAACCTAGAGGGGATTGACATTTGAACTTGATTAGACAATTTCGAACACGAGGAGGGGCAGGAGCACTTGCTCCAACATATATAAGTTAGTTTTCACCACTTTTGAACACTGAATTTGATAACAGCACGGTAATAGAAGTTTGAGATAACAATGTACTAAAAAGTCTTATCCCGAGCTGATTGAGGCTGAAAATCAACATTCTGCCTTCATTAGTGGCCGAAGTGACTCTAGAGAGCAGACATTTTGCTCTCACCTAAACTGATGTAATTACTCGGTGTATTTTGTCCATGATATCATCAATGAAATTTTGCCATTTACCGAAAAAAATAATCAATCAGAAGAGGGTAGCATGGTAATTTCGGTACAGTTCGAGTGGAAAACGTGGGGAAGAGTTGAGAACAATCACGCATAGGGCAGAGCAGACTTGAGCAATCAATATAATGCCTTGCATCTCGTTTTCTTTTCCTATATCTCTTGATGTTGTTGGTTGCCGCTGAGGAGGGAACGTTAGATCTTGAGGTAAGTTTCGTTCAATCTCGAGTTTTAGCAGCTGATCTGAAGCTCAATTTTCTTTTTCTCTTCTTGAAAATTTCATGTTTTCATCACTTGATTGCGGGAAATTTTTGAAATTTGGTCGCACCCAGGTAGGAATTTCACTTCCATTTTTCTGATTGCTGCATTTCTGCACCTGGGTGTTCTCCAGATCTGACAGAGATTCAAGAAAATCGCCTAAAAAATGATGGGACCTCTGCTCCGTTTCGAGAGATCCAAGATCTGCGTTTTGCTGGTTCTGTCCGTGTTTTCTCAATTGGGGTTCTCATTTTATCTCCCCGGGAGTTATCCTCACAAATACCAGATCGGGGACACCTTGTCCGTGAAAGTGAATTCGCTCACTTCGATCGACACAGAGATGCCATTTAGCTACTACAGCCTTCCCTTCTGTAAGCCCTCGGAGGGCGTTAAGGACAGTGCTGAAAACCTAGGCGAGCTCCTTATGGGTGACCGAATAGAGAACTCGCCGTACCGGTTCAGGATGTACACAAATGAGACTGACCTCTTCTTGTGCAAGTCTGATCCGTTGTCGGGGGATAGCTTCAAGATCTTGAAGGAGAGGATCGATGAGATGTACCAGGTGAATCTCATCCTCGATAATCTCCCTGCAATCCGGTATACCAAGAAAGAAGGATATTTGTTCCGTTGGACAGGTTACCCGGTCGGAATCAAGGTTCAGGATGTTTACTATGTGTTCAACCACTTGAAGTTCAATGTTTTGGTCCACAAGTACGAGGAGACTAATGTTGCCCAGGTTATGGGCACTGGAGACGCTGCCGAGGTGATCCCAACAATTGGGAACAACAGGGCGGAGGTCCCAGGTTACATGGTTGTTGGGTTTGAGGTTATCCCCTGTAGCATCATGCACAATGCCGACTCAGTGAAGGGCAAGAATATGTATGAGAAGTACCCCTCTCCTATAAAGTGCGACCCAACGATGGTTTCGATGGCAATCAAAGAGGGTCAGCCAATCGTGTTCACTTACGAGGTCACCTTCGAGGAGAGTGACATAAAGTGGCCCTCTCGATGGGATGCATATCTGAAGATGGAAGGGTCTAAGGTTCACTGGTTCTCGATCCTAAACTCACTCATGGTGGTCACCTTCCTTGCTGGGATCGTCCTGGTGATCTTATTGAGAACAGTGAGGCGGGATCTGACCCGTTATGAGGAGCTCGACAAGGAGGCGCAGGCCCAGATGAACGAGGAGCTATCGGGTTGGAAGCTTCTTGTTGGTGATGTGTTCCGTGCGCCAACAAACCCAGCCCTCTTATGCATTATGGTCGGTGATGGTGTTCAGATTCTCGGAATGGCAGCTGTGACGATTCTCTTTGCAGCCCTAGGGTTCATGTCTCCTGCCTCTCGGGGAACTCTGATCACGGGGATGCTGTTCTTCTATATGGTCCTTGGTGTGCTTGCAGGCTATGTCGCAGTCCGCTTGTGGAGGACCATCGGTTTTGGGGACCATAAGGGATGGGTCCCTGTGGCGTTTAAGTCGGCCTGCTTTTTCCCTGGAATAGCCTTAACCATCCTCACAATCCTCAACTTTCTCCTTTGGGGAAGCCAGAGCACCGGGGCGATCCCCTTCTCTCTATTCGTCATACTGCTCTTGCTCTGGTTCTGTATATCCGTTCCGCTGACCCTAGTTGGCGGATACCTCGGTGCAAAGGCTCCACACATAGAATATCCCGTGCGAACCAATCAAATCGCAAGGGAAATCCCACCTCAGAAATACCCATCTTGGTTACTTGTTCTTGGGGCTGGAACCCTGCCCTTTGGGACATTATTCATCGAGCTCTTCTTCATCATGTCAAGCATCTGGATGGGCCGGGTTTATTACGTTTTCGGGTTCCTCTTCGTTGTGTTGATCCTTCTAGTAGTGGTATGTGCTGAGGTTTCTCTCGTCTTGACCTACATGCACCTCTGTGTTGAGGACTGGAGGTGGTGGTGGAAGTCTTTCTTCGCCTCGGGATCAGTTGCAATCTACATCTTTCTGTACTCGATAAACTACCTGGTGTTCGACCTCAAGAGCCTAAGTGGGCCAGTCTCCGCAACTCTCTACTTAGGCTACTCGCTCTTCATGGTGTTTGCTATCATGCTCGCCACGGGCACAGTTGGATTTTTGTCCTCGTTTTGGTTTGTCCACTACTTGTTCTCCTCGGTCAAGCTTGACTAAACCTACCCAAGACTGGGGCCGGAATTCAGATTAAGAGAGAGAGGGAGGGAGTAAAACAGGACATGGCCATTGCAATTTGTTCTTTGTCCTGTGATGTATTTCTTTTGCTAGTAGTTCCAGCCTTTTCATTTCTTATCTTTTTGTTTTAAATAATTTTCTTTGTAATTCATGTTACAGTTTTCTTCCGGGCATTCTGGTGGAGAAATGGAAGGCTTTTGTTGTGGGAGGTTGTTTAGTTGGTTTATTATGATCATGACCATGCTTCCTCTTGAATGTCACCTTTGGTTCTGCCTTTGTTTTTACTCCTGTCTTATGTGTACATCAGAAAGTTAATATGTACTATTAATCTAGGTTCAAGTTGGATTTTGTCCATTAAAAGATAAAACTCTCCCAATCATACTTCTTTATTTACGAGATTTGAACATGAGTTGAGTAATAAGGAGAGTTGTTGAGCAATTTCGGTCAATTATACTGGAGATTTGGCTGATATTTCACTTGAGAAAAATGCAAAGTTTTCTTTTCTTTCATGACATAAGCCTGCTTTTTCCATAAACCAGATATGTTTCTTTTTCTTCAATCAAACTCCATCTCGACCGTCTGAAGGATAGACGCACCCACTATCAGCTTCTCAGGACAGAAGAATAAGAAAAAATAGTCATTGCATTGCGGTAGAAAGCCATAAGGCAGCACATTTTTCTGCTGATAAGGGCTTGATGTTTCATAGTATCATTGTTGCTAATGCATGGCATCGGTTATGGAATTTAAGATCTAAATGGGAATCAATTGCTGTGGAGTTTCTTCTCTCTATCTTGATATCTTGCTGTAATGGATGGATCTTCACTTAAATCTTTTAGCAATTCTTATTGCTCATGGTAGGGCAACAAGGGCTTCGAACGTCTGAGGTGGAACTGTGCTACGACCCAAGTAAGAGATGTGCACTTTTGCAAAAATAATTCAGGTACGAGAACTTGTGAATGTAGTTGGTTGCAAGCAGATCCTTCTAATGAAGATTCATTCAGCCCAGATGGAGGTCTCGATCACCGCAAAGCTCATCTAGTAGCCAAGGGATTGCACCGAGAGCAAGGTATGGACTTCCTTTAAACCTTGTAGTCTAATATTTTAACTGGGTATCGTTTGAATTGTTCTAGCTGTCAGCCTTTTGTCATCCGTAGCCCAGTATTAGAAAAACCTTCGGCTGGGATAGAAGTAGAAGAGATTTCGAAACGCCTTAGAGCTAACCACAAGAACTTTGAATTCTTGATGGCATTGTAATTGACAGTCAATAGTGGAATTCCTGTTCCTATCCTCTCAAATTCTTGTATATAAGGATATTGCAGTCATCTCAAGTCACCTGACTGGAACTCGAAACCAAAACACTAGTAGTAGGAGAGGGGGAGGTTGCTCTGCCACTGTAAGGCGGTATACTGGGCATTGACCTCTCGGCAAGTTCCCTTAATCTGTTAAGCTCCGGCAACACCACGGTCCCGAGATCAGGTCGGTCCTTCCTCCTCAGCTCTGCGCATTTGAGGGCAATCTTCGCATAGCTCAGTGCCTCCTCAACTGGCCAGTCTGTGACTGCACCATCAAGGGTCTCGGCGAAAGTCCCCCTCTCGATAGCCCGTTCCACGAGGTGGGTCAGGCCCATCGGAGGCTTGGCTGTGATGATCTGGAGGAGCATGATTCCCAGGGAGTAGATGTCCGACTTTATCCCTAGCATTCCCGTCTGTTGATACTCCGGGTCGATGTAACAGAATGTACCTGTTGAAGAATGAATCCCACATCAAATAGGTAATAAAAAGATATTGGATTCTACCATCTATAAGTTTATGATATTTTATAGTACCGGCAGTCGAGGTCATATGATACTGGGTAACTGAGTTGGCCACGGATGGCGGGACCAGCCTCGCCAGGCCAACATCGCTTATCTTGCTCACGAAGTTCCGGTCGAGGAGGATATTGCCGGGCTTCAGGTCCCGGTGCACCAGAGGCTCTGGCTTGGCCTGGTGGAGGAACAGGAGGCCCGTGCCTATCTCAGCTGCGATCCGGAATCTAAGCTGCCATGGGAGGACGGGGCTGTTTCCCCTCCGGCAGAGGCGGTCGTCGAGGCTTCCATTTGCCATGTACTCGTACACCAAACAGCCGTACTCCGGGCAGGCTCCCAACAGCAGCACCATGTTCGGGTGTCGCATGCAACTCAATACCTCAACCTGCAATATTTTTTCCACTCAATGACAAGGAAAGGTTTTGATTAAACAATGGTCAAGGAAATCGATTTGATTCGTGATTCTTGAATGGATCAACATATCGGTCATATGATGTTGTGGAAGATCAACTGATTTACCTCTTGTTGAAACTGTGAGCGCCCTTGAGCCGCATCTGGTCTTAGGACCTTGATGGCAACTGCGGTGTGATCCAGATAGCACTTGTAAACCGGCCCATAGCCTCCTTCGCCGATCTTGCGGGAAATAGAGAAGTTCTCAGTAGCGGTCTCGATCTCCTCGATTGTGTACCTCCTGTACCGGCGATCTTGCCCCAGGGACTTGATGATCTTCTTCCTCTCCTCGGCCTCCCTGAGCGCCTTCTTCTCGGCATTAATCCTCTTCTGCGCCTCCCGCTCGGCTATCCTCTGGGCAGCCTCGGCAGCCTCCAGTGCCGCCTTGCACTTGGCTTTCTCACGCTCCGCGATCTCCAGGGCTGCCTCCTCGGCCATCCGTGCCTCCTCCAGTCTTTGTTCCTCTTGCTTTTTCCATCGGTGAAGTTCCATAGCCTGTGACAATGAAATGAAAAAAAAAAAAAATTCTCAGTTTTTTTATGCCTTTGTATTCTGGTCGGAAAACAGGTCAATTCAACAAGAACTAACCTTTTCTTTTGCTGATAGTGCTTCCTTACAAGCTGTACTATACATGTCAATTGTTTGCTTCAGCTCGAGCCTGAGCCTCCTCATCTCCGCATCCACATCGTCCTGAAGAATGTCAGTCCGACTAACCAGTTAAATGTTGTCTACGACTTCAGATCTTTACAGAGATACAGTCATTAGTCTTACAGAGATACAGTCATTAGTCTTCCGCAACTAGGATCGCCTGATGCTTAGGAGTATGATAAATGAAAAAAAGCATGTTCATCGTACCATGTTCTGCGATGAAATTGACAATCTGCCACTGTCATCAGGCGAAATGGACGAGCAGAAGTCGAGCTGCTGGGAGGAGATGTCGAAGGACTGCTTTCCACCCGAAGAGAAAGAGGACATGCCTCCGAAACTCCTGTTATCGAACTCTGAGCCATTCGAGAGCCTCCCTGGGTCCACTCCGTCGTACAGAAACGGGAAGTTCCTCTCAGTGCTCGGCCTCCCGCTGCTTACAAATGATATGTCGCTGTCGAGGTTAGACCTCTCATACGATCTGTTCAGGGCTGCTCCTGGTCTCGTGAAAGGTGATCTGTCATCGGAGTTCAGCAAAAGAGTGTCAAGATTTGGAATTCGTATTAATCTTAGAACCTGCTGGAACTTAACTCAGAATGTCCTCATCGAGCAAATTCTGGTAACTCACTTGATTTCTGAGTCATCGTACATGTTGTTCGGGGCAAATGGACTCCTTTCGACTCCTGCAAGTAAGCATGCAAGTATCCTTAAAGTCATGATTCCCTTTTCTTCTTCATGTTTGCAATAACAAGATGTGCAGAAAGATACCCCCAGACACAGACCACCGACAACCTAGGAGGGTCCCCTAGAACCGAGATAGAGGATGGTGTCGTACCTCGCGGGATTTGGTTAGCAGCAGGGCGCATTTTGTTCTGGTATGGGGACAAGTGGCCCAGGGCAGCGGCTGGAGTGGAAGCTTGGCCATGGATCGGAGGGTTGAGCGGCGGAGGTTTCTTCGGCGGTGTGGCAGATGCGGATCTCACAGCCGATATCTTACCCTTTGATATGAGGTACACTGTACAGAACTCCGGGGCTCCTTTGCACACGCTGGTCGGAACATCCGCGCTCTTGAATCTTCAAAAACCGGAAGATCGGTTCAGAAACATCGGAATCCATGGATGATGCAAAGTGCCATTTTTAGGCGTCTGACCAGCATACTGATCAACTTCTCTGTTATGTATGTACAGTGGAGAGAATCTTTCAGATTCTTTCGGAGTTTACCTGAAAAGGCCACTTCTGGTGGGCGCACCGAGAACGATAACGTCGAGAACGTTGGTTTTAACGTAATCGATTATTCCCTTCGCCACGTCCGACTCCTCGATGACCACTTCATTGCATTGAATCTGTCAATGGAAATACAAGAAGAGGGCGATTATCAGCACAATTTACCAGGCAAACATCCAAATCCTTTCAAAAAAAAACATCTGCAAAAGCAGAATACCATTGAGCGCGTACTATCGGTTTCTGACTATTAACACAGATGTTAGCCGACTCGAGAATTAAGACTTACTTCTTTTCTAGTGCAGAAGCACCGATATGGCAGGAACAGCTCCCTAGCTTGATTCTCCAGCTGCTGCTTATAGGTCCTTGCAACCTCATCACTCATGTCTGCCACTGCGCTTTGCAAAACCAGATTCCTAAGATTTGTTGTTTATAACAAGAAACCTAATCCAACAGGCAACATTGTGTGCCTAAGATTTTTTTGATCTCCTGGCACAGACGAAGATCCACATTGACTGGAAAAAGGAATGCCCTTTTACAGCCAAAGTTCAGAATGAACAACTGTGAAATGTGAAACAGTTTTCGGAAAACGTTCATCGAATAAAAGCAGAAGGGATTCATACTGCTATGAAATGCCAACTAGTTTTCTAGAAACATTCATGGAAGAATAAAAATCAGGAGAAGGGATTGATATTCATACTACTTGGTGTCGAAATGGAGGATGATTTCGTTTTAACATGGAGGAGGGTCAAGGCTTGCCCCTTCACAAGAAGGTTGTCCACTGCCCATTTGATGGCATACTGGCTTGCCTTGTCCTTGTCTATTGCCACTGCCACGGATTCTTCCCTCTTGTCTCCGCTCCTCTTTGCCATTCTTCTTCCAACCGAGACCTTCACTTAATCGAACCTTTCAGCATGAAAAGCAGTTTCCTGACAGCAAGCATTACAGCAACATATATTTGTTCCAGATATGTCATTGAAATTTATCTAAACTTGAAAAAAACAATGTTGCTAGGAGAAATGTATTACCAGTTGAGGATATATCGACAATGGGAAGATTATTTAGAAAGCACTGGTCAGAGATACACCGGCTGCGCCTTGGAATATCCCTCTTTAGCTGCTTCTCCCTCGAGGTTTTAGGATGGATTCCTTGTTCAAACGAACGATTCCGTGGTAACTATGTAATCTCTCCCCTGAGTTATCCAAACTCTTATAATTTGAGACTGTGAGAGATCTTGTTGATCATTTCCTCCTTGCTCTTTCCTATTCCATCCCTCCTCATTGTTGAGAAGACAACTTAGGAGTTTGTTTGGGCTAAAACCGAAACAGTTGATGATTCCTTTCCTTCTTGTTCCTCGGTTTTCTTTGTTCTTTTGCCTTTATTCCCCTAATTTTTAGGGAACAAACAGCTGGACAGGAGTCCAATATGTGCTGTAGCTATCAAAAAGAACGTTTTTAACCTGCTAATTTTAGGCATACGTTTCACCTACTGTGTCCATTTCAATCCCCGTCTCTATTAAGGGGAAGAGGGCTACTTTTGTCATTTTGCTAAAGGACAAAATGATAGGAGAAGTGGTGGCGACCCGACCAATTTTGTCTACATAATATTTGAATTTTCGTATTTAACTGTAAATATATCAGGCGGACTGAATAAAGTATAGTTCAAGAAGTCGGTGTCCGGTGGAGACCCAAGCTCAAGAGTCTATTCTAATAATATTACTAAGAGTGAGACTCGAAAGTGGATCATCGATCTCGTTAAACTGCATATGATTGAGTTTTGAACTACTAGACCATTGTTATTGATGCTTACTTTTGTCATTTTGCTCATTAAACAAGTTCTTTTTTTCCCTTTTCGATTGCAAAAAGAAAACTTACGGGTTAGAAGGAGATGGGAAGAAGAGATACTAATAAGAGCTCTTAACATAAGATTAAGGGCGATGTCAAGAGTATATCAGAAAAAATCCTCCTAAGTTTAACAAGAGAAGTTAGAAAATGGGCCGGAAGGATAGATTGACAACTTGGACCGGTTATTTGACTTTGACTCCCTCCAAATCCAAAGAAGCTTGCAGATTTTCATTTGGTGGAGAAGAGGGGCCCTGCAAATGGAAAGAAACCCTACCCAAATACTTCCAAGATATGCATATACGTAGACTGACAAAAGTTGGATGAAATATAAGAATTTCAGTTTAATGGGTTGAATTAGTTTTGTGTACGAGGGCTAAAATAATTTTAATTGAAACACGAGGCATGGATCAAGAGCATGGATTGATCCAGAAATTTCGTTCTGGGGCGAAACTCCATGGAAAAGCAGCGTGACCAGTTCAAGGGGACGAAAATAGGATAATTCGACAAAGAATTAGACAAAATCAAATGAAATTTATACAATGTATTAAGAATTAATATTCCGAGTTCATGGGGAGACCGCCCCCTAAATTTCAGAGTGTTGTGTTTAATAGGTATATCATATGTTAATGCTGATGTGGTATCATAAACATTTCATTTGAAAGCAGTTTTGCGATCATGAGAGCCAATGCTTGATCCGGAAATTTTCTTGAGACTTGGTCAATAAGGTGAAAAAACACACGGTTCATTGAAAAATGAACTTTAGTGATCAATTCAAAACCTACAACGTTATATATTTCTGACGAAAATTTTGTGAAAATTTTCCGGCAAGATAGTGGCGAGCATGGGAAAAAAAAATGCTCTGCGACAATTTTCGCAGCAACTGTTTGACAAAAAAAAAAGGACCAATTTTCGATCAATCTTCAGGTGAGTTTTTTTTTTTTTTTTCCACTGGTGGTAACGGGCAATTTGCAAATTGCCAACATTGCATGCGATGGGGACCTACATATTCTTAGGAATATAACGCTCAACTATGTCCCTGTTATATTATTTGGAATGTCACTGATCCCCTTTGGTTGCTCCGTGCTGTGGAACATTATAGTCGGGATCGGTCGATGACTCCTGCTTTGTATAACATGATTAAAAACTCTAATAAACGATGCTATTATGAACCTTATGATATTATCTGTATACGTTCGTTGTATGTGGATGGATATTCCTCTATATAGTTCATCGACGTGTATTCGAACCCGGGTTAGAAAGGTTACTCCCACGACTCCAGAACAATTCCGTGTTATACTTGAGAATGAATGATTCGAACTGCAAATTTGTTGCGTTGATCGATACAGGACGTTTGTCATGGAATGGAATGGCAATGAAGATGAAGACAATGGGCAGCTTGATACTAAATCCTAGGTTGAGGTGGTTTTACATACAGTTGAGTTTAGTACGGCATATGATGTGACTTCCTTTTGTTTATCTTGATTTGCACATCCCATGATCCAAGTCCTTTGTCTCGTCTAATACGTTCATCACAAGGCATTTCTTCGGCTACTATCGAAATTTCCCGATTTTCCATGACGTCGATCGGAGAGTCGATCATGAGTTTGTGAAGGAAGAGTTCATCTCGCTCTTGCCACATCCGGTGAGGCCAGCTCCAGATGAATTTAGTAATGTTTTCCTAGGGAAACTGAGGTGCACCTTGCAGATCGCATAATCAGTTTATCAAGACAAAGAAGAAGAAATCCAAAATGCTGAAAATACCAAGAGTTCGGGATAAACCTTAATCATCTAGATCATGCGATCAGTATAGATGTTCAAATTTCACGCTTATGAATTCGTTCGAGGAATACTGTGCAGGAATCAAGTCACAGCATCTCCGGAATCTGGTGAGGAATTTTGACTCGAGTTCATCTGTTTGTCTTTTTTTTCAATTGAGATTTATCATTAAGTTTGCTCTTTATGGATTATTAACAAGAAAGTATACTGGGCTTCTGTTAAGTGGACTACCAAAGGAGTTGGGCACGCAGAGCCCAAGGAAATTGGACCCATACGGTACGTTTAGTTCGCATGAATGAAATAGAAAGAGAATAAAATAGAATGAGGAAAGAAATAGAGAGAAGAATAAATAAAGTGAAGAATAAAAATAGTGTTGTCTGGTTGAAGAGAATAAAATGATATGGAATAGGATATTTAAAATTAAATAACATAATTACCCCTCATATTAAAAAATATAAAAAAGGAAAAACGTCCCACCCGACCTCGCGAGCCCTCATGTCACCCCGACCCTCAGTTACCCCTTCCCCCTTCCTCCACCCTGGCAAAACCGATAGGGGGAGAGAGTTTTCTCTCTCTATTCTCAATCAACGAATTCATGCAGCGATGAACAGATGAAGGGGCATGGGAAAGCTCGGGAGTCTCCGGGAAGGCTCGAGGGAGGCACGGGGCGGCAGGGTAGGCTTGGGAAGGCTCGAGGGAGAGAGATACTGGGTGGCACGGGAGGTGAGACGAACTGGCACAGGAAGGTTGGTGGCAAGCTAATGATCGTGGGGACGAGCTGACACAACAAGAGGGACGATGGGGAAAGCAATAGCACAAGATGGAAATTTGATGAATAACGATGGCAAACTTGTATTTTCATCATCTATTCCTAATTAGAAATGTTGTTCCACCCCTTCATGGAAGGAATAGTTTTTCCTTGTTGATGGAGGCAACACCAGGAATAGTTATTCCGTTTTAACTTACTCCAGCCAACCAAACTTGAAAATTATGCGAAATAGGAAATTCCCATTCCTCCCAACCAAACATGCCGTTTGGGTTCTTGGATTTGGAAGCCATTTAATATATTCTTTTACACTAGGAGGATTCCATTATTACTTATACCATATAAAATTTTTACTGGACTTTAAAGAAACTTGACTCGTATTCATCTAAAAATTCGAATTTATAAGCAGTCATACTTAATTTTTTTATATATAAAGATTCCTTTTTATTATCTAATTGATGTGAATGGTTGTCGACTGATGAAGTTCTGCGTGGGATACATGGGTTAGATTGGACTTTTTACACCACCTAATACTTTGTTTTCTTTCTTCCACAGAGAGTTCCATGCATTGGGGAAAATTTTATTGAACTATCAAGTACAGTGTCGTGGTATTAAAAAAAATTATGATATCAATTCAAAGAGTTGTCCTTGAACTATAGTTACAAGTAATCACTCGAAATTTGAACTGACGTTACAATACCTAAATTCATGTTACGACTTTTTTGAGTTGAAGTTTAAGTGAAAGGTAGTAGTACCATAGTGTCTTCCGAATCCCCATGCATAAGACATTGAGAATTCACCTGTGTTTTCTGTAGCCAGGAAATGTCGTCCCTTGTTGTCCGACAAAGAGGACAGTCCAGTGAAAGAACATTGAATCTGTCTTCTTCTCTTCTGTTCTCTTCTCTTGTCCCTCCCTGCTGTTTCCATTTCCTCCCATCCCATCTGAGTTTTGAAGGATTTCAGCGACAATGGCATAAAGAGGGATTCCATGTCTTCTCGAATTTTTATCAGATAGTACTGGGCTAATGGAAGTCCAACTCTAGTTATTGAACTGAGAGTCAAGAGTGGTTGTGGCTGCGGGTCAGGCTCCATCCTTAGAACCGGCTGTACCCTTTTTTCAGCGATACCGTCCCTGCATATGCTTTACATACGAACTGACCTGAATCTATTAGGAGCCAAACTCACATCCGACAAATAAAAGATTGAAACTCAGTTCATAAGAGAGCGAATACTACTAACTTATCAGTTTAAACTTACTACAGTATGAGTAGCGATATTTGTCAGAGAATCAAAAGAATCCTTTTTTTGAATACTTTTATTAAGAAAGTGACTCGAACTTGAAATATCGACCATATTAAACTGTACGAGAATGAATTTTTAAGTATCAAATTACTGTCGCGTCATGGGTGGTGGAAGGTGCTGTCCATTATTCGATGGGATTTGGCTACTTGTACTCCACACGAACCGACGGTTCAAATAATTGCGATAAGATATCAAATCGGAGATTACAATAATTAAGCTCCTAATCTTTTGACTGTAAATTGGAATTGATTCCTCCTCCCTTTTTTTTTTTCTTTTTCTCCTAAAAAGATGTGTCCACTGCATCTCTCTCTCCATCTGTCTATTATCGCACACAAACACATTGATTCGGTGGAGGGTCCCTTTCAGCCTTACTCACTGGAAAATCTTCCCCAGGAATTCGATCCTCACTTGCCTTTTCCATAAAATCAGATACGGTGGACAGTTAAAATAAGATTTTAGAAGCATGAAATATGATAATTTGTATGTATATATATAATCAAATACGTATGTAATATTATAGATTTTTTCGAACTCAAGCCCCTCTTAAATCCATCCCTATAAGTAACTAATCACATCGAACCGGACTCAATCCTTTGCAAACTTGTCCACATGCATATGGATCAGTCCTTTCCGAGCCGGAGACCGAACGTGTCTCTTTTCCAAGTCTTTATATAGTCGGACCAAATATCCAACATGTATCGAGATCTTGACATACGTGAGATCGGCCCTCGAAAACTGTTAAAACTTTACACGTATCGAGATTTTAAAAAAATTTATGTGACGAACTTGTTATGTATTACATTCACATTCGCACATGCACGCGTGTGGGTCTTTTGTGTGTGTGTGTTCGTGCTATGAGTGCACACGATTAGTGATCCTCACGAGTGTGGCCCCTTTTTGGCTCCCGTGGAACTGCAGACCCTCGTGTGAAACAGAAAATTCACCAAACATTGACCATTTCATATCTGTCTTCTTCTTAAAGACATAAAGCTTGGAGATCGGGAAATAGGGGAAGTCTTTGCGTTTTAACAACTAAACTGTTTGGTTAGAAAAAAAACTTAATGTTACAGTTTTCTACCGTAATCCGAATTCTTAAATATTACATCAGAGCACTTATATTATACTATCTCATTAATTTTGAATTGAAAATTTGGTGCTCAAAGTTAATGTCAATATTCCACCGGTTACTTTTTGAATTTTACAGTTGGTCAAAGAGAAAGGAGGAGACAATTTTTGTTGGGCAGCAAGTGGATGTTTACCAAGAGGGGACAAAATTTACAAAATTTCTGTGATGGGAACTAAAAATTAAATTAAAATTATGAAAACTATTGTAAGTTTAATTTCTTAATCTAAAACAATTAAATTCATAAAAATTTCAAATTTACGAATTAGATAATCGAACCGCTCTAACCTATTTTATAAGAAGCATTAAATGGAGTACAAATTGCCCATTTTTGCGGTCTCGATCTGACGCAGAAACCGCTGCTGCACAAAACAAAAACTTCTGCAAAATCCACGCAGGGAGTTTAAAATTAGAAAATTCAATCATTTTTCGGGCAGTAAAAATTCATCACCTTGTGTGGGATGAATTTAAAGCAAGTCCGGGGAAAATGGTTGCATGTACTGCTACTACTCGAAATTCGCAAATGTTGAAGCTCTTTATAATTATTATTGACCGAAACATGTCACGACAAAAGTTGTATGTTAAACTAATTAGAGTTAAGAAATTGGATTGGCTGCTCTAGGAATTGACTTGTGCTATGGCTAAAATATGTCATTTCTTTGACACTGTTCTCCACCCTCCGAAAAGATCTTAATTATCATTTCTCACAATTATATGATAAAAAAGAACCTATCAAATTATATTAATTAGTAATAATTATGGTAGTTGGTCAAATGATTAATACTAATTTACCTGTTTGTCATATTTGATTTATATTTTATCATATTATATGATAAGGTAAGTTCATCTAAGAATTTCTCCCATCCTGGGTCAGTTGGTTGGATCGGTGTAAAACGGACTGTAATGTCGTAAACGACTGCAATATTTGATTGTAAGATTTATTTTAATATGATATTATGTAATTAAAATTTTACGGTATAATTGGTAAAATCCTTATATCTAAAAATTATGTTATTACCGGATTATATTGACTTTACAGTCAACTTTAAAGTACCTAACCGTGCGTTATTTACAAGAAAAATTCATCACAGTTGAAATTTTTCCGGTAATCTAACAATATTCGAACCAGATGCCCCAGTAGCGTGAATGGTAGTTGCACGAGGTTTCGTTCGTGAACACATCGATTGGACATGGCACGCTAAACTCGAGAGTCATTAGAGCTCTCTGTACTACGGTTATCATTCTGTGAACAGTGTGAAAGGAGAGGTCCACCTAGATCGATGCAACTCTAAATCTCTTATAGACTATGTAATCCAGTGAATTTTTGGATATTTCAATACGATCTGTGCTCTTGTTTTATTAGGTAGGAAAAATGTGTAAATCAAGATGTAAAATCCAAATTATCGGACACGAGAGATGCACTGCCTTCTGTGTCCTTAAAAGACAGGAAAGCCTCTGGGTGGTCATAAATCAGAGGAAAAAGGGACATCCTTTTTAATCACACATCACTGTTGTCTTTACATTTCACTTCCCATGCGCCTGCCATTGTCACTTCGAAATCTTTTTTGCACATTCATCTCATCCAAATCCATATGTAGAAAAAGCCAAACACCTCCTACCCTTCTTCCTCTATAAGCCGCCAGTACGATGCAATCTTAATTCGACTTTCTTTTCGCTCGGCTCGTCCATGTTCGCATGTGACGAGCCAGTTTAGGTCACTTGGTGATAGACCTAGGATGGGGTCGATATGCCCGGTCAGAGATTTCACTGTTTTGTATTGGATCGAACTTCTGAAACCAAGATTTGGGTGCCGGGCATCTTTGACCTCCCTCGTAGGATTTCCATCTAAAGTCATATCAGTCCGGCCTGTGCTTAACCATTTGAAATAAGTCAATACAAAACCTTTGTATTGTACACATGTAACATTCGAAAGTCCGATGTTCTCTGCCAGCATCTTTGCCTCTGTGGTGTCCAATGCAACCTTAATCGACTGACAGCCCACCCAAGAACAACACCAAAGCTTGTAAAAATCTGGATCTCGAGTTGAGGGATCAGACGCAATGACATCCTGAATATTCGGGGTGTTGCAAGGATAACATTGGTCGGGCTCAGTATCGATACGGCTCGTGTAATTCACTCTCCGTCTCTCTTACGAAGACATGGAAAGGAAAAGGGGAAGGCGCCGAGGGAGGGACGTATGCATGGCAAGAAGGCTTTATTCCCTAATGGCAAGCACCATCCATTGAAAACTACTAAGGGCAGGGTCCCCCTTTCTTTTCCTGTTCCTAAAAACAAAAAAGGGCATATCTCCCCACCACCACCACCGCAATCAATGAATTGATATAATATCATTCTTCTCAGCCCCTCAACTAACACACTGTCTCTCTTCTATCTTTTTCCTCGACTTTCTCTATTTCCAATGCACTCACTGCCCCCACGGCCACGGCTAAATATTTAATGTTAATAATGTCCGATAAATTCGTTATATAAATTACTGTTTAAATTTTAAGATATGCAAATTCGATCAATAATAAATTTTATAAGCATTAAAATTTAAGAGAAATTTATATAACAAATTCGTTGCATATAGATAGTGAATATTTGCCCTTACCACCCCCAACGGAAAGGACAAAAACCCTAACATTTGAAAGGAAGTTGCCTTTTTTGTGGCCAAAAAGAAAATAATTCGATTGATCGTAGTGCACAAGTCTCTGACTACTTTCTATTTCATATAGCAAAAAAAAAAAGGACTATTTTCCTATTTCTTTTTAAGTTTCAAGAAAGAATCTTAGACCCATAAAGGAGTAATTTCCGAGTAACATTTTGGGTTAAGTATTATGAATAGGCCGCATCTCATACCACAAGTATGAGAAACAGGAAAAGAATCACGATCGGTAAAGTTTTAGCCTTCAAATGTGATTTGTCTAACTCGAACTTGAATTAGCGGTGATCTATTAAATTTTCAAATATCAGAGTGAATAAACAGAAAAATTAAGTAAAGTACATGAAAAGAAAATAAGAGTTATGGTAAAACTCGCTAATAAGAACAGATTAGCATATCTTAGCTTTTAAATCAAGAACAGGCTGCCTTATTTCTCCATCCACCTTCAAACCATGTCACTATTGGAGTAGTCGAGATCTCGAGTTTTTCATCATTGATGTCTCATCGATGGCATGCTAAAAATCCTACCTAGCTAACGTACGACTTTATCCTAAGAAAGAAAAAACTTGTCGACCTTGTACATGTATGCATATACATATATATATATATATATATATATATCATGGTGCATTCGAATTTTATCTGATGACGAATCCTCGTAACCATATGTATGCACGCTTCCAAGTGCATATGATAGGATAAATTTAAAGATACCCCAAGATGATGTGAATTAGATTGAAATGACACTTCACCTTCTTACCGCTAGGTTAATCCTTGCGGGTTTTCTTCTACCTTTTCTATATTTATGTGTCTACTTTATATATGGAAAAAGAGAGCACATACCACTGAGACAAAAATGTGGCAACATGATTAAAGTGAATTGATTGATATGGGAGGACATCTCTTTCTATTAAGTAAAATATCAGAAATTCGAGTCTTATGAATGAAGAGAATTCATCTCGGGAGAGTTCACCGTCTATTGGACTCTTTTACCTCGAATTGAAGTAAAGACCTGCTGGACTTTAAGACACTATTGATTGTCGAAAAAAGGTTGCAACATGTCAATTCTTTAATCGTGGAATCGGCTCGTGCTGATCGTGTACACAAACTTCAAATAGCATATTATACTACACAGTCATCTGTCTCTCTCTCATTGGTAAAAAAAAAGAGGATGCCAACAATAATAACAATCCAATCATTTCCGCTACGCTATATTCGAGCTTTGGTTGAAACATTCAGTACCGCTCCCGTTCGTTCAACATAATACTACCAAAATCCTAATATAAATTAAGAAGACAATATCTTCTAAGTCTAGTATAAAGAGCAGACTTCTACTTTTTTTTGTGTACAAAAAAACACATACGTCTGAAGGGACGGAGGAAAAAAAGGACGGAAGGAACAATTAATAAAAGAAACACGTAAAATCTCATCCATGAAATCAAATTCCAAACCTCTATGTCATAGGACACTGTATTAACCTCTCATTTTCTTCTACCATATATTGTTAGTAAGTCTGCTAAAAGGATTCTGGCCTAATATTTTCCACTACCGAACAGTCGGAAAATGAGTTTGTCCCTGTTAGTGTTTAGAAATTCTTTAAATTATTAACTAATTCAATTCGAGTCGAGTCAATTAATTAAGAAGTAAAACTCTTCTAGCATGAGTGTTCTTTATTTATAACTATTCAAACTCAAGATTTTTGCTAAAAAAATAAATATCTTATCAGTTAAATATTAAATAATCGAAAGAAAAGGAGTCTCATTGAAAGCAGAGTCGATCTCCATTAGGCAAAAGGGCAACTAGTACGCACACTCAGCTTCCTGTCACCACACTGTCGGGTTTCTGCAGTTGGCTCTGCTTCTCTTCCTCCTCTTTCTTCATCTTCTTTCTATCTCTACCTGAGCTCTGAGCTATGCATTTCCCGATGGAGATTGCACCTGCACACTCGTTCGTCCTTAGCCTCCTCCTCGTCACCTCCACCTCCCTCTTCCCTTCTTCTTCCGCTGTAGACGTCTTCACGGAAGCCCTGCTGGGCCTCAAATCCCACTTCACCGACCCGCACGACAACCTCCATGACTGGACAATCAGCCCCCACCCAGGCCCCTCGCCGCCGAAGCTCCAATCCTGTTCCTGGTCCGGAATCACCTGCAACGACAACGAAACCTCCGTTGTCTCCATCGACCTGTCGGGGAGAAACATCGGCGGGTCCTTGTCGGGCGAGAAAATCGGGGTCTTCCGGGACTTGGAGCACCTCAACCTCAGCTACAACTCCTTCTCGGGAGCTCTTCCGGATGAAGTCTTCAACTTAACGGAGCTCAGGACCTTGGATATCAGCCGGAACAACTTTTACGGAAAGTTTCCGGGGGAGATCTCATTGGTCGGGATGAAAAATCTCGTCTTGATCGACGCATTCAGCAACAGCTTCTCCGGTCCTCTCCCTAGGAATCTGCCCCAAGTCGAAACCCTAGAGCTGCTAAACCTTGCAGGGAGCTACTTCAATGGAAGCATCCCATCTGCGTACGGAAGCTTCAAGAGCATAAAGTTCATTCACTTGGCGGGGAACTTCCTAAGTGGTGAGATACCGGCTGAGCTTGGAAACCTCCAGACTCTGACTCACATGGAAATCGGGTACAACTCCTATCGTGGAGGCATTCCGCCAGAGTTCGGTAACTTGAGCTTGATCACCTACCTCGACATTGCCGATGCCAATCTCTCGGGTCCAGTCCTGAAGGAGCTCTCGAACCTCACCAGGCTCGAGTCTCTCTTCCTTTTCAAGAACCAGCTTGAGGGTCCCATTCCTTGGGAGCTTGGCAGGATCGGGTCTCTGACCGACCTGGATTTGTCAGATAATCTGATCTCGGGACCGATTCCGGAGAGCTTCAGTGGGCTGAAGAACCTGAGGCTCCTCAGTCTGTTCTACAACTACATGAATGGGACCGTACCGGATTTGGTATCGGAACTTCCTTCTCTTGAGACTCTCCTAATTTGGAACAATTTCTTTAGCGGGACACTCCCCAAGGACTTGGGCAAGAACTTGCAGCTTAAGTGGGTCGATGTTTCGACGAATGATTTGGTCGGTCCGATCCCGGCGAAGATATGCTCTGGAGGTGGACTCGCCAAGTTGATCATGTTCTCCAACAAGTTCTCGGGGAGTCTTTCGCCTTTGGTCTCGGATTGTGCATCTCTTGTCCGGCTACGCCTTGAGGATAATTCATTCTTGGGGATGATTCTGCTTAACTTCACCATCCTCTCCGGCATTTCCTACGTTGACCTTTCCAGGAATAATTTCACGGGGCCCCTCCCTTCCGAGATTTTCCGAGCCTCGAATCTTCAGTACTTCAATGTGTCCGGGAATCCTGAGCTTGGAGGCACAATCCCCATAGGATTATGGCCTATGAAGTCCCTGAAGAATTTTTCCATGTCCCATTGCAATGTCTCTGGAGAAATTCCAGCGTTCAGGTCATGCGGTTCAGTTTCTGTGATCGAGCTTAATAACAATGTGTTGTCGGGTCCCCTCCCTGAGAGCATTTCAAGTTGCCAAGAACTTGAGAGGGTCGATTTTTCTGGGAATCACCTTACAGGTCATATACCCAGAGGAGTTGCTGGTCTTCCGGCACTCAGTGCCCTGGACCTTTCCCGGAACAACTTCTCCGGTCCAATACCAGAAGAATTCCAGGATTCTCTGAGCCTGAGGCAATTCAACGTGTCTTTCAATGACATCTCCGGATCAATTCCTTCAAGCAAACTCTTCAAATTGATGGACCGGAGCTCATTCCTGGGGAACCCAAGACTTTGTGGAGCCCCACTGCGACCGTGCCCTGACTCGGTCGCAATTCTCGGAAGCAAAGGCACTAAAGGGAAGCTAATATTGGTCCTTTTACTATGCCTAGGATTAGTCATTCTCACCGCACTGATCGCCCTGGGAGTTTTTAATTTCCACAAGGGCAGTAAAAGGGGCCAATGGAAGATGGTTTCCTTCGATGGGCTTCCCCGGTTTACAGCCAATGACATCTTGAGGAGCTTCGAGGTCTCTGAACCGAACCCGACACTGCACAGTCCGGTTTCCGTGGCTGTTTTGCCGACCGGAATCACTGTCTTGGTCAAGAAGCTGGAGTGTGACCCAAAGAGAATGGTGACCGTATCGGGTCTTGTTATTCAGATAGGAGAAGCCAGGCACCCGAACCTGAACCGGCTGCTCGGGTTTTGCCACAACAGGGAAGTGGCCTACTTACTGTACGATTACTTGCCCAGTGGGACTTTGGATGAGAGAATAGGAGCCAAATGGGATTGGAGGGAAAAGCATAGGATATTGAGCGGAATTGCAAGGGGGCTTTACTACCTTCACCACGAATGCTTTCCTCCGATTCCTCATGGAGATTTGAAATCGAGCAACGTGGTATTTGATGAGAACACTGAACCCCGGCTGACAGAGTTCGGGCTCAGGTATCTTGCCAGGTTGAATTTGGGTTCATCCGTCGCAATCTCGGAGAAGCATTCAGGTATGCATCTGTTCATTGAACAGAATTTTTGCGCATGTTCAGGTTCCCAAGGAATCCCCATTTGAGAAAATTCATGATCGATACAGATTTACACATTAATTAGCCGATCCGATCCGACTCGAACCTTAGGGTCGACAGGATTTCTGGGTACCAAGTGGTTTCAAATCAAGAGGTGTTTTATGGAACAGATTCACTGAAGTTTTATTTTTCCTCTTGTTCCTTTCCTCACAGGGGAATTGAGCGATGTGATCAGGGAGCAACTAGAGATGGACGTGTACAATTTTGGGGAGATCATACTCGAAGTCCTGACAAACGGGAGGCTGACAGGTGCCGGAGAGAGCATCCGGGACCGATCGAAGGATGCCCTCCTGAGAGAAATTTGCATCGAGAATGGTCTCGATCCCAATGCTTCTATCCAAGAGGAAGTAAAGTCTGTCCTTGAAGTTGCTCTGCTCTGCACCCAAAGACGGGCATCGGACCGATCGACCGCCCAGGATGCCCTGATGCTCTTATCAGAGCGCAAGAGTTCGAGAAAATGAGCAAGATTCCAAGAAGAAAAAAGGACAGGAGACATGAGAGTAATATGGTTCAAGTATTATGGTAAATAGCTATATACATATGATGTGATTGATTATATAGCAAGTATGTTGTCATAAAGTTCTTTCCTTTTTTTTTTTTTTGTGGTTTGGGAAAGGCTGTGTATGGTCTCATTGGAGCTGAAGAAATAACCATCAATGTATAATCTTATAGGACTATGTTCTTTTCGTTTCCTCATTGGCAATTGTATTTACAAAAGTCTACAACAAAAGGGTGAGTAACACTCCCTTGTCTTGAGAAAATATCGTATAGTTTTATCGCACAGTGAATGGTGAGAAAAACAATCAAATTACTCTTATTAGTAATAATTTTTTTGCTAAATAAAGTAATATATTAATAGAATCAAAATGGCAGTACATCTAGCATTTCATAGTTTTGGCATTGATTTTCAGAGACAAAAAAACTGAAGTCCTCTCTTTCAAAAATACATAGGCCAAAGCTGCCCTCTTTCTTTCCTAGCCTAGCTAACCGATCAACGATAAGGTTTGATTCTCTAGCGATTCAAAAACAGTCCCAAGTATCAAATTCCTAAAAGTAATTTATGATTTCCTGAACGATGCCTTTGATTTGGGATGAGATCTAATTGCTACTGTTGATTGTTTCAATTAGGGTTAAAGAGTATGAGCAGAACATCACTCTCCTCCGTCGTTTGGCAGTGGCCACTCTGATTGAGTTGAGGAGGACTTCTACCTTTGCATGCAATGAACTAGCAAAACTTCTTTTCTCCATCCAGGCACAGGTTAATTTGTTATGGAAATCGACAGTAATTCTAGCGATCCTAGCATTTTCATTCAACCACGAAGCATCTGAGCACAAGAGCATTGTCCTTGATGAGCGTTTCATGGTATAGCCTTCTGAACATTGTACTGCCTACGCTCTCTTTGAGCTTTTGTTGTGCTTTGAATAGAGTCTGTTGATTTTAGAAATAAAGTCAGATAAATCAGGCTTACATAAGTCATGCATGGTCTTATCACACAATTTCCATGGATAATAAATCAGAATAGAGCCAAAACAAGTGAATTCATCTGGACTGATCATATTGAGCGTGAAATCAAGGTTAGGATTATCATGATGTTAAGATGTAGGCTAGCAACAATTCCAAAAATTAGGCACAAATTACCGACAAGTAGGCTTGCACCTTCATTGGCTATTAGGGAACTTTTGTAAAGCATTGGGATTTGGGGAATTTTTTTTCAAAACATATCTAAATGACTGATTTCGATGAATGAAATTACAATTACCAAAAAAAGAAAGAACAAATGAGTGATAAGGGATCACCTTGTCTTAGTCCTCTTATAAGTTGAAAGAATCCATAAGGAGAGCCATTAATAAATTTGGATAACTATTTGAGCGGTTAATCAAAATTTTTCATTTGTCACAATCATGGTGAAGTATAATTATATAATTTTTCTGTCTCTGTATCTTTCCTTTAAATAATGTATCTTATTCTAGTTATATAATTAAAGAAAATTTATAATTAGAAAAGTTTTATTCATTTGTAAGTTAACTAAACTCGAACTAGATCAGTCACGACTCATTAAGTATTCTGAATATTAAATGGTGAAAAAATGTGAGTCTCTTACCCAGAGAGGAACCAAAAGAATATCCAACTAGAACTGTTAAATGTTAGAGATTGCACAATTGTTGTTGTTGTACAGAGGAGGACATAAATCTAGAAATGATAAAAGGAAGAGGGAACAAAAGGGACACGAGAAGTCTTATTAGTGACATCGAACACTTCTTGAGATTGGGCACAATTTTTGTTCTAAAAAGAATCTTAAAAGCCCTTGAAACTATTAATATTTGAGAGGTCAAGCAGTCATGGACATTGCCATCTCTGATCAAGAGCATCCACGACACCCTCAAAGCTGTCAAACCGGCAACCCACCACGTCGACGCCGACCCCCAACCTCTCCGCCCCTGCGGCCGTGACTGGTCCGTGGGCTGCCACCAACAGCTCCGGCCACCTCCTCCTCACCATACCCCAGTCCCATCCGAGCTCCCTCAGTCCCTTCAGCAACCCTTCCACCTCGGCTGTGCTCGTGAATATCAGGCCATCGAGGATTTCCTCTCCGACGATCGCCTCAGCGCACTCGGGCCCTGCCCAGTGCGTCTCATACGCACCGACCTTTACTGGCAACCAGCCACCGGCCTCGAGCTCCTGGAGGAAGCCGGGGACAACCAGGGGCTCCTCAACTCCAATCACCAGAGGTACCGGGCACAAGACCTTGCGGCCTAATCCCGGCCCCAGCGACTCCACAAGATCACTCGGAGTTGGTACAGAAGGGACGATGGTCTTAATTCTGTGCAAGTCCGAACATATCTTCGACAAAACAAAAGGCAAGTTAAATTTTACAAATTCATA
The DNA here is from genome assembly GCA_037672795.1 of Lagerstroemia speciosa. Classification (NCBI taxonomy): domain Eukaryota; kingdom Viridiplantae; phylum Streptophyta; class Magnoliopsida; order Myrtales; family Lythraceae; genus Lagerstroemia; species Lagerstroemia speciosa. The sequence continues at coordinate 8,762,589 of CM075288.1, forward strand.
ATTTTCAACTAAAATTCAAGAATTTGAGAAATTTTTAGATAATTTTATTCGTTAAGAAAATATGAAATTATGAATAAAATTATAATAAATCAGTAAATTAGTAAAATAGTAATTATAATTATCTCTATTGCTTTAAGTAAATTTAAAATAATTTTGATCTTATTTTTAAATTTCAAAAATTCCATCAATCAAATTTAGTTTTTATCATTTTCATAATTTCAATATTTTTTTATACATTTTATTAATTCCTCATTTACTATAAATTGTTTTCGTAATTTTTTTAATTGTTTCATGCAATTCTCTCAATCATACAATTTCTTTTCACTCTTTTAAATTTCTTCAACTACTTGACATAATCACAACTTTCATAAAAAATATACTTTACATAGAATCTCTCTCGATCCCCTAGATCTATTTTATTTTTATTTGATTTAAACTACTCTTTTTTTTTGGGTAATTGAAGCAACTTTCATTGAACTAAGTAAATATACAAAAGCGTAAGATTAAAGTTACAACTGTAGAAATCCTAAACTAAGGGTATCTAATCAAAAAATGGCCTAACTTGAGAAAAGAAACTACTCTAAGTTTCAGCATGTACATAATCATAGCCAAGATGTCAAGAGTAGATCTGGAACCTGACTGGAAAATTAGTCGATTCCTTTCCTTCCAAACCATATACATATATAATAAGTGAAAGCCAATTTATAAATTGTGTACTGACCAAATCTTCCTTTTTTATGTCTAACCGATCAATCGAATTTGGAAAACCAGTCCCCAACATTCCTCGATACATTTAAGCCCACTAAAATGGAAGACCATATTTGCTTGGTTATTGGGCAAGAAAAAAATATGGGGTCTCTAGTTTCATTTTCCAGGCCACAAAATTGGCAAAGAAGATGAGGCAATTACTTCCAGCGAGAGATAGCAACTTTAATTGGTAGTCTATTATGAATAGCTAACCAATAGATAAAAGAAACCCGAGGAATATGGTCTTGAAACCAGAGAAGTTTGTGCTAAGAGACCTTAGGATTCTTAAGCCGAATATCCTCCAAAATGTTTGAGATTCTAATAGTCAATTTAGACTTCCACAAAAGGGAGTCAGAAACAGATAAGCTTATAGAGGCTTGAATTGAAGGCAAGAGAGATACCATAGCGGGTCAGAGAATCTTGGCCAGTGCTATGAGCCATGAAAATATACTCTGAATAGTCTAGACTGAGCATTAATAGAGGGAAAAGAAACTACTCGTTTTTTGTCTACTCCAATCTTAAATTTAATTTCTTTAATCAGCTCTTTATTTTTTTTGATTACCTTAAATTTTATAATAGATGAACAATTGACAATTTTCTTACATAGTACGGGTCACCTTCTAGTTATTAATTAATATATCATTTAAAACCTTTTCCAAGAATTCCTTGGTCAACTTTCACCATTAGAGTCACCATACCCCTTATATTACAAGAAATTAACTCGAATAATTAAGTTAATTCATTCGATAATTGAGTAAAGCACCTTCGACAGAAACTCCTCATTTAGGAGCTCCGCGTCTTTGCCCAGAGCGGCGATCAGGAAATCATCCCCGCCTGAGTGAAGCAGCGGCCCTTCAATCCCCGCCGCCGCGTCGGAGAACGCTCGGATTCCGGCACGGGAGGTGAACGCGATGGCGGCGAAGGCCTCTAGTGCCGGAGGAGGTGAGAGGTGGGGAACCAGGGTCTGCGGGGTGGCGGTGACCGTGAGGGTGGGGCACCAGAGCGGTTTGTGGCCTCTGAGGGCGACGAGGCTAGAGAGCCTGGCTGCGTAGTTGTTTGGGGTCGTGAAGGCAACATTGCGCCCCGTGGCAGCGGCGAACGTGAGCTGGTGGTTTGTGGTGGCGGATGTGGGGGTCGCGCCGCCCCCGGCAGCCGGAGATAATGTGGCCATACAATGGAATCAGAATTGTTATCGCAAATTTGTTTTCATATTCATTTTGCCTTTTCCTCCTTTTCTTTAGGAATATACTTTTACTACCTAAAGTTTCTTAGATTTTCAGTTTCACCCATATCCTTCGTATGTCACATCGGTCACTGACAATATTTACGATCATCAATGCCCTTCCCTTCCTAGGCGTTAACATTGTTAACGGATTTCTTTCATTTTTTCTTTGAATTTCAAAATGTGTAATTATAAAAAGTAATATTTTGATTAAAATATTGAAAACGACCAAATCTGCAAGTGAAACCTTCATCTCATTTGCCATCTCAGGGACTTGCAGAAGAGGAACAATGTGCGTATGTGCGAACTCGTGAGGTTTATCGATTGAAGGAAAAAAAAAAGGGGAGCTCATGAGGATTGAAATGCAAGTGTGGTAGTAGTTTAGGGGTGTTACACCAACGAATTAAGATTTGAACCTCCCATTTATTTATTTCTTAAATTTCGATTTAGTACAACGGTTTTCGGGTATTTTACTTTTTCCCCGTAACTTACGTTGAAATATCATTCCATCGCCAGGGGAAAGTCCTGTCGGACTCTCATCATCTTCGTCGCACGGAAGCGTAGCTAAGCTGAGCTGCAAATGCTTCTCTCTGTCTCAGATTCACTTCATTCTCCATCTTCCCTAATCATACCTGGTCGAAGAAGAGCTTCCTCACCCTTCTCCTCCTCTTCCTATTCTTTATCTTCCTCGTCTTCTTCAGTTCGATGCTGTTCTTCATCTCTCCCTCGCCGGCCACTCAGGTATTCTTGCTTCCACTCGGAATTTGTGCTCATTTACCTTGTTATTTAGGGTTTTCAGTGAGCAGAATTGCTGAATTCAAATGTAGGTACGCCGTCCTTGGAGCTGGCTTTGCTGGCCTCTCCGTGGCCTGGCATCTCCTAAAGGTTCTCTCTCTCTCTCTCTCTCTCTCTCTCTATATATATATATATATATCCAGAATTAATGTGATTACATACTGTAATGAACTTTTTTTGGGTCAAGTGAATTCCATTCAACCTTTGTAAAAAGTGTAGCTTTTTACAAAATGTAAAAGATGGGGCATCAGATACAGTGGATGATGCCCTTGCCTTCCTAGCAACTGAGTTGACTGATCAATTACTGTTAGAAGCTTCTAAACAAAAATGAGCGAAACTAAGGAGCTGGTTAGCTATAGCAGCATGGTCGAGGGGTGACATTTTGGAGGATGTGCTTATTCCTTTCCCTCCAAATGTTGTGTATGTAAGAGCCCCATGCAAATATTTGACGTTTTGCTCTTCTCCTCTCCCTTTCTACTTGCTGACGATCACGAGTCGCAGGGGTGGCTTTGCAAAAGACAGTTGATATTCGTTTTAATTCCCGTTGCCTAAATCTGCACTTGGTTGTAAGCTATGAAAGAAAGAAGGATGTGACTGGTGAATGGTATTTGTCTGTGCCATGGAGCTTTGGCTTGCTTTGGGCATAGAGTGTTCCATGCCCTGGAGCAGGAGAATCCTAGCTTCAGATCCTAGCACAAGCTGTCTGATGCAGCAAGGACAACAGAGTTAGCTTTGTTGATGATCTCATGTCATTGGGCGTTAGGACTTCTAGGCCAAATTCACTGCCCCTCATGGTGAATAGTGGATACTGGGTCATTCTCCCTATCGTGAGGAAAAAGTCAAGCCATCGCTAGTCCCTACATGCATTGATGAGGGGGTTGTCCGGATGCCATTTGTCAACCAGAAGGAAATTTGTATTCCTGGACCAACCCGGTAACTCAGATAGAGTCTAGCAAGGTCTCAGCGTTGCAACAACTTCCTCCAAAACAATGATTGATTCTGAGGGATGCTGATAGACCATTGACTTAGGGGTCATCAGGTTATTTTCTCTAGAGACTGTAAATTAGGTTGGATTCTTTTACATTGTACCAGTGACACCACGCATCATGCAACTTTTTCTTAATATGTTCCTTGTAGTGTAGTGCATTTCAGTCAATTGTTCATTGTTGTTGTTGAACATTTTTTCTGCCGGTTGGTGTCATTCAATGAAGAGTTTGCTTTTGCAGCACAGCCCCAAAGATCTCCAACTAACTCTTGACATATTTGATGAAAGTGGAATTGGTTGTGGAGCTTCGGGGGTTGCTGGAGGACTTCTCCATCCATATTCACCCAAAGGTTTGATTTGCACGTTTTCTTTTGAACTTATCTACTCTACATTTGGTGCTAGGTCAAAACTTGAAATGTAGTCAAAAGGAAGGGGCAAAAAACGTTTACGGGGCCGCTGATGTTGGTTGCAGTGAAACTTCTTTGGCAGGGAGCTAATTGCTGGAAAGAATGTTTGAAGCTTCTAAGCATTGCAGAAGCAGCAATTGAGCTTAGGAAGTCAACTCTGGATACCCATGAATTTTCAAAGGAGAAAATCATACATAGAAGGTATAATTAGTTCTTATCTTAACTTTCTTTGCATGTGTCATGGCAGTCTATCAGTTTTCAATCTCAAGCAAATCCGTTATATGCTGTCAAAATCCAGTTCATTGTTTAGGGAAGTCTAACCCATAGAATTTTTAGGAGTGCCATTGGGCGTTTTGCCTAACCAGTGGCTTTCTTTAACATGCTTTTTAAGTCCAAATCTTCATTTTTGTAATTTATTATCAGATCTTCTATCCATAGCTTTAGCATCTTAGTTCTGCAGCTCTCTGACATTCATTCAAATCCATTCTTAAAAGTGGATTCTTAAATCAGATTATCTGAATCATCGATCATGTAAGTGTTCTTTTAAGCTGCTCCTTAGAACCATATATTTGATCTGCATCCCCTCAGTGTTGTGCTGTAAATTCGTTCATGGTGTCAGCCTGCTATTATGCATACAGTTATGATGTTATGAAATTTTTCTATGCAGGGGCATACTCAGACCGGCAATGAATGCGAAACATTTGGAGATACTGACTAAAGTAATCACCTCACTTCCATGATTAGGAAAGCTTTGCTGCTGTATATTTTGACTGATTTGTCGTCATAGAATGCAGAAAATTGTCTTCGGAGCTGCAGAATAGACTCCATTGATGAGGAAGCTGCTCAAGCCCTTGTGCCTCATATACATGTACCTTTAAACTTGTTCTTCTACATGCCTGAAGCCTTAAATGTTCATTCTCTGAGCTATCTCCAGGTGAAATGGATTGACTCACCTCAAGCAATTATAATTCTTCCTTCTCTTCTTATATCATTTACATGCAGCTTATTGCTTCAGGCACTTTTTATGGCTTGTGAAGATTTGGTTAAGGAAATGTCTGCGTCAGGTTCCTGTGAGAAAGAGCTATATCTGCATAAGAGATCGATCAACCAGCTTAGTGATCTGGCAGGTATAGTCACAAACTTTGCAGGTGTCCTGTGTAGATCCAATTATCTTTGTTGTTTCAAGCATAGTTTTTCAACGCCAAACAAAAAAGGAAAAAAAATGGTTTAGATATGGTATATCAACACAACTAAGAGTTGTCCAACTGATTTAACAGGTAATAATTAAAAAGACATTTTGGAATACCATTTCTTGTATTTGAGATAAAGGAAGAAGCTCAAAGAAAGAACCGAGCGGATCACCAAGAAACTGATTTGAACCAGCTAATATTTGACATTGCATGTCCATTTCTCCAAAGAGAGACTAATCAGGGTCTGTTCCTCACTTGGACAAATCTGCAGGCCATGCTGCTATGTTTTGTCTGAAAGACATTGTTACGAATGACCTACTAACTTGGCCAAAAAAAACGATGACTGAATGTTTCAATCATCTCTGGTCAATGCAAATGCGTCACTGCATCCCTGAACTAGTTTACTATTAAGTGCTTTGGAGTAGAAATATGGATTGGGATCAACACATGTAATTTTCTTGCAGGGGAGTATGATGCAGTTGTAATATGCATAGGTGCAAAAGCCGACTTCCTTCCAGAGCTTGCTGGGAAGCTTCCACTTAGGATGTGCAGAGGTGTAATAGCTCATCTCCAGCTCCCTGATCATGTAAAGTAAGTGCTTTCTCTTATTTCTTAATTGAAGGGTACACTGGTAACTTAAATTTTGAGCAAACATTTAGTTGTTAAAATAAGTGCTTCATTGGAATGCTTGTAAAATAAAGGTCCCATTCAAGAACTTATCATTCGGCAGTGACTTAAAAAAATTCAATTTCCCATAAGAAAAATTCTCATCCAGACCTGGTTCTAGTGATGTTCTTTTAGTCTTATAGATCAGTTCAACACAACATTTGATCATTGTAAGTCCAATGCAGATTGCAATGATTCTGCCTGCTAATATCTGTTGATTTGGAATCTTTCAATATCTAGCCGACCAGCAATATCCCCTCGATTGCACTTATGCAAATTTTCACCTTTTTCTGTCCAGAGAGTGCTTTCCAGATCATAGCCCCTCAATACTATCAAATGCTTGGCTCGCCCTTCAAGGCCCCCAAAATATGCTTGTAGGCTCCACATGGGACTGGAGTTCGAGAAATACCTCCAGAGTGGTCCCAGCAGATGAAGCTTCAAGGGCCCTGGACGAGCTTATACCAAAGGCATCGGTCATTTATCCAAAAATCAAGGACTGGGCTTTCATCGAAGCAAGGGCAGGCCTAAGGGCAATGCCACCTCTCACTAGTGAAGGATCACTTCCCCTACTTGGCAGCGTTGATCATCTACTGGACTATAATCGAAATTGCAGGTACTGGTTCTTTGGAGGGCTTGGTGCTAGGGGTTTGCTCTACCATGCATTGCTCGGGAAGCTCATGGCACAGGCTGTTCTTCGAGGAGATGAGAGTTCATTGCCTTCAGAGCTCACATCTTGGAAGAAGATAAAGTCATAGACGTAGCGACTTACTATTGTTAACGTAGCTCTATTGTAGGTCTCAAGAGTTGCAAGTGGCAATTGGGAAGTTTTCGGACTCACTGATGGGTGTGGAGTACAAATGTTTATGGGTGGTGACTTCAGTTTTGATTTAGTCAGAGATTCCCAACATTATAAGCTGCAAAGGACAAAGGTCAAGATGGTTCAATGTCTTTTCGTTTCTGTATATAAGATCTCCATTTCAAATTTCATAATCAGGAGTAACTTTATTCTTAATAAGCTCAATTCAGTCAAATGAGAATTAATGAGTAACCATTGAACTTTCAACTATTAGGTCGGGCATGTCAAAAGGGCAGAACAGACATGGGACTTACAGAGAGAAATATAGAGAGATCAAAATACATCATTCAGCATAATGAAACCACAAACCAAACAAACAAATCCTCCAGAACAGCAGCAAGGATAGTCAACGCAAAATTTACAGAAGGAAACAGAAGCAACAGAAAGACCACCTACGCTGCGATTCTACTGATGAATCTAATTCCATGTATTTATATATAATTATGAGAAGTCCAGTTCTATTGAGAAGTCCAAGTGTAGACCTGCCCACCACTCGTAGCTCCAGCAAGCGTACCAACCTCAAAAGGGTGTGCAGCAAACCTGCAAGGAATCGCAGATATATATGGGCTCTCTAGACTACAGAAGATTGTTTTTGTATTTCGAGAGATGACATCGACTGCCCTTTTCATGTTCCCAGTGAAGATATATGAGTCATCCCAACCCCAAATTGGCCTACAACCAAAAATGTCACAATCAATCAGAAATCAATGTAACAGTCAACACCATGTGAAGCTTTGAGAAGGCTAAAGCTCCTCATAGATGCAGATTCGTTAAAACATAATCTCGAATTATATCCAGCCACAACCAACATGTAGCGTTTTAATGGAAGTACTGCACTGGAAGGGAAGTTTTAGTGAAGTATACTGGAAACTTACTTGAAAGAGGAGATCCATCTGCCTGTCTGATTATTGTGATACACCATTGAAGCCTCCTCGTATTCCGCACCACTTACTATTCCCACTGTGTTGTCAAAGCTACATGAAATTGTGAAGATTTTACTTAGCAACCAACACCGCCTATAGGGTAGAGCAGAATATCAAATAAAATAAGTTGGTTGACAAGTAAAAATGTTCCATAGTCTGGTGAGTGAGAAAGTGAGGAACTCTTATCATCTTGCACTAATCTGGAGGAAAACATCAGATGGCAAAAGATTAGGGACTCAAGATCATAAAAATAGTCAACCTTGAAGTTGCAAGGAAGTGACCAGATGGAGAGAAGTAGGCAGAATGCACGGCTTTCTTGTGATCCACAACTCTCATGTTTTTCAGTCTATCTGAACTGATATTCCTCAGATCCCAAATGCATGCAGTCCCATCTGAGGAACTTGTTGCCATGATGGAGGGATTTTTTGGGTTAAAATCGATTGTGTTGATCCTGTCTTCGTGCAAATCCCATGAGGCTGAGGACTTCCCTGTCCTCTCATCCCAGAATTGTAGTCCTCCCCGACCCTCTCCGAAGTACAAGCAACTTGCATTGTTGGGTTGTTGGCAGAGAGAGAATATGGACTGATCAGTCACGTACACCAGATCGAAAATCTCCTTCTCAACATCCATCAGCCGAAGGAAACCATCATAGCAGCAGGTAAACAGCTGAATTAAAGATAGTAAATTAGCCGATGCATAGCACATGCTTGTTGAAAATGCAAAAGACAGCTAAAAACCAGAATGTGAGATTCCGGCTTATGATCACAAGTTTGTACACCAAGACAACATCATCACAGTGCCTTTGGATCGGAATAAATTTATAGAGGGAAAAACAAATCCTTCTACGATAAGCTAATAGCTACAAGTTAATAACATATTACTCACAGTTCTAATTATCCAAAAACGAAAAATACTACTGACAGTCCCTCTTTGAGAATTCATTTACCTTTGCACAACTTAATGGCAACTCTAAACGGTATTGTTTCCAACCACATGCTATACATCCAAGAATGTGGACAACCAACCTCTCCATTTACTAGGACTCACAGTTTAAACAAAAAGATAGTAAATATAGGAGAGCCTTGGATTTTATACCTTCTCTTCATCCAAAACTAATTACTTAAAACCAATAGAAGAAATAAAATTAGACCAAAGATAGGCATTGCATAAAGTTCTAGCATTACCTTTGAAAGATTAAATTCCGATATAGAAATCCCAGAAACAGGAGCAGGATGTGTGTGGTACAAGAATATCGCATCTGCACTTTCACGGGAATCCATATTCCAGAATCCCACATTCCCAAGTTTGTTCCCGACAGCAATCATTCTCATACTGGGAGTTGGGAAGAACTTAATTGACATAATCCTTCCAGGAACCACCCTTGCTATATTATTCTCATTTAGTGTCAAACAATTTATATCCACCAAAGCCTCATTGTTACCTTCACACCTCATATTTTCACTCTTATTCCTATTCATATCAAACAAATTTTCCACCTTACACCCCTTCACTCCATCAAACTTCTCTTTCTTGGCAACTTTCTCCACTTTCAGACTGGGAGAACTTGAAGCTTTATCATCTTCTCTTTTTATATTTTGATTTAAAGAAAATTCACTGGCACCCACCACTGAATCAAAAGATTTCTCCTGTTCACAACCCTTAACTTCATCAAACTCCTCAACCTTAACGATGTTATCTCCTGTCCCTCTAAACAAACCAACATCAACTGACACCCCATAATCACTTTCACTCTTGACATTTCCATTTGAGGACGAATAGCCACTCAAACCAACAGCTGAACCACAAAGATTTTCCACTTTCTGACCCTTTGATTTATCAAATCCCTCCAACAATAAGGAGTCAATCTTTGCACTTTTACGAAAATCCATAATTATCTCTCTCAATGCATGATCCGATCCTGAACCACGGTAAGCATTGTCCATGGAAATAGGCCCAACACTGCGAGGAGAGGCCTTGGCATCATGTTTTGGGGATTCAGAGACTAACATTGAACCTACGGAATCATCGCTTTCCAGACCCTTTAAATCAGGTGGCAATCCTCTAGTACGGAGAGAGCGCCGCATCACAACTGGAGTCTCCGTCTTATGCTTCTTTTCTCCACTAACCTTATAGGTCTTGGTCTCGACTCTGAAAAGCACAACACAGTAAACTGATAAACATTTACGACACCCAAAACATTAGAAGCTGAGAATTTATCCGTAAAAAGGACATTTTCAGCTGTGCAAACAACCAGAAGAACTTCGGAATTGTTTAGATATGAAGAATCTGAAGTAAAAAAGAATGTTCCATAGTGGAATTTTAGTGATGCGCTACTTATCGATCTCCATCGAATGAAAAGAGCCAAGTTGTCTCTCAAACGACTGATATCACTCATAAACGAGTTAACTGTCGAAATCCTTCCACACAGAGAGAGAGAGAGAGAGAGAGAGAGAGAGAGTTCAGTTGGTAGTAACTCCAAGAGAGAGACATAACGGCAAAGTAAAAACTCATTCAAGCCTCAGCAAGACCCTCGCACGGTAAGAAACTAACGTGGAAAGCAAGCTGAGCCAAGAAAATACATTTCTCGAGAGAGAAGCGGGGAGGGAGAGAGTGGGGGTTACTTTTGGCGCTTCGCAGCGGCAGAAAGCTCGGCGGCGCGGGACTGGAGCTTGAGAGCGGCCATCATCTCGTCGTTCCGCCTGATGTTCTCCAGCCTCTGACGCTCATACTCCGTCATCTTCTTCTTCGACGCCATCGGAGAGAGCTGGAGACTCGAGAGGGGGAAAATGTGAAGAGCCTGCTTTTTTTCGATTGGCTTCCCCATTAATGTGCGATGACAGTGGGAAGGTGATTAGTGTCTGGGCGGGAACCAAAAACATGTCGATTGCGTGGCGAGATCTGAGCCGTCGATTCTCATGATCGACCCGTGAAGGCGAGGACTTTTCTGGGCCGATTCGGGCCGGTTCTGCTAATGCAGGCCCATAAATGGGTCGGACCCAGAAATATGACAAGGGTTTGGGGCATTATCATCCCCGAAGTTAATTGACATTTTTCGGGTGGGGTGCACATGGGATCAACTCGAGAAAATCTGTGAAATTTTATATAAATTTGGCGTAATTTTCACTATTTTTTGATAGATTATCTTATGTCACTAACTTAAATTCTTCATATTCCTATTCTATCAAATTTTGCTTCCACATGTAAGATTTTCTCGATGCATCCCTATTTGGGGTTTGGACCCCTTGAATTCTTTAAGCGAATTCTTTTCGTAGAAGAGAGTCCAAGAGTTTATCTCTTAGTCCAATTTAAGGGCTATACAACAGCACATGATACACAAGGCTTAAGGTTTTCATAACCTAAGAGCATCTGTTTCTAGGAGGGGAATTTTAGAGGACAAAATAGTTGCGACCGCGTCTGAAATTCGAGGGAAATCCTTCAGATTTGTGAACCTTAGACCCATTGCGCACAAATACTCTCATCAATTAGGTCTCTGATTGAGACTCGAACTCAAGGCACTCGTCCAAATGGGACAATAATTGGTACACATATTCCTATACCATTTCTGTCGGACAGACACTGTAAGAAAAAGTGAATGTCTTGCTCACTACATGATGTTCATCTGTTACATGATGCCCTAGATCTGGCATCTCCATACGTAAACCTCTGTAAATTATAGATGTTACCCCTAATGAACCGATTGTATCCCAATCTAAATTAGTCTAAGGACCAAACTTGGTTTTGCCAAGTCAGCTAAACCTCCCATGGACCCTGAAGGATTTGATCTGATGCAGCTGTGGTGTTTAACAGAGTTAGAATGAACTTGCCTTGACAAATGAACAAGCCACGCTGTCACATGTAATTCAGCAAATGACTTGGGACCTTTTGATCAGTTCTTTCCTGGTATACCAGAGAAGGTCTACATACTCTAGCTTCTTTCCTGATTCAGGCATTCATTAGGCATAGCAGTCGGATTGCATTGCAGAGAAATGACCTTAAAACAGCTTCCTAGAAGTGCATTGGCAACGATTTATTGAACCAATGGAACAAAACAATATGATGCACTACATATGCCTCTCAGGAGATATCCAATAAAAATGACAAGATTTCGGGGGGAAAAAATGAGCATTAGAGTTCTAGAATCAAGTCTTTCCTATTAGTCGAGATGAAAATGAATTACAACTAAAATGTTTCAGCAAATACTTGCGCTGATCTGATTAAGGGCACTTCGTTCAGGCATGATACTGCTAGTGAAGATCGAGCTTATCATAGACTTTCCTTCATCAAGAAGCTATATTACCAACGACAGAAATGCTACAATAACTATAGACAGTAACATTATATTAAAAAAAAAAACTATAGACAGTAACATGACAGTATCAGATAAGTGTTCCGTATGAGGAATGGACACATCCCCTTTAATGGTTGGAAACAACGAGAGACAGGGAAAAATATGATAAACGTTCTCATGCAAAAGAATGCAGCTCTTAACAACTGAAGTCACCAAAGAGGGTAAGCTAATCAACTTCAGATGAAAAGGAGTTGTCAAGGCAAAGTAAACATAGGATGATCGCATCGGTATTGTACCAATCAAACACTAGACAACAGAACTTGCAGCAAAGCGAGAATAGGATTCACCGGCCAAACAATTCCAGCAGGAAAACTTTTAGAAGTACCAGTAATCTAGAACCTGACATAGTTAAACCGGCATTCTCGTTCTGCAGAGTAAAACTGGAGCTAGATTGAAAACCAACCAAAGCCATCCATCTTAAAATCCCAACTTGGTGCGTCGCCAATGCCTGCGCTTTGCATTGTACCTGCCACCAAGCCAAACAGGCCCTCATCAATGCTCAGACTTTGACTAACCAAATGAGGAAGTCCACAGGACAATGCTTACATGCTACTGAAGTTACCAGACACAGGCCATATTTTTCACATGTTACAGTCAACTTCCCCAGAGTTGCAAATAATAACATTTCTTCACCAGAAACTCATTTTCAACCATGCAAAGCTATTCAAAAGCTCTCATCAATGATCGAACTTTGACTACCTTCTTATTGAAAACATCCCACTTTATAGTCCATGCTTTCACTTGAAATTACAGAGCCAGCCCACATTTTCAGACATCTAAGTAACAGAAAAATACTTTCATTTCTCCCTTCAGAACCTCATCTCGAATCATGTTAAGCCACTGGCAATATATTTACATCTACATGCAGTGCAGACTATCTACTGAATATTCCAAATTTGCAGAGCAAATGGAAAACCTTCAAAGGAACTGCTTTTATCCTAATCATATCCAACCCTGCTTTTACACCAAACTGTGTTTAACAGAACATTCTATCAATGGAATATTCACGCTGAAAATCTAAGGGACCCTATAACGCAAAGTTCTAAGCTTTCACAGAGCATCAGCATTACACAGAGAAAAGATAATTAAGGGCACGAACCTTATAGTGTTATCGGTCCTCATGCGGATCCAGTGAGGAATCGGCCTGTTCTGCCTCATCTTCTTCGCCAGCTTCTTCTTGATCCTGAAGGTCTTGTGCGACGGCTGCAAAGAGGAGAACCATAAGTCAGCTCCTAGATCAAGCGAATCCAAATCAATGGAGGTGGAGAAACGGGCTACACTACCATCTTCGTTGGTACAGGAGATGGGCGACGCAGCGGTGAGTGAACTGATGCAGCAAGTCGGAGGTAGCAAACCCTAGGCGATAGGGGTAAGTAAACATCCAGTAACCCGAAAAACCGAAAAAATCAACCGAACCCGATCCGAATATATGTTTTATAAGTTCGAAAATAAATTTGATGCGGTTTTTAAGGTGAAAAAATCAGACTAAAAAATTCGAGCCACGATCTGAAAATTCGATGGGACCTGAAACTGAATCAGAAGTTATGTTAAATTTATATTATATATAATAAATTATTTTATTATTAGATTTTGATAATACAAATAATAGTATTAATATTTTTAAACTTGTGCTTTTATTCATATTTATATTTTGATTTTCTAATAAATTAAAATATTTATAATTAATATTTTTCATTTATTATAATAAATTTTATTTTATTATTTTTATATTTAACATATTATTATATTAAAAATTGAAGCCAAAAAACCGTTCAAAAAAATCGAATCTAAAGTGGGTGATTTTTATAATTTTTAAACGGTTCTCGATAAAATTTAGTAACTTGAAAAAATTCGAACTGAAAAAAATCGAAATTCGATAATTTATTAAAAGAAAAAAGGCCCAAACCGTCTATTCACACCCCTGCTGGGCGATGAAGCCCTAGACATTTATACTGAACGGGGAAGAAGAGTTGGAAACAGACGGACAGGAGGCCCGTGAAAGATTTGATCGATCATTGTGGGCTGGGCTCAAGGCCCATCTCCATTAAGGCTAGGTGTTATAACTCAGTATCACGTGACATGCACGTGTAAGTTTTTAATACATGAAAGAAGAGTAATAGTGGTAGTAATCCGATCACCCCGTCACGTAATGTTCAAACTTTTTAACCGCGAACATATCGGATGAACAACACAGCACCACTAGACTAACGCTCTCAGTGGTAATTAACACAATTAAATATTTAATAAGAAAGAGTAAAAATATCCTTCACATCATGCATTTTAATCTCATCTGTACTAAGTACTTCTGAATTTACATTTCACTGTGCACTTATTAGTGTGAACAATGCCGTAGAATTAGTAAGCCAGACCTATCCAGCCTTACGTGTTTTGCCATGAAAATGACGAGAAGGATTGTTAGGCATTTGGCAGATGGGACTGTCAGATGGGAACGAAGGCAACAGCCTAGAGCTAGAACAGGCCAGATTCTTACTTCTCACTCTCCCAAACACGTAAGGCTGCGAGACTTCCACGTACGTTCCTTAACAAGTCTCCGTTTCACCGACAATCGAGTGCCGAGGTTTTAAGGGACCCAACGAAATCAGAAATTTAAGGTCTTGTAAGAGGCAGCATCCGCTTGCAACGAAACATATAGTAAGGCACACCGACAGCAGATTCATATTGGATCTCTTATCGGATAAGAGATTTACATCAGAGAGTATATTAAACTGTTGTTGCCGAGGGCAATTTACAAGCATTGCAGTACATCGAGCTTGCTGTCTTCGGTCTGATTCGTTCCGCGACCACCACCAAGGTAGACATTTTTGCTCCTTGGGTTACAATAATTTTGACAGTTTTTGGCCCTGACCCGCGTTGGAAGATACATCTTGTATTTCTACTGTACGTGAGCAGGTTATAAGGTAAAGGTAAGTTCTTTTTCTGATACCCAGAAATCCGATCATCCAATCCCACAAAAACCGCGAGAAAGGACGAGGAGGAAGAAGAACAAGGTGATAACAATGGCGAAGGAGATGGAAGTGGTGAAGGGGCTAGATCTAAACAGGTACATGGGGAGGTGGTACGAGATCGCCTCCTTCCCCTCCACCTTCCAGCCCCGGAACGGCGTCGACACCCGGGCCACCTACACCCTCAACGACGACGGCACCGTCCACGTCCTCAACGAGACCTGGAGCGACGGCAAGAGGAGCTTCATCGAAGGGACAGCCTACAAGGCCGACTCCAAGAGCGACGAGGCCAAGCTCAAGGTCAAGTTCTACGTCCCGCCCTTCCTGCCCATCTTCCCGGTCACCGGTGACTACTGGGTCCTCTACATTGACGACGATTACCAGTACGCTCTGATCGGGCAGCCAAGCCGGAAGTATCTCTGGGTATGCCCTGTCCTGTCCTGTCATGTACTCTGCTTTGCATCTGAAAGCTTGCAAAAGTTTGATCCATGGAGATCTCAGTGAGGATGTGCAGTATCTGATTGCAGTCTAGCTCTGGGTATTCGTAATTCCTGTGATTGATAGTCTTAATTAAAGGTTGTCCTTTTGGTAATTGATCATTGATGCGGGAATACAAGACAGCGATTGTCGTATATTGTGTTGTGTTCCTTGTTTTTTAGTTGACGTGGATAGAAGAAAACTGGGAATAAACAAATGTACAAGATAAACAGACAAAGAAAAATTCTAAACCTTGTGGAGGAAGAGGGGATTAAAGGGGCAGCCCAGGCCCCCTCTCTCCAGAACATTGATGTTTAATGAAGTTATTACTGGTGTGACTAGTCGAAGTACTCATTCTTTTTAGTTGGTATGCGGGAAAGGAATGGAAGTCCATGAGAAATTTATTGTGTTTTTGGTTTCCAACATATTATGAAGCTGAAGGAAACAAAAGGATATTATATAATATTCTATGGGAAAGTGTGTTCTTTGACTCCAAAGATTTATTGTTTGTGTTGAAACAGAAGTTTGCCAGAATATAATGGCTTTGGAGTTGGGGAACTTCCTTTCCGTCTCTCCTTGTTGTTGACAGGCTCAGTAGTCATCTTTGAAGCTGAAAGACCGTAGTTAATTGCATCTTCGTCGTTTAGATGGATGAGCTTCGTGAAGAACACCACTTGACTGTGTATTAGGTTGCAGTTATGTTATCCTGATGACCATTTAATCAATCTATTTATTTTAGCTAAGGTGATGTTGGAGAATCTAGAAAGTAGACTGTCTATGAAAAATTTAGCCTGAGATATTTTCTTGAAGGGGATGTGTTTGTTTGGCTTCCTGCGTTTTTCTTGCAGAAAACGTCTCTTCCCCTTTGATCTTGCTTCTGTTAGTGGAACTTCCACGACTTGAAACCACTGGCTGATGTACTTGTACAGGAGGATGAGGATGAGGGGCAGTGCTCCATTTTTTAATCTTCTTGGTTTCTTGCAGATACTGTGCAGGCAGAGCCACATGGACGAAGACTTATACAACCAGCTGGCGGAGAAGGCGAAGGAAGTCGGGTACGATGTGAGCAAGCTCCACAAGACTCCACAGAGCGATGCTCCCCCTTCAGCCGATGAAGGCCCGAAGGACACCAAGGGCATCTGGTGGATCAAGTCCCTCGTTGGTAAATAAAGGAGGGAATTGAACAGTGCAGCATCCCCAGTGCAGGTTTCAGTTCTTGGTATGTGTCATTGTCTTCATTAATAAGGAAGCGGCAGCAGGAGATCAGGATAGTGCAAGACAGCGTGTTCACTGAAAATGCGCATGTGTTTTCGGTTTCCATTTCCATTCAGTTAGGAGTTGTGTGTCTTCGTGCTCCAGAAGTTTGTACTAGAAAAATTTCTCCTGTAATGCTGAAGAACCACCAGTCTTTTCTCGTGTATGAAAGCGTTAGGTTGTCTGTGTCACTTCTTGCACTGAAGTAAAGCCCTTGCGTGGTTGCATTTCCACCTATCACGCTTTGGCTGTTGGGGTTTGTCCAGATGGTTTAGGTGATCGTTGGGACCCCGAGACATATCATTGTTGTCTTCGCAGAATAATCATTGAATAGTTGGGTATTAGTGCATTGTCGTTGGGATGTCCACCTCAGAATCTTTAATCTTGTTAGAAGAAGGGATGCTTTTGGAGGAGGCACAAAGCCGGGTGGTTGTCACCTTTCTTTGGTCCACTTTCTCATTGCCATGGAAGATGCTTACAACTACGATAGTTACAAAGGCAGTGGACCTATTTATTATGGGTGGATCGGTCAGGTCTGTGCTTCATAATCGGGAAACAGGTCTGTAAAACATGATTTCAATTGAAAAGGTTGCATTAGATCCTAAAGACACTGATTTCACGATGTCAAACACCCTAAGATTTTAACTGAGTTGGGTGTAAATAAGAGTAATTGGACAGAAATTGCATACGGGAGTGAACTCCCCAAAAGCACGGCTCAGTAGTGTCCTGGGGAGCTTGGGGGGGACCTTCTAGTCTACCATTCGATGCAAAAACGTCATTGACTATCGTCCTTGTTTCCACTCTCCTGAGTCGATACCATGGAATCAGTTTGAAGCTAGCATCTTCAACCACCCAAAGGGATGATGCAACTAAGACTGCAGCGAGTAGAGCTCTCGCCTCTGCTTGAAGTGGGCTACTTAGACTCTTGAACCAGAAGTGAAGTGTCTCCATCTTCCTTCGACGCTGCTTCTGCAGTTCACGCTTTGCCCGTTGTCCGAGCAGCAGCAGCAGCAGCATCAGCATGTGTCTGAATGTTGATCCGGGGCTTTGAGCGGTGGCTGACTGCACTCTCTTCTCATTTGCAGGTGCATGGCTGTGGACATTTTATCATTTCCTTCTATACTTACGATATGCCTTTTCCATTATCTATAAACGTAAAAATGGGCACGTGGTAACACTGTTATTTTACGTACAAGACTATCTTTTTTTGGTAATTAAGATTCTCATTACTGATATGGTTTGCACAAAATATACATATGTATACTCAAAATGATTCAACGGCTTTAGGATGACTAACAAGCCGAGTAAGATCAAAGCATATGGCCCATTTAGGAAAAGTTTGTCTCATTTTCAGCTGGTTACAAACAAAAGTAGTGATAGAGCTTGGTTGGGTGGTCCTTTGCTAAAAAATACGCTGATTTCGCGTCCTCCAAATTACGTAGATGTAGCTTGTGAGAGCTAATTTAAAGAGGACAGAATTTTTGGATCTGTCTGCTTGGTGTTTAATAGCCCAATCTATTTCTGTATACCGATCCCCTTTAGTACGAGAGATGTTCAGTTTAGTTAACAAGTTACTTCATATGCGACCTGTGACTGCGCAAGAGAAGAAGAGATGGCTACGAGTCTCTTCATCAATGCCACAGAAATCACATAGTGTAGATGGCAACGAGTTCCATTTGTCCAGTATCACTTTCGTTGATAGTCTGTCTTGAAACCAGAGCAATCTACGCCAGGGAACTTTTGGTTTTTTAACCCTAATTTCCTCCCAGAAATCAGTTGATTTGGGATCTGATTTCGAGCACCAGTAGTAGGAATGTAGAAGACTCTCTCCTTTATGTATAGTCTTTTTTTGCATTTTCTTAATCGCTACCATTTATATGAAGTGAAGATCCATTTCACTTGTTTTTACTAAGAAAAATGACCATACCCTCATCAGTGCTTTGCATCCTAAGCCATTAGAGTTTCTCGTCAGATCCCATGTTGCCTTTGACAACATCGTAAAAAGGGATATGATAAGTCTTACTGATAATAATTGAACTCACCACCTCTTGGTCTCGGATCAAAGGCAGTACTGCTATGCCAAATCCTGTCTCTTGGCTTTTGTTGCGCTTTGATTCTTGTTGTGTTCTTTGTATAGTTCATCATAAATCAAGTTCAATTGCAAAACAATTTCCTTTTCTCTCTCTTGAAGTTTAAGTACACTGTATTATTTTATTTAAATTTATGACAATTATAATATGACCAGGTTTATATCAGAAATATGATCTTAGTGATTATTTAGACCTCTATAGCTTTACGAAAAATTTTGACATTGAAATGCATGCACGATGCACATACATAGTCGGATT
This sequence comes from Lagerstroemia speciosa, assembly GCA_037672795.1. Lineage (NCBI taxonomy): Eukaryota > Viridiplantae > Streptophyta > Magnoliopsida > Myrtales > Lythraceae > Lagerstroemia > Lagerstroemia speciosa. The sequence goes on from CM075288.1 coordinate 8,781,770, forward strand.
TGATCATATCGAAATTATGTGCTTCCCGAGATAGCTACGCATGTGGAATAATTAGAGCAGCCAATCGATCGATCAGTTTGGCTTTGTTATAAACAGAAAATGAACCGATCAGCCAAACTCACACGATCGACAAAGGCATATCGAGCAAATAGCTCGAGGAGCCAACTTATCAAATGGTAACAGTAGAGGGAAATACTTGGTCTTTGCCATTAACCGTTGACTTAAAAAGTTCAGAAAATCGTTAAGCGGTTCGCCTCAAGGGTCTCTCCGACATGTCTCCCCTATGAAAGCCAAAAATAGAAATATGATAAGACAAGACAAGATACGAAGACAGAACATTGACATTTGAAAGAAAGATCGAAGAAGAAAAACCGGCAGTTGATTAAATTTTTTTTAAGAGGGTATTCAAAAATTCAATGGATCCAGATTTATTAATGTTCGAGTTTTGTATGATTTACTGATAGGTAAAACTCTTCCGATCGTAAATTTTCTTTATTTTACAGAACCCGTACCCCGAAAACTTACTTGATGGGAAGATATGTTGAGCCAGGTTAATCGACTCGTTTTTTTTTTTTTAGTTAATCAATTGGTTCTAAGAAGAGTAAATGAATCCTGGCCAATTATTAATGCGAGAAATGTGTGGGAGTTATTAGAAAACCCCACATTTGTTGTTGAGTAAATTCTGGCAACAAGGCCTTCTCTTCCTTCATCCCCTCCTCCCTTCCATTACAACATTCCCTTGGCAGTTTCATTATCTTCTCCGAATTAATTCATTGTTTCATCTCCTGAAACTCGACAAGGGAATGTCTTAGTCCCTCTCCCCATCCAATCCTTCCATCATTTTCAGGTAATATACATTGCTGTAATTTCCATTGGTTTCCTTGTCGACGCGAGTCTCTCTCAAGTCGTTCGACCTGTAGTCGATCGATGTCCCCTTAGCTTTCCGACAATGGCCAATTTCGGCGGGAGCATTTTGTTTTGCAACAGGGTTTCTTTAGCTGCCTAGGTTACACGAAAGGATATTCGATCCAATGAGTAGATATAGACATTCGGACTCGTTCCAATTTCATTGGCTGCTGATACAAACATTCTTCCGGTTACGAGAGAGACTCTGACCGAGCCGGGGATGCGGAGAGAAGTAAAATATTCGAATATTTTAATTCCAGATCATGGATGAGTTGTACAGTACTAAGATTTCATGAACTCCTTGAGAAGCTGTCTTTTTATCAAATAACGTAAAAAACAATGTCTATTTTTAGGGATTTTTTTTCAATTTTTTTTCATTTAAGTTATAATTTTTGCCTTCGTTGGTGTCAGGTGACAAGATGATTAGGTATTTGGTTTTAATCTCCATAATCATCCAATCAATTTCAGCCCAGAAAACCTCAGGAGATGCTAACAATGCCGGGGCTCCTGCAACCAAATGGCAAACCCTAACCGGTAGTCTTCTCTTCATTCATCCCGTCGTTCTTCTTTTCATTAGGGAATTTAATTTCTTTACATACATCGACGTGGCTCAGGTGCACAGCCGGTCGTGGTGGCCCGGGGAGGGTTCTCGGGGATCTTCCCGGACTCGAGCGAGTACGCGGTCGACATGGCCATGACTTCCAGCATGGGCGACATCGTCATGTACTGCGACCTCCAGCTGACCAAGGACGGGATGGGGATCTGCCAGCCCGATGTCATCCTCGACAACACCACCAACATCGGAATGGTCTTCCCGTCCGGCAAGAAGACGTATAACGTCAACGGGAAACAGGTGCAGGGGTGGTTCGCCGTGGATTACACATTCGATGAGCTCTACAACAATATCACATGTAAATTCATCTCGCTGTAACGTATCACTCTCAACTTGTAATATTAGGCTACTGCAATGGAAACAGTGATCGGGCTGTGCGCTCGGTTTTTCGATCTTGCAGTGGTCCAGAATGTGCTGTCCCGGCCGAGTCTGTTCGACGGGGCGATGCCTATACAGTCTGTGGATGACATCCTCGGGCGCAAGACCGTCAAGGTCCTGTGGTTGAACGTTCAGGTAACACTACATACATCTCTCTCCCAAGCTTCATTGCACCGAGTGCCCTTGAAATGATATCGATGAAAACCGATTGCCATGCTGAATTTGAAAATTGTTCACAGCTGTAAAAAGTTAGGCACGTGCTCACCTAAAAATTTTTCTGTGATAAAGTTACTCGTAGAAAAAGTTAAATTTATAAGTAGGAATAATACTAATACTCTTATATTTCAGAATTGTTTTTGTTAACTTTCTAATATAGGATTCAATACACAACATACACCCTTATTTGACAACAACTGTGATGAGGCAGATTTTTTTTTGTCTTTCGTCCTTGGACTATATAATCGGTCATGAGTTGAGTATTTTTCTTCCATACTTTTAATGACTGAAAGTTCCACATTCATGCCTAGCAAGATTTAATCCCACATGATCACATACTCTAATGCTAAGTAAAGTTTACACCGGTCCTATAAACGATTGGATTCATGTTTACCTAAAAGTCTATTCTTATATGTGTTTATTAGAGCAAGATACCGAGTAACTCGCGTCTAGTCAGGTCTGAATGTGGAAAATAGTGTCTGACCAGAGGAAAAATACCAATTCATGGTCAATTGTCTGGTCCAAGGACAGAAGAAAATATCTCACATGAGATCAATTGTTGATAACAAGACAAGGACGTATGATAAGTGTAAACCATATTATAAAGTGAAGATAGGTGTCGATGGTTCAATCTCGTATCAAAAAGATAACAAAAAGAATTCTAGAATTTAACATAATCGAGTTCCATTAGATGTAAACTTAATACTTTTAGATTGAAATGAAACCAATCTCTCATAGGTCCGGTAAAAATTATACGGAAATTCTCGGGCGAGCCAAGCTCAAAGCCGAGTTTTACAATTCTAGTGTTTTTTCTCCACTTGAGGTGATTGATTTCATGTACTTGTGTTGCAGCATGATATTTTCTACAATGAGCAAAAGCACAGCCCATCGAGTTACGTCCAAAAGGTCGTGAGGTACTACCCACTGGACTACATCTCTTCCCCGGAAATTGGCTTCCTGAAGGCGATGCAGGGGAAGGTGAACAAGGCCAGGACAAAGCTCGTCTTCCGGTTCCTCGGTGCCAATGACGTCGAGCCCTCGACCAAGCAGACGTACGGCTCAATCCTCAAGGACCTCCAGTCGGTCAAGGCCTATGCGTCCGGGATCCTGGTCCCCAAGGACTACATCTGGCCAGCCAGCACGGACAAGTACCTCGGAGCCCCGACGACCCTCGTGGCGGATGCCCACAAGCTCGGCCTGGAAGTCTATGCCTCGGGATTCGCAAACGATTTCCCCGCAAACTACAACTACAGCTATGACCCAACCTCGGAGTATCTCCAGTTCGCCGACAACTCCCAGTTCGCAGTCGACGGGTTCCTCACCGACTTCCCGCCCACCGCAGCAGAATCCATCCGTGAGTGCTGCCCGGGTTTCATTAAAATTGAGAAATTCTTACCTTAGCTCAACTCATCGCGTTAGGAACGAGCTACTTAAATCAAAGTACCAGTATTTTATTGTTGCGTGTAAAGTATATTACTTTATTTAGACATGAATACTTCTATAGTTTGACAAAATAGCGGTACATTAAAAAATTCACTACTGACATAATGAATTCAGCTCATCTAAAAATTCCTTAATGATGTTTAGAGACTGGCGCAAGAACAATACTAATCGACTGCCCTTCTTTACTTGCAGTCTGTTTTGCGCACAGCAACAGCAATGCCACCAAACCAAGCAAAGGTTAGACAATATTCTCAGTTCCTGTTTGGTCCGGCAAGCAGCATCAACATGCCCTTGTCTGTCCGAGGGCCTGGTCGATATCGTAAAGCTTTTGCCATTTACATGCAACAGCTCTGATCATAAGTCACAACGGGGCCAGCGGTGTTTACCCTGGAAGCACGGACCTGGCATACCAGCAGGCAGTTAACGATGGGGCTGATATAATCGATTGCTCGGTTCAAATGTCCCAGGACGGAGTCGCCTTCTGCTTGGGCTCAGCTGACCTTTCAGGCTATACCACCGCCATGCCGACCTTCATGTCTCGGTCCACCACTATCCCAGAAATTCAACCGTCCAGCGGGATCTTCTCGTTCGACCTATCATGGAGTGAGATCCAGACCCTCAAGCGTGAGTTCTTCTCCTCTCTGCAAGTGTAACGACTATCCATCATAGAAATTATCAGCATACCAATCGCAAGCAGAGTAGAACTTATTAATGAACTGAAGTGGAAGAGCTGTTCACTTTATTTCAGCTCAAATTGAGAGCCCTTTTGGTGGTGATGCCGGGTATCCACGAGATCCACAGAACAAGAACAAGGGAAAATTCATCACTCTGGACGACTTTCTCGAATTTGCCAAGACGAATGCAGTTTCGGGGGTTCTGATCAACATAGAGGCATATGCAACTCATTCTTCTTTTCTCTTTATCCACAGATAACAGCCTCTTTTCACTCACTCAGAACAAATAAGCCAATCTTTCTTCTCCCTCTTCTCTTGCTCAGAATGCTGCTTACCTAGCATCCAAGAAGGGACTTGACATCGTCGGCTCAGTCTCCAAGGCCTTGAGCAATGCAACATTCGACAAGCAGGCCACCCAGCAGGTCCTCGTCGAGTCCGATGACACCTCGGTGCTCTCCCAGTTCAAGAACATCCCTTCCTACCGAAGGCTGCTCTTGATCAAGGAGAAGATCGGGGATGCCCCGAAGGCGTCGGTGGATGAGGTGAAGAAGTATGCAGATGGGGTTGTCGTCTCGAGGTCATCCCTGATCCCTACCTCCAACAGCTTCCTCGTGGGCAACACCAGTGTCATCACTGAGATGCATGCCGCAAGCCTCTCGGTGTACGTCTCGGTTTTGAGGAACGAGTACCTCGCACTTGCATTTGATTACTATGCAGATCCCATCCTTGAGCTGGCAACTTATATCGTCGGGCTAGAAGTTGATGGCATCGTGACGGATTTCCCGGCAACAGCCACCAGATACATGAGTAAGCTCACAACTCTTGATAATATCCTTATAAACACTTAAATTTTACCAGAACCACCAGATCATCCTAGGCCGAGCAGGTTATCAGTGACTCTGCAAGTCCCCAAGGGCCAAGAGTTGCACTGAATCTCGAAACCGTAAGATTCTGCTCTTTTCACTTTTGCAGGAAGCAGATGTTTTGACATAAACGGCGATCAGGCAATACTGCCAGTCCAGCCTGGCTCGCTCCTTGGCTTACTCGAGGGAGCCGGACCTCCAGCAGAAGTCCCAGCACCAGCACTTGAAGTCAGCGATGTGGTGGATCCGCCGCTTCCTCCAGTGACAACGAATGCATCCAGCTCCAGCCCTGCCGCCTCGCCAAACACGAAGTCGAGCAGCTCGGCGAACTCAGCCCATTTGGGACTTTCTATGATGGCTCTTGTGCTGCTTAGGCTACTTTTCTCTATGGGACATTAAAAGGGAAGAGGGAGAAAAGATCTCAAATGTGGCTGCAGAACTCCCCGTCCACATCTCCTTTCAATGTTTAGCTTCCTGATATCAGTTGAATTGAGCATGTAATATACCAAATGGATTGTGACTAACTCGCACTAGAAATGGTTGTATCAAGTGGATTTTTTTTCTAGAAATCAATTTTGTGTCCACAAGAGATACCAAAAATATTTACACCACAAAAAGAAGAAAAGATGCGTAGAGAGTTCCACAGTAAAGTATTATACATGACTACCATACTTGACTATGGACCTCAAAAGTAAATAAGAGAAAAATGAGAATAAAGAAGTACAGAGAGTTGCATCAATGAAAAACATATGCAGGACCTCTTATTCTCAAATCGTCAGCAATACCATCGTATTAATCGAGTCGAGTCATCCTCCAATACAGACAAGCTCAATCAGGAAATGATGCGATTGAGCATAAGATAGATGGAACCTCAACCTCCCAAGTCAAGCTCAACTCGACATCTGCTCAAGTAGCCTGAGTTTGACTGGATCCTAATCAGGGCATGAACGATGCCAAACGATGCTCCTCACTTTCATCATAAGCTGTACAATTAATCGTTCAATACAGATTGAATTTCGGGTGTGTATGATACTTGATCAGAACTAATTCGAGTGAGAATATATGCACAAAAATAAATGACCTTTTTCCATTTAGATCAATTCAGCGTATCAAACATTCTTGATATCGTTCGAAATGCAATTAAAAAAAGGAAGCTTTTTTTCCCGTTCCAACGAACGTTTCAGTTGTCCTTTTGCGAGTGACACAGTTGTTCATGCGGTAACTAAATGCCTACCAGAAACAATTTACCCTAAAAAAGGCAGACAAAGAAGATGACATTGTTCCACAGGTACAGAATCACCCCGACAAGAAAACGAACCCTTGACACACGCTCTGCAAAGTTCAGGCTCAGGTGACAGAATAGAGCGTTAGGTCAAATCTCAAGACTCGATATGACATCAAATTAATCAGAAATCAATTTTGAAACCTTTAGAACTGAAAAGAACCCGCACCTTTTTATGGGCAGACATGGCGGGCGGCTGCAGCTGTCCTCTCGAACCCGAAGGAGAGCCGAACATTTTAGCCGTCGGTCCCTCAACGCTTTGTCGTAATCATCAGCAGAAACTTAGGTCTGTGATAATTAGACGGGCCCAGCTTTAGATTGATGATACAGTGCAACCCAAGAACCCAACAAGTTCAAGCTCCGGTTTTATTAGTTTGGTTTGATTTGGGGTTGTTCGGTTCAAGGTAATGTCTCATCTAAACTTTGAATTTTGCAATATAGATTGCAATTGTTAGTTGCAAATTCTGTTATAGTCGGGAATTATATAAGTTAAAACTTTACTCACGGAATACGTGAAATTTTTGAATTATAAGCAACTTCACAACATTTTCATTTATTTTATAAAATAATCCAATATACTTGCTAAGATAATCAAACTTTCAATTTATAATTTTCATTTTTTATTTAATTGAGATTTTATGGCAATGTTAGTATTCCTCATAATTTAATGATATTTAAGCTGAATGCCCTCAAATCCTTTGTTTTAAGCTGCATTTACTGCATGTTTGGTTCGGCTAAATTGCTATTCTAGTTTCCGATCTATTTCGTATGGAATAGCAATTCGATATTTAGTTTACTTATTGTCTGAAGTAGGGTATTCGGTTAGGAATAGTGAATGAAATTACTTTCTTACCCTTAACTATTAGTCAAATTTTTTTTCATATCATCACCCTTAACCTCCTACTAAGACCTCTCAATTGCCAGAACCCAAGCTCCCTAAGCCCTTGCAGGCTCACTGACAACCTCTCCAAGCACACAGCAAGCCTCTCTGCGTCTTCTCGTGCCGGTTCGTCTCTCCTCTAGTGCCACCCCGTATCAACCTCAAGCCTTCCCACACCTCCCCGAGCCTTCCCACGTCATCTCATGTCTTTGTCACCCACCGATACATATGTTGAGAAGAGAGAGAGAAAATCTTCTCTCTCTATTAGTTCTGGCTCCCCAAATCGTGATTGTGGTTGCGGTGCCTACGGGCTCGACGGTGGTTAGACCTCACCCGATGCTCGATGGTGGTTGCATCAAGGTGCTTGTCGAAGAAATTTCAGGTCATGAAACAAGTTCTCTCAACTTCTTTTTAATATTTTTAATATATATCGATAATTTTACTTTTTTAACTTTTTTCATCCCGCAAGATCACTTTTATTTCTTTCAACCAAACAAAAATATTTTCATTGCTTATTTAATTCTATTCTCTATCTTTCCTTTTATCTATCTATTCTATTCATTACCAAATTCCCTTTTTTGCGAACCAAACGTGTGGTTACACATTACCATATCGCTTGACAAATTAGACATTTTGTCGCAAGATATAGAAACAAGAAAGAAGCAAGGAAATCATTTAGAGTAGTGGTTAGGTAGTTCAAAATTCACTGGCATACGGTTTGCAGAGGTTAAAGGCACAGGTTCGATTCCATTCTATAGATTTCTGTTAAAGCAACTGTAAGATGTTTGATCCTTGGGTCTGAATTTTGAGTACTCTAGCTCGTTGAGCATATCTGGTTTTTTTATGGTGTCCATATGCTTATAAATACTAGCATGAATTACGAATAGATCCTCATGACTCAAAGATAGTAGTGATAATCTTATATAAAGTTAACAGACTAGTTACGACTCAAAGGCTGTAGAGTCAAGTTTATGATATTTTCTACATTACTCATAGCTCAAAAGCCATAGAGCAAACCTCGTGACAATGAATTGCTTACTCATCCTCATGGCTTGAAGACCGAAGACCGTAGAAGTATACTCATGGAATTACTCATGACTTAATGATTGTAGGGTATTTTGATAATAATTATCTCACAACTAAGATGTACAATTGAAATTCGTGAATCGAAGATCACTTGAACTCGATATGTGAGATGTATTATACCTGTAACTCGAAGATTAACACTGCATAACCTTCACAATATTCATGCATATAGCTCAAAAACCATATATGCATATGTTATGAGATTCATTTGCATGTGGGCCTAACAGCAGGATTGATGGTAGAATCACGGTTGATGCCATCAATGGAATGCCATAGAGAGTTTTGACTTGACGAACTCGGAGTAAAACTCATTAGAGAAACCTAATAAAATTGGATTTCCTAGCATGTGGGCCTAACAACTTAGTAAATGCAGAACAGGGCTCGTTAGGAAAACCTAATAAAACACGCATTACTAGCCTTTTCTCGTAGGCTAGAAGTACAAACTAACCCAATTACATCTAACCCAACTACAATTTTCCTTACCAGTCGCTGCCGGAAGAGACCCCTGAGTCAATTTTTTCTATCAGCACGAAAAAAAGACGTCTTGAGCTATCTTTCACTTCTAGTTTCTCCTCCATCTTGGACCACCTGGCTTCTGAAGTTAGTAAATTAGTGAAAGAAGACCTAAACAAGGAAATGTACTAGGGGCAAATGCAAGTGTCCTCACAGTCCCCTATCATCTTGACCCCTACATATTGTGTCCTGCCAAATAAATTCCTAATAGCACCGGAGTAGACTTCTCTATCTCCCACCATCCCTAAACATCCAGTGTCATCGGAGCACTTAAACTCTCCTGCCATAGTCCAAACTATAGCCGAGGAGGCGGGCTTAACAATGCCCCCACCCTCCCCATGACTCTGCTATCGTGGAACTGTCGGGGCATAGGAGGAACCCTGACAGTCCAAGCTTTAAAGCTCCTCCTGCGCAAGCACCGACCAAGCTTTATCTTTTTGTCTGAAACAAAGGTTAATGCAAGGAGATGTGAACAAATTGCAAGGCAATGTAGATTCCCAAATATTTTTGCTATGGATGCTAGAAATAAAGCTGGAGGACTCTACATCATGTGGAAGGAAGACCTGAAGGTAACTATCAAACATTCTAGCTGCAATTTAATTCAATTAACGATTGAGTCCACCAATTTCCCAGGAACTTGGTCTTGTTTCTGTGTCTGTGGCCCTCCATATTATCACTTAAAAAACGACTTCTGGGTAGACCTAGAGACTAAAATTCTTTCTCAAACAGATCCTTGGTTAATTATAGGAGACCTTAATGAAACCATTAATTCTGAGGAAATATTTGGTGGTAGATCTTTTGGTTCCACTAGTTCTAACTTCTTAAATAATTTTACGCAAAATACTGCTGGAATAGATTTGGGTTTTAATGGCTATATATTTACATGGAGAAATAATAGAATGGGTAAAGCACATATTAGAAAACGGTTAGATAGAGCACTAGTTAATAGACAATGGATTACGAAATTTCCTAAATCAGCACTCTTACACCTATCTACCACAAATTCATACCATAACCCAATCCTACTTCAACTATGGCCAGATACAATAAACAAACCCACCCCATTCAGATTTGAATCTGCATGGATCACTGATCCATCTTGTGAAGAAACGATAAACACGGCATGGTCGTCACAAACTTATGGTTCTCAACCCTTTAAATTTAGCTATAAAATCAGAATTACTAAGAACGCACTAAAAAACTGGAACAAAAATCACTTCAAAAATTGCGATTTACAAATTTCAGGATTAACACATAAATTAGAAGAAATTAGAAAAAGTGAACCAACTCAATTAAATAAAGAGATCGAATTCCAAACTGAAAAGGAAATAAGAGAACTACTGGAAATAAGAGATAAAATTTGGCAACAAAAATCTAGAGAATTATGGATTTGAGGATGGTGATTGTAACTCTAAATATTTTCACCTATCTACAATAATTCGAAGGAAAAATAATGAAATACACGCTATCAAAATGAATGGACCTATGAGAGAGATAAAATTGCTAATTACTTCATAGAAAATTTCAAAGAGTTATTCTCTACATCAAACCCTGATATTCCCAATGATTTGTTCAACCTTATTCAACCAACAATAAATGAGGAAGAAAACAAAGAACTGATAAAAATTCCCACCATTAAAGAAATAGAAGACATAACCTGGACAATGGATTCACTCAAATCTCCTGGCCCGGATGGAATGCCACCACTCTTTTATAAAAAATACTGGAATATAATAAGTGAAGATTTTATTAAAGCTATCAAAACATTCTTTGAAACTAGTTATTTATTAAAAGAAAGGAACACAACTTTCATTACACTTATCCCTAAGAAAAAAAACGCTAATTATTTTGTTGACTTTCGCCCAATTAGTTTAACTAATACCTCATACAAAGTAATATCTAAAATAATCGCTAATAGACTAAAACATCACTTGAACAAAATCATTTCCCCCAATCAAACGGCATTTGTTGAAGGAAGATGAATCAACAAAAATAACCTACTTGCACAAGAAATCATCCACTCAATGAACAAATCAAATTCAACGAAAGGATGGACAGGAATAAAAATTGATTTATCTAAGGCTTTTGACGGAGTGGAACTTTATTAAAATCATTCTCCAAAACTTAGGTTTTCATCAGAAATTTATTAATTGGATATGGCAATGCATTTCCACCCCAGCCTTCTCCATTCTATTAAACGGGTCCCCTGAAGGTTTCTTTTGAGCTACTCGGGGACTTCGACAAGGCGATCCACTATCTCCCTACTTATTTATTCTTACAACAGAAATTCTTTCAAGAATGCTACACTTGGCGGAACATAACAATTTAATTAAAGGAATTAAATTATTAAGAAACAGCACTCCTCTTACCCATTTAATGTTTGCAGACGATCTGATGATATTCATAAAATCAACCACAACTAATGCAAGTAATGTTAAACAAATATTAGATACGTATTGTGAATGGAGCGGTCAGAAAATAAATAATAAAAAATCTGGTTTATTTTTTTCAAGAAGAGCTTGAGGAAATGTAAAAGGAATGATGAAGGACACATTTGGAATTAATAAAATTTCAAAAGACCCTAAATATCTTGGAAACCCTCTCTTTATAAATCGAAAAAGATCCGACTCATTTAAGTTTTTAATAGAAAAAGTACAATCAAAACTAGCAAGCTGGAAAAGTAAGAATCTTTCCTGGTCTGGTAGAAAAACATTAATCAAATCAGTCTTAAATTCTGTAGCGGTCTACCAAATGGCTACTTTTAAAATCCCAATCCAAATTTGCCATGAGATTGATAAACTTATGAGAGATTTCTGGTGGGGTAAATCTAACCATAATGGGAAATATTATACTCCTTTAGGATGGGATAATACATGTCAACCAAAAATCTATGGAGGGTTAGGAATTAGAAAAACTTTAGAATTCAACAAAGCAATGTTATCCAAATCTCTATGGTTTCTGAGCACAAACCCAAGTAATCTAACCTCAAAAATCCTTACAGAGAAATACAGCAACCCACTACTAACGGACAAACAAACAAGAATTGATAAATCAAAAGTATGGAAAGATATTACTAGATGTCAAAATATAATGACTAAAAATAGTTGTAAAATATTAGGAAATGGAGAGAATATTGATGTTTGAAAAGACTCATGGGTAATAGGAAACGTTAATTTTAAAGCAATTCCAGCTAATGATGTCCTCTATTCTTTGAATTTAAAAGTTAAAGATTTATTCTACTTTAATGAAAAAAGATGGGACTTACAGTTTCTGAACTTGATCTTCAACACTAAGACTATCCAAAATATTCAAAAGCTCTATATACCACTAACTACACAATCAGATAACATAAGGTGGACGAAAAATACAAATGGTGCTTATTCTGTCAAAAGCTTTTATTTTGAAGAACATAATCATAGATTTCAAAAAGGAAATGAGATATTTTGGAAAAGGTTGTGGGGAATTAAGATCCATGATCGATTAAAACTCCATCTTTGGAGGATATCCACGAGCAGCCTCCCTTGGGTAATCAACGAGGAAACTCCGTGTCCTCTATGCCACTCGGGATCTGATAATGCTGCCCATCTCTTTAATCAATGCATATCTACTAGAATAACTTGGAGAAATTATGGTATATAGAATATAAATCTTAATCCGAATCTAAATCTCAATAAGGCAATAGTGGATTTTACTTTGAACCCACCCAAAAATAGACACATGCAGATAGATAAGGACAATTTCGTTCTCTATGGTTCGATTCTTTACTATAATTTGTGGAATGAGCGAACACAAGTAATTCACTCCCATCATGTAGCTGATATTAGAAAATTTTTAAATTCAATTTGGGATTCTTATAGGGAATATGCCCATTCTCGAAGAGTGAAGGGGTCCCATTCACGAGGAAAGAGCAGCGGGTTTCTGCTACCATCCCACCGTCAACTCAATCAAGTTCTTACCCAGTTGCGGAGGTTTTCAAAATCTACATTGATGCTGCATTTTCATCTTGCAATGGCAATGGCTGGTTAGCTGGTGTGTGTTTTGTTTTTGACATGTGTGTGAAATCTTGGTTGCCAAAGACAATTGTCCTAACACCAACACATGCTGAGATGTCAGCAATTTTTTAAACTGTAAATATAGTAAGGAAGGAAGGTTGGACTAATATTTTGTTATTTTCTGATGCACGGATAATAGTTAATGCTATATATCATCCAAAAACAACCCCATGGGAATGCTGGAATATGATCTCTGATTTTTTCTTACAACTTAAAAATTTTAATCAATAGGAAGTTAAATGGATTAAAAGAAATGATAATTTCCTAGCACACAACTTGTGTGCATTAGGAAGAATTCGTAATATTTCCGGAACAATTTTATTTGATGGTCTTTATTCAGACCATCCCCTGTTTTAAATTCTCACTGCATTTATCGATAAAAAAAAAACTGCAATTTTCCTTTAATTTTGGTCAGTCAAATATCGATAAGTGGCACCTTCTTATTGGTTGGATAAGTTCCTCAATTACTATAGACAGGTCGTCTTTCTCACTTCAAAAGAGCTTTTTGCCACGTTTGACTCCGCCGAAAAACACCTTTTGGAGAGCAACAAGAATTCATTTCTGTCCTTCCCACTACTACGAACTCTAACCCGCAAAGATTGCTCATTCATCATCTTTGAGCCCTCTTTATTCAATCCCTGCAACGTTACTCGTTCCTTTCATCACTTTACAGAACTCTGTCATTCGCATGGCGGTATGCCAAGATGGTTAATGTTGAGCACTGATTATTCAGTACATCTAATATGTTCACAATTGGATATAAAAGTCTAAATATTGGATGTGGAAGGTTAGTTAGATCGTTATTACTATTTAACATGCTTTTTACCTATTAAAAAAGAGAGAGTATGAGAAATTTAACGGATAAGAAACGAATCTAGAAGCTTTCGGTTTCGAGTATGAGAACAAATACCACTCAACCGAATCCCTTACAGACAGGCTAAGAGGTGAGCACAAATTAGAGTCCCTATCCTATCGGATTCCAACGGGTCAAGGCTGAGAAGCCATCCTGGACCCGTGCTCAGCTTTGTGGATGTAAAACAGACTTGCGACTGTGGGACCCCAGACTGAACTATCACATACATTTTACAAAAGAGTTTGTCGCATGACTCGAGCATATGCATCCACACAAAAAAAAAAAATTTCATGTGAATGATTGCAATTCATTGATGGGGATGGGAAGAAGGCCATGATGATTCCGACAACAACTGAGACGCCAGAATTGAAGCATCCGTTCCTCTTTATTCATAAGTCTACTAAATTCTAAACTAATGCAGATTTCGGCCGGATTCGTTCATTAAAAAGTAAAAATCTCTCGGACATTTATTTTTTGCATTCTCAAAGCTTAAACATGAGATTTTTACTCAAGAGAAAAAGATATAGAAATAACTCTACCAATCCATAATGTTTCTTTTGTATCCCACTTTTGCATTATTCGGGAAGAATTGTCATTTTCTAATTATTATTTTCTTTCCGGGAAAAGCAGTGGCCCGCAGAACAGTGATTCCAAAATTTAAAATATATTTTTCTTTTTTTCAAAAAAAAGAAAAATCGAAAAAGAATTTCTACTTACACCTAGAAAATAAAAATAAAAAGACAACTGTCCCTTGAAAAAACTTATTTCCTCTATTTTTTTACTTGATATTTGATTAAGAATTGCACGTATCTTCAAGCCATGTTGATCCCATATGGTATTTCCACTACTTAATTTTTATGCAAATTCAAAGAACTTGAAGAGCAGAAGCTGTGCACATAAAAAGTAGAAGAGCAAAAGACGATCAGCCACACATTCCCTGGCACACACAAGACCATGGACTTAAATGTAGATACAAGGTGGTTTCGTATTACGAGCCAAATCCGAGAACATAATTAACAGTAAATTGCTGCGGTACTGGATATTATCGAATACAGCAGAGCTAACTACAGTCCAGAACTGTTGGAGAAAACAGAAGAATAAAGTTTTGCTTGTAATTACTTCCCAAATGTTCAAGCAGTAATGGAGTTATCACCGCGTGAGTTCCATAGAATGTCCTTGAGTGCAGGCTTCAGCTCCTTCCTGCAGAACTGGTTGTACTCAAAGGTGTCTCCTCTGTCCTTCTTCACCTCCACCACCAGGAAGCTCGGCGTCACGGCGAATATCTCTGCGGCGATCTCCAGGTTACCTTTCCTCCCGGTCTCCAGCCCCCTCAGCTCGACCCTCGACCCTCTCTTCCTGATGCTGAACCTCCCTGCCCTCGCCGCCTCCTCGAGGCTCAGGATCACGCTGCTCGCTGGCCTGGTGGTCGCGAACCTCATCTCCGCCTTCTCCTCCCTCTTGCTCTCCTCGAACAGCGGTGACAAGTCAAACCCCTCAGAGAGTGAGATGATGTGGAACGCGTTGAGCGTCTCCGGCATCCCCTCCGGCCTCTCCCCCTCCAGCTTCTCGTCATGCTTCATCCCCCGGGTACCCTTTGGAACAGTTTTCTTGAACCAGGCCGAGTCCATTGCTTCTGCAATCGTAATCCGGGTGTCGGGTTTCGGGTCCAAGAGCCTTGCCACGAGCCTTCTCACGTCGGAGGAGAACCATGGCGGGCACCTAAAGTCTCCGCGGAGGATCTTTCGGTACATTGACACGATGTTATCGTCCTGGAATGGCAGGAAACCGGCGATGAGGACATATAGGATTACGCCACAGGACCAGAGATCGGATTTCGCACCATCGTAGCCCTTCTTCCCGATCACCTCCGGTGCAACATAGGCCGGTGTCCCACACGTCGTGTGCAGCAGACCGTCTTGCTTTAAGCACTCGGAGAATGCACTGAGGCCGAAATCGGTGACCTTCAGGTTACCTGTTGGTCGGATCAACAATGAATCATAACACAAGGAGATATTTTTCGGGGAAAAGCAGGGCAACATCGATTACAGCAAAATCGTCTAAGATTAACTGTTCATACCATCGTCGTCTAGAAGGAGATTCTCGAGCTTGAGATCGCGGTGATAAACTCCTCGGCTGTGACAGAAATCAATCGCCGAGATCAGCTGCTGGAAGTAGACACGGGCAACATCCTCCCTCACCCGTCCACGGGCAATCTTGTCGAACAGCTCGCCACCCCGAACCAGCTCCATCACGATGTAGATCTTCGATTTGCTCGCCATGACTTCGTGCAGCTCGACGATGTTCGGGTGCTTCACCATCTTCATGACAGCGATTTCACGCTTGATCTGTGTCGATAAACATGAAGAAATCAATCGTACAATGAGGATTTCCATGGCTTCTTCATATGTCAGGAATTAAAAGTCATTCCTTCCTCTAATTTGGTATGAAATCATTACAGTACCGATCATTAGTCAAATCTAACATCAAAAATTTAAATTCTATCCTGATAACATTTTTATATTTTCAATTCCATCCTTCCATTCCCCAACCAAGTAAAATCAGAAATTTGAATTCTATTCCTTTCTAGCCATCCAAAACGGAAGGTTCACCAGATCGAAAACTTGGAAACGAAGCCACGAAAGGATATAGGAGAATCGGGAGAATCTGAAAAGGAGAAATCAATGGTACCTGTTCCATCATCCCGATCTTCATCACCTTCTCCTTCCCTACAACCTTTATAGCCACGCTCTTTCCAGTCTGCAAGTTCCGGGCATGGTACACCTTCGCAAATGTCCCGTGCCCGAGGAGTCGCCCGAGTTCATACTTCCCATGGAGAACCGACGAAGAATTCCCTTCCTTCGTCACGCTGCTAAAATTCTTTTCGGCCATTTCTCCGGTGTTATTGATCGTTCAAACGATAGGGGAGTCTGTAGCGAATGAATTGATCAACCGTCCTCGACGTGTTTCCTGTGACAACTCCGACCACCAGCGGTAGCGGCAGCAGCTGCGGCGGCGCGGGTCGTCGGCTCAGGGGAGGCCCCTCCTGTCATCTCTCAACATTCCCCACCAAAGAAAATCTCTCTCTCTCTCTCTCTCTACGAAATGTTTGGGATGATTTTTGAAAGGAGGAGAGTTTCACAAATCTTGTTCTCTCTCCCTCCCTCTCTTGTAGCTGTCCGTTTTATGTGGGAGTGCCGGGGAGGAGAATCAATAGTAAAATTGAAGTTTTGATAATTTGCAAATTAGTCCCTTAGCATGATAATTTGCAAATTAGTCCCTTAGCATAAAAATTTGCAAATTAGTCCCTCAATTATGGGCACCCAAACTAACATAGTATTTACCATTATAAGAGAATAGCAATTTACTTACCAATATCATATTGGCCTAACAATTTTCTCACAAATTCTTAAATGAGTGATCTCATGATCGATCTTTAGATTGAGAGGGTCGAAGAAAATTTTCTCTGAGTCCAACCACAAATTAATCTCAATGTGCATTTCAGCTGACTTGGAATATTGCATAGTATAAATAAAAAAATAATAATTAAATTTTTTTTCATAATTATCTTTAAAGAGAGAGAGAGAGAGAGAGAGAGTATAGCAGTTATCATCCTGCCATATTGGCCAAGTACGTGTCATTTGCGTGTCTTCCTGTCAACATTAATTCAGGAAATACGTGGATTTATAACAAGACTTATTTTTCGCTTAAAAATCAATTCCAAACGGGTATTAGATATTTCAATTAAATGAGCGATACATCACTATATTATTATATTTTCTATTAATCTAAGGAAAGCAGCAGTAATGACGATCCGATCATCCCCGCTACGTAATATTCGGACTACATTTGATTTCGCCTCTAAATTGTCCAAAAATAGGAGTAGGAGCTAAAACTGAAAGATTAAATTTAGGAACTAGTGTCGAAACCCGGCTCAGGAATGATTAGGACGAAAATTGCAGATAAGACTGAGGTTGAAATGTGAATTTTACCTTTTTTTTTATACTAGTTGATATTCAATAAACCTTTCAATTAATCAGGTTTCGAGCAAGGTCAACCCACTGAGAGGGTGAAACTTTTCAACATGAATTTTTCACTTACAGTACTTGAAATCGAGATCTTATTTAAGAGAAAACTAGATGCGAAACCCGTGTTACATACGGTATGTATTATATCAATAAAAAATATTTAATCATAAATTTATACACAAATGAGGAGAGTGAATAAATATAATTAATATATAAAAAAGAATAAATCGAGCCTAATGGAAAGAAAAATAACAAGCGGATTGAAAAAGAGAAATGTGAGGAGAGAGGAGAATGTGATCATCCTTGTTATATTTACTATTTTATCCTTATTTGATTTCAAATTTAACGGTTATTAAAAGTTTAATTGTTGTATACAAAAGATAACTATAGAAAGTTAAAATATTTAAAGTAATAATAGATGATACCTTACTATCCCATTTGCATTTCTCTTTCATTTTGATAGGAAAATTTTGTAGATCATTTCTTAAAATTTAGCATATGGTTGTAATTGGATAGATCCTAAAAGGGACACAACGTAATTCATTCTTTATTAGAAATGTCATAAATCTTGTTTAATTTAAATTCGAACAGGATGGATCGACTACAGAGTAAGTTTCTTATAATCAGTATTTTTTTTTCAATTTATCTCTACTACTTTAAGCAAAATTAAAACAATTTTAGTTTCACTTTCAAATTTCAAAAATACTTCCAGTTAAATTTATTTTAAAGTCAGTCAAATTTAATTTTTCATAATTTTAATATAATTATCTATTTTATTAATTTATATCATCCTATTAACTATCTTGACAATTCTTTCTATTGTTTCGCATAATTCTCTTAATTATACAAAATGCTTTCACTCTTTTGAAATTCTCCAATTCCTGATTTGCAGCTTCAAAAAAATATACTTATTTACATGAAGCTCTCCTAATTTACTTATTCTACTTCATTTTTATTTGACTTGAATTTATTCCTTATTATAATAATAATATATATTATTCACAATTTCATACATATTACATATTACTGTCTAAGTCTAGTCTTACTTAGAGGAAGGAGATATCGGAGCAGATCAATTAACCCTCGTGGACCATTAATATTTTCCTTTTGGGAATGTTCGACGGTGAAAAGTGGATAATCGTGTGTGACAGATGTATGATCAGGATGAGAGTCTCA
This sequence comes from Lagerstroemia speciosa, assembly GCA_037672795.1. Lineage (NCBI taxonomy): Eukaryota > Viridiplantae > Streptophyta > Magnoliopsida > Myrtales > Lythraceae > Lagerstroemia > Lagerstroemia speciosa. The sequence goes on from CM075288.1 coordinate 8,800,730, forward strand.
CTGTTGTGATCGGATGATGCACATTCAGCATCATTATTATAAATTAAAATCTTTATATGAATATTGGCTCAATTTATAAGACTAGTAAAAAAAAAAATTTATGATATCCGTTTAGGTTGATATATGGGCTCACACCATCTTAGACCTAGCCGTAAAACTCATGGTCAATATTTCTTTTTAAAAAAAGCTAAAAGAAAAGTGTTCAAATTGAATATAGAAAAGAAAGTCTGACTCATATTGGTTAACACTCATGTCGTAGTTTATTCCCTCCCTAGTACGTAAGAAAATTGCCTAACCCGAGACTAATTATCTGAGGGCATGTACCTAAGGCACGTGGCAGATATTGAGAATTAAATTTTATATATGATAGATAATAAAAAAGAATTATGAAATATAAGTAAATTAAACATCATCACAGATCTTGTCCCTCGACTTTGAGATATCATATTTTGTCCAGAATTTCAATTGATTACTATTGTTACATAGGAAAATTTCATCGACTTGGCGTTATTTGAGTGAGTGATGATTGGTCACGACATTCAGGCTCGATCCGCCCCTCTTGAATCTTAATGCATCATCTCAAATTTGAAAATCACGATCCTGCTGCTCGACTTACACTCTCCATTCGGGGTGGCACGACGCCCGACAAAGATCCCGTCTCTCTCTACAGAGAGGGCATATCCACAGGATTTGTACTTTGTTAGTGTCAAATGAAGCTTTTCTTATTTATGGAATGCATGTGATGATCACGTGAGGCCTGTCCCGGCCTGGCCACATTTATTTATTTATTCTCTATTATTAGGGACATTGGCAAAAAGATACTAACTTTCAGCAGATGATCAAACTATATCTTGAGCTTTAAAAACGGCATGTGAAATCACGAACTTTGCTTTCATTACCACCATCCATCACGTGGGCAACTTGACATATGGTGGAGCTGACGTGATATTACACATAGCACTAACGGTGTCGAAATTGTCCGTGATAGATAGTGGTAATAAAAGTAAAGTTTATAAGTTTGCAAGTTATTTTTAAAGTTTATGATATAATTTAATCTTTTACTAAAAGTCGTGTCTTTTTAGGATAATATCACTTATTATTATTATTATTATTATTATTCCCAAAAATGATTATCCCCGACACCCCATGTCATTTTCTCCAGGATGAAAGGAACATTTCTTTGGGTAGACTTGTGGACAAAATTGGCAGTACCCTAAACTAATAAATATAATGGGCTGGTCATCTTGTGGTTGTGGATGAGATAAAATCTTACCATGCATTTCTAGGTCGCGGGGACTATATATTGTTCTTTTCCAAGGAAATCCCGAAAACATAGCTTCTGTATGCTAATACGATTAGTTAAAATAATTCGATATTTTTTCTCTTAAATAAGATTTCGTGTACAAATTCTTTTGCACGAGGACCCATGACGTGGAAGGTTTTGTCCACTTTCTGGCCAACCTAACTAGAATAAAATAAGGTTTAACTCACGCAAAGTCAATCTAAACCATCTTTCTTTTTCCGTGTATTCCTTCGGTATCCACAAGTTCAATGAACTCTAACTAATTCAAATTTGAGCTCGGTCCACCCACTAAGGAGATAAAATTCTTATAACATGAATTTTCTCAATTTACAATGTTCGGATAAGAGATCTTGTTCAAGACGAAGAGATACATTTTCGATGATGTTTGCGGAGATAATTCAATGCTCCATGGGGGATCACATCAAGCTGCAATTATTAGCATGCGTGTTCTAAATTACTGATAATAGAGGAGAATAGATTAAATTAATAAAAGAAATATTGATAATTATAAATTTAACCCAAAAAAATGGAGGAACAGGGATTGGATTATAAAATTACTCGTAAAAATATAAATCTGCCCGTAAAATGATGAATTTAAAGTGGTGAAATAAGATTATCTAATAAGAAAAATAGATTAAATGATAAAATTTATGTAATTTTTTTGCAAGTTTTTTTTTCACTATTCCACAATATTCTTCTTCATTTTTCAATCATATATTGTATTTTATTTATTTATTTATTTATAATTCTAGATAAATTAGAGATAATATTTAAAAAAATCAACATTCAATTGTAAACCACGTGGAATGTTGTCTGAAAAAATGAAAATGACATCACAATTTTTTTTCAAAAATCGACAAATCTTTTCCATCTAATACGAATAATGTCAAATTTGAGCGATGATTCATTCCAAACAGTACAAGTAATGGAGGAAATGATTCAGAATAGTCCATACACGTGTTGTACACGTGCAGCGTTGTTACTTGTCACTTGTGTGTTAATATATATATATATATATATATATATAATTTTTTATTTTCTATATATAATTTTTTTCTTATTCTTTTTCCAACTAGGTAATTAATGCTCCGAAGGGATTGATAAAATTGATATCGTTCTCTCTGTATTACATAAAAGTTCTAAGTTCGATCTCGCCAATGGACTTCTCATGTTCCTTTTTTGCACTGGAAAAGAAAAAACTTGTGCTTCCACGCGTCCATTATTTTTATCCGAGGTGGAAGTTTCGACTGTGTTTCCATATCGGCCTAACGAGAAGCAGAGTGAAATAAAAATAACGATAGTTCAAATTAGTGAAAATTGAAAGTGGTACCCTCACTAAACCCCCAAAGGGATGATCCCAGGATCGAATCTCAGGTTTGGAGGGTCGACGGGAATTTTCCCAGGGATCCCGGCCCAATTGCATATTAGTCTCGATGTGCGATTCGACTGATTCGGACATATTACGTGATGTAAACAAAAAAAGAAAGTGGTACCGAGTAGTTGTACTGAGCATCCTTCCTGCTCCCTCGGATTATTGCCCACTTCAGTGATGGAACATACTAAATCCACTTGAAAAAGTTTTGTAGGATGTACGACTCAAACATGATCTAATCGAAAAATACACTATCCGATTATGAAGAAAATGCTCATAAATTTGGAACAATACCTAGAAAAGTTAATGTATACATATGGATAATCTTGTTTCTGGGGGGTCTGAATTTTTATGGACAATGAGATCATTCCGAGGTTTATGGGATTAACTTTTTTTTCCCCATAATACATATGGTTATTACGGAAAAAAAATCTTAGATTGTTCTGCCTTATAATGAAGTGGTGAGAAATTATCGATTAAATTGTTCTAATTAGTAATAATTATAGTAGCTACTCGAATAACTGTCAAAATCTAATTGGTATTTACTCACAGCGCATAATGAGGTAAAATCACCTAATAATTTCTCTACTATTATGGGTCAGTTGAAAGTGGGTCAGGAAAGGTGGGAACTGTGGGGTTTACCGCGCTTAAGAGATGGCTTGAGAGCTAGGCATCAGGTCATTTGCATAATCGAATGTCAAGGCAGTGTGCAACAAAAATACCCACATAAACCTACAAGAATCTGAGCCTGTTTTCACTCAAAAACCTATAGTTGTAGATAGTGGAATATAAATCACCTTATAAACAAGCTTCTTTTTCATTATTTGTCAGGTATTATATTTCATTTTTTAATATCCGCTCTCACATGATAATGTAATCACAATTGACGCGTTCTCCTCTTGAACACCCGCCCTCAATAAGTGGCCTCGTGTTAGACATTTTTCTTCTGTACAGGGTTGATGTGGGATTTCTCTTCCATCATTGGTCCAGATACCAGGCAAAGTATCCATCTAAGCACACATGAGATTAGGCTTATATCCATTAAAAAGTTTAAACTTATGGATTGTGGAGCCCTGTTCATGTGAAGTAGGTTGCAATTTCATATTACAGCCCAGTTTGTGCCACAAATTAGAACATTCGTCGGTAAAGTTCACTGTGATATGAGATTATATGGGTTAAAACTTTACAGTATGGTCGGTGGAAAACACATTATTTTTATATTACAATCAACTATACAACCATACCCCATACTCGCCGAACTTTACAACTAACTTTATATTTTTCTAAACACCACAATTTCATAGTCCCATCCATTTTTCAAGAAAATTTTACTACAGTTCAAACTTTTCTTGCAGTCTTAACATTGCCCGCCACCGAACAATACTTGAACCAACCGCACCCGCACCCATATAGAGTTTTGAGGGAGAAAGTTCTGAACATTACTTAATCTCCAGGTCCATAGGCCAGCCCAGCCCACCAACTGGGATGGGCCTAACTTGTCATCTGGGCCGCTGGGAAATGGGCCACCAACACATGAATTTTTTGCACAACGACAAAATTCTCCGTCTTAGGTTGACCTTCCAACCGCAAGAAATTGAAATTTCCACTCTTCACATTCACAGTAAACATTTTTTCTCTAAGCCTTTAACCTTAGCACTGTAGAGGACAATGTCGAAACAGTGCAATAACACGGTGCTCTCTCCAATGAGAACAATCCTGTCGAACAATCACCCATGAGAAGTTGGGCCTGCTGCTTATGTTGATGCCACAAATGGGATTCCTCTGCGGGAAAAAAATGCAATGGAAAATGTCGCAGTGTCACATGCAATTCCTTATCCATTCTTCAAAAAAAAAATCCATACATGGAGTTTAAGATATAATTCATAGGGTTGTGCAAAAAAAACTAAAAAAAGAACCAAACCGGGGAACCGAACAAAAAATAACAAAATAGTTCAAACCAATTCGCTAATGGTTCGGTTTTTTTACCGTGAGGAGGTTCGGTTAATTATTTGATATCATTGGTTCGGTTAATTATTGTTAATCAAATTGAACTGTTGTCTAATTATTAATTAAATAAAATTTAAATATATAATTTTAAACTAAATTATATATATTTTACTTACATTTTTTTGCGTTTGATTGGATACCTTACTGAATCAATTGTGTTTTACATAGCAACGTTTATTTATTTATATAAAAAACGGGTTAACTGAATCGTTTGAACCGGATTTAAACAATAAAATTTTTTCGTCCTTAAATGGTTACGGCTCAACCATATACCACAGGAATTGAACCGAATCGGAAATGTGGTTTGGTTCGATGCGGCATGCTTTTTCGAACCGAACCGAACCGAACTGTGCACAGCCCTAAGGGCAGGCCAGTGGGGGCCACACTTGATCGAACCGTGTAATTTTAATTATGGAGAATACAATTTAATATATATTTTTTTTTATGGAGAAGATGTATCATGCAATCTCCTCACCTGGGGTCTGTCATTTGTGCTACTGTGTCATTATACGACTGAACTTTTACGATAGTTTTAATTAACAAAATTCAGTTGTTAAAAAAATTTTTCATAAAATTTTAAAACTAAAAATTTATTTTAAAAATAAATGATTTAATTAATTAATATGATCAAATAAATAAATAATCCTTATTACGTATGGAGTTTGTCCCCGAAAAAAAGTCTTGTACATGACTGATATACCACATAACAATACTGACATTATATCATGAATTAATTAAATCAAGTATTTTTTGAGGTTTTTTCTCTTTTATGATTTATTTTTAAAAAAATTATTAAAAAATTTAAAAATAATTAATTTTTATTAACTTGAGATACCTTATCAGCACTATCACGTAATTTACTTGTTATACAAAAAACTCTCTCGCACGAGGCACCTGTACGGACCCACTAACAAGATGTGGGTCGCATTCGGGAATGGTGAACGCACAATAATTTCCCCCTTTTTCTTTTCGGAGCCCTCTGTCAGACCTTTTCGGTACCATACCTTGGACCAAACACAGTTACAGCACCATGGCGTGACGTGATTGATTGGGCGCCGCGGTACCATGACTGTATCCAGTCCAAGGTATGATACCGGTGTTGATCCTCCGATCGTAATTTGAGAAATGATCTCGATGACACTATTATAATATGAAAATATAAGTAGAGATAATGTTGTTTCTTTCTTTGGGCACGATTTGTGCTAGAAAGACTTTAACCAAATTAATTGATAGAATATATTGATTTGGAAGGAAAGACAGTCAACTATCTACATAAACAGTGTACTGTTAATATAAGCAAAATAGATGATCTAAGAAAATAGACAGTCCACTATCTGCATATACAGTCAACTGTCAGCATAAGCAAGATAAATTATTTGAGAAGATAGACAATTGACTATCTGCATATATAGTCAACTGTCAGCATAAGCAACAAATATAAATGAACAGTAATTGAATAAAAGTAATGCAATTGAAACTGTTACTGATTGTCGAGGCCTATGGCAGTCACAGTTTCCTTAAGACTAATTCGCCCCCTCTCGATCGTGCTGAGGATACGTGGACGTCAGTCTCCCAGGATACAACGACAACAGAGCCGTAAGCAGTACCGAACTTGAACCTCTAAGGCAAACTGAACAGAGTCCAAACACTATTGAAAAACTATGCACGAAAATCAGAGAGAGAGGTTTTGTTTTTAGTTTTGAAAACTGTGTTTTTAGCTTTGAGCAAAAGGCTCAATTTATAAGCGGTCTGTCATTTAATGGTAATTAATCCGGCTATTATACCACATTAATACTGTACTGTCGGTTACACTGCATTAATATGACTGTTACAGTATTAATTCGACCGTTACACTTAAACTAATACGGCCGTTACCGTATTAATATGACCGTTACTATTGAATCAATACGGTCATTAAAATATTAATCACATTTGATTAATACAGTCATTATGCTGTCTTGATTAATTTCCTTGAGAAGCAATTTCTCATTCACAACTTAATTGCCATTTTCCAACAATCCCCCACATGAATGAAAATTGTGTTGTTTTGACTCTATGATAGTGTTCACCACATGAACCCTGCATAGGATAGGTAGGTGTCTCCACCTTTGAACCTTCCCTTGTAAAAATGTACTTACTTTACTAGCCGTCCAGTAGACATGATGTCATTGAACTGTCCTGCTTTCTTGTGTAAAGGATCATATACCTCACACAGGAGTCCATTACACTTCTGCTCAGTTCTCATGGTTGTGTTCGTTTGGCCATGAACACCGTCCTGGTTCTGTGAGAGTTTCTAAAGAATTAAGCCCTCTATTCTCCTTTGAAGCGGCCCCACTTCTCTCTCACATAGGTGATTTATAATCTCAAGAGTATTCTACCTACTCTTTTATAAACCATTAAAGCATCTAAATGCTAACATCATCTTGATAATATCACTGTTTCTTATCAAGGAACGGGTTGAGGAATAATCCTCCCCACAGTGACCTCATCAGGTCTTATGAGTAGGTTGTCCCTTTGAACCTAGATCTTGGGATCTCCAGTCAACAAGGTAGGGTTTTCCTTCATAAAACTTTTTCTTTCATGGGCTTCAGTCCCATTCCTTTTGACATTTTCTCAACTGGTTCTCTGTTTAACCCTTTGGTTAGCGGATCCGCTAAATTATCCTTTGACTTCACATAGTCAATTGTGATAATTCCAGTTGAGAATAATTGTTTAATGGTATTGTGTCTACGACGTATGTGTCTAGACTTACCATTATACATTCGACTTTGTGCCCTTCCAATAGCAGACTGACTGTCACAATGTATACATATTGGTGGCACCGGTTTTTCCCATTCTGGGATATCCTCAAGAAAATGGCGTAGCCATTCAGCCTCTTCTCCACACTTATCTAAGGCTATAAACTCAGATTCCATTGTGGATCGGGCTATCACTGTTTGTTTTGAGGATTTCCATGACACGGCTGCTCCCGCTAATGTGAATACATATCAACTTGTAGACTTCGAGTCTTTTATGTCAGATATCCAGTTTGCATCACTGTACCCTTCAAGTACGACTGGATATCTGGTATAGTGCAGCCCATAATCCTGAGTATACCTTAGGTACCGTAATACCCTCACAATTGTCTTCCAATGGTCGGCACTCGAGTTGCTCGTATATCTACTCAGCCTACTAACTGTATAAGCTATATCTGGTCTAGTACAACTCATTAGATACATCAAACTACCAATAACTCTTGAGTATTCCACCTGTGAAATACTCTCTCCTCTATTCTTCGATAGATGGAGACTTGTATCTAATGGTGTTCTAGCGATACCAGAATCATTCTTGTTAAATTTCTCAAGAATTTTGTCTACATAGTGCGACTGACTTAAGATGAGTCTTTCTGAAATTCTCGTGATCGTAATTCCTAAAATCACATCAGCAAGGCCCATATCTTTCATGTCAAATCTTGCATTCAACATGTTTTTGGTAGATTTGATAATTTTCTCACTACTACCGACAATGAGTATGTCGTCTACGTATAAACATAAAATGGCGTAACTATTTTTTGTCTCTTTTATGTAAATACATTTATCACACTCATTAATTTTGTAGCCATTGGTAATCATTGTATTATCAAATTTCTCATGCCATTGTTTTGGCGCTTGCTTCAAGCCGTACAATGATTTAACCAATTTGCATACTTTCTTTTCCTTTCCTGGAGACACAAACCCCTCAGGTTGTTCCATATAGATTTCTTCATCTAAATCTCCATTTAGGAATGTCGTTTTTACATCCATTTGATGTACCTCTAAATTACGCAATACCGCAATTGCAAGTATCATCCTAATGGAATTTATTCTCGTCACAGGAGAATAAGTGTCAAAATAATCAAGGCCTTCCTTTTGCTTGTATCCCTTGATAACAAGTCTAGCCTTGTATTTATCTATGGAGCGGTCTGCTCTCATTTTCCTTTTAAAGATCCACTTAGATCCTAAAGGTTTACAACCGGGAGGAAGATCGACTAACTCCCACGTATGATTATATAAAATAGAATCAATTTCACTATTAATTGCCTCTTTCCAAAGAGGTCCCTCTGAAGAAGTCACAGTTTCTTTATAAGTTTGTGGTTCCTTTTCCAACAGATATGTTATAAAATCATCTCTAAATGATTTTTCCACTCTCGCCCTTTTACTACGTCTTGGCTCAAATCATGATCAGAACTATAATCTAATTCATGAATTTTATCATTCATTATTTCGGTGGTTCGTTTCAACGAACTAGATCCTTCGTTGGATCTATACGGAAATACATCTTCAAAAAATGATGCATTTCTCGATTCCATTATCGTATTCTTGTGTATGTCATGAATTTTTGATTCATACACAAGGAATCGATATGCATTACTATTATGTGCATAGCCTATGAAAACACAATCCACCATTTTAGAACCTATTTTTACCTTTTTCGGAGTTGGTATTGCTACTTTTGCAAGACACCCCCACACTCGTAAGTGTTTGTAGGATGGTCTCCTACCATGCCATAGTTCATATGGTGTCTTTTCATCTTTCTTTCGAGGTACCTTGTTTAAAAGGTAATTACTTGTCAAAATAGCTTCCCCCACATGTTCTAGGGTAACCCTGAACTCAGAAGTATTGCATTCATCATTTCTTTTAAAGTGCGATTTTTCCGTTCAGCAACACCGTTTGACTGAGGTGAGTAGGGCGCAGTTACTTCATGTATTATTCCATGTTGTGCACAAAAGTCACCAAATAATGCTTCATATTCACCGCCTCTATCACTTCTTAGTCTTTTTATTCTTTTATTGAGTTGATTCTCAATTTCGTTCTTATAGAGAATAAATTTTTCCAAGGCCTCATCTTTGCTTTTAAGCAAATACACATAGCAATATTTTGTGCTATCGTCGATAAAAGTAATAAAATACTTATTACCGCCTCTTGTTTGTGCAGACTTTAAGTCACAAACATCACTATGAATTAAGTCAAGTGGTTCATTATTTCTTTCAACGGTTTGAATGGATGACCTCGTTAATTTAGCTTCTACACAAATTTTGCATTTGTGTTTAGAATCAATCTGAAATATCGGTATGTGTTCCATGTTAATTAATTTCCGAATTGAATCAAAATTAACATGTCCCAGTCTACCATGCCATAAACTGGAAGACTCAATCAAATAAGCGAAAGAGGAATTTCCTTTATTGACCATAGTCATTACATTGAGCTTGAACAGCCCATTACATTCATATCCCTTTCCTACATACATTCCAGATTTAGACAAAATTACTTTGTCTGACTCGAACACCATTTTGAAACCATGTTTGTTCAATAATGAGCCAGATACCAGATTCTTCTGGATTTCAGGCACGTACAGAACGTTGTTGAGAGTCGGCATCTTTTTGGAGGTCATTTTCAGCACCACTTTGCCTTTGCCTTTGCCTTTGTCTTCAACTTCAGACGAGGCAGAGTTTTCCATGTAAAGTTTCTCTCCACTAACCGGCTCAAAGCTTGTGAGGAGATCTCTGTTGAAGCAGATGTGCCGGGTGGCTCCAGTGTCAATCCACCATTCCTTCGGATTTGACCCCACCAGGTTCACTTCAGAGATTACTGCAGAAAGGTTGATGTCAGAAACGTCTTGGGCCATGGCATCAACCACATTGGCCTCGGGCTTCTTCTTCTTTGGAAGCCGGCAATCAACAGACTTGTGGCCCTTCTTGCCACAATTGAAGCATTTTTCTTGGAATTTCGGCTTGGAAATTCCACCTTCGGGTCCAACCACTTTAGGCCCAGTCTTGGCCTTGTCCTTGTCCTTCTTGGGCTTTTGCCCATACTCGACCACGTTGGCCTTTGTAGCACCTGTAACAGGAGTGTTCTTCTCGGATCCCCTGTTGTCTTCTTCAATTCGAAGTCTGACAATAAGTTCCTCTAGTGACATTTCCTTTCGCTTGTGCTTCAGATAGTTCTTGAAGTCCTTCCATGCTAGTGGTAACTTCTCAATTATTGCAGCCACCTGAAAGGTTTCACTCAGAACCATTCCTTCAGCATGAATTTCATGCAAGATTACCTGAATCTCTTACACTTGACTAATCACCGTTTTGGAATCCACCATTTTATAGTCGAGGAACCGTCCGACGACAAACTTCTTTGTGCCGGCATCTTCTGTTCTATATTTGCGGTATAGGGAATCCCACAGTGTTTTCGCTATCTTCAGTGTACAATACACGTTGTACAGCAAATCGTGCAGCCCGTTCAGAACGTAATTTCTGCACAGGAAATCAGACTGGTGCCAGGCATCAACAGCTTGAGCTGCCTGGACATCTGATTGTCCCTCAGGAAGCCTCCTCAGTCAAGAACCGAGCAAGGTTCAGGGTGGTCAAGTAGAAGAGCATCTTCTGCTGCCACCTTTTGAAGTTCAACCCATTGAACTTCTCAGGTTTTTCACTGTGGTTGACAGGAACCACGGGAGGCACGGAGCCAGCAGGCACAAAGCCTGTAGGCACGGAGCCTGTGCCTCCAAGAGGCATGGCTGGGACAGATCCCGAGCCCGGTGTGACTGGGGTACCAGAGCCCCTAGCCACAGTGGCAGCATCAACAGTAGCATTAGCTGTTGGATTATTTTCAGAAGCCATCTGAGATCAAAAGACAAGACAGAATTAGTCTTAAGATTGTTGATCCTCCGATCGTAATTTTAGAAATGATCTCGATGACACTATTACAATATGAAAATATAAGTAGAGATAATGTTGTTTCTTTCTTTGGGCACGATTTGTGCTAGAAAGACTTTAACCAAATTAATTGATAGAATATATTGATTTGGAAGGAAAGACAGTCAACTATCTACATAAACAGTGTACTGTTAATATAAGCAAAATAGATGATCTAAGAAAATAGACAGTCCACTATCTGCATATACAGTCAACTGTCAGCATAAGCAAGATAAATTATTTGAGAAGATAGACAATGGACTATCTGCATATATAGTCAACTGTCAGCATAAGCAACAAATATAAATGAACAGTAATTGAATAAAAGCAATGCAATTGAAATTGTTACTGATTGTCGAGGCCTGTGGCAGTCACAGTTTCCTTAAGACTAATTCGCCCCCTCTCGATCATGCTGAGGATACGTGGACGTCAGTCTCCTAGGATACAACGACAACAGAGCCGTAAGCAGTACCGAACTTGAACCTCTAAGACAAATTGAACAGAGTCCGAACACTATTGAAAAACTATGCACGAAAATCAAAGAGAGAGGTTTTGTTTTCAATTTTGAAAACTGTATTTTTAGCTTTGAGCAAAATGCTCAATTTATAAGGGGTCTGTCATTTAATTGCAATTAATCCGGCTATTATACCACATTAATACTGTACTGTCGGTTACACTGCATTAATACGACTGTTACAGTATTAATTCAACCATTACACTTGAATTAATACGGCCGTTACCGTATTAATATGACCGTTACTATTGAATCAATACAGTCATTAAAATATTAATCACATACGGTCATTATACTGCCTTGATTAATTTCCTTGAGAAGCAATTTCTCATTCACAACTTAATTGCCATTTTCCAACAACTGGCAAGGTTTTAAAAAAATTTTCCTTTTCTCCCCTATCTCTAATCCCCGTTTGGTCTGTGTCTTTGACCTGGACCTTACCCACACGCTCACCCTGACACACGCGACGCTGCAAACAAGAGACCCTTCTCTCTCCCAATACTATGTAGTGAATATATTACATGATATATATTATAAATTAATAAATATTTAATATATATTAATATAATATTTACAATCTGTTAAAATTTTTCGTGTGGCTGATATGCTTAGACTGTTTTATATTCGAATTGAATCAGTCTACTTAAGAGTGAGACTGTCCCAGCCTCCACTCGAAACTATTGAGAACATCTCTACTTCTTAGCTGCCTTTTTTTTTTCCTGTTTGTTTTTGTATGGAAACTTTTTGGACTTTTGCTTTGCACATGGACTTGAAATTTGATTTATATGGCGTATAATGATTTTTATACTGAAAATTTGCATACCTATGAGATTCAGACCAAAAAGTAATTATAATGGGTATGGTGTGGCGTATGACAGAGTTTTTCTTCAAAATATTCTCATTTTTTAAAATATTTCTCAATCTAATCTTCTCTGAAAAATATTTTCCAAACTAGTCTTCTGAGTGCTTATGTGGTAAAAATATGTTGATGTGGCAAAAATATGTTGATGTGATAAAAAAGTATCCGCGGCAAAAATCATATTTAATTTTTTACATGCATTTCAAATCACTCTTTAAGTATCCTTCTATTAATTTATAGGATCTACCGCAAATTATATTTAAGACCCGATAGATATCATATAATATTAGTATTTTCTTGTAACCAAATTTAAGAAGTTCAATTTTCATCGAATTTTTAGATTTTCACTGAAATCAATAAAGTTCATAATAATACACTTCTTATTGCACAAGGATATTATTGAATTGAACTTAAATTTTTTTCAAATCTTAAAACTTAAATCGAATTTATAAAAATCTAACTATTATATTATCGGTTATACAAATTAGATTTATAATCAAATCATGTTTCAATTCACACTTTGTTATATATTAATTGAATCTTATTCGGAAACTTTCTTAACTGGGAATATTAAGTTTTAAGATTTGAAAAAACTTTTAAGTTCAATTTAATAATATCTTTGTACATTAAGAAGTGCATTATTATAAAATTTGCTGGTACTAGTGAAAATATGAAAATTCGATCAAAATTTAAAACATTTAAATTTGGTTACAAGAAAATACTTGTATTATATATGATCCATCGAGCTTTAAATATAATTGGTAGTACGTCCTGTAAATTAGTTAAAAGATACATAATGAGTGAGTTAAAATACATGTAAAAAATTTAATAGATTTTTTACCGTATGAGCACTTTTTTGTCACATCAACACTTTTTTTACCATATCAACATATTTTATTACATAAGCACTTAGAAGACTAGTTTGTAAAATATTTTCTGGCGAAGACTAGATTGAGAAATATTTTGAAAAAGAAGATCAATTTGGGTGAAAACTCCGTACGGCATCTGCTGCATATGTCTCCTCCCTTCTCTTCTCTGATTCAGCCTGTTCACACTCGAAATGCATCGACAGTTCTACTGATGCACAGAGGACAGGCAAGCAACAACAAACGAATGGGCTCCAAGCCGGTCGGTTCCGACCTCTGGACTACAAGACCATAAAAGTTCAGAAAGAAACCTACGCTCACTCATCCATGGCTCATAGCTCCTGGTAACGAAATGGATGAAATGTGTTCTAACACCTTAGTATGCTTTCTTTACCTCTGTGAAACCATGTGTACTATGTTGTCTTTGACTCAACCACTTCTCTTCGGCTCCTCCATCGCTCTTTCGACACCCATTTCAGACTAGAGATCGTTGGTAGTATCTGAAGGCCACAAGTAGCATGAGTCCTGCAAGAATATGCTAAATCTATCAATTCTTATGTTGACATAAGCTTCCTGATCCAAGCCACAAAAAAAAAAAAGGGGACACCAGCAATCCCAATATGTTCATCAAAGCAATTGTGCATTTCCGGAGTACTTGTTTTAGTTCGTGCAGCTGCAATTTGAAGGATTTCATAGAGGAACCTGTAGTTCCTCACAACACCAGAAAGAGCACACATGTGATCATTGGGCGATTTCGAGAAGATAATGAAGTGCGTGTATTTTACCTGCCCAAATTCCAGTGATGTTGGAAGAAAATACCAAAGTCAGAATGATCACAGCAGCTGCTACAGCTTCTTTGTAATGGCATGAGTCCCATGTTTCTTGTGAAACTTTGACCCAATATTTACCTAAGATCAGGATCAGTCACAATTCAGAATTCAGCTCATCAAGAAACTGCACAGGACACGAATCGTGCTGCAAGATCGATATGAGCTCGTGTGGACAGTCCTCGTATGACCACACAATCAGGTAAAACTAGAGATATAGCAAAGCAGAACATTCGAACTCTTGCTCCTAAAACAGAACGATTACCGTAGCAAGATTGTTAAGGAAGTAGCCTTGAGTTTGAGCAACCAAACTCTGAAAGCAATTATGAAAATCTCAACCCAGATCTCATAATTCATTCATGATTAGACAAATAAGCATCTCCAAACAAATATGAACTTCCAAAATTTGGGGTGATTTCCCTTTTGATTCTACATCATCAGTGCAGTGTGTGGAAAGGGGTGATGCAAAAATTTCTAGCTTACAGGCACATCATCTATTATCCTGCCCATTCACCCATAAAAGATCTTCACAACGACTGATCTGACCTACGGAATTCAAGAAATTACCTTGATCAGCCAAAAGGGTAGAACAGAGAGACCAGAGCTTTGGAATGGTGAAGGCTATAAAAAAACCTGCGAAATAGAGAGGCGAAATAGAGAGAGGCGAAATCAAACAGTCAATAAATATTTCAAGAAACTTTCTCCAGTTTCACAGTAAAATAGAAAACTGTATTGAAGGCCTCCTCAAGATATTACATTGTTTCGCGCTATCAAACATGGAGAGGACATGTTTCATTGTCTCAAAACTAAACGGGGATATGGTGTTCCATTGTAATTTTGAACAAAGGCTAGGACAACTAGCAGGGATACCGGGGTGGGGGTGGGGTGGGGGGGCGGTGGAACAGAAGAAATAGCATATCAAAAAAATTCTGACGAAGAAGGAAGTTTATGCAGAAATTTCACTGAATCTCCCTTACCAAACACATCCTGAATAGCAGACCAAAGAATTTTTAGATTCTTTTCTGGAATCCAAAGAAGCATAACGAAATGCCTTAGAAAGTATATACAAGCCTTGATAAAAAAAAAAATATATATATATATATATATATATATATATAGAGACACAC
The DNA here is from genome assembly GCA_037672795.1 of Lagerstroemia speciosa. Taxonomy (NCBI): domain Eukaryota; kingdom Viridiplantae; phylum Streptophyta; class Magnoliopsida; order Myrtales; family Lythraceae; genus Lagerstroemia; species Lagerstroemia speciosa. The sequence goes on from CM075288.1 coordinate 8,816,308, forward strand.
AAGTGGTGCGTCTATTCGGAACAAACCAAGCAAATTAGACAGAAATGAGACAAAACTTACATGTTTGTCTGTTAGGCAATATTGAAGTAGTTAACAAGTGATACTCTTCCAAGAATCTTCGTTTCTCTCTGCTTTCACCAACTTAATTTTTTTTATTTATTTCAACTAAACTAATGAACAAAACTTACCAAGTATGATCATGTTCCACATGGTTACGAAGCTTCCACACCTTGCCAGGACAAAGAGCAGAACTGCCAACTGCCATTCACGCGGATGCAGTTTCATTACTCTTGGAATTTTCCTAACATAATATTCTCTTCGGCTGGACATTATATTTCTTCAAAAAGAATGGAAGAAGCCCTCTATTTTGAATGATATACCCACACAGTTGAAGAAAATTCACCTTCATCGAAGCTGCAGGGTCCCCGGAGATCAGGGTTCTCAGTTTTCTAAGGAAACCATTCAAGTAAGGAAGCACTGTTTTGGTTAAACAGAGAACTTCTTCCTTGCCCAGTTCATGGAACGATGTATCGCCTATGTCAATACAACCCCTGAAATAAAAGATCGAAAGAAATTCATCAAGGAAGACAAACTAAAATGTTATAATGTACTGTAATGTTGTTGTTATCCTGAACAAGTTTACCTCCAAACTATGGATCTGTACAGAAAATTTGCAGAGAGGCAGGCGAGACCCAGATAAGCAATTGTAGAAATGAAGCTGAATAGAAGCAAAATTAATACATTAGCATTAGGCTTTGTCCCATGACCAAAACCGGAGAACAGTCCTGATTTGTGATCCGATTGCATTTCTTAGTTGATCAATATGATACTAGATGGAAACTAGTGACAGTATGTCGAAAACTGATAATGAAAAACTGAAACTTTTCCAAACAACCAAACTCGCAATTAGAAACTATAGTTGAGCATTTCACAAAAAAATATATATATAGCTGAGCTTGCATTGCACTCATTACCACGTGTTAGTAGCACTCATGTAGGAGGAAACAATGATGAGCGTCCCCAATCCAAATACGATTGCCGATTTGGGGACATCTTTCCACATAACCAAATCCGCTGAAAACAACCGCAAATTTGTACAACAATAACTGATCAATATTAAGACAGAAAAAGAAAGAAGAGGATCCTCAAGATATTAAAATTGAGAAGAATAAAGAATTGCAACCCACATAGATTTCGGACGATTTTCTGTCCCTTCGAATCATGCTTGCATCCATCTGAAAAATTTATGAAAATAAAACACATTAAGAGAGAGAAAGAGAGAATTGCTGCAAAAATGGATTACAACGATACAAAATTAGAAACTTACAGGAGGATTCCTTGACATAAACATAGCTCTGATGAAGTTTTGAAACGGGAGAAGGACTACGCTGTTGTTTGATCCCAGGAGTAGAGATAGGTTTTGCTGGTTTTTCCCTAAACAGACTTATACGGACCTTACTCTCCTCAAGAAAAGCGGTCTTAGATTTCTGTTCTGCAACGCTGATTTCCTTTATGTCGAAGAATTCCTCTTCTCCTTCTTCATGATTAAAGACATCATTGCGACCCAGCACTTTGGGACCGATCTTGAACTGACCCACATGACTGGGAGACTTCTTGGGCTGATCATTGTGGCTTTTGGCTGTCACTTTCTTTTTACTGTGAGCCACTGTGAGTTTTCCGGGAGACCCATTAAACTGCTTCCAAGACCCACTATCAGAAATCCCCATCAAGTCACAGGAGACAGCGCCACTGCTGATCTTCTGCCCAGCTTTCTGCAAAGATTCTACCTTGCCTTCCCTCGATTCCATCTCAGCAGGCCCATCAGTTGACTCAGATCTTGACTTTGTTACCTCAATGGGGCTCCTCTCAGCTCTCTCTGGCTTTTCACTGATAACCTGAATTGGTCTCTCCAAGGTCCCGGGCTGAGGTTTCCACGTCCTCCTCCTTACCCCACTGACCCCAATCCTCTTCTGTGGGATCGAGCTGTTATCAGCGATAATACCTGAGCCTTCCTCTTCATCATCTTCTTGCTTCGAACGGTGATTATATATCTTACTTGCTCTCTCTTCGTCTTCTCGTTCTAGTACACCAAAGACCTTAATTCCGCCTTTGAGCTGGTCAATCCTCATCCGGCTCTCCCAGACGGAACCTCCCAAGGCTCCATTGCTCTGTTTGCTCACCCTCCCGGTCCCCGTCACTTCCATATCCATTACAATTGGGAAAGCAAAGAGCAGAAACGAATAGAAAGCAGAGGCCGCGGTCCCTGGGAATCTAGTGACCAAAACAGAAGAGAAACAGACAGAATCGTTGAGACTCGGGACATGGAGACTGTGCTGGAAATGGAGAGAAAAACGAACGAGCGAGTGCCAATGGCGATTACATGGTTGATGGGGGAATGAAGAGGGAATAAGAGCGAGGGTGGGCCCTGCTGAGGAAGTTGTGTCCTCTCCCGGGGCGTCGAGTCTTTTCTTTCTAACCTGCTCTGTTTTTCTCTGCTTCTCTCCGAGTCAGATCGTGGCCTGCGGGGGTGGAGGGAAAAGGAAAAGACGGCCCGACACGGGATCCGCTGACGGCGCTTCGCTCGAGGCAAATCAAAGGGAGAGGTCAGCTGTCCCTCCTCTACGCAAAGCGCAGTCGGTGGATTCGTGCATGACTGGAAAACAACTGTTCACCGAAATGAACCACTTACGTTGTACACGACATGGTAATATTTTTAGTTTAAATTATTAGTTGTAAATTATTAAGTTAAATTGTCAAGCTGGGGAATGTAATATGCCTTAGAATTACTTAGAGATGTTTGAAGTGATAAAACTTATAATTAAAAGAGTTTATATAATTTAACTAAAATATAAAATTAATTCAAATATATTAACTTAAATATATTTGATCTCAGACAGACCACAGTGAAAAACTAGTAATTGCATGCCCGGTCATTTTCCTTTCTCAAATCCATCCCTCTGGGTCACCGGTGGGTAGGAATGGAATTTTGAATTCTTCCAACTGAGTAACATTGCTACCTCATACTCCCTTTCTTATGGAGATGATAAAATTTGCCCACATTTGTTCCTCAACATTTTTTTTATTTTATCATTTTCATTTAATTCCCTTTTTTGAAAAAATTTGGTCCCCAGTCTTTTTGTAAAAGGACACTCCTTTAATTTTTTTTTTCTATTATTGTAATATAAAATATTGATTGAATGAATGATAATGCTGATGCGGTGTATTGTTAAATCAGAATTTAACATGCGATCAATTCCTGTGTAGTTATAATGATCAAATTCTAAAACATCCTTAAAAAATATAAAAGATCTTTAAAAAATGGTAAACTTTAATTAAACAGAAATATTACACCAACATTATCATACGATATATTCGATCCACCCAAGACATCATCCGGTCCACGGGCCAAGAGGCATTAACGTGTACCTCTTTATTCCCGCAAACAATATCCTATCAAAAAAAAAAAAACTTAGGTGATCCTACCTTATAATAATGTAGTGAGAAAAAATTAATTAAATTATTTTGATTAGTAATAATTATAATAACTGTTCGGGTGATTAATACTAATTTACTCTTTTATCAAATTTTAATTAATATTTTCTCACGGTATATAGCGAGGTAGTACCCCGCCCCCCAACCCACCCGTGATGCCGTTTTGTCAACGTTACCATCAATTGAATACAATCTAATTTAATTCAGGGAAAAAAAAAAAAGAATACAGTCTCATTTTTTAAGCACTTAAATGAGAAAGAAATCGGGTTTCCCCTTCGAATCCCACTTTTACATGTTCTTGAAGCATGGAACCGCGACAATTTCGAGTCGGTGTTGTCTCGCATGCTTTTGATAGCATCCTCGGCGTCGTGTACCTGAGTGGCATAGGAAGTTGTTCTGTCCCATAGTGGCCTCCCGACGCTAGGGTGTTGAACTCATCTCGAGCCCCTACTACTTTAAAGCACAAGAAATCAGTTTTAGTCTCTTTTCTCGTTAACTAAATTACCCTTCAAGTCAATTCACTTGCAAAAAATCTACAAGAATTTTATTGCTATCTCTTCTCTAATACTTTAAAGTACTAGAAATCAATTTTGGTCATTTTTTCGTTTGACCGAATTACCCTCCAAGTTAATTCACTTTATAAAAAGTATGTGAGAATTTTATTGTCATTTTAAATCATCTAAGGTGGTTATCTCTTCTCTAATACTTTACAGATCTAGAAATCAGCTTTCGCCCCCTTTTTTTTGTTGACCAAATTACCGTTCAAGTCAATTCGCTTTATAAAGAATCTATAAGAGTTTTATTGTCGTTTTAAATAATCTAAGGTGGTTATGAGAGCCAACTTATCAGCTGCACCGTGCGTAACATGAGTCAATAGCTAGTTTGCCTGTATAAGACATGTCACTGCACAGTGTCTCAAACCAGCATCTTGATACCATGATAAAGTTGCAGATTATTATAAATGTTTGTTTTAAAAAATTAAGGTTAATAGATATAAGACATATTCACGCGCAATATCTCAAACCAGTCTTTATTATCACAAAAGAGTTGTAGAATAGTATAGCTATTGTTTTTTTAAAAAAATTAAAATAATTAGATAAATATATAATTTATTATTTGTTATTTAATATAAAAAGAAAAAAATTGAAAGGAAGAAATTACGATCTGTAAGAAAGTCACCAGTAAATTTATGCAATTTTCACCCGGACAGCAACCAGGGATCTGTCTCTCTGTGGCATGCGTCTATGAATGGAGCGATTGCATGGCTCATGTTGTCTCTTATTGCAGTAATTTGTCCCATGTTGCAGAAGATACATCCATTTTCCCTTCTTTTCCCTTTTCCTTTCTGACTAATTAAAATTCATTTGCAATTTTTTTTAAAAAATAAAGATAGATAAATTGTTCGGGTTCATTTAAGAATTTCTATGAAGAGTTCACAGTGAGCTAACTTCACCTAAAAATCTCCCCGAGCTGATCAAGATTTGCTCATGAGTCTCTTTGTTTTTCATGTAATAGGAATTTTTTCACGTAAAATTCGAATATTACATAACATATATAGAATTTGATTATAAAATTTGTTGCAATTAGACTGCATTACTGAAAAATTCAAAATCAATATTCTTAAATACTAAAACAGGATTATAAACCTTCCCAGCTCTCCATGTGATAGAATTACTAGCCCTCAGCATGCCAGTTTTCTGTGAATTTTTTTCATTTTTTTAAAATTTTTCTATACTGTGGGACCCACAAAACCCTATACTACACAGTCCTTCACTTTTATCTATCTTTTTTTTCCTTTTGTTTATTTTGCCTTTCATTTTTATTTTGTGGTTTTTTCCTAGTAAATCTAATATCGCTTTAACCGGTATTACCATTTTTATATCAAAGATGCAACGAGCAGTTATGCTAGAAATATCTCTACTATTTATACCATTGTATATTCTCTTCACCATTATATTATTTTAACAAATTATAAATATTTATATTCTTAATAATTTATATCTCGCTGTAGAGCGCGTGTTTTACACTAGCAGAATTGGTAAAGTCTTACATCTGAAATATATGAAATTATTTATTTTAACAAACTTTATAACTATTTTAGATATACTTACCAAATTTTAGAAATAATTCTATATTTGTATTAAATAATCCAATATACTTACAAAATATAGCATCAATTCTTAGAGTATAAATTTAAATTTTTACCATAAATAAAAATTTTATCCTATTCTTAGTACATTCTACAATTTATTAATAATAATTAAACCAAAATTCTTCAAGCTAAAGCCAAATTTCCATAACCTTTTGCATCGCAACCTTGAGAAGTCTTCTATGCAACGGATTATATCGCTAACATTTAGGTTTTTTTACCAAGAAGAGGCTTGGTCAATTACTTGATATTATTGGTTCGGTTAATTGCATTAACTGAACCATTTTCTATTTATCAATTAAATAAAAATAAAATTTAAATGTATAATTTTAAACTAAAATATATATTTTACTTAAAATTTTAAGGTTCGGTTCAATTAGTTTCAAACCGAACCGAATTGTTTTCTACCTAGTAAGTTTTATTTAGTTATACAAAAAAACTGATTAATTGAATCGTTCGAACCGGTTTTAAATAATTCAATTTTTCTTTCTCAAGTGATTACAGTTTAACCCCTATAACATTGGAACAGAACCGAACTGTGCACACCCTTGATGCCGAGTCAGGGAGAAAGTAGAGGTTGTGGGGGAATGATGTGATGATTGTATATTCATGTGAAATTACTATTATGCTATACCCACATTTTATTAATTAATTAAAAGTAATTAAAAATCCATTTTTAATATATAAATGGTAAAAGAGGAAATCCAAAAGTAAGACTAAAACCATTAGGTCCTCACATATAATGGATAGGCAAATTAATTAGTCCTAGAGGATCCTTCTATAGTTTCCGATCATATAATTTTCTTTTTTGATCATTTTGTCCAATGTACTCATTTTTATATAATGATAAAATACTAATTATTTCCAAGTTAAAAAAAGCAAATCGATATAAGCACTATGGCTTTTGCTTGAACAAATATTCGATGTGATACATAACAAGTTTGTTGTTTAAATTTCTCTCAGATCTTGATATGTATAATATTTGTATGATTTTTCAATGTCAATTTTATATGTATAGAGAACTGAACTAGAATTTATAAAATAAAATTATCATTCATTATACATTAAATATTTACCCATTTTGTTATGTTTCTCAGAAAGCCCGATATCCATTTTTTCAGTTAAAAAACAAAAGATAATGCCCCATATAATTACTGAATTATTCCCCCTCTTTTTGCTGGGCAGTGGTCGGCAAAGCGGCGTATGGAATTAACAAATCGGCCGACAGCCATGATTCCATCGCTTCCCCAAGGAAAAAAAAAAAAAAGACACACTAAACCTAATGAAGCTGTTTTTTTTTTTAAAAAAATATAGACATTAAGATAAATGTCTGGCTCCATGCCGGTTCTTGGGAGCACATGTTAAGTGTGAACACGTTATTATATAAGGACAGGTGTTGAGAGTTCAATCCCACGTCGACTGAATTGAAGAAGAAACTGAGGTTTATATGAGAATTGGGTACTGTTATTTAATAGTTTCAATATTTGAATGAAAATGAGTTCGAAACTCTTGTAGATTGAAGTGAAAATTTCACAAATATAATCGCTCTAATAAAGCTCGTATCTGTCAGGATCAGGTTCATATTTTAACACCATCACATAAATAGTTCGCTCCTCTGTAAAGTAATAGATACGTATGCTTTTGTAGACGTAGAAGATAAAAAATAATAATCAAAATTTGGTTGATATAGTAAGATATTCCTACCTCTTAAATAAGGTCTCGAGTTCGAGTAAAAGAAAATTTACGTTAAGAGAGTTTTATCTCCTAATGAGTCTTTTCGACTCGAACTATATTAATTAAGACCCACTGAATTTCAGAATATCAGCCGTTGAGATTGAAAAAAAGATTAAAAATAATTACGAGCTTTTCTGTCGACAATTGATTACCAGGTTTTAATGTGATCAGATCCTGGCTTTTGACGAGTCATCAAAGTCCACCTTTTTTCCTTTTTCTATTTTATTTTTTTTTCTTTTTCCTTTTGCGCAATGCGAGATAACTTTTTCCCACTTTAGAATGTAAAAGGTTGGCTTCTAATGGAATAATTAAATCTACTGTTGCATGTTAACTGGTCACAGCGATATGAGTTGCTCATTTTTAAACATTTAAGGATAATTTAATAATTATCAGTACCATGAGTATTAAGTATTTTTTTTAAAGACGAATTACGATTTTCGTAATGTATTTTTTTAGGTAATATTCACAATATATTATTTATGAAATACGATTATCCTTCCAACTGGCGTGCCGAATAATACTCACATTTACTGAATTACCCGTCAACATCGAAGAGTTGTAACTCATACAATCATAAATAGTTAGGAAGATTTTTGGGGAGGAAAGGGCATAACTCTATCCCTATAATGCCAAGGAAAAGGGTTGCGATGTCATCTCACAATGTGTGGTTAATAAAGAAAACAGTAATTGATTGGTCCAGCCGGCCTTATTTATTCGTGGACAGCTCATTATTCAAGCCAATCGTCGATAGCATGTCTTTTTCCGGTCTCAACCGGATGTATCCATGAGTTTAACGAGCTATAATTAATCTAGTTTGAGCTAGGTAAATCCATGAAGGAGTGGTAAGCCTCTCTCGAGGTAAATTTTCTCTATTTATAAGATTCGAATATAAAAACTTATATGAAAAAAGAGGTGTTTTACTATTTAAATCAATCGATTTTAATTATTAACATTTCGATTCATAAGAAAGATATATTCATCCTAACCAAGGGGGGTTGGGTCGAGTGGTAAGTAGCTCGGTGCCGCTTAAGGAGGTCTCGAGTTCGAGACCTCACGTACGCAGACACTCCCCTTGGGAGCCTCACCCGCCATTGCCAGGCGTGCGACCCGGGGCGATCAATGGATCAGTCAAGTATGGTTGGCTGAAAGATGCCATCTCACCGCTGGTGGGGCCTGCTTGGATACAGTGGCTGGCGACAAAAAAAAAAAGATATATTCATCCTAAGCTTTTTTTTTTGTTTTTTTTTCCTGAATAACTTATCCTAAGCTATTACACAAGTCCTTTCGTATGATTATCATGCTTACCTGTAATTGACTAAGATGGCGTAAACATTATTGTATTTTGAAGAATTCATTTGGTTATATGAAAAGACAGTGGGATGATGTGACGTTCTTGTGACCTGTCATGTCTGTAACCACCCATTACAGTAATTTCATGATTTACAAGTCATTTTCGTATTATTCGATGAGTTTAAAATATAAGATTCGGATCCTTTTTATGTATCCGTCGAAATAAATATTTAGTAGAAGTGTCCTTTTTGAACATGAGTTTAGAGGACATCGACTTCTCAAACTTTATTTGACGTTTAATGAATTTTAATTAATTTAGAAAAAATGTTCAAATAAAATTGATTAGTTAAGAGATAAAACTTTTTAAATTATACCAAGAGGGGTTGGGCCGAGTGGTAAGCAGCTCGGTGCCGCTTAAGGAGGTCTCAGGTTCGAGACCTCACGTACGCAGACACCCCTCTTGGGAGCCTCACCCTCCATTGCCAGGCGTGCGACCCGGGGCGACCAACGGATTAGTCAAGTATGGTTGGCTGAAAGATGCCATCTCACCGCTGGTGGGGCCTGCTTGGATACCGTGGCTGGCGACCAAAAAAAAAAAAAAAACTTTTTAAATTATGATTTTCTTTATTTAAAAAACTGAAAGCTCAAACTTTATTTGAAATTAAGGGGCAGTACAACAATGAACCGTTGTGAGTTGTGGATAAGTAGAGAGTGATATTATTTATTAAATTATCGTGAGAATTATTTCCTATTATATCTAAATTAATATATGAAAACTTTTATGAGTCTTTTTTTATTTTTTAAAATACTTATTAACACATAAAATTTAATTATTAATATTTATTAAATTAATAAAAAATATTGACATGGGTAAATTTTCTTGTATTTAACTATCATATTTTTTTCTACCATGGCTTCTCTTTTATTTCACATGAATTTTCTCCTACTACATCTTCAGTAATTTATATTATATATAAAATCACAATATTTTTCCTAAATTTGTTACTTCACTTCATATTTAATTTACTGAAAAATTGCACACTCTAAATAATGATTATAGTTAAAACTTTAACTAATTATTTATATATTTATTTTTCATCAGTTTCTTTAAATAATAAAATTCATGCATCAAAATTGGGTTCTCTTTAATTTTTTTCCTTCTTTAATATAAATTTTGAGAGGAAAAATGCTACTGTCCAAGTCATTAAATATATGAAATGTAATTACATGTTACTGAATTCTTTTTTAATTTGATATTGATTATGAGTTATTGAATTAAACTGTCAAACAGTCCAGTGATTGATCACAGAAACATTTGAAAAAAGAGTTTACCATAATGGCAATTGCTCTATTCCTAAATCCAAAAATGGGATTACTAGGCATATATAAGTCTGAAATTTCTGCAACTTGAAAAAACTAATGAAGTAACATTCATGATTTTTTCAGTTAGTACCACTGGTATTCAGAAATTTAATATGCTCTAACTAATCTATGGGATGTGCCTATCAGATTGTGAAACTCTCCCAACGTGAATTTGCTCCATTTAAAAGACTCGAATCAGAGAATTAACTTAAGAGAAGGATGCATTTTACCACCTCAACTAATTCGTATTAGTTTTTTTATCATATGGAATAATCAATTTGCATTGGTGAGCTCTCAAGTTTTGCGTATCTTGGCTAGTATGGTAGATCACGTCGGACTGAGCCAGCCCAGCACAAAATGATATTGGGGTTGGCCCAACCCGACCCGATAATCTAACGGGTCACAGAATGCCGGCCCAGTCTAGCATGAAGTTGTTATCAGACCTCAATCCATCCCCAGCGCACGACTTTTTTTTTTAAAAAAAATTAATTTTTAACGTTTTATCCAACTATTGTGACGGAGTAAATATTTTACGAAATGGTCTAAACTCGATGAAGTGTTTATGCGGTGATACCAACCAATAAAATTAAGTTTTTTTATAAAAATTCATTTTGAATTTTTTAAATTTTATAAAAAAATATAAGAATAATTGAATATTATTGAACGCATAAAAACATAAAAATTTAAGTAGTGAAAATACGATTGAATTTTTTTAGGAAATTACACTCGATCTAAAAATTAAGAAGTCATAAGTTTAATAGTCATCCGAGAACTTTTGGTTTCTTTGAATTTTTCTTTCACCGGAATGGATCTCGTGTCGATAAAAGTAGAAGAACAGTTCCACGTTGTTAAAATTAAGAGAGCATAATCAATGAGTCAAGGAGGACTGTCGTTTTAGTGGACATGGGGTAACAAATGTAGGTGTTCGGTTTGTAAGATGGCATAATGAAACACCAGTTAAAATGCGACAAACAAGCAAATTAATGTTAATCACCCGACAATTATTATAACTATGAAAGATCGAAGTAATTTATTTTATTTTTTCTGATTACGTTATTATAAAGTGAGATTATATAAGAAAATTTTTTTTTAATCTGATGCAGTACTGGCCGAAATGAATCTACAAGGTAGATTCTGGCCGAAAAGTGGAAGAAACCGTAAGCTTGCCACTTTCTAATACAGCAAGAATTGAATATAATCTCATTTTTCACGTGGGAAAACACGAGAAAAACATAGTAGACCTTTCTCCTGGATCGGAAAATTGCATGCTCATCTGGGTCGAACCGACAAAGAAAACTCGGTCAAGAAGCCGACCAGGCGCAACCCGTGTTAGATAACACCAAAAACATGACCACGTACTGGTGCATTTGGGATGGGCAGTTACGCCCCAGACCTGCCCTACTCCGACCCAGTTTGGGACGGGTTGTATGGCTCGATGTGGGTCTGGATCTCTCTCTTCCCCACCCTGAAGCAGAATCTAATAATATATTATTTTTTATATTTTAAAATTAACTTTTATTTAGTTTATACATACTTTTATCTTAATAACTTAAAAAAAATCTTCATACTTTATTAAAATTGTAAGAAATTTTAATTATTTAAAGCTTATTTATCGATAATATTATAAATATATAAATTTATAATATACTTCAAATTATATTTCATGTAATATTTAAATTTTACTTTATAGTCCCGATTGATCCCCATGAATTAAGGCCGCCCTGTCCCATTACCATTCCTATTGGCATTGGGTAGCAAATAAATGAATACGATGATGCTCAATGGATAACATGATGACTCATTTAACCTCTAGCGGTCGTTGCCAGCTTTGCTTCCTCCAACTCGGAGGAGGGCTGAGCTGATTGATGGAGTGGAGACTGGAGATGCGTGGTGGTGTCGGTCCACTTACCATATAAATATATCCAAAACTTCAACCTTTAAAATGGCCGCCCCTGTTTTGACTTTGGCCTCTGCATTTGTCCCGTCTTCCTCTTCTTCTCTGTTTCCACAGCGATTCTCCTCTGAGATCACTCTGACCGTGAAACCCTTTCAGGGTTCTTCGAGCAGAGGGAAGCTAATGGCTTACACCACTGCAAAAGCCACTCTAGGCCTCACTCAACCCTCCGTCGTCGAACCCCACAAGGTCTCCCTCTCACTCTCTCTCACAGTCAGTTCACCGAGCCGCTTAGTATGTACTGTAGTCGTATCCAATTGCAGATGTTTACCTGGAATTCTTAGATCAGCTCACTGCTTTCTGCTAAAAAGATCTCCTTTTCAGGTCAAATGTGTAGATCTTCCTGATCGACTGATTGATGCGCTTTCATAATTGCTCTGTTATCCATGCAGTAGTGGGTTCTACTACTATGTGCTTATAGGCAAATGATTTTACGTTTCCAGTCAATTTGCTCTGCTGTTGATTGAAATAAACAATCTGTTTGTGGATAAGCCTCCTATCATATTGTAGAATACAAAGAAGTGGGTGCACGATATCACCAATCATGCATTGCTATTACGTGGTTTATCATTATAACTTTGGAGAAAAGGCCTCCTCTTTTGTAGGTTGGTTCGATCGTGATACTGCCATTTTTCTTTAACCCGTTATTTCTTATTTATTAGCTCTTGCTTGTACTCCTCCAGTGATGTTTGTGTATTTGACTGCACTATGCAGCCTACTGCGCGTATAAATTCATATTTTCTGTGGCATTTTCTAACAATTAGCTCGCAAGTGATTCAATGGTGGAGGAAACAATTCCTTGTATCTGATTTAAGATATTCTGCAAATGTAGATTATATATGACCCCATAAGCATTAAGGAAGAAACCATTTGATAAATTTAATTGTCTTTTGTTATTAGATCTCGTTTGCTGCAAAGAATGTGGACGTGGTGGAGTGGAAAGGAGACATACTTGCAGTTGGCATTACTGAGAAGGACATGGCTAAGGACGAGGACTCGAAATTCCAAAACCCGATCTTAAAAATGCTTGATGCTCAGTTGAGCGGTCTCTTAGCTGAGGCCTCCTCTGAGGAGGAGTTCACTGGAAAAGCCGGTCAGTCTGTGGTTCTGAGGCTTCCTGGTCTAGGATCAAAGAGGATTGGCTTGATTGGGCTTGGCAAATCAGCCTCTGCCGCATCATCTTTCCGGAGTCTTGGTGAGGCCATTGCTGCTGCTGCAAAAGCTGCCAAGGCTAGCAATGTTGCTGTTGTGCTTGCTGATTCCGAGGTGTTGTCTGCAGAGTCAAAGTTGGCCACGGCTTCTGCAATAGCATCTGGTATAGTTAATTGATCACTTGAAAATTCTCATTTTCAGGATAAATTAGTTTTTCACGGTAGTAGATAGATTCATTGAAATGAACTTTTTTATCAATCAATATCGAAGACTTATACCCTTCAGAAAATGATCATTGATGTTTTTTAGATAAGTAACCCATGTCCCGTTTCTTGTCTGTTTCTTTTATGTTCCAATAGTCAAGGCCTAAGTTTCATATAGTGTGTTAGAAGGTTAACTTTTTAGTGAAAGGAAAGAGATATTTTATTTTGTTTTCTAAAGGAGTCATGGGGAGCATTTCAGATGAATTCTCTGTGCCATAAGGTTTATCTCTACAAGTTTTTCGTCTATGCATATTGAGTGAATTTGAATTCATTCACCATCGACACTCTGAGTTGGTGAAGGAGGAATATTTTCTTGGATTTTTTTTAGTAATTCACTATGCTGGGAAAACTTTTTCCAGTTTGACAAAATTATTTCGAATTGTGACAGGTACCTTGCTCGGGATTCATGAGGACACCCGGTACAAGTCAGAGTCAAAGAAGTTAGCCCTCACTTCTGTTGACATTCTTGGTCTTGGCACTGGTCCAGAGCTAGACAAGAAGCTCAAGTATGCAGAAGAAGTTTCTTCTGGCATAATCTTCGGAAGAGAGCTCGTTAATTCCCCTGCCAATGTCCTTACACCAGGTTGATCAGAGCTCTTAACTGTCCGTCCTCTCTCTGTTGTCTAATGTATAAAACAAGTCATCATGATTCTGTTGCTTCTCTCTTTGTTTATTCTTCAGTGGTTTTGGCACAAGAGGCATCGAAAATTGCTTCTTCATACAGTGATGTGCTCTCTGCTACGATTCTCAGTGCCAAACAATGCGAAGAATTGAAAATGGGATCATATTTGGGTGTTGCCGCGGCATCTGCGAACCCTCCTCACTTCATCCACTTGTGCTATAAGCCTCTCAGTGGACTCGCTAAGGTCAAGTTGGCATTAGTAGGAAAAGGATTGACTTTTGACAGGTATTCCTATTTAAATGATCATGTGTAGGTGCACTTCAAAATTTTGGTTACATGTTTGCTATATTCGGGAAATTTTAGGCAGAATTACTTGATGGCATTTAATATATTAGGTGATAGTAATTGTTGTGAGAAGAACTATTTGTGAATGCTATCTGGTAGAGGGCAAAATATAAATCTTTTCCTCTTTCTTCAGATCCGGATATGTGATTTTCCATCAAAGAGCTAGGCGATTTTAACTTGAATTTGTATGTTTAACTGTATTGTGTTTTCATCGTGCTGGATTTCGGATTCTTTTTTTCACCTTGTTAGTATGCTGTTCTTTTGTATATTAATAGCGGTGGCTACAACATCAAGACTGGATCAGGTATCGAGCTGATGAAGTTCGATATGGGAGGTTCTGCGGCGGTCCTAGGTGCTGCAAAAGCTATTGGCCAAATAAAGCCTCCTGGAGTAGAGGTACATTAATTAGATAATATTGGAACATCAATTCGTACAGCTCTTTTCCCCAATGTTTTGCTTTCCCTCCTTTGACTAGCCCTCTGCTGACACAAATTTAGCTGTTATATTTTGTCATGTAGGTCCATTTCATCATTGCTGCTTGTGAGAACATGATCAGTGGGACCGGCATGAGGCCTGGAGATATTGTCACTGCTTCCAATGGGAAGACGGTTGAGGTATTGCTGGTTCCATGTTATATTTAATTTTCTTGTCATGTTACATTCGAAGTCGGAAAGAAAATTGCTCTACAAACTTTCTACAATTCTTCTAGACCTGCAGTCACTGAGTGATGAGCTCCTCTTTCAGGTGAACAACACTGATGCTGAAGGTCGACTCACACTTGCAGATGCTCTGGTGTATGCTTGTAACCAAGGTGTTGAAAAGGTATACTGTTGTCTCTTCTCTTCTTGAGCATTTACTTTATCTTCCGGTCCATCTTTTGGCTGTGGGAGTGAACCAATCGGCAGTGACAAAAACTCGGCAGTAACCAGTGTTCTGCAATCTAGGTTACCGTCTTACAATGATTAGTCACTTAGAATCTATTTGTAGGTGTAAATTTGTGAAGCTTCTTCTGCTAAAATTGTGATAATTTATTTTCCCAGATTGTGGATTTGGCTACTCTTACTGGAGCTTGCGTGGTTGCTCTAGGGCCATCCATTGCAGGTACACATCTTTACGTTTGATTTACTTTTTTAATCTGGGAAATGTTTTCAATCTATTTGAGAATTGGATTTGCTTCTCCTAGTGACAGGAAATGTTCTTTGTTTCCTCTTTAGGTGTTTTTACTCCGAGTGATGACCTGGCGAAGGAGGTACTCGCGTCCTCAGAGATAAGCGGAGAGAAGCTGTGGAGGATGCCCCTGGAGGAAAGCTACTGGGAGTCGATGAAATCAGGAGTAGCCGACATGGTGAACACCGGAGGAAGGCAGGGAGGTGCTAGTACAGCTGCATTGTTCTTGAAACAGGTTCGTAGAATCGAAGCATGCCCAATGTTCTGTCAGAAATTGCTTTGGGATTTTTCGGCCCATTTGTTGGAATAGTCTTCTGGGATAACCGTTTATAGCAAGGTATCGATTGTTCTTCTGCCTCGGTTGTGCAGTTTGTTGACGAGAAAGTCCAGTGGCTGCACATAGACATGGCCGGACCTGTCTGGGACGACAAGAAGAAGACCGGTACTGGATTTGGCGTCTCCACGCTCGTCGAGTGGGTCTTGAAGAACTCTTCTTAATCCAGCTGGGGCGTCCGAGGAATCTCATCCTTGGTGATAACTAAGCCATGATGTTATGACTGAGATAACATGGATCCCTCTTGAAGGTGACTTTATGGGAATAGGAGTAGGTAGAAAAATGTAGGGTTCGAGAGAGGGTGTGATGACACTGAACCTCGACTTGAAAATAAGGATTCTCATTCGCGAGATATCTCGTGTGCTTACACTTCCCCTCTCTCAGTCCACCAGACTCGGTGTTCCTCTTTCAGCTTGAAAAGGATGTTGGGGTTGGCTCGATTCAGTGACCCCTTTTTCTCGTATGCTTATATCTGTCCTTTTACCAATTCTTCCCGCGCTCGTAGCAGCGGTGATATAACAGTGTCATTGTGTTCTGCTTGTCTCATGAATGGGCAATGCACTGGGCAATTAGATCCAAGAAGATTTGGATGGTGATGATGCTGAGAATTTCGATGGTTGGAGTTGGGGGGTTGCGTGTGGATTCAAAAGCAACGGTAAACACATCTTGAAGCAACTTCCAGGGATCGTCAGGTGAACGACAGCTACGTGCATTATTTGTGATGATGCTGACTCGGAGTTCCTCCGGCCAATTCCTGCGGGCTGTCCGCCTAAACAGTAATCAACACTCAGCGGTGGCAAAACTGTCATCTGAAGCAAGGGTAAGGGTAATTGTGGTTTGTGCAGGGCTTGGCAGTTCTCACTCTTGAATTCTAAAACTTCCCTTTCGTTTTTGTTTAATTTATTTTATTAATTTTTTATTATTTATAACATGTTCCTAAAGAGTATTCTGTAATTCCAATTCTGTAACTCTCTCCCACTGTTTTCTAACATTACCCCGTTTGTGAGAGAATTCAAGATCCAGTGTTATGCATGATGAACAATATTTCGATTGATTTGTTAAATTCTCACGTAATCACATTTTTATCCTTTTTCAATTGTATTTAACAATATTCATAATGTATAGTACGAGTTATTTACTAGTATACTAGAAAGAAAGCTATAGAATTAAAGTAGAAAATAAAATGATTTGAATAATAAAAATTCTGGTGACAAATTGGAGGGGAAAAAAATAATATACACTAAAGTCAAAAAGACAAAAATAGGCTTAACTCAAATTATAATATATATCTTCTTTTTAGATAAGATATTGAGTTCTTTGGTAAAAAAATAAAATATTAAATTCAAGTATTACGAATAAAGAAAATTCATGTTGGGAGAGTTTTAATCTTTAGTAACTGACCTGATTTAAACCTAAATTAGTCAAAATTTATTAGATTTCCGATTCGAGCAGTGGTTAAATAGGTTGTCACCATGGGGTGGTTGAATGACCCAACTAAAGCATCCCACTGATATTTGCCCTTTTTCTGCTGACTTGTCAGTCCTGTTCTATGCTAGAATCCCGGTATCAAGTTCGGACACCCGTGCGGGCGCTTGAAAAGTCATTGCCGAGAGGTCAATCCCCCTCTCGGTTGGCAAATTAAACCCACACATTTAAGGGAGTTTATGGACAACGCTCGGAGTACGTACCTAACGATCATAAGTCAACGTCAGCCCAGCACATGAGGGGAACCAATGCACAACCTATAGAATTCCCGATTGCCAACTCTGAGCAGGGAAGAGAATGCACCCCGTGACACCAGAGTCAGATTTTGCCAATTTTCCTAGTACACGTACAGCTGGATGTGTACTATTTATTCGGTCATCTATCTCAGTAAGATATATCCGCCGATAGATAAAACTTTTCCAGCAGTGAATGTCGCAATTCACACTGCTTGAATTCAACACCAGCCACCCGATTAGTGCCACCTTGCTTGGAGAATCCCCCTTTTTCACACAAAGCAAACCAAGTAAACCGAGATCTCTTTGTTTTGAATAAGGAAGCGTGAGGTTAAAAAAGAGAAAACAAAAAGTGAAGGATTGATTTAAGCAACGCCTTTCCTCCAATTATATAATAATTCCGTTGATATCAACTGGCCAGTTCCATTTCCAAAATTAATTCAAAAAAAATGTCTTCTTTAAATTATGATTTTTTTAATTTACAATATTTAAATCTAAAATTTTATTTAATAAAAAGATGTAACAAATCATTTTAGCCAACTCATATCACTGTACTGTACAGAAGTTGAAAGAGCATGTTTCTTAGTCGATAAGTTCTCCGATTGAAACAACAAATATATGAAAAGAGTTTTAGATGGCCTTACCTTACGGTAAAGTGGCGAGGAAAAATCAATTAAATTGCTCTTATCAGTAGTAAATAAGATAATTGCTCGGGCGATTAATACTCCTTTACTCAATTGGCACAATCTGATTGGTATTTATCTATATCACGTGATGAGGTATGATTATTTGAAAATTTCTCTTAATATATAGTGTGAAAAACTAAGGGAAAAGAACGGGATGAAATCTCATGAAACTAGCCCATGAGGGGCAACCCTGTTGGTCGGGTTCTGGGAGGTTTTCCAAGACCTCTTGGATTTGAATATTCTGGGGAGTGTTTCCTTGTGAGTGTGAGCTTTATAGCTCTCGAACCCGTTAGGTTCGTCTGACGTACTCAACACATGTGGTTTGCAGGTTATTACGTGTGCTTCGAGGAGGAGTCATCGTAATCATCGTTAGTCGGATCCGAAAGGTGTTCGGATATCTCGGTTACAAAAAAAAAAGGAAATCTCATGAATCTAGGTGAAACGTTGACTTCCGTAATTAAAATTACCAATTTGCACCTCCAACATGCTCAAAAAAAGGAAAAAAAGCGAAAATATAATTAAAAAGAAATACAATTAATCGGACGGCCACGGCCAATCCTTGAATAGCCAAAACTGCGCATTGTAAAAGCACGCAGCAATGCTTGCACAGACACTCCCTCTCTCCTTTCTCACGCTACGCCAATAAAGACGGGGCGAAATTTTTTGTATAATCTTTCATCCCCACAATCTCAAACTCATTCATTTGGTACCCAGTAGTTTACGAATACGCCGATTTGGCCCCTTAATTGTGGCTATACATCTTGTCACAATTTCGGCTTTGGTGCTTTCAATTTTACCTTCACCAAATTACTACCCCGCTCGTGTCTCATAGAATTCTCATTCAGTGTAGAAGTTATAACAAAATATTTTCACTATTTATAAGATTCAAACTCAAAATTTCACTAAAGGAGAATAGATATTTTACTATTTTAACAACTCATATATATTCTATTGTAAATATTAGAGGTTGAGTTCATACACAATTTAAAAATTAAAACTAATAGATGGCAGGATTTAATTCCCTTATGTTCTCAGGAACTTTGATATGGGAGTAAACTCATCGTTGCAGGCTCCAAGCTTCGTACGGAATTCGACGACTCAACTTCAGGTATCAGAGAATTTGGCTAAAAAAATTTAGGTACTAGAGTAGAATGAAGCTAAACTAGGGGGGTCTGAAAAGAAATTCTGAAAGAGTGGGAGGGAAGAAAAGAAAACAAACGATGCCAAATGTAGGAAATAAAACCAATGGGTGGAGAGATGGAGGAGAGGGCAGAGACTTTGATTAGGTCCAAATCAGCGAGGGTGACAGGAGAAGGGAGAACCAGAGAGAGAGCTTACTGGAGACCCTGGCTATGGCGGGAGGTTCCTTTCTCGCGTTTCAGTTATGCATCTCCGCCTGCCTGCTGCTCGTTCTTCGAGCTTCCTCCTTCTACCTCCCTGGTGTCGCTCCTCGAGACTTCGAAAAGGTAGGCCCTCGGTTTCTCCCTCCAATCTCGGTATCTCCTCAGCTCCTGCTGGCTTCTCTCCGTGAACCCTCGGCATTTGATAGTTCATTGGAGGAGCAGTTATGATTGATTATAGAGTTGAATCGTCACGGCGTGCTTCTTGTTTGGATTCAAGTGGTATGCTTATGGTACCGTGAGGCTATTTGTGTTTGTATTCTTCGGAGGAATATGACGGAAATGAAGTTCTTATGCTTTTATTCATCTTAAAGTTAGTGTTATAGCCAATTTATTATCGTATAGCCATCGAACTGATTAAATAGAGAAGACTGTTGCAACATTTGTATTCAGTAAGTTCATATGAGGTGTGGATGGCAATCTTCTGCAAATCTGTTGACACATTTAAATTCGATATTTGTGGTGTCTATGGAACTCCATTTTAATGTTTCCTCCAATAGTTCTATATTGTAATGACTGGTCTGGACTACGCAATCTGATCTTTCACGTGCACAAGCATGTCTAGGGCATCATATAATTATGTTCTCAAATGTATTTTCTTCTTTGATATTGAGTTGAGAACTAGCACTTTCCCTGGGTTACTGCTACTTCACGTTTCCGTCTCGAAGTTTTTTGTCACTAATGTGACCACTTCTTACTGGAGTTTCTTTTTTGCAAAATTTTTCTATGGTTACATTTGAATGAATGCAAGACATCATATTGTGTTCTATTGTTTTGCTTGAGAACAAGTGCTAGTTGCTGGAAGTTGAATAGTTAAGAACTGTATGTTTGCTTTTTCCAGTCACCACTAGTCTATTTCTCTGGCTATGGAATACTTCTTAGTGTCTTTCAGTTGAAGGTGGAGGTGGCTGATGGATTTCTTTTCTTGTATTCTGTGGTCGGCTGTTCTTTGTTCAATGGTTATTCTTTTGCTCATGTTAGGTCATGGTTTGTAGATTATGATAAGACTTGATTGGTGATGTGCAGGGTGATGAGCTGAAGGTGAAGGTGAACAAACTAACATCCACAAAGACACAGTTGCCTTACACCTACTATTCTGTTGAGTATTGCAAACCAGATCAGATAGTTGACAGTGCTGAAAACCTTGGGGAGGTTCTCCGTGGTGATCGCATAGAGAACTCTCCATATGTGGTGAGAAAATTTAATTGAACTTGCAGGTTTATATTTTTCTTCAATTCGAATACATTGTGGCCTTCATGGTGGGGTCTCTGTCTTACAGTTTAAAATGAGAGAGCCACAAATGTGTAACATTGTATGCCGGAAGATCCTTAATGCAAAGACTGCAAAAGACTTCAAGGAAAAGATGGATGATGAATACCGTGTGAACATGTAAGTAGCCTCATAAATTGTATATATAAAGCTCGGGGAAATTTCCATATTATATATCTGATAGTTTACGATACATTTGGCAGGATATTGGACAACCTCCCTTTGGTTGTTCCTGTAACGAGGCCTGATCAGGAAATGACCAAAGTTTATCAGCATGGCTTCCCTATAGGTTTTAAGGGGCATTATTCAGGAGTGAGTGCCAGTCAAATAACCATTCTCTATGTTACAACCAGAATAGCAAGCTTTGGCTATCCTTTCTGAAGCATTTCTAACTATAATATATTGATGCTGATCATTTGCAGAGCAAGGAAGAAAAACATTTTATCTATAATCACTTATCCTTCACTGTAAAGTTTCACAGAGATACTGTAACTGAGGCAACTAGGATTGTGGGGTTTGAGGTCAAACCATTCAGGTGAAGTTTTATCTTTACACAGCATGCTGCTTTACTCTGATGTGCTTTGATTTTCCTTTCCATGGAGAAATCTCTGGCTTAGTAGTAACATTGAATTGTCTTGACATGACCAGTGTGAAGCACACCTATGAAGGTGAGTGGAACGAGAAGAACCGTCTCACAACCTGTGATCCCCATGCAAAACACACAGTTACCAATTCTGACACTCCTCAAGAGGTTGAAGACAAGAAAGAAATCTTCTTCACTTATGACGTTGATTTCCAGGTTAGGCCCCCTGCAGAAAACTTCTCAGGAAATTGCACTATGCTAGTTTCGGTTTAAAAGTCATTTTCTTTGTTAATAATGCTTTTGTGTCCATTGTCCATTCTTTACCCAGGAGAGTGATGTGAAGTGGGCGTCTCGGTGGGATACGTATCTTCTGATGGCCGATGATCAAATCCATTGGTTTTCAATTGTGAATTCTCTGATGATCGTGTTATTCCTCTCGGGTATGGTAGCTATGATAATGTTACGAACCCTCTATCGTGACATCTCTAAATACAATCAGCTTGAGACCCAGGAGGAGGCTCAGGAAGAGACAGGCTGGAAACTGGTCCATGGAGATGTCTTCAGGCCACCGGCAAACTCAGACCTGCTTTGCGTCTATGTTGGAACAGGTGTCCAGTTCTTTGGGATGACCCTTCTCATGATGGTCTTCGCGGTCCTAGGGTTCCTCTCACCTTCAAACCGAGGAGCGCTAATGACTGCTATGCTCCTCCTCTGGGTCTTCATGGGGATCTTAGCGGGCTACTCCTCTGCCCGCCTTTACAAAATGTTCAAGGGTACACAGTGGAAGAAAATCACTCTCAAAACAGCCTTTACGTTCCCTGCCACAGTGTTTGGGATTTTCTTCATCCTAAATGCACTAATATGGGGCGAGAAGTCATCTGGAGCCGTACCATTCGGAACCATGTTTGCTCTTGTCCTGTTGTGGTTTGGCATCTCTGTCCCTCTCGTCTATGTCGGAAGCTACATCGGGTTCAAGAAGCCTCCGATTGAAGATCCCGTGAAGACCAACAAGATTCCGAGGCAGATACCGGAGCAACCCTGGTACATGACTCCTGCCTTCTCTATCCTTATTGGAGGAATCCTCCCATTTGGGGCAGTCTTCATTGAGCTCTTCTTCATCCTAACCTCGATCTGGCTCCACCAGTTCTACTACATATTTGGGTTCCTCTTCATAGTCTTCCTCATCCTCATCGTGACCTGTGCCGAGATCACTGTCGTCCTCTGCTACTTCCAACTCTGCAGCGAGGACTACCACTGGTGGTGGAGGTCTTACCTGACCTCAGGCTCTTCCGCCTTCTACCTCTTCCTCTACGCAACATTCTACTTCTTCACAAAGCTGGAGATAACAAAGCCCATTTCTGGGGCCCTCTACTTTGGGTACATGCTCATCATCTCGTATGGCTTCTTCGTGGTCACGGGCACAATCGGGTTCTATGCATGCTTCTGGTTCACAAGGCTGATCTATTCCTCCGTGAAGATCGACTGAACAAAGTTCAGGAGCCTGAAGCCCATGGAGGGGCAACAATTGTTCTTACTGTGGTCAGGTAAGGACTCTTTCCTGGAGTCTGGTCAAATATTTTGCGATGGGTTCTTGAGTTAGATCATACAATGTGTTGTGGTTAGGGTTTTCAATAACGGGTCTTTTTTGTAATCCCTAATAGCGCTAAACATGCTTTAGAAACTTAGACTAATAACTTTTGTCTATTTTAACTTGCCAGATGCAGCAACTTCTCTTCTTTGCTCTCTCTCTCTCTCTCTCTCTCTGCCCTTTTGGACCATAGTTCTTTTTATTCTCATTTTTGCCTACAAACATTTCAATTTTTTTATATATAGTCTGTTTGGTAAACGACCGTTTATCAACTGCCGATTCAGAATACTCCAAACTCTGGTCTCCAATCTGGGAAAAAATTGATGATCTCCCTTTTATCCAATCATGAACAGAAACATTTTACAACAAAGATGATATCTAGAAGAGCATTCTCCCTAAAACAAAGTGCATCGATGCTTGTTTTCAATCATCCTATATTGTGGTGGGTGTGTATTGGTAAAAGATATTTGGTTGCAGACCAAGATCGGCTCTAATACCTTAACGATTCTGTTTGATTTTAAAAATTGTCGTGCATGATTGATTACGTAACCGAGTCACTTGTATGAACGTGAACGCTTTGGGAATGGATAATGACAGATGTTTTTGATCAGTTGAACATTGTAGATAATGAATGAAAGGTATTTTTATTAAAGCCTCTCTGGGTGGGGTCCGGATCCTCTTTAGAGATTCGTCACATCTGGGATTCTTCAAGATTTTGCGGAGTTGAGTCTTCGAAGTTTGAATCTCAAATAGACCCTCTGATATTTAAGTTGGACAACTGGTGGATGGACTGAATAGAGAAGGGAAGGAGTTCGATACCGGGCACCTTGGGATCTGGACATAAGACGACAATCTAGCGTAGGACTGGGGGCACCCATGTTATCCGGTGGGATTAGTCGGAGATGACGAGTTGTTCTAGAGCTGACCTTAAGTCGGGTGTTTAAGAGAGTTGTCTCGAGCAAGAGGGTTGAGTCAGACAATCTTGTGGTTGTCTATATCAAGTAGCATCTGAATACTTTAGTGGAGGATGTAATTGGTATTTAATCAATTGCTAATGGTGGGGGCATAAACATGTAGACATTATGAAATTAGATTCTCAATACAGTCATGCAAGATTGGCTAATTGATCCTCTATATATAGTGATCAATCTCTTACCATTTCCCACAAGATAACTCAGCGAAATCAAGCTTGGAGGAGCACATACATAAAACACGGGTGGGCGGGCACGGCCGTGGCAAATCTGGCGGCGGTGGCGGCAGCTCAGGGATCTGACCCAGATGGAGTTCAAATTGATTCGGCTCCAAATTAATCTATAAACGAATCTCTTGGCGCCTGACTATTCATGCTGCACCTCGGAAACATGAGAGGGTCTAGTGTTGTAGCTATAGTATGTATCAGTGTTGATGTAATATGTCCGTTCAACTCGGTCACAGGCTAAACTGGCCCAATTAAAAACACTAATGGAGACTGCACTAACGAGAATCTTTATTCAATCTTAGAAACATAACACAGTAGCACGAGGTCAAGTACAAGACCGGCTCAATCAGGCGAGCAACATCTCCTCTTTTGCGTACAAGTTCTACTTGCATGGATGGGTATTCCCAGGACTCGCGATCCCAGCCATAACCTTTGCGACGCCAACAGCAGAAGCCTCAGGCTTTTTCTTCGAGAACAGGGTCAGGTAACCGAGGACTGCTGCCACAGCAACCCCGCCGATCGCCAGTTTCATCGGACACTTGGGCAGTGTCCCACGCTGGTGAAGCACATCTTTCGCTGCATTTGCTGCCTGGTCGGTTCCCACCATCTTGGGAATGTATTTCCGATCTCACCAACAAACTCGTTTACCTCTTGGGTCTTCTCAAGTTTGATCCTCCAGCTAGTCACTCTTCCTCTGTCGAATGGCCATTGTTTTCTTCAGATGGGAATCGAGCTTTTGTGTGATTTGTGGAGTAGGGGAGTTTATTGAATTGAGGAAGGGAGTGAGAGGATGGGATGAGAGGTCGGGAGCCTGAATCAGTGGATGAGTGCCAAATGACATAAGAACTTGAGAGGTTTGACTTTGACTAACTCAACAAAATGGTTTTGGACATCATAGAATGGGTCTTGGCTCACCCCCACATAAACCTCAAATAAATGGGTGGGCATAGACACGGGGGTGGGCATGGTTATGGTTGCGTTAGTGAATGGCCATCGCAGACACGGACGCGGTCATGGGGGCCATAGAGACAGACCGTGGAGGACACGTACATGACTGCAGGCACGGAAGCCAATGGGGCCCCCTTGCCACACTCCACATCCAGTCAGTCACCCCACATCTCCACCCGCTCTAGTCTCAAGCCTGCATGATCTGCGGTTCATACTCCACTGATTATTGCCACCTCAATTAGCCTCCACAGCCTGCTATTTGTGGCTCAACGAGCACCATCTGCAAAAGAAAACATAAAATGGAGTGTGATCCTATGCCTGCTTGTCAAATAAAATTTTGGCAATTTACCCTCTCTCTGTGAAATAGTATCACCAACCTCTTTTCGCCCACCTGGTCATAGCTCTGCTCAGTATCACTCGGCGTAAAATTCCTTTGACAGAACAACAACACCAGACTCGTCCTGGTCAATTACATGATAATGAACCTGCAAGCCATGTCATCTGGACGACGAGGCACATACCAATCATGAAACTTTTCCAGAAACCGATAACACTGTTGAAGACAACAATCAAAATCCATAAAATATTACTTCGCCTTCCAACTTTTCCTTTCCTTTTTCCCCCCTCTGAAATTATGAAGAACCAAGCAGAGGAAGACTTGGCTAAAGCCAAAACTAAGGTGAAAGAAGAAGCGTCACCCAAATGCAGAAGCCAAAAAGAAAAGAAATAGAGTAGAAACCAAGAACAGCGAAGAATGCACACAAACTGCCCTACAAAATATTTGGGAGCTGGGAGTCCAATCTATTCTGCAACTCATTGATCTTCAAGGAGAGCTCAGCCTTTTGCTCCTTGTAGCTCTGCAGCAAGTATTCCTTCCCTTCTATGACCTCCTTCAAGTCCCCAACTTCCTTCTTCAGCATCTCCATCCTCTCCAATGAATCAAACCCATTCTGATCTCCATTAACATATCCGTTTGAATGGCTTGGATGAAGGCTGACCTTTGATCCTACACAGTTATCTGCAATCGCTTTCCTCAGCCATTGGATCTCCCTCTTAGAATCAAACAGCTCCCTATTAGCAGCATCGACCTGTGCTTGCAAGTGAGCCGAGTGCTCAAGCTGGGTGCCAAGTGAGTTCTGATACTGTGTGACCTGGTCCTGCATCTCGAGGATCATCTCGTCTCTTCTCTTCAGCTGCTGCCTGAGCTTATGGATCACTTCCCGCTTGGTAAAGATGTCGGAGCCTGATTCTGACACACGGGGGGAATCTGCTGAGCAATTTGAATGGTGGAATGGCTTTGGAGGCAACTCGAGCCGGTCGAGGCTAAACTCAGGAAGAGGAACAGTGACCAGTGGGAGGGCCACATCAGGATCGCCAGTGGGTGGCTGGTGATTAGTTCCACCACTTCCTGCATTGAACCATTATTTTTTTAGCATAACTTATCGTACTGAAAAACTAAGTGGAAAAATGAAATTGAAAATGACTTCCATGCTTAAATTTTAGGAGTCCTCCTTCAAATTCATTTAATGATTGAACATGATAGAGATCAGCCCTGTGCTCAATATGGCCATTAATCTATCAACAACTTGAGTGCCTAGATTTTAGGACGCTTGTATATTCCAGCAAATCAACAAGGGGTATATGCGGGAGTTTTCCACCTAAGACTAGTCAAGTTGAAATTATTTTTTATTGAATGCATGGAAGTCTTCATAAACCGAGATATAACATAATTCTGTAAGAATGATATAAAAACCAAGTCACCTTCCGCATGACGTGTGAAACTAAGTGTAGCAAGTCTACTCCAAATATTGCAACTGTACTTATCTTACAACTCAATTGATATATTTGTTATTACTTCAAATTCAGAAGTGAAGACAAGTCTAGGACTTTATGCTTTAAGGTTTATAAAACATACAGAACATAAGATCACAAATTTACAGGCATGATATTTATAACATTTTTTCGAGCCACAAAATTAGGAATTAAAGCAAAGGGGCAGGATTTGAAGTTATCCCACTCAACAGTAAGTCATAGTGTCCACAATCTTGCCAACACCAACTAAGTGATGAAACAAATCTCATTCACCACAATGAGCACAAGGCAGAAGTACATCTTAACCCTCAGCAAGAATTTGGGAAAAACTGAAGGAAAAAAAAAGGAAAGGAAAACGAAGATTCCAGACCTGATACACAATTGAAACAGGCATCTTCCTCTTGCATGTAGGAATAGGTACTTGAATGTGAATGAGCGCCTGTCTGCTTCCTCTGTTTTACCTTCCCTGAACTAATGTATTTTCAAAGAGTAATTGGAACAATTGTGAAATCAAACTCGCAGAATAAACAAGTGCTGCAAGACCTTTGGAGGAGCTACTCTGAGCATCATCCTGCTGCTTGGAGTCTGTCAGCTGCTTCAGCTTGAAACCCAGATGAACCGACAACGTACTTAATAAGGCACCACCTGCTATGAGAACCCAAATGGGTCCGTGTCCCTCTCGCTGAAAATTATTTGACCTCTGAGTTCTATAACTCCCGTTGGTCTTCGGTTTCATTTTATGAGCAAACACGGTGCAGGGACAAAACTTTTACAAGTAACAGAACAAGACCTATACAAACGATGAAAAAAGAACGAACAGATCAACTTTTCCTCTCTAATGGTGTTTTCAGTTTCCATAAATAAGTAGGAGGATGAATGAGATTTGCCGTCACCCATTTCTTTTTCACGTCTCCACCCTGCCATTTCTAGTTCAAACGCAAGGCCATTCCTCCAGAAGTAGTTCATTCTTGATTCAGCAGTAAGATTGTAATAAGCAACATTGAAGCAACATTAATCAAACTTTGCGGTGTAACACGTGAACCACGTTTTCAATCTACAAAGATTCAAAATTACATTCAACGAAACTGCAAGATCGGATTTTCATAATAATCAAAACAGCGGCAAGAGATATCACTTCACCGCTTGCCTACAGTACTTAAAAATCACCAAAAAGCGCAAATTTCAGGAGAAATCGAAACAAACAAACCGAGACAAAGAACCACCGACAGCAAACTGAGAGGGTTGGAAGGAGGAGGAGAGGATGTCAGAACGACGATCGAGACTAGAAAGCACGGAAACGAGCTGGATAAGAGCAGGAGCTGAGTGAGAAGCCACTGAGGAGGAAGGTGACGGACCTCGGCGATCGATGATGGAGACGCCATTTGAGCAGGCGAGCCCGGGCATCAGTTTTCCTCGAGCGACAAAGTCGAAAGCGAAGAAATTTTGAAGGGAGAAATCAGGAAAACGGAGAGGTGGCAATGCCCTAATTAATGGGCTTCGGTCTAACAGCATTAATTATCAGGTGAAAAGCAGCTGAGTTAGACTCGCTCCTCACCACCAAGAGGGGTTGGGCCGAGTGATAAGCAGCTCGGTGCCGCTTAAGGAGGTCTCAGGTTCGAGACCTCACGTACGCACGCAGACACCCCTCTTGGGAGCCTCACCCGCCATTGCCAGGCGTGCGACCCGGGGCGACCAACGGATTAGTCAAGTATGGTTGGCTGAAAGATGCCATCTCACCGCTGGTGGGGCCTGCTTGGATACCGTGGCTGGCGACCAAAAAAAAAAAAAAAAAAAAAAAAAGACTCGCTCCTCACCCAGGATGTCGTGTCGTTACCCCGAAAAACAAATTAAATTTATCCGACAAGAGTGAAACATAGAATATGGTATGTATTATGGCTTGGAAAATTGGACGGAGTCTGGAACGGAGCGGTCGAATCACGTGACGCGATCTATGTGATACATTCGTGCAATAAAAAGTTAATATATCAATAGATTAACATTAATATCAGCCACTTAGGCATCGCCACGTGGCAGAGGTGCCGCGTAATCTTTGTTGAGTAGTACCATCACCAAAATTGACATATGTATCATCACGTGGTAGTACTGATACTCTTGACATTTTAGTGCACAAATTTTAAATGATTGTTTCATGGTATGATGAATTTTTTCAAAGAAAATGTAGTAATATAGCATAAATCATCAATTTTTTTCACTAATGTTATCGATATTTTATAACATAACTCATTTACGTGATTATTTTACTAACGTGGATCCCGTTCTTCGATTAATCTAATGAGGTGGATAATGGCGAGATTGTGCGCAATCAAGGACTGATTCGGAGGACCATAATTTCAAAAATCTCAACGGGTTAGGGTTTTCATCTAATAAAGTGAGGATATTTTTAAGATCAAAATAGTGGATAGTGAGAGTGAGAACTGCCATTCGAAATTCCTAGAGGGAAAAATCAAGAGAAATTTGTATTTTTCTTTTAAAATGGAAATAAATCTAATTATCCGCCTCTAAGAATCGAAGCAAATTGACAACCCAAGTGGCAATTTGTACAAGCTAACACAAATCAATGTCAGGGACTGATATTTCTATTACCAATGTCAAGTGAGTACAGCTCTCCAAGTCGTTTGAAAGCTCCCAATTTATTCAGAAAAGTCTAGGGACATGTTTGGTTCGTTGAAATAAGATAGAGTGAGAATAAAATGGAATGAGAAAAGAGATAAAGAAAAGAATAAATAAAATGATGAATATGAATGTTTGTATTTGGTTGAAGGAAATAAAGTGACATGGAATAGGGTTTTTACAAGTAAAAAAACAAAATTGCCCTTGCATATATATTTTAAAAATATACAAAAATAATATTAAAAACATTAAAAACAAGGCACGTGGAACAGTCGTCTTCTTCCCCCCGTGGCACCTCAACCCATCGGCCACCTGAACCCACCATCCCCAACCCCAACAAGCCCCCACTGAACTACCACAGCCAGAGCTTCTGATCCATCCGGAGCTCCTGAGCCACCCCTTCCTCCTTCCTCCATTTCTTCACCTGAGCAACCAGTAGAGAGAGAACCACCCCGTGCTTTCTTCATCTACTCAATAGTCAAATCTGTGATGAAATGAAAGGGGCATGGGAAGGGTCAAGAGATTCAGAGAAAGCACGGGGTGGTACGGGAAGGCTTGAGGAAGGGTCGGGGTAGACATGGGCGACATGGGTGACATGGGAGGGGAGACGAATCGGCCCGAGAAGGCTCAGAGGAGGCTCGAGAAGGCTCGAGGAGGCTTGGTGGTGGCGGCGACAGACTGATGGCTATTGCAAGTGACTGATCCAGCGGCAAAAATCGATAGTAGAGGCAATGGCGCTAAGCGAAAATTTGATGAACGGTCAAGGGCAAATATGTAATTTGGTGTCCTATCCCAGGTGGGAGTTCCTATTCCTAGTCTAGGTGGGAGGAATGATTATTCTTCCTCTATTCGGGTGGATCTAGAATAGTTATTTTGGGTGGATCTAGAATAGTTATTTCTAGTGGATCCGGAATAATTATTTCGGATTAGCTTATTCTAGCCAACCAAATGGCGGAAATAGCTTCCACCCAACTAAACATGCCCTAGAAGTTATTCCTAATTTTTCTTCACCAACTCATAAATTTTCTTTTTTCCTTTTTGTAGAAATAAACTTTTAAGTTTGGATTCAATTTTCTCTATCAACATCTCCTTCTCCATTTAATGTTGTTGGTGAGTAGTGCACATTTGCTTTCTATTTGTAAGAGATATATATCCAATATTCACCATCGAACACTATTATTGTGGACAAGCAAAAATTAGAGCTTCGTTTAAAACGAGAGAGGTCGTGTGATAGGGATTTTATCTCCCCCTTAGATGTAGATGAAAAGGTGATAGCTTTAGGATATCAATGACACATGAATACTATTGGTGCTATGACGTGAACAACTAAAAAGAAGATGTCAATAGTCTTAAAAGCGATGTAAATGTTTCAGAAATAACCAACAATGTCGTGGCAAATGGTAGTATGTAAATATCTACTCAATTCCAAGGCTTACTTCTAAAATTGAGAAAGAGAGTTGAAGCGGTAGGCATGATTGGGGTTTGAATACCATATATTTTTCATGTCATCTAAACTTCATCATTCATCTTAATTTTGGATAAGAACCCTATACTATTGAATTTAGGAATTGCACCCTACTCGAAAATTTTACTATGCCACAGTTCTTGTACCCTACTGAGCTTATTCTTTTTCCCTCTCATTTCATCATTGATAGTCTTGTGAACGTACTGTTATTTAAACATTATTTGTAAGTTTAGTTGCTACAAAGTAATCGAGTTTATATATATTTTCATAATTTTAATTTAGTTTCTATTAGTCTAGAAAAGTTGTATTATTAGAATTTAGATAATTTTACACAAATTTTTAGTATTTTTTCTTATCATATATTAATAGTAGATAAACATTATTGGTATGTTAAGTATGATAAATTCATTGAATATGCATAAATCACTATGTCAAATGAAAATTCATTGAATTAGAAATCCAATTATGGGTCCCGAATGAAAGTTGAAAAAAAAAGATGTTGTTGTCAAATGAAAATTCTTATAAATGTTCTTATGTTGTGATAGTGGCATGTTGAAGAGTCAACAATACAACAACCGATGAAAGTAGAGAGAGGGAGGGGGGAAGAGACGGATTATTGTTGCCTCATCCTTATGAAGTCTTTACTGGTATAGTGAGGATGACGGTGTAAATAAGAATAGTTCTGTTTTCACTAAATTTATGCCAAAGGCGAATTGGAGCTGGTGGTAGGAGAGAAGTTGTTTTTTACTTTGTTGATATTACCATCTGTGATATTGACTTAACAGATGATGTTAATACCACCATAATAACTTATTGAACAAGGATTTGAAAAGTTCACTACAAGAAAACTGCTAAATACTGATGGAAGTATCTGTCAGCACTTCGCCGGTATTCCATCAGTAATTTGGTTTACCGACAATGTACCGATGGATTTCCGATGGAATGGAGCCGTCGCGTTTTCCCTTGTTGGGAAGTTGCCTCCGTCGGAAATCCATTGGCATTTCCTATGGATTACTGACGAACGCTATCTGTTGGCAATAGGGACGGACTAGAGACGGATTATCCATAGCTAATCCGTGGGAAAATGCCGAAGGAAGTCCATCGCAAATCGTCGGTGATCTGTCGGTAAGTTCAATGTCACACCGATGGATTGCCGACAACATCGAAGTCCCTATATCCATTTTTGCAATCCGTAGGTTATCATATACTATATATTTAATTTATTTGATAATAGAATTCATTTCATATTTATTTAATTTATTTCATAATAATTTATAATTATTACTAGAGTAGAAGAAGAAATAAATTGTCATTAACTTAAAATATTTATGAAAGTCCATAAGAAATTTTGAAAAACCAAAAGAAAAGAAAAAAAATCTAAATATTCCGCTTCCGAGCCTGACGCGAAAATGTATTCTATGTCATTCTCATCATTGTCATTCACACCATCGTTATCTTGTTGTGACTGTGGTGCTGGAGAGTCAGGAGTCATCTGACTAAATCTTTGAAAAAAAAAATCCAATTTAGATTCTATTCGCTCAAACCTCTGGTTCATCTGTGATCCCAAGTCATTCATTAGATGCAGTGGGTTCGCCTTTCTTGAATTTGTGTCTCCCATGCCCTAGAGGAACCTATATTCTCCTGGGGTGGCGGGGAGATACCTGATTCGGGCAAGTACCTAAAGCCATAGATGTGTCCCTTCTTTCTCCTGGGGTGGCGGGGAGATACCTGATTCAGGCAAGTACCCAAAGCCATAGATGTGTCCCTTCTTTCTCCTTTCAGCACCCTCCTTCGAAATCTTGAGCATCTTCTCTGAAGGGGGTTGTGGAGTGCCACCAGCGATGCTCTCCTATGATGATGAGAACTCTGTAATTTCTCAGAGACGACCTCTTATATTATGTAAGAGAAAAAACAAGTTATGTGTGAATATTTAATTATTTATTTTTAATCATATTATTTAATTAAAAATTCACTTACCTGAGCAGTCACCACCCATGATTCCAACCACTTGTTCTTCTTGGTGGAGAACCTTGTGCATCGATATTGCTAAAAAATTGTAGGGTCCTTACCTAATTCTTTTCCTGGCCATAGGAGGAACAATGTATAAATTGTATAATATTATGACATAAAATGTATAAAATTATAATATTTTACTAGGTGATCTTGATGAGTACTGTTGTATGCTCCCACCAATGTACAAAGATCTACCAACGAGGGACTTTCTGTTCTCCTTGTTCGCTTTTGACATTCACAAGAATGTCGATGACTCTAAATGACATAGTAGTTCGGCGTAAAAGTCATTCTCATCATGTCTCGGAAGCGAGCACCTCCTTTGAAATTGAAGGCACCCCACAAATGATCATCATCAATCGGATCCCAATCCACATGCATCTATCAATTTACAAAGTTTGCAGATGAAAAGTCTTGATAATGAAAAAAATATAATTTGTAATTAACAATTTTACCTTCCATTCATTGAATCAACACCGCTGTATTCTCTCTGGGATCTTGCTCCAATGTAGAACGGATCTAGTTGATTCCGTATGATTGATGTAATGATCGAAGTGACTAGTAGATTTGGCTTGAATCTGTCAACAAAAATATCAATATAATTATTATTAGCAAAATAATTATTTAAAATATGAAATTGTAAATTTCTTACCTATCAGTGCCCTTCCTCTGTAAAAATAGCTTCCTGGAAACCCCAGAGGTGGCTTAGGAGGCCAGTGACCCCCTATGGTGTTCATGACTAGGGGGAAAACCAGCTAACTCACCCCAGCAGATGAGTCAACTGTTGGGATGGTTGCTTTGATGAGAGCTGATCCCATCATGCAATTGTGGAGACTGGTCTAATACCGTGGGTCGGCACGAGCCACCTGCTAGTTCTGTGATACCTCTCCTAACTTTCTTCTTGCCCTTACGAGCCTTACCTGTAGTCCTCAAGTCACGTGGTTGGTCGAACATTGTTGATCACTTACGGCCCTCACTTGTAGCCCCCAGGACTTGAATTATCACTGCTAAATGGCATCAATAGGTAGAGACAATTACGAATTAAACTTGAGAATTTTTCACTCAAAATGGGCTTAAACTCAAGCTAAGAGCCAAAAAATGGTAGGAAAGAAGCACTAAATGATCATCGAACTGTAGCAATTGTGGAAAACCCCTTCCTTGACAAGAAATGGTGTTCAAATAAGCAAGAAAATCGAGTAAAGTTCAACCACAATACCAGTCATTAAACAGCCTCATTCTTAGTCAAAATAGATATGGAAATCAAGAGAAAATGCTAAGTAAGTAGGTGCTGCGATAACGGATGCTTAACAACTCTATTCTTATCGAATACCAGACATTAAACAATCCATTCTTCATAAAAACGACATTAAAATTCATGGGAGAATCGAGCAAGGAGCAATAGCAATTCAAGAGAAGCAATCTCATTTCTTATCAAAATCATAATTAAAATGGCAGAGAAACAAAGCAATGACATTAACCGACATGGCTCAGTCTTTTCCACCAATAAATACACCACATACTATCAACACATCCTTTCAAATTAGTTGGACTGAACACCTCCAACACTTAGCATTCTAGTACAACAAATCAACATTAGAACATAGCAAGCAATCGAAACAATGCCAATATCAAAGCTACCACCAAACATAACCAGCATCCATGCAATCAACAAATGATATCAACATCACCACAATCTCCAAACAATACTAACGTCACCATGATAACTAAACAAACCTAATCCAATAAGCTTAGCAATCTTTGACAATCAAAGATTGATTTCTTAGTCCGAACTAGACAAGGGAGTATCTTGGAGTTTTACCTATCTCACCTAATAGAGCATAGGAAACGACAGGGCTAGCAGCGAGGGCTTGAAGATGGCTTGGGAATCGGCGACAATCTTGAACTCGAAATGGAAGTTTAGGATGGTGTCTCCGACAGTGAGGTGGAAGAGGCAGGGGACTCGAAGGTGGCTCTGGAGGTCAAGGAAGACGTGTCTTGGCTCAGGTACAGGTCATCGGTGGCGCCACGAGGGTCGAGATTGAGGGAATGGAGGTGGTTCGTGGGATGACAGTCGGTAGTAGTAGAGAGGGGTATAGGTCTATGCTCATGACCTTGTCAATTGCTCGAGAATTGGCTAGGGATGAAGGTTGGAGCCGAGAGTGATGGTGAATCAAAGGATCACCCCTCGTTGATGGTTGTCTGGAGTGAGTTGCCGGAGAGGATTGAAACGTCCCTGTGGAAGTGGAATTGTGTTGCCTCCATTTCTTGGCTCAAGCAAAGGGAAGGAGACAACAAAGATGGAGCAGGAGCTAGCATGGCAGAGAGATGCCATGGAGGAGTGGAGGAAAAATTCATTCAGTGTCATGCTCTGAATTTTTTCCTTTTTCCAATTAATTTTTTTTAATTTTTTTTCTTTTTTTCTAATTTTTGCGACGCATTACATAAAGAAAAATAAGTAAGTGAAATTAAAAAATAAAATATAATGAATAAGAATTAAATGTGGTTAGATCGGGTATCTATAAGTATCCGAACGAATCATGGACTGAGTGTTATTGTTTGAACTCGAATAGTCTATTTTCCTGCCTTGTATTTAAATGGTGATGGATTACTGACGAATAATCCATCGGTAATTTCGTCGTATGAAGACTTGGCAAAATTACGCGATGGATACACCGTTGATAGGGTATGTCGTGTATCCTTGACA
The DNA here is from genome assembly GCA_037672795.1 of Lagerstroemia speciosa. Classification (NCBI taxonomy): domain Eukaryota; kingdom Viridiplantae; phylum Streptophyta; class Magnoliopsida; order Myrtales; family Lythraceae; genus Lagerstroemia; species Lagerstroemia speciosa. Next base: position 8,852,184 of record CM075288.1, read on the forward strand.
GATCACAAATAAACTATTTGTCGGAAATGCCATCGATAAACTTCCCGTGTTGTTCCTGCCACAGTTTAGCAACAGATATCCATAGGTAATTTACCGACGGGTAAGCCATTGGTAATACGTTTCCTATTTTCCAGACGGCTTATCTGTTGCTATTCCACACGTGTTTTCAACGGATTCATATCCGTCAGTAGCTTCCGTCGCCATTTCCAATGGGTATTGAACCATCGGTTGTTTTCGTCGCCATTTCCGATGGAATATAATCTGTCGATAATTTTCATCAGTATTTTACAATTTCCTTGTAGTGGTAGTTCACTGTGCTTGGGATTAGAGCAAAAAGTACTTCTCAACTAGCTCAAACTGGGAATTCAGATCTAGAAAAGAAAGAAGAGGTAAAAACAATATCAATGAGAGTTGAATGCACTTCTACTCTCAAATAGTGGAGAAAACTCTAATTGTGATAATACTGGTGAAGAATCTAATATATTATTAAATATACAATCTAGTGATGAAGAAGATCCAACAAGAAAGTGACAAATGTTTATGCTTGAAATCCTAAATTGGAGGAGGGTTTTTTTTTTTTTCCAATAACCCATATTCTATAAAGAACATTGAAGTAATATGACATAATTAACAAGGTGAATGTTGCCATTATTAAACACAACAAGGATTAAGTTAGTACTAAATTTAGGAATTGTGATAATTGATTGTTGAAGGCCTCACTAAACAATAAGCCACATGTTATTCAGGTGAAATAATTTAAAAACTATAATACTTATAAGAAGGAAATGTCTAATAGATACATCACACAAGGGAGACTAGTAAAACTATACATTACAAGTATATCACACGTAAGTGGTTGGTAGAATTGTATATTCACTAGTGGTAACTTAATCCTAAATAGTCAAGAAATAATTCATTTATTAACTTGATGTTGATTTGAAGGCTAATAGTAATAAGATGAAACTATAAAAAACAAAATAACATATTTTGAAATTCAAAGAAGAAACAATATGCTAAAATTATAGGATTCTACTGAGTAAAATAAAAAAAGGTTAAGCTATTTTGATTGGATGTAATTATTTAATATTTTAAGAAAGTTATGTGCGCTAATGCAGGCAAAGAGGTTTTAAAAAGGATGTAAACCTATTACAAAATTAGGTGGCCATTGATTATAAGTGACAACTTCAAGTTGTAGCAGGAAGGGATTCAAATGATTGTATCCTTTATGAAGCATATACAGTTGTTGTGGTTCATTCAAGAGAGTCATAATCTTGGTTCATTTTAAGCTTCTCTTAGATTTGAAGATTCATAGATCGCATTGTTAGACCTCCTTTGACAAATAAAGAGAATGTAAAGTGTAATTTAACTTAATATTTTCAGCACTATACATGGGACAATTTGAAATGCCAACACTAAAGCTTTATGTTGCCACTCTTATTACAGGAAACTATGCCAGCTCTAAATATCTTAATGCATCACGTAGAAATAATTTTGGGGTGATGCACGTGCAAGATCTTAGTGTGGGCCACCTCTCCAATGTGTGACAACTAATTATTGATGTAAAAAGTTGCAATAAACAAATTCAATATGTCTACAGGTAGAAAAGGTGCATTTATTACTTGGAACAAAAGAGTTATAATTCTAGAAAGTGACAACTCTCAAGTACAGCTTACAATCATGCAATTACTTATATTCAACAAGAAAAGAAAAGAAAAGACTAAAATATTAATACATGAGTGTTATAATGTGCAAAATTTTAAGCATCTTATGCACTTGTTATTAATCCCTTTAGAGAGATAGAAGGCTATGATCCAACAAAAAAAGAAACTAATTAAACCCTTGCTATTAAGCATAAAAGGAGAATAACTCTTAAATCATCTTATCTCATCACGCGACGTAAGAAAATACTAATCAAATTATAATAAACGAGTAAATTGGTGATAATTACCCAAGGATTTGCCTTAATTATTGCAAATAAGAGCAATTTAATTGATTCTTCCTTACCACATTATTATGAGGTGAGACCATCTATAATGTTTTTATTAAGGGAAGACCAAAAAAAGATTGAGTGGGTGTTTGGATTCCTTATATTTTATGGAAAATGACAACTTTTAGCCTTTGAAAGCATTATAAGTTTTCTAGGCTTTAAATTCTTTACTGAGCCAAGTCATTTTACCTGTAAAGCTTTTGGAGTCAAAGTGGACTGCAATCCTACAATGCAGCAAGCCCCATTGCAAAATTACAAGGGGGAGAGAGTTGGTGCGTGAGGGAGAAGTGGGAAACGGAAGGGGCAAATTTGTAGAATTAAGGATTATAATGTTATTATTTACTTATTTTCCTAACGTTCTACAATATATACCAAACACAACAATTTCATATTATAATCCACTCCATGTAAAATAATAACTTTTAATGTAATCTTATTTTCCCTTGTAAACGATACTTGAACCAAACGCTCCCAAGAGAAAAGTCCTGGATGAATAAGAGAAAGTTGTCACATAGGCATAAGACAATATTGTCAGAATCGAAGGATATATACTCATGACATGTAGAAAATGTAGATAGACACACGTAAAGAACATATGATAGGAGATTGATTTTGTACCTGGGAGAAGAACAAAGCGTCAATTAATAAATCTAATGAGTTGTCATCTGTAACTTTTCGTAATTTGAATTCTTAACAATCCTTCTGAGAAGAGACCTGAAACTTCACAATTTACAAGTTGTGAATGATGAGGATGGTGAGATCTCTAGTTCACAAGTCAGATATGAACTTGCAAGTTCACATTTCATTTCAAGAAGGATAAATGAAGTGGGCCTTTCACCGTTACCTTTTTTTTTTCCTCCCTTCCCCCTTTCTATTACTTAAACATCTGAATTGAATGTGGATTAGTTATTAGAATATACTAGAATTTCACTAAACTAATACTACCACCAAAACATCAAATAACTGTATTCCTTAGTACATAGAATGCCCTTCATACTTTAACAATGATAAAATTTTCATCTTCAACTCCTTCTAGGAAAGGGTTAAGAAGTTGAGGAATGACAGGAAGAGAGAGTATTAGGTAAGAAGGTCATCCAAACCTCAAAAATTCTTGAGCCATTAGTTAGGGATGTTTACAGTTAGGTTCGGTTCAAAAAATATTTAAAAATAAATTGGTATATTAAATCAGAAATCTTATCTACTTTACCTCAAAATACCTGAACTATATATTACCAATTTTTTCGGTTCGATTAAACGGTTAATCACTTTTCATAAAAATTAATATAACTTAATCAATAAAATGTAATTGATTGGATTAAGTTCAAAATTTATCGATAGAAAATTGGTTTGGTTCGGTAACCGAACCAATCGTTCAAATAATTAACCGAACCTCTCTTTTGATGAAAAATTAATTATTAGAGATCCTATTTGAGTGGTTAAATTATTTTTTATTCGGTTCGACAAAGTTTGAGGTTCAATTTTGAATTTTTGATTTTTTTAACATCCCTACTAACAACTGTCTAAGAAAAGAAGCAAGGTGGTATAATTTGGATCGTCAACCCAACCTCCTTCCCATGACAACTAATTTAATTGGATGTTGAAAGTTTTGCCACTTTTTGGAGGGAATTGGCCTTGTTGCCCACCATATAGATATTTAACTACTTATAGAATCCACTTTTTATCACCTTTAGGGTTGAACTGACTTTTTAATGCATATATTTTAGTATTTTATCAATATTTAGGTTGTGCATGTTCCACTTGTACTAATTTACTTGAGTGCAAGTTTGAATTATTTTATTAATATACAAAAGTATTACATTTTATAAGAGGTAATGCACTAATTGTGCAACATTAATAGCGGTGGTTATATTTTCTCATTTGCTCTTCGTATTTTGCATTTGCTGTTGAGCAATAACTTGTGCATCATTAGAAAGCTAAATTAAAGATCTAATCAAATAATTTATGAATAAAATATTTTCACACATTATATTTCATATTTTTCCCTAAATAATTGACTGTAGGACAACACAAGGAAAATCATATCATATGATCAGTTCATAGATACATGATTCTACAACACTACAATTAAAAACGAAACTTCAATTCTCAATCTCTCTTTGAAGCCCTAAAGTAGAACAAACAATGAATATTGTCAGAACAATGACTAGCAACAGAACCATGACTAGCATGGCCTTTTATCCTCTTTTTTGCCTGGCCACTTCAACCTCTAAATTTGAGATCTTTCGCAAAAGCCCAGTGATAACCACCTTAAGTTGATGATGCACAAGCATGTCATGCCACTGGAAGTAGTTACATGCCCTCATAAGTCTATAGTTTCAGTTATTCGAATCATGGCCCAATTTCACCATCAAAACTACCCATAGATTCCATGTATTTTAACCTTACCTCAAATTTTTGATAGCCCAAGATCCTATGAGATAGGTTTCCTATACATGAAGTTTTTATCATGGTTGCAACCTTCTCATCGTGCAGAAGCTATAATGGGCCTCGCAAAGAATAGTAAAGTCACAAAGGCAATATTTGACCTTAAGGGAACTCAACGTCCTTTGCTCCTTTTCACCTGTTAATGGTACTACCCTAAGGGCTCTACCAACACATCAATTGACCAATGTTTGCTATTGGTGAGATCCTCTCCAATCCACATACCATTGAGGAGGTAGAAGAAGGCACTACCGATGAGTTCCAATTGCTTTTAAGTTCTCGAACTACCGAGGTTCTTGTAAAACTAGAACCTTTAGTATCAAAGTTATGAACAGTGAGGTTACCACAATCATGATTTAATTGTAGAGATGCTCAATGCTAATGTTGTTGCCTCTAAAAGCATCAAAGTTTGTGCTCTTGTTCAGAGTCAAACACAAGTTTGACCTCTTATAGATGAGTGTGTGATGGGTGTTAGACGCCATGATCCTTGAGCTCCTCATAATCAGTCATTTCTAGCATTATCTCTTTAGCAGGCCTTTTCAAGGATAAAATTGCGCGAGGTGTTATATTCAACACGAACAATTTCATTGAGAGTTAGACCAAAGACAACTCATGAGTGGATGTGTGATAAGTACTAGTCCGACATTGGAGGGGTACAACAACCTTAAGCTTTTGATAAGGCTCATGCCTATCTCTCTCCATTGAGAGGTGTCTTTTGAGGGGCAAAACCATGCAGGTTGTATCATGCATAAATCGGACAATACCTCTCATTAGGATCCTCCATGAAGTAACTCCAATCCCATTCATATCAACTATCATATTCAATCCCCTTGAGGGACAAATTTTGAATGATACTTGCATGTTTCTAAGCTTATGTTAAGTAATTCAAGAACCACTGAATATTATGGAATAAAATTTATCACTATTAAGAATATCACTGTGGGTAACCTGCAATTATTGTCAGCCTAATATTGTGGTCATACTACACCTACATGTGTTGTGCCACATGCAATATTATGTTGTTTGAGCATCCCAAATATCAGCAAACTATCAAGCCAGCATCGTGCTACAGGGTGTCCCTGCTCGAGAATGAGATGGTAATGGAAAAATGACCAAATTCAATTTACTATTAGCAATCTACGAATCTTGATTTCTAGGATCAATAAAAGGTTTTTTGAGACGTTTTATTTTCATAAAAATAAACATGCATGCATTGCAATTAAATATTTGTCTTATGCGATAAGACTTGAATTTTTTTAGTATAAAATAGCCATATAAATGTAGAATGGTGAAAGAAAGAGTAGATAAAAACGGTACGAAAAATCTCACTAGTAATAATATTCGAATATGGAAAGTTCCCGATATTCGAATAAAGAATCTCAAGATGATAGGGCGAAAATTGGAATAATTGTACCAAGTCCTCTTGAACAATAAAACTTGCGTTTGAATATTTTTCATTTAATCGAGTTTGATGAGAACATCGGGCACTTTAGCCCTACAATTGCAGAAATTGGACTTGAGCATTTCATTTTTGATATCGAGAAATAAAGTTGACCTCAAACTTTTATGTACAAAGATAGAAAGAAAATAGTTTTTTTTTTTTAAACTTTCGAGATCGAAAGGAGAAGGATTGATTCCAATATGAATTAATTAAGTTCTTAAGGAAAGAATAGGAAAACTGAAAACCTGAAAAAATTGACAGAGACCGATTTAAAGAAATTGGGTTTTAGGGACCTACATAAAATCCAGGTGGTCTTTAAAATCATGAAAAATAGACCCCAAAAAACTGGGGCCCGACCCAAAAGACCTACCGAAATCATATGAAAAGTAAAATATTATAACAAGAAATTCATCTTATTATTAAACTTTATGGTAAAAATAATAATTTAATATTTTAAATTTAAATTTTTTCCATATTTATACTATTTAACTTACTTTATACACCAAATATTAATAAATAGTAGTTTTTTACTTATTAAAATGAATTTTATCTTATCATTTTTATATTAATTTATTATTTTATTGAAACTCGGTACCCAAAAAAAGCCGGACCTACTAACGATAATTTTTCAATTGTTAAATGATTATCGATATGATTTTCTAGCTTGAAAAAATCGACACGAAAAAAATTCGGACCCTGACCATTTGGGAAAAACACTATACCCGACCATTTTCAACCCCAATATGAATGAGTCAGGATTGTTCTATCTTTGTTTTCAAATCATCAAATGCTTCCATTATATGATTATATAATTTGAATATTAGGAGGAGAGAATTAATAAATAAAGAAAGATAAGCAAACATTGATGTTCGTAAGTCAAAATCATAATAGAAGACTATTTTATTAGAATGGGTAATTCATTTAATATACTCCACTTCAATCCGTACTCTGCACAAGAAGAAAATTAAAAAAAAAATGAAATACTAGAATGAACTCACATAATATAATTATTTATTTATAATATATTGTATTTAATTCATTTGAATTTTATTAACTTACAGTAGACATAATATTCTCAGTTGTTATCAATAAATTATGTCCAATGTCCATTTCTCCTTTTTACTTATCAATTTCAAATCACTCGTTCAAAAAATGTAACAAATTTTTACCACTAAAATTGTAAATATGGAGTGAGATGAGAATATGAATAGTTAATTAAATATTTTTGCTTGTCATGATTATAGACATGAAATGAAAGGAAAATGACCGACACTATTATTTTATCCTTAATCTGAAGATTTTACAAAATATATGCATATCATAGATTTTGATATATAAATTAGATTGATGGCAACTATGAAAATGAAAAATATATTAAAATTCCTCATTTTTGCACATAATAGTAAGTACAGATAAATTAGTTTCCTTTGAGTAATAACCTAAAATTAGGAAACTGAATAAATAAATATACCATATCAAATGATATTACAGATCTAACAATATAAACACTTATGATTTTAAAGGATTTAAATTTGATTCCGCGGGAAGAGAAAACCCAACAAAAAAAAATCATCAATATACAATTTTTTTTTTCATTGTCAGTGTTCTCGATAATGAACTTAAAATAAGAAAAAAAAAACTCATATGCCTTGTTTCAGTAAATCATTATTTGGTCTATGATGCTTCGTACAATTATTATTTTTATTCTCAATCTAATTTTTTATTAATATTCGCCCTTAGTGTTTTAAAAAAAAAAAACCTACCCATTTAGCCATGCTATCATTTTTCGTATTTCAATACTTAAAAATTCGAACAGTTTAGTTCCTTCATGGGACAAAAATGATGGAAATAAATTAAATTATTAAAATTTTTAAATATTAACGACCATATTAATAATAAAATTAAATTGAGGATAAGAATTATGATTATATAAAATATTAATGAAGAAAATGGTAGTTTGCCCTTAAATATTCGGAGCGGTAGATGGCAAACAAATTTGTTGATATTCACTTTCCCCCGAAATTCTTCGAAGATATCTTCCAAGTTGATATCTCTTTATCGGTACTGTGAAGATCAATTGAAGGGCATCGATGAGTTTAGTTGAAGTCGTATTATTATTATGTAAGCCGGAGAAAGGACCGCACTACGGAACGGAATTTTCTACAACGCTCTGTAAAATTATCAAGTCAAGGTACGGATCGACCCAATTTATAAAAGGAAGTTAACAGATACTGTGTAAAATATAATTTAGGGTATGGTATAAAAATATATATTTATAATAATATAATTAAGTAAATTTAAAATAATTCAAATTAACATGATTTTAATAATATAGAACAATTATTATGCGAAATATGAATGGGTCAGATCGGGCGTAAATATTTAATTATTTGTAATATACATAATTGGAAAAAAATTGAAAAATTTTTTTTTAAAAAAAATCGGCCTAGCCCATCAGTCATACCGTCCCATTATCCCTAAAATAGCCTACCCTGTGCAAGGAGGAGAGAGGGGAAGGAAATGAATAAAAGAAGAAGCAAGAGAATCTAACCCGGGTCTTTTATATAGAACTAGAAGTTCATCCATGCTATACATGGATTTTATAAGAAATTAGTGAAAAATAAAAACATAAATGATTAAATAAAATCTTAATTATAATTATTTGTCTCAAAATATGAAATGGGAAGAGGGTAGGAATTCTATTGTGCTTACCTTGATAGCCTCCATCATTTAGAGCCACAATGGTATTTGTGAGAGATCCTACGAACGAAGGTGCAAAATTAATTTGGACTTAGAGGAGAATGAAATTTAAAGGAGTGAGATGATAGAATGATAGAAAGGGCAAAAGAATCATTAAAACATATAAGAAAATCAGATGGTTAACATAATCATGAAAATGGATGAGGGAATCGGATAGTTAAGAGAATCGTGGGATTATTTGGAGAATCATATGGACAGTTAAAGGAATCATAAGAAGTTGAAAATATGGATAAGCACATTAAAGTATTAAGAATGACATTAACACCCTTTCATATCTCCTATAAATCTTCATTATTCTATTACTATTTAGCTTTGAGAAGGACAATTTTGGAATATAAAAATGTGACCAAAAGTACTTCGGATTTACTTAAAGTAACAGATAGAAGAGAATGCAAACCATTTAGCTCCATGATGGTTTTCTTTATCAATCCAGTGAAATCATTAATATAGGAAAATTAAGGTTGGACAAGTATCAACTGCAGGGGATGTGCTTCAGCTTTAATATTCTAAATGGATTTTGAACATTTCAATTTCCACACTTACCAGAACTTATAATTTACATTAAAATATAATTCTATGATTGGTTAGATGGTAAAGCACCTTTAAGCAGAAGATAATTTCAATCCTATGCAAGGATAGATCCGGAAGATCCAATTAAAAGAGCAAAACAAAAAAAAAAAAGATTAAATGATGGATTTAAGGAGATAAAAATAAATATTTGAACGAAACATATATATGAATATATATAATCGATAAGTTTTATTAAGATTTTAAGGATTATTTTGAGTTTGGGAGATCTCCCTGCACAACCCTAAATCCATCCATGATCTTGCATACCACATTCTTAGGTGGTTCCTGTCTTTATGTGTTAAATGTAGATTTTTCCAAATTTTAATTAATGACATTTTATCCTAATAAATTATCAGTATGCTATCATTTAGACACTAGCGTTATTTAGATAAGCAATAGAAATTTATCAAAACTTTTGGTAACAGCAGCACGGGAGTGATATAGCAAATCTATTCGAGACAGATAAAATTCAATAAAGACGTAAAAAGGTTGAATTCAAAGGCGATAAAATAAGATAATCTAATAAAATAGATAATGTCGAATTAAATAATATTTTATATATTTTCTTGAATTAACGTACAATTGTCTAATGCAACATTTAATCCTTCTTACTATTTTATTCCTTGATTCTCTTTTTCTACTCATTAGCAAACGATATTTTCTTTTTTTTGGCCGAAGGACAATATTATTTAGGATTAAATTGTTCCAGCAGTTTTACATATATCCTCAGAAGAAAAGTAAAGCCTCTCATTGTCTTTCTCAAGAAGTTTCTTCAGATTTTGCTCTAGGGTTTCCTTCTTCTCATTCTCCAAACTTCCTCCTTCGTAGCCTTTGCCACAACATCAGCACTGGTATTGGCTTGTCTCTACGCTAGATTGACATAGAAGCTTTGAAAATTTACTTTTTTCATTTTTATATCTTTGATAATTCCTTTGATCTTCCAGGGTATGAGTCCGTCTTCCTTTGTTAAAGCTTGGTACAGGAACTTGGAATCTATCTCAAACACAGCCTTCAACCAACCTTCTTGCATAGCCCAGTCAACTCCCATACGAAGAGCCAGTGCTTCTGCTTCAAGAACGAACATACAAATAAGTCTCATGCCTGAAAACCCTTTAAACTACCTTGAGTGATTCCTTGCTACACCTTCCAGACCCGTAGTTTTTGTTGTCGGGTTGCATGCACCATCAGTGTTTATCTTGATGTGTTATGAACATGGAGTGGTCCACCTCATACATTGACTTGTTGGTTGTTTCCCTACTAAAGAAAGAGTTGTACCAAATCCATTTCGAGGCAGTGTAATCTCCTTTATGTTAAGTCTTATTCTGGACATAGTTGCAACAACATGTGGTTTTTCACCATAAATTCTTGCCTTGTTTCTTTCCTTCCAAATCTGCTAGCTTGTAATAGCCATTTTAGTTAGTAAATTCTCACAGAAGCCTTTGAAATTCCAGATAGTCCTTCAAACCAGCAATCTAGAGACATGACGGTTTGTCTTTGTAGTCTTGTCCAAACACTTCAAACCAAACAAGATTTGTCTAGTCACATCCCAATAAAAGATGCTCCATGTTTTCCTCAAAATCACAAAAAGGACATTTTGTTGACTCACAAATACCCCTCCTAGCAAGATTGCTTCTATTAGGAATAGCATTCTTCATGGCTTTCCAAAGAAAGATTTTCATCTTAGTAGGGCACTTCATATTCCACAGGGAGGTCCATACCTTCCTTTTATTTGACGAGAAGCAGAACGTTTAGTAGGCATGACCTTTGACTCCTCTCTAATGAGGGCATAAGTAGATCTGACAAACAAATCCCCATTTTTCTCATAAGGCCAAACAAGAGAATCTTGATTAGGTCTTGAAGTTAAGGGAATAGCTTCTATCATGGCAGCTTCCTCCAAGGTAATTTTTCCTTGTAATATATTCAAGTTCTGGTGCAATGTCCTAGTGTCAATTAAACTACACACTCTAAGATTTGGATCTTTAGTTGCTGTTTGCACCCCATGCAACTTGAAGTTCCTTAAACCCGGTGTCCAATTATCCTCCCAAACTCTGACATTTCCTCCAAGTCCTATGATCCACATAGAACCTCTTCTTAGCATTTCCTTACCTTCTAACAAACTCCCTCATAGCCAAGATTGTCTAGATCCTTTCCTAGCTTCCAAAAAATCACTCTCAGGGAAGTACAGACCTTTCAGGACCTTTGCCCTCAAAGCTTTAGGGTAATTGAGTAATCTCCATATAGTTTTTGTTAAAAGGGCCAGGTTATGATCATGGAGATCCTTAAAACTCATACCTCCTGCTCCCTTCAGCTCAATCATATTCTGCCAAGTAATCCAATGCATTTTCTTCTCCTCTTCTTTTTGGCCCCACCAAAATCTAGCCATTAGATTGTTGATATCATTGCATCATCCTTTTGGAAATCTCAAACAGTTCATCATATAAGTAGGCATTGATGAGATTACAGCTTTTAGCAAAACTTCTTTACCTCCTTGGGAAAGGGACTGAGTCTTCCATCCCTTCAATTTTTGTTTAATCCTCTCCTTCAAGGTCTGTGGTGCCTGCTTTTTGCTTCTACCCCACTCAGCAAGAAAACCCATATACCAATTTGGTCTTTTTCTTATATCCATATCCAGGACACTACCCAACATTTCTTTAGTTTCTTCAGAACAATTAGCACTGAAGATAAGAGAAGATTTTTGAAAATTTACCCCTTGTCCAGAGGCCACACAATATAAATTCAGCACTATCTTCATTTCTTTTGCATATTGTTTCTCAACTTCTAGAAATAGTAGAGAATCATCAACAAAAAACAAGTAAGATAAGATTGGATAAGACCTATTCATTTAAATAGCCATGATATTCTTCATGTGTACTACTTCTGTAATCAACTTGGAAAAACCTCTGCTAAAAAAGGATCAAATAGGGAGACAATGGATCCCCTTGTCTGATTCCTCTGGTGGGCAAGAAGGTTTCTGAAGCTTTTGCATTCACCATTATCATGTAAGAAACCGTACTAACACATTCCATTATCTAGTTTATCCATTTTCCACTAAAGCCCATTTTGCAAAGCAACTTTTTTTTTTAAAAAAAAAACCAATCCACACAACATAAGCTTTCTACATGTCCAAGTTCACAGCACAAAATCCTTTCTTTCCCTTTTTCTTTCTCTTTAGAGAGTGAAAAACCTCATGAGCCACAGTCACATTATCCTGGATCTGCCTCCCTGCAATAAAAGCAGTTTGTTGACAAGAAATGATATCTAGAAGGATAGGTTTAAGCCTATTAACTAAAATTTTTGAAATTACTTTTAAGCAAAGTTACAGAGACTTATAGGACGAAACTAGGAAGGATCCTTGGGCCCCGACACCTTTGGAATAAGAACAATATTAGTAGCATTCAAGGATTTAGACATAACACCTTTTTTGAAAAAAGTCAAGACTGCAACAATAAGATTGGGTCCAATAATGTCCTAATGATGTTGGTAAAATAAACCATTAAATCCATCTGGACTTGAAGCCAACAGGAAAACTGCCTTTTTGACCTCTTCCCCGTTTATATCTTTGTCTAACTCCTTTGGAATATTCTGGTCAATGACACAATTGATGGCTTCCAGGGCTTCCTCAACCCTACTGATATCTTATGCTTGAAAAAGTTTCTTGTAGTAATCAAGAAAACAACCCATCACCTCATTCTCTTGATCAACCCAATCCCCTTCATTATTTTTAATTATCATGATTTTGTTTTTTACTCTTCTCTCAAGAGTTGCTCTATGGAAGAAATTGGTATTTTTATCTCCCAACTGAAGCCAATTAATTCTAGATCTCTGCTACCAAAATAATTCCTCTTGTCTCCATAAATCATCCATTTCTTTTTTAATATCTTCCATACTTCTGTTCGCAGCTTGACCCTTCTCAGTAAGCACTAAGTCCAATAGTTTCTACAACTCTTCAATCCTCTTTTGACAATTTGGAAAAACCTTCCTACTCCACCCCATCAATTCCTTACTACATAATTCCAATTTATCTTGAAAATCCTCCAATTGTACCACACTTCTATCCTTCCATGCCTCAGTTATAACCTTCTTGCAACTCTCTTTGTAAATCCATTTGTTCTTAAATCTGAAAGTTTTAAGACCCCTCTTGTCTTTCCAACAAGTGTAAATAATCAAAGGTCTATGGTCATATTCTGAAAAGTCTTCATGAACAACTTGAGTCAAGGGCAAAGTAGTCAAAAGCGAAAGGCACACCCAAGGCGCACAAGGTCCCGTATCGCCTGAGGCGCAAGGCGCAAAAAAAGCGCTCGACTGAGTAAACTAAAGCGTTTCTTATATGAAGTGATTATTTCTACTATTCTTGTTAGCAATTTCCAACTAATGGTTTATTATCCATCAAATAAACTAGGTATTTAAGGAAACTTAGACACCAAACAAACAAGTAGTTCAAAATAACTAGAAGCAAAACATAAAAGCATAAATGAAGAAGCACTGAAGCAGGGTAGCAGAATAGTGCAGAAGCAATGCAGTGCAGTAGTGCAGCAGTGTAGAACAGAAGCAAGGCAGCCCACAGCAGAACAGAAACAGCAGCAGTGTAGCAATGGCAGTGCAGTAGTGAAGCGAAACAACAGCAGAACAGAAGAAGCACAACAGCAGCAGCAGCAGAACAGAAGGTGCAGAACAGCAACAGCAGAACAGAAGAAGCAGAATAGAAGGTGCAGAACAGCAGGTGTAGAACAAAATAAGTAGAACAGAAGAAGTAGAATGGAAGAAGCAGAACCGCAGCAGAAGAACGGAAGAAGCAGAACCGCAGCAGTAGTGCAGGCAACAGGGCTTCGAGAGCGAGCTGGAACTTGGAAGACAAAGGTGGAAAAGAAGGGAGAGATGGTAGCAAGAAGAAGCACGGGAGAAAGCACAGAACCTGAAAATAGCCCTAATCCTTCTGTTAAGTGTTTTTAAGTGGGTGGGCTTAGAGAAAAAGGCCTCAAGCCCAGGCCCACTAAAAGAAATATCAGCCCAGTGGGCTGATAGTGCCTGACTTTCCTTAAGCGACCAGGCGGTCACTTGTGCGCCTGGAAAAAAAGCGCGGAGGCGCGCGCCTCAGGTGCGCCTCACTGAAGGCACCTCGACTCGACTAGCCAGAGGCGCCGAGGGCTCTTCTCGCTGCGCCCCATGCACCTAGGCGCAGGGGTGCGCGCTTTTGACTACACTGGTCAAGGGGAACTTTAATTTCCATTCTTTAGATACCAGAACTCTATCAAGCCTTTCCTATATTAGCTCCTCATCTTTGTTGTTTGCCCAAGTAAACTGAGCCCCTGAAAACCACAGTCAATTAATCTAGTATCAAAAAGCATCTTCCTGAACTTTCTTGTATTTCTTTTTTCTTTCTTATTACCTCCCTTTTTCTCAGAATGGTCTAGAATATCATTGAAATCTCCTGCACATAGCCAAGGTTCATGCATATCCTTTTCTAAATCTCTCATTTGTTGCCAAACATTTTGCCTCTTCCAAAAATCACAATCAGCATAACACCATGTGAATCTGCATTTACTCCTAGTTTCTTCCATATAAATCCTGGTGTCAATCATATTCTGGTTAGCTTCTAATATCTCCACTATATCTCTTATCCACCACAAAGTCAAACCTCAACTCAAACCAAATGGCTCCACATAGAAACCCTTACCAAATTTAAATTTTCTTCGAATAGCATCCACTTTTTCTTTTTTGTCTTTTGTATCCATTAGAAAAAGTACCATAGGTCTATATTTCCATATAAGGGCTCTTAGGTTACGAACTAAACTATCAACGAGGGCCCCGAACCTTAACAGTTCCAAGTTAAGTGAATCATGGCTCCTCAGTTGCCTTTCCAGGCAAGCCACCACAGCCTAAAGTCAAATTAGCTTATGATTTAACAGGAACCTCCACCAGCATCTCTAACAGAGCTTTCTTTCTATTCTTTGCAGTCTTATTAGATGTTTTCTTCACCACATTTCTTTTATGCTTTTCATTGTACTCTTTGGCTGAGAAGCTTCCTTTATTTAAAACTCTTCTATCATTACCTTTCTCTTCACATTTCTTACTTCATGTGAATCTTTCTCTTCACTTTTCCTTTTTAGATTTAATCTCTGCATAGCTTCATTCAGGCAAAAAGTTATCAAGGCTTTACTATTTTCCTCTCTCTCCCCATCAATATGTAGTTCCACAAAGTAATCACTAAATTCTTTACTTGAGATTGGTTGTTCTTCCACAATAAACTGATCCAAAACTTCTTCCACCACCACCTTCGCATTTGGTTGCTCCTAATCACTTTTATTTGAAATAAACTCTTGATCCACTTTTTGATGTCCAATATTACTTTCTTGCACAGGGCATTCTGTATTCACTTCTTGTCTTTCCTCAAGAAGAGTAACTGGATCCTTATTCCTTCCGTCTCTCTGGTTATGCCAACTACCCTTCTTGTTCATAACATATTGAGGTATTTTGACTTGATTAGCTCTCAGCCAGGGGCCAAACTTTTCCCGATCCTCAATTTCTTCTTCTTTTTTGCCGTCTCTGATGGTGTGGTTTAGCATTCCACACCTAAAACAGAAAGCAGATAACCTCTCATATTTGAAGTCAATCCAGAACCTCTCATTCTTTTGGCTCATCACCCAACTACCTCTGCATAGGGGTTCATCAACTTTAATTTCCACTTTAGTACGAAGGTAACTGCCACAAGTACCCAAAACACCTGCAGTCTCATCCACCTCTACTACCTTTCCAATTATTTATGCAATTTTATAAGCATTCTCAGCTAACAATTGATCTCTCTACAGTGCACGGATTTGAGTCCATAGCTTAATGGAATCCAAATTTAGCCCATCCAATCTTTTATCATGGCCATTTAACAATGTTCAAACAATGGCCATCAATAGACCAAGGACCATCCTCCATAGCTCTCTCAGCACCTCTCTTATCTTTGAATTCAAAGAGGAATACATTTGTTTTTAGACTTGAAATCTTCACTTCTCCTAAGTCAATCCAAGACCATTTCAAAACTCCTATAACCATACCCCAGCTAATCGTCCTATCAACAATAAATCTTCCAACTAGGGCAATATCCTTATTAGGGCTATCAAGGTTGGAGGTCAAATGAATTACTGTAGTTTGATCTACCATAGTCTAGAGACACCTTGTTGCTATCCTTACTGCACAGAAAGGCACAATTAATATATATCCAAATCCTTAAAGCCTCTAATACTACTAGATCTCCCTATTTGATGATCTAGATCGATTAAGCGGAGAAGAGGAAATCATTTTGTCTGATTGTTATAACCTCTGCACTGCCGAACGGACAGTTACAATCAAACAAAAAGATGCAAAAAATTGCAGAGTATAATGCGGGAACTAGCAACTGACGAGCACAAATTTTCCTGCATGAAACAGCAACTAGCAGGTGCAGAATCAAAGAATTAGGTGTCCATCCAGCTTGTGGATCTTTACATCGCCAGAACAAGCGATCAGCCAGATACTAGAAGCGATCACAAGATCATAGATTAAAATGTGAGAATTTAGCGACTGGCAAAAGACTTGTTATCATTAAGATTGAAGAATAGCATCATTGGAAGGAAGATTAAAATGAAATGGTATTCTGATCAATGAAGGAAAATGCAACATAGAAAGATGATAAAGAAATAGGAAGGTAGCCAAGCAATGCTGACTAGAGGCTCTAACGAGGAGAGGATTTTCTCTCTCTAGAAGGCTAGATAGAGGGTTGTAATGGTAACCAATATTTTCCAAACAAGTTTATGTAGAAGTATATTTCAACAGTTAAATTTTTTTACTTTTGATTTTTTAGAAAAAGAAAAGACATCAGTTTTCTTCTTCGACTTGGCATTTCTAGGCATGTAAAATTTAATCACAAACTTTCAAAAGAAATAAATATCTAACTGCACCATGCGGCCCCCACTGCACATTAAATGAATAGTCCATTTTGGCCAAAGAGAATATCAGAAAAAGAATTAAATTAAATACTTAAATGGGTGGGTCTGATCCAATCTAAAATAAATAAAATTTATTTAATTTTTAAATGCTAATAAATGAAAAATAAAAAGAAGAAATCGGAAGATGCATGGAAAGTCGGGATGCGGACATCGTGGGTTGTCTGGTAATAATTATTAAAAGATAATAAGCTGCCCTCTACCTCGTCCTCCATTCCTCCTCGCTGCTTCTTCCTTTGTTTTCTTGCCCATAAAGAGGACGAGGTCGTCGCTACCTTATCTCTACGCTATTTCTCAGGGCAGATCATCAACCCAGCCTTCTTTCTTTCTGAGGTAGAACTGAATCGAAATGGCGACTAAATGTGAGATCTTCTGCGAGATCCTGATAGCCATCCTCCTTCCTCCTCTGGGAGTCTGCCTCAGGCACGGTTGCTGCACCGTATGTCTCTCTCTTCCCTCTCAATTTCATCTTAACATTGATGGGCTTTCTCGTGTTCGTCGATCGGCGTTTCCTGAGAATCAAAGATCTCACCTTTCTTTGTTCAATTTTTTTCCTTTCACACACTGCTTTCTTCTTCTGCGTCATCTTGAGAAAGTCTCACTCAGACTGCGGTTTTCACCCTAATTTGATATCCTCAGAATGGTGCCCTTTTCCTCTGTAGATGTACATACAGTAGTTATAAGTCTCTGTTTTCCCTAAATTTTTCGTTATTGCAACACTCCATTTTCTTGGATGTATGATTGAGATGGGCTAGATTGCGTTGGTCAATTCCCAAGTTGTCATCTGAAGAACGTAAAAATTCTCTGGACCTTTCACCGTGAAATCTTTATAGTCTTGCTTTTATTGGTAGGATAACTGCGGGCTTAATAAGATAGCATATCAATCGGCCCCTTCCTCTTTGATGTTGTGAAACTGTTTGTGATGGGTTGCACTTTTGCGAGCGACTGAAGAAATCAGTGCAGGGACTGATTAATGAAGATCGCTTGTCTCAGTTCTATGCTCATTTGCTCTTCAATTGCAGGTTGAATTTTGGCTCTGTGTGCTGCTAACTATTCTGGGGTATGTTCCGGGTATAATCTATGCACTCTATGCCATTGTCTTTGTTGATCGCGACCAATACTTCGATGAGTACAGGCGCCCCCTATATGCTCCGGCATAGCACTACCCCTCTTTCAGTCTATGTGTAATTAGCTATTTGGATTGCTAAATGTCAAAGCCTCACCCCACTACTGCTGCGGGTGATGACTGTTCCTACTTTATGATGTTTGAAGTCTTGCATAAAGTTGGCTACTTCATCTACTCTCTGAATCGTTTCATTAACGGCTACTAATGATTGACTTTTCCACAATTTAGTGAGATTTCTTGAATTAGATTCTTTGGTAAGAATCAGCCTATAACTTTATCATCGATCCTAAGTCTTTAAGCTTGTTAGGGGATATTTATGTGCCTTGCCTGTCAATCCTCTTCCTTCTTATAGTTTGTTTTATGTCGATCAATTGAATATCGGCGCTCTTCTATATTTATTATCACTCATGTGCCATCTGAAGTTTCATGATTTCGGAGATTAAGTCCTTTACCAACTTGAGCTGAAAATGGTTATAAGCGAGGGGAAATTTATTTGACCCCCGGCCACCTCTAGTTATGAAGATTCCCAAGATTGTAGAATTTTGCCATCCCTTACAAATGTCTGTATCTAGGCGATGCAGTTTTTATGCCAGACGTGGTTCTGTTGTTAGAGTAACATGTATATAATATGGTGTCTGCCTCTGGGCGATTTACTGTACACAGCGATGCATCATTTTTGTCTTGACGCTCTCTTCAAGAATCACTTCTTTTAATGGTGTAGTTTCATGGATTAAGAGTTTCCGGGTCAGTGATTTGGGTAAGAAAAGAACTGAAAGTTAAATTCACTGGTCAGAAGTTCACAGTTCACCCAAGTAATTCTCAAGTAGAGTTTCAGATCTGCTGCGAGGTTGTTATTACCCTATCTTATTTGGGTTTGCATAATACTGTTTCTGGAGTTAGCAGTTATGACAGAGTATGAAATGGATAGGCCCTGCGACTGCTCTCTGATTCTGAAAACTGGTGGAGTCATTGTTATTATTGCATGGGGTGATTCTAGTGACTGTCATATTTGTATTTTCACCAGACTGGTTATCAAATTGAAGATAATAGCAAGTCCAGCGCTGTGTAAATTTTTTTTTTTTTTTTTGGGTGAAGTTTGGTGGTCTCTTTTTATTTATGCCCTGGTTTTAGTCCCTGCATATAACGGTTCCTCACTTGCCATTTCCACTTGAAAGTTGCTATCGGGAAATGAAATGACAATGGCTTGTTTACTCCAATAATTTACTATGGAGGATAGAACAAATTGGGTTAGAGGTGTTTTATGTTATGGTCATATCCCTGTTCATTGAAAGTTTGTAGGTTCATCAGGATATGTGGTTCTAATCTTCCACCTTAGACCAAAAGAAAAGCTCAGAAGATACCAACATCCATAGGAATTGTTTCTTCAGGACCGAACCCACCCACCACCTTGTCATACTCCCTCTCTCTTGTGTCATCTATGTAATTCGAAATGCTTGCCTTGAGTTGATTTTGAAAGAAGTTGACATCCGAACTGTTCGCAGAATCATACTATCTCATTTACACCCGAGTTGATTTGATTGGTCTCTGGTTATCTGCATGGTCTGAGCTGAGTTTGGCAGCCATCAATCATATGCAGTAATCCAGAGATGAAAACTTGCTCAGGTACCCAATAGATGGAAGTTCTGCTTTCTCATCATCAAGGTTCTGCTTATTGTGGAGAGGCACTTATCATCTATCTTCAGTTGGAGAGTTCTGGTTCAATCTGATTAGTGAAATTTTGTATAGTTTCCTTTTATCTATAATCTAATGTGTGCCCATGGACAGTAACAGCTTCTTCTTGTTCACTGAATGTGGGGTCACGTAGCGAAACATACTGTTGTGAAGGCAGTATGCAAATTGAAATAGGGAAAGAGATAATCCCTGCAGATTCTTTACATACGTTATGTTGGGTGCATGTGCATGCGCGTAAGTATTCGCCTTTGTCCCAAGTTTTGGGCTAGTTGGGATGGTTCTCTCTCATGGGTCTCAGTGGTTAGGCCAGAAAGGGTGAAGAAAGTAAGGGAAGAAAAGCCAGATGGATCGGCATTTTTCGTCAGATTACATGTCGGGCGCCCATCTGGATGTCTAGAGCAAGTTGCAGATGCTGTGCACAGGACACCGACTCACATACTGTATGCTGGACGCCCCTCTGGCAAATCCAGAGTAAGTTACTGATGTTGTGAGCAGAACACCTGCTGACAAGCTGGGCTTGTGAGTCGAGCGTCTTGAGTTCAAAGACGTTTCCCATGTCCCTTGCACGATTGTAAGCTGAAGTGAACACACCGGCAGATCGAAGATCTCGCGAATGACTTACAACATGTGGGGAAGTTGGATGATAGGATCTGAACTTCAATCCTACACCACATGAACATTCGAACTTTCTCTCTTTCATATCACTCTCTCTAATACAGTAAGCATCCATGGACACTCGCTCAAAATCGGTACGATCTCTATCGTCAGGTACGGATCTAAAAACATGATTTGGGAGGCGAAATTCTAGCAAGACGAGTCCAAAGGGTAGCGGAGTATGCCCCCTCCCCCGCTAAATCCATCCATAATTTGCCTTGGTTGTCAAGCCTTTCGGGTTTCAATCTCTTCCTTGGTTAATTGCAATTCATGTGCCATTTGTACAGTTGAATTTCTACTCGATGAGATTTTATTGATATATATAATAATTATACACATTCGATTATTATTGGTATAATGAATTGAACGATAAAATCAACTAAATTTTAATGAAGCAATTGCATTAGCTAAAAAAAACTAATCTAAAACTGTAAAATCTTCAATAAACCGACAGAGGATATAGACATGGCTTATTTTGTAGAAACATTATAGTTACCATGAGAAGAAGAAAAAAGAACAAATTTCAATTGCTACCCACATGTTTCATATAGAGTCCAATTCATAATTTTTTTTCGATAATCAACAGAACTTATCAGGACCCATAAATTAAAGAAAAATAATTACAAAGCGCATAGTCGGGGCAGAGAAACCTCTAAAATATCGGCTAACAACAATAGTTGTAAACCCGACGAGCAATTGCGAACCGAATGTCCTCCTAAATCCTGATTTGTTACTTGATCCGAAAGCCAATTCATGCAAGTATTTCCTTCTCGGAATGTGTGACTCACAGTGATGAACCAATTCCGTTGTATGATATCAAGAATATCGAGCATTAATCACCTATGCCACCCTACATCCCCAAGACCTTCCTGCATTGCATGAGCTACAGACTCATAATCCACTTCCAGGATGATATTGCGAAATCCCAACACCCAAGCCAGTTTAAGGCCCGACTTAACTGTCCAAAGTTCCACTGTTATGGAGATCGAGATACCAATATTTCGCATAAATCCCTCAAGCCAACCCCCCTCCTCATCTCGAGTGATTCTCCAGCCCCACAAGTCAATGAATTGCCCTCGGTCGCACTATCTGTATTCAATTCCACCCAGCCACTCTCCAATTTCTTCCAACCCACCATCTCCACTCCCGTCGCATTACACTTCTTGAGTAAGGATTGTCAGCCTCTACCTTAACAAAGTTCAAGGTCGTCCGTGCCATGATATCCACACTACAATTTGGCTAGATAGACTCCGAATCATGAATACAAGAATTTCTCCACTTCCACAATAACCAGCAGCGAGTCCCGAACATAGTTGCCCAAGCAGGACCATTACTATACAGATCCCGCCGAGTCACACTTAAGAGGTAAACTGTAGTGGCCAAAATGACACAAAATTTAAACTTGAGTGACCTAATTGAAATTACCCCACACAACACAAACACAAACACAAAGCATCACAGAAATGTCGGACGCTGGATCGCTCTCATCCATCCCCAGAGATGAACGAAACCGTGCCCGAGGAGACGAGCCCGGCGACCGCCGTGTCCAGCCCCGAGTGGGCTGAGCTCACTCACGAGTGCATCGTCAATATCCTCTCCCGACTCACCACAGCCCACCTCTGGACCGGTCCCTTGTTTGTCTGTAAATCATGGTTTCGCGCCTCCGTCGACCCGTCCCTCCACTCGGCCTTCGACCTCGAGCCTCTCTTCAACTCCGCCGGTGAGTCGGATCGGTGGTGGCTTCCGGAGTTCGAGAAGAAGATGGATTCCATGCTGATCTCTGCGATAAATTGGAGCAATGGATCTCTTACGGAAATCCGAACTCGCCACTGCTCCGATCATTCGATCAGCCTCGCTTCCGAAAGGTATCCTCTCCAGTTCCAATATAGGGTTCGGTTCATTTCCCTCCGTGGCATTAAAAATTCTTCCGTTTGGTCATCATGTTGTGTTTCAATGGAGGATTTGATTTGTTCGTCAGTTCCATTTAAGGCTCGTTTAAGGTAATAGTTGCTGGATTGCAGCATGTGTAGTATGATTAGTTTTGTCTTCATTTTGTGGAGAATTCGGAGAAATTCGAATGCAAAAGCGATTTTCTAACGCTAGAGAACATTAAAAGTGAATTGGTTTTGGAGAACATTAAAATTGAACTATTTTTGGAGAACATGAACACTCGTGCATCGTTTTCTTGAAGATGACGGAAATGGTTACTGAATGCTGTAGGTACATGGTCATACAATAGTGTTGATTATTTAGACTCTTTCTAACACTATTTTGCCGTGAGTTGCAATTTCAGGTGCCCGAATCTGGTCGTTCTTTCGATCAAGAGCTGCCCGAATCTTACCGACAGGTGCCTATCTAGAATAGCCTTTCGATGCCCAAACCTCCAGGAGCTTGATGTGAGCTACTGCTATGAGATATCCCATGAATCCCTAGCTCTGATAGGTCGGAACTGCCCGAACCTGAGAACCCTGAAGAGGAACCTCATGAACTGGCTTGACCCTTCTCAGCACGCTGGAATTGTTCCAAATGAGTACCTAAACGCTTGCCCACAGGATGGGGACTTAGAAGCTGGTGTCATTGGGAAATGCATGACCCGCCTAAAGCATCTCGAGATCCGATTCTCAAAGATATCGGCAAAGGGCCTCACCTCTATATGTGATGGGTGCATCGAGCTGGAGTACCTGGATCTTTCAGGCTGTGCAAATTTAATGAGTCGGGATATTCTGAATGCATCTGAGAATCTGAAGAGCCTGAAGGAGATCAAGAAGCCGAACTTTTATATCCCAAGGTCAGTCTTCCACACGGAGAGGTATGGCCACTGGAGGCTGTACGATGAGAGGTTCCAGACTGATGTATTTCGCATTTGATTGGGAGGGTTTGTTGGGGTTCCATGACTTGCGGATCGTGTACCCATTTCTTTGTGATTTGTTCCTACTTTGTCATGTACAATTTAATCCATAAGCAAGTTTCCTTGTCATCCATCAGACGGCATTTTGTAAATTTGTGTGCTATTCTATAATAAATCAGTCTTCTGCTTAAGCATATAGATTCACCCAGTTGTTGTCTTGCTGCTCTCTCTCCTTTACTTGAGCTTCATGTGATTTCACGTAGCG
This sequence comes from Lagerstroemia speciosa, assembly GCA_037672795.1. Taxonomy (NCBI): domain Eukaryota; kingdom Viridiplantae; phylum Streptophyta; class Magnoliopsida; order Myrtales; family Lythraceae; genus Lagerstroemia; species Lagerstroemia speciosa. The sequence continues at coordinate 8,875,939 of CM075288.1, forward strand.
CCTTCTGAGATTAAAGGAAGTAGTTTGTTTGTTTGTTTAGGATGAATCAACTCTTATTTTATATGTTCAGTGCTCCCCTCATTTCCAATCTCAGCTCCCTCAACTCATCCACTCCTTTCTTTGCCCTTTATCCTAGCGTTTGATCTCATTCTCTCTGATTTTCCTCTGTGACACCCACAAGCTTCTCTTTGTTCTTTGCTGTTGAACTTTTTTCGAGGTCTGCAGGGCATGATATATGAGGATTTGCAAGCATGCACTCAAGCCATAGCTAATTTCTGGTCTTGCTTTTCGATATGTGAGCTTGATTTTGCTTTTTTCTAGTTATTTTTGAATTTACAAGCTCTCATCTGTCCTGGAGCATAAATTTTCTTGGTGATGGTATGACAAGTTCCACGATAGTCCTGATTTTCTATGTGTAGATCATTCACTTTCACATGAATGAGGCAACAAAGATGAAGTCACTAAAAGCTGAATATTTTTTGTCTTGGATCACGACTGAACAGATGGTCTTGTTCACAAAGTTAACTAAAAACAAACGAAGGAAAGGAGGAAGATGGGCTTTGGAACTCAACCCTACACAGGGATAGTAGCGGTCAGGGTGCAGCAATGGTTAGCCTTCAATCAGTAGAAGAAACTTATCATGAGCAGTCTGAAAACAGTGTGCTTTATCACCAAGGTGAGGGCTGAAGCCTTAAGAAGGTTGGTATTTGCAGTGCTACGAGAGTTGCTGCGAGGCTTCGGAAGATCTCCACCACCGTAAGACCCCTTTGCCCTCTTGACATTACTTAGGTTGCTAAGTCGGGTAATTTCCCCTTGGTTGTCCCCATCTGAAACACAGGCATAACATAGCAATACTCTACAGTCTTTACAGAAAGATCTCAATGATTCATGCCATGGAAAGTTCGGATGCAATGTCATCTAAGAACATAGTGCAAGTGAAATGAGCAGAACAAAACTTGAGATGATCTGAAGTACAATGAAGCTGTGGCAAAGGAAAGAACTCAAGACCTTGAGGAGGAATAGAAGAAACGGAAAACTGCTTTGAGAGCATACCAGGTAACAGTTTGCTTTCGTGCTCCGGGAGCCGGGCCTCTCTCATTTTCAGATGGAAATCGTTTTCACAGTTTGAAAATGAGACAAGCCCATAGCAAATAACCAAGAGGAGCCATATGCACAGAACTTTCTTCATGCTTCTGCAAGATCAACTCAAGATAGGGAAGAGGAAGACTAGAGGCAGGAGTTCTCCGAGCCTTTCAAAGCAAGTTAGGCCATTTTATGGAGAATGTATTGCCCCCTAAAGTATAGAGGTTAGAGCCTTTCCTTCTTTCTCCTGTATTTTCAGTTGGGCATATGCCATTTCATGTGTTTATATTTCCGCTCTCCTATTGTGTCAGCTGCTGATGTAATCAGGTACGAAAAGAATCAACCAATATTAAACAGCATGCTGAGAAGGAAGGTCTCTCAGCCCTTACTTTTCCTGCAACAAGCGGTCAAGCTGAAGAGAGAATCTGCTTTATGGATTGTTATTGTATCTAGTGGATTTGATTGGCTGCTAAGCTCTGGCTTAAGGAGGAAGAGAGAAAAGAACAGCACAGAGAACCTCTGGTCTTTTCTGGAGCAGGGATCAGTTCTCTTTGTGGAAATGTCCTGTTCTTCTTCCGGAAAGGTACAAGTTCCTGTTCTGCCCATTACAGTATAACTCATGTTACAAGAGGCACAGTCAGTCGGGAAATCACTCATAAACCTACGAGATTCTAGAACCATGCTTCATACGTCTATCCTGTTGTTTATACACTTGATTCGTCTGCACAGAACATGGGGACAACAGTAATGGATTTTGTTGGGCAACAGTCCTTCCCTTTCCTGGAGCAAGCAGTGGAAGTTGAAGAGAGAATCTGCTTTATGGATTGACCGATGAGTTGATCGTGGGATGCAAAGCTCTTTCCTGCCTTTGGAGGATAGAAATGAGCAATGCAGAGAGCCTTTATCAGCAGAGATCAATCCCTCCTTGATAATGTTAACTTGTTACCAAATTACATCATCTGTGTTTAGAGCAAAAAGGGAATTCCATCATTTGTGATGACAGGATCATCGTCCATTGTTTCAATTCATGTCAACTGAACCACTTTTGCTCTATGATGTGAATTGAACTCAACAGCAGATGCCTTAAACTAGGAAGGGATGTGATATAGATGGATAATCTTGTACCCGATCCGACTCCCTCATTGGAAACCAACTCAAGAAATACCAACCTGCTCAAATGGACATCGAACATCCTACTCTCACGACGGATGTCTACTGAATCCAATTTCCACCCACAACGGATGTCGAACATCCTCCAAGTTTGACTCTCATCATATGGGAGACATGAAAACATCAGTCTTCCTTACTAATCGAGATTTATAAATATGCCTCCATTCAGGAACCATGTAAAACACTCATTCCTCCTCTTCTCAATGTCTTCACTCTCCTTCATCTTCTTTCCCCTGTTTTCTCACTCGGATCACCTCCTCATTTAAGGATTCTGAGATCATCTCGAACCATGCTTCTTGTAGGTTCCCGGTGAGGTCCTCTTCCAAGTCTTCCGTCCATCTCTTAAGCCTCAGGTCTTCTCCGATTTCATCCGAAAATCTCTCAACTCGAAAGACCATGCAAAAGTACTATCAAGATGAAATTTCATCTTGATAGTACTTTTGGTCTTCCACCATGAGAGGTGGCTGTTTGTTTGTACTAGAAAGCGACATTGGGGATTGATGCCCCTGGTCAGAATTGTACTGGCAGATATGAATGAAGATCCTTATTTATGTTATAGAAATCTTCGCAATCCAGTCACTGAATTATTCTATAGTTGAGTCTAACGATTCATAATTAAATATTCAAATTAAAGGAAAGATTGTTAAGGTACTAACAATTCAACTATAGAATATCTAATATGTTCTTGCCCCCTTCCTTTTCTCTACCAAAAATACACCCCTCCCTGGTTATGGAGAGGGATGTCCCGTGCCTCTTCCGGAATGGTACAAATTCTTGTTCTGCCTGTCATTTCGATCGGTTGTCATTCTTTCGTTATAATATAACCTGTGTAAGTGTTACCAGAGGAGGAAAGTATCAAAATTACATAAGTATGAACCCAGTCCGATCCAAATCAATTACACCAGTTACCCTCTTGACAAAGAAAACCACAGCATTAGAGAATTAATTTGAACAAGTCCTTTATATCTTGAATTCAACTCCAGTTCGATCCAACAGTTACAGTTCAATTTTTCAATCTTTTAACACCCCCAAATAACCGGGGCAAGGTTCACAGGTCCGGGGCCCAGTTCAACAATTCAGACAGCACATCTCGTGTATATCTTTTACACGAGATTCTAGGACAAACCCAGTCCACTATAAACTCATTAGAAGAAAGCATTAGTCACATGCAAAAGTACCAATACCTTCCTTTAATGGGTTCACAATTCACCTTAAAATTTCCCATCTTTATACTTATGTCAACTCATGCACGATATCATGTACGTTACTTGAAACAGAGACACTTACGCTAACTCAGGCACGTTAAGGAAACAGAATATTTTTCTTGGAGAAACTGCTCGGTCGAAACAGTTCGTTCCTAAGGTGAAGTACTCTTATAGCGAACGTTCCATGTAAGAGTTTGGGGAGAGGAGTTCCACAGAAAAATATCGTATGACAGACAGAACAGAACACATCTGACAGCGATTTACCATCAACATCCCAGTGCCTTTTGCAGATAAAGAAAACTCGAACATCATTTTTTTCCCTCTGGTTCGGGGTTCAGTTGCAGTTAACGCCCGGGTTATTTCCACCTGCTGTACGCATTTACCTTATAACGAGCCTTCTAGGGACAATGCAATTGCAAGCAAAAGCAGATATCTGGATTTATGAACTAATAGGCTGCTCAACAGTTGTAATAAATCAGTGAGGTCCCGAGAGGAAAAAACATAATAAATGAACATTAGAACTACAGGAATACCCCCCAAAAAAAAAATCAACTGAATCCATCAAAACGGACCACAGCATAAGTCTTTAAACCATCTCCGACCCATGACAGTGCTCTGTAGTCACACTACAAAACCACTCTAGGTGGTGTTCGAGTTCGACCACCCTTTTCTTCCCTTTTCCAATATGAAGTTTATGTTGATCTCAAAATAAATATACAGCTCAACAAATTTTTAAATGTCCTCAGCATTAATTCTCATAACATTGTAATAAGATTTGCTGGCTCCCGAAAGAGGAAATAAAGAGGGCTGGACAAATCATCCTGATGATTGCATGTGCATACGAAGACATTCAAGCTATGGATGAAGGATCTTCCGAGCTGACTCAAGCGGACATAATTTATATGATATAATGAAGACAGATTTCACTGGAGCATACCTGAACAGGCTTCTACATCAGAAGCCTGGGAGGTCAACACCGCCTGCCCAGAAGGGCTTGAGCTGACAGTCTTCATTGTAGCATCGAAGATTTCCTTCTGATACCTATCGTCCTCAACCCGCTTAAGGACCTCATTCACCAACTTGAAGTCTATGCCGCCGGCCAAAATTAGCCTCCCGAGTATCTCACCATAGTTGTTGGGGGCTCTAGGCAAGTCAATCCCAATATCGTCCAGCATGGACCCATAGAGCAAGCATCCACCGCCTACATCACTTGGTGTGAGGACTTTCTTGGTGAGAAGGAACTCGAGGAGTTTCGCCACATCCTCAACCCGAGGCGAGCTCTTCTCTAAGGCAAGAAAAATGGCCTCCTTGACCACCTCGGGATGGTACCCGGGAGAGTTCAGCTCCTTCACACACTGCAGAGCTTCATCTAAAATTAGCACGCTGAAGTATTCATCGATAAGGGAGACAGTCTTCCTCCTGAGATCAACAGATGCGGGTTTCCTCGAAGAAGCTGCTGCCTTCTCTGTAACAGCTGCAGGAGCTGGCGTAGGACTAGGAACAGATTTAGATGCCTGACCAAAAGGTTCAGATCTGATCCCAATGTTCACGGGACGAGCAGCAGGCAGGCCACTTCCCTGTATAAGAGCACTGGTCCGCCCACTTGGAAGTCCACTGCCCTGAGGCAAGAATCTGGGGTTCAGAGAAGGTGACCGGCCCACAAAAGGTGGTTGAATTCGCCCACCAGAAGCCTGAACTCCAGAAGGATCACCACGAGGCATTGATCGCGCTCGAGTGAACTCCCAATTATCATTGTCGATCTCTGGCATCCCAGGCATCTTCCTGTTCCCTGGCATCCCAGGCATCATGCCTCCGCTTCCAGGGCGATTGACTGCGTAGCCTCCAGGGCTGTTACTGCCTGGTGGTCCAGAAACATTGCCACGACCACTCCTTATGCTGGCAGTAGCACCAGGGCGTAGCCCGAGGGTCTTCTCTGCTTCAGAATGGATTTCAGTGATAGTCTTTGCTTTCACCTGTCCCATTAGCACACAAGTCAGAACCCAAATAACACGAATATAAGTACAAAACCAGAATGAGGTTAGAGATCTCTTCCAATTTCCTATTAGCTTGAACATAAAATGCTCTTTGATTTCACAAGTTCCATCTTTAGAGACGAAAAACTTTTTGGGTTCCACGGCATGGTTCAAGAGCAAGGGGGCACTCATATGTTCATGAATGGGAAAAAGAAAACTCAAACTGCAATTATCTTTCATGCAAAACCACAAACACAGTAAAAAGATCACCTCTTCCCGCCTTGGCACCCAGTTGTTTGTACGGAGATCCAGAACATCTTGGACCATGAACCTCAACCGAGAAGCAAGCTGGGGGTTGTTGGTTAGATCTTTCAACCTGCTGAAGTAACTGTCATTTACGCGCTGTGATCTACGGTTCTCATCAAGTTGCTTTCCAATGGTATTGAAGAATTGGCATATGGCTTCAACATTCTCTTCAGCAGGACACTCCTTGTTATCAGGTCCCAGAAGCTCCTATTTTCATTGAAAAGAAAGAGCACAGTAACTACCTCTGTGATATCACCCATAAGTCATTACTGGATGAAACAAACTGTGACAGGCACAAACCTGAACAATATGGTGGACAATCCTCTCAGGTACCATCTTCTGCTTCAGCAGCTCTCCAATTAATTGAATGTTCCCCAATGTACGGAGCTTGACCATCCTTTCTTTGTCTCTTCGCTCAAGCTCCTGCTCAGGTGCAGTCATTTGCCTCACCTCTTCCCTTAGTTTATCAGCCCCTTCAAATGCCTCCTGGCAGATATTTAAAAGAATCCGCTTAAAGGTAATTTCCTTGCCACCGGGTTCCTCAGGAGGGAAGTTTGGCAGCTTATCATTGAGATCTGAACACAGAAGGGCGTACATTGGACAAAATGTTGGCTCCAGTACAGCTTTTTCAAAAATAAGCTGAATCACACCCTGCAGTTATCATCATATAAATTTCTTCAATGTTATAGTGAGCACATGCCAGCAACAGCAAGTAAAAAATCAAAATGCAAGACCTTCAAAATGTCAGCTGTTGTAATGCCAGAGTCAATCAGTTGACCCTTGAGAAGATCAAACTTCTCGGGAGTCAGCTTGTTAAGAATCCTGCAAGAAAAAAGACAAGCATTCAACACGTCAATCAACTTTGAAGGTTTTGATTAGCCTAATTATCCAAAGGCAAATTCACTCCAACACATGCTCAGTCATGTAAACAGGAGAATCAGCTCTTCATACAAGCATGCATGGTATGGATGTATTAAATGATGCAAAACCAATCATTCCAATGAATAGGGATCAAATGAGGTAATGAGAGAAACCCAAAACCCTAACAGGTTTCATGTGGCAAACCAATTGATGTTCCAACATCGACTATATGTACCAGAGTTTAGATGGTCTAACTTTATGCAAACCATATTGTAAGAGCCCTGGCATGTAAGAAGGCTATGAAATCGACAGACCATCAATTAAAAAGTTTAACTAATAAAAAATGGGAAAAAAATAAGATGGCTAAACTTTTATTTAGCTGGTTACCCCTTGACAGTTTTCAGAACACGCTCTCTCTCAGAGAGATTTCCCCTTCTAACTGACCATGGCACCTCAGCCTTGATAAGAGCAGGGGCTGGGCCTCCCTGATCAATGAAAACAGGTCGTGAAAGTTAGATTAACACAAAATTGTTGATGTAATGAAGCCAAAACTTATGAAGAGAGAGCACAGAAAAAAATAGTACAAAGGAATAAATAATATCGAGGAGAGAAGATTGAAAAATGTTTTGATAAATAATAGGCAATGTCAATGGTTTTCCAGATGTAAGAATACGTTAGTTAATAACAAAGCCACAAGCCTCATTAAAACAGTTCCCCGGATTGAATTGATAAATACATAGAACTTCTAACAGCAGGCAGCCGTGAAAAAGTCGATATAGCTTGGGAACACCAACTGGTACAAACTTTCTCCAAGTGAAACACAAAAAATTATAATCTTCTCCAAATTTTCATTACCATCTGATTAGAAGAGATCCGTGCCCTTGCAAACTGGGAGCTCAGCTGATCTTGCTGAGAAAATTGATTCCCATCTTGCTGTCTAGAGTCAAATCTGAAACCAAAGTCTCTATTTTCTCGAATGTTCTCCCAAGATCTCTCCTCTCCTGTGGCAGGTAGCTGTGACGATCGACCCCGCCAGTCTCGATCGTCTGGCTCTGAAAAACGAGCTTGAGGCTGAATTGACACCTGAAAGAGGAGCCAGAGGTGAGATGGAAGAGCCTACTGCCTGGAAAGAAACCTCCCTCAGGTCAAAGCTTATATATACTAGAAACAGTAGCTTCAAGAGTTTTCTAAAATCATAAAACAATAATAAGTGAATGAAAATTTTCATGCTTAGAGCTAGCAAACAGAAGCAGCACTGTAAAATGAATGGATATAACAAATGCATATTGGACAGCAAACTCACATTGCTCTCATGCACCCAGTTTTGCCCTTCGCCGAAGAATTCTGCTTCAATTTCTTTCTTTATTTTCAGAACATCATCACGGGGTTCTACAGCCTATGAAACAAAGAGAGGTCAAATGAGTCTAGTCACAGAAAAAATGAAAATCAGAACCCCATAACAGTTCTAACATTCCTTAACAGTTGAAGGAGACTAAAAGGAGATATAACAGACCTCCCTAAGCTGTAACAACTGGTCTCGAGTGTACTGAATCCGTTCCCGCACTTCAAATTGTGTGTCCCCAGCCTAAGGGAAAAAGAAATCTGTTAGCTCCCAATCAGCATTTCATCATTGTACAAACTAAACTATGTAATTTTCAAAAAATCAACTAGAAAATAAAAGGTCCTGTTGTTAGGCTTGAAAAAGATTAATACATTTCCCCACTACAGTAAAAAAAAGGTGCTTTTTCATCTTAAACTAAGCATATCAGCCATAATTGGCATAGACTCAACAATATTCCCCACAAGATACAACTCAAAACACCAATTTTGAAATATTAGACCAGCCAGATCAAGTTCCATAAACAGGAAAAGTGAAAGCTTGGGAGTTAAGCCTAAGCTGGTGTAATATCAGCTTACCAAGGAGAAAGCGACTTTATAAATAAATCATAAAAACACAATCCCTTCAGTTCTCAAATTTTTTGCATGGGTTTAAGAAAGTTGACATGTTTGCAGGTCCTTTGGGAGCTGCATGAAACTAATAAAGGCTCCCCTAATTCCTACAAATTTTTATTTGTGCATATTTACCGTAGGTGACATAACGAGCGCCCAACCAAGAATTAGGACATTGTCAACTTTGTAAGCCAGAAATTTTCCATTGCAATGGAACTAATAATTTTCCTTTTTCCTCTTTGAGAGAATCTAAAAGTTTAAACAGTGCGAGCATTAGAGGATAGCAACTTAAAAACACAATTTTCATGACAATTGCAATTTCAACCAATAAAAAATATCAACTTTGTGAATTCGGTTACTTTTTATCCAATGAAAAAAAAAATTTGCAAGTATAAAACAATAAACAATGCAAAAGAAATGGTACATTTCAGGAATACAAGATTACCAGACTATGACGAACCATAAATAGATAGAACAACCAACAGTACACCAACCAGCAAAGATAAAACTACATGAACCAATCCCATCGCATTATGCCCCCCTTCCACACAAAGTTCTCCCCACAACCTGGATATCACCGAGCCCAGGAAAATCTCTTGAACCGAATAACAGCATCGAGAAAATGAGGGGAAAATGGTAAGGCATTTAACAGTAAATCCTAATATTTACGTATATATCTTGAGCTTTCAAAAAGGTGTGGTAGTACAGATGGAAAAGACACAGAATAGAGCCACAGAGAGGGGAACGTTAAACAGGAACGAGCATGTACAACTGAAAAGTTGATTCCTTTGCAAAAAGTACAGATGAGCAAGATAGCTCCAAAATGGAAAGGAGGCAACAAGAGATGTAATTGGCCGTGCACATTTAAAGGTGATTGCATAACATGTCAAAAAGGGTCACTGAGAATTCATCACTCAACTGACTAAGAAAACAAAAACGGCATAGGAAAAGAAGCGTATACAAAGCATATGACTCGTGGCGGAAAATTGTAAATCACAATCACGAGATCCACGGATGATCAATTAAAGATATGCATAGGACGGTTACCTTAACGGACAACGAAGAAGTAGCGCCGCCATGGGGGCGGAGGGTGAGATCAGAGGAGAGGGAGCCAAAAGAGAGCGAGGCAGCTGCGGAAGAAGACGAAGAGGAGATAGACGAGGAAGAATCGAAGCGACGCCTTACAAATCCGCCTGTTCCTCGACCGCCACCAGGTCTCAAGCTCAGCACCGTCTGATGATCACCTTGCTGCATAATTCAGATCTATTCTCGCCGAAGGGATCGGGATCGCACCACAACCAATCGGTAGGATAAAGAAGAGATAACGAACAGAGGTCCCTGGAAGACCCGCGAGCTCCACAAACCCTAGAGATTGGATGTAAGAGATAGAGAGAGAGACAGAGAACTGGAGATTGTCTCTCTCTTCTGCGGAGAGAAACGAGAGAGACAGAGAGGCTGTGCCGGTGAGGGACGTAGAAAGCAGAAACCCTCACACCTCTTTTTTTTTTTGCAATAATTATTTTATTTTTATTTTTAGCTTTATTTTTGCATGGGCGACCGCTGAAATAATTAGAAAAGACCACTTTGAGATTTTCTCGGAAAATATTACAATTACTACGTAAATAAATCAAATCCTTGCCTATGCCTATGGGATGCCCCACCGATGAATTCTCGAGAATGCCCTCGGTTACTGCAAATCTGTCTAATTATTCAGGTTATAACTACCTTGAGGCAATAAGGTACTTCCAAGACCAAGAGGGGTTGGGCCGAGTGGTAAGCAGCTCGGTGCCGCTTAAGGAGGTCTCAGGTTCGAGACCTCACGTACGCAGACACCCCTCTTGGGAGCCTCACCCGCCATTGCCAGGCGTGCGACCCGGGGCGACCAACGGATTAGTCAAGTATGGTTGGCTGAAAGATGTCATCTCACCGCTGGTGGGGCCTGCTTGGATACCGTGGCTGGCGACCAAAAAAAAAAAAATAAGGTACTTCCAAGTGCCAGCGGAGGTTATTCGAGGGGTATTTCTGTAATCTAATCCTTGCACTTGTGTCGAATCGCTGGAAGTTGCACTCTCTAGGGTTAAATATTTTGAAATCCGCTTCTTGTATTACACTAAATTTTTAATATACATCAACATATCAATTTTGAGATTAATTATCCAATTTATTTAATATATTCGTTGATAAATAAGAAAGCCTAAACATGACGTAGCGGGGTGGATGGATCATCTCTACCATTGGTCACATCTTTATTCAATAAAAAAGTCTTAATTTTGACTTCCGTAATAGAAAAAAGTTATAATCCTTTCAAATTTATTAATTTTTATATATTAAGTTATGCATATAAAAAAAAAAAAAAGGACGGGGACTGTGCTTTGCAGCGGGCCAGCGCAAGCCACCGGGGAGCCCATCCAAATGGGGCCCATAATGGGCATAAGGAAAAGTATGAAAGAATAGAAAAATGTGCCAGAGAAGAGTGAAATGTGTCAGGTTTAATGTGTAAGATAGAATCTTGTAAGAATCTTGAAAGTAACAAAAGCCCTTGTGGGAATAAATTTAGGAAGGAAGTTCTTCAACGATAAAACATAGGCCAACTTATACCATTGTATGGATGATTGATAATTATTTGCTTGAAACGAGCAAGCAAAAAAACTTTTAACATTGCCCACAAATTTGAATTTTTTGGGAGTGCGGATGGGAGCGCAATTAAGTTCGTTTGAATTGAGACAAACTCAGGAATTAATGCTGTCCACCGGAAGAAATTCTAAGGTGAATTCAGATCACTGTGAACATATTAGAAAAAAGGTATGAGTATTTTCGATCATTTTTTCCTTTATGTGTTGAGGGAGGACTAAATCAAGTTAAGAATGTCTCTATCATCCGTCTCAATCAATTATACAAAATGGTCATATGCAGGGATGGATTTAGGGATGTACAAGCGATTGCCCCCTAAACTCCAGAACTCCTGTAAAATTTATATAAAATTTGTTCATTCTATTTATAATTTTACTACAACGCATTATTTCGTCCCCTAGTATATCTCAACTTTCAGTTTTGCCTTCTTATTAAGAAAAAGGATGGCAACAGTAATAGTAATGACAATCAAGTTACTTCAATATGCCATGTTCATGCTTTCATGTTCGATGACAAACATACTGGACGAGCTGAGCAGCAGCGGTCTTGTCAATGCTATATCACTAAAGGTCTAGTATAATCTAAGAAACTGGCATCGTTAAGGCATGGGCCTAAAGATCACACTTCTTGCAAACGGTTTTGATGAGTTGCAAAAGTGATTCGAATTTGAGATATCGATCTCACCAAATTGTATAAGAGTGAGTTTGAACAAATAATCCATCACCACCAGTGGTGTGTCAAGAGAATATTATTGTCTTTATATTTGCAACTTGATTTGCATTTGTAACCAGTGAAAATTAAGAAGGGCCAAAAAGAGACCAACAAAAAATAGTAGCAACTATTTGGTTTATTGTTTAAGTTTTTCAAGTAAGGAGACATGTTATCAAATGCCAATTTTAGCCCTAAAAAAATGATAGAGTGCATTCATATCATCTTCAACTTCGTAATTGAAATTAGGCCATTTCGTAATTTGTATGGAGGATTCTAAGAGAAATGACATTTTTCTTTCAAGTTCACTCTCTTGATACTTGAACTTGGTTTGCATCAAAGGTTTCTATATTACTTTGCAATTTATCCTCTAGGAGTCCAACAGCTACTATTTGCGAATTTGTTGGGGTTATTATGCCCTGTCTTTGTACTTTTTAATTCTTTAATGCATAGGCTTTCAACCCCCCATAAATTACCCAAAAATCCCAAATTTATAATGTAGTAATAGACATTAAAAATTTTTAAATATATTAATTAGTTTAATTTAATTAATATATATTTAATCATCTTAAAATATTTTATTTTTTATTGATAGAAATAATATATCAATTAATAATTTATGAGCCAATCCAATATTGCAATATTTCATTAAAAATTACCTCTTTTAGTTGAAAAATTTATCAAACTTCTTTAAATCAATGATGTACAATTAAAAAAAAATGAGGTTGGTAATCATGACACTCAATCATAAGGAACCCTTCCCTTTCTATGCCATTGTGCTACTAAATTAACATAGTTGTTTTCTTGTCTCTTTAAAAGACTAATTCTTATATCATTTAAATTTCTTTTAGCTTTTCCCAATTCCATCACAAAAGGCCTCAGTTGCCAATCAACTTTACTCCCTTCTAAGATTACAACACTGAGTACATATCCAGCATCTATCTCTAGAACTACACTATGACATCCCATTTGATCCACAACCTTTAGTGCATCGCAACCAATTTCATACTGCCATTGCCTCAACCATTGAACACTCCACATTGGCTAGCTTCCCCCAACACCAACCCCCACCCCACCCAAACCACGAACCCCCAAAATTTCCCATCGAATCCATGATGATTCCTCCCATTCTTGCTATCTCATTAGGCGAATCATATGATGGGTCACAATTTACTTTTGTGTATCGTTCATGATGATCTTGTGAATGCACTAGGCTACTAATGATTGCTCTATATTTTGGTCTCCTTTTCTTTTATACTACCTTCTCCATTCTGATAGTGCACACCTCATTTTATTCACCACTTGCATAATTTGAGCATGGTCATGTTAATAAATTGTCCCATTTCTTTTTTTCTAAATGTACCAATTATCAAAAAAATATACACAAAGTAAAGCCTACCTTCGTTCATAGTTCCCGTATCTGCTCTTGCAATATCATGTAAATGCATCATATCTTCCAATCATTTATCAAGGTATGCACTGATTGTTTATGATCACAAATTCAAGTTATCAAACTACATATGAGAAGTCCAAGGACAAATTAGTTATGTGTGCTCAATTGATTCATCTTCTAATTAATTATAAAATATATGGCTTATAAATAATATATTAGTACTGATTATTAGTAATGGTTATTCAATTCGTTTGATATATTCGTGTGAAAAGTGAGACTAATGCAAATGTACCAGGAGATTCGATTCGATTCATAGTGTAAACACGACCTAATTGATACACTGCATTAGCAATTATGATATATGTCATTCTCATTGGCTGCCACGCTAGCCAAAACTAACCACTCTAGTCAAAATTACTTGATTGTTTGTGCTATGGTGCAATATCCTTTGTTAGGAGATTACAACTTATCTCATCTTTCCTATACAGCACGACAAATTATTGGATGTCTCACTTTACTCTCCCAAAAAAATTTTGAGCCAAGTACAACAGCTTTGTAGCTCTTTCCTATGGAAAAGTAATATTGAAAATGCGAAAGGGGCAAGGGTTAGATGGGATGAGTTATGTTCTCCGAAAAATGAAGGAGGCTTAGGTTTATGAAACATTGAACTATGGACCAAAACTTGCATATTGAAGAGCTCATGGTAACTATTATTATGCTCTAACTCTATTCGAGTAGCTTGGGTACGGAAGTACCAGCTCAAAGGGTGTTTAATATGGACTGCCAGAGTAACAAATGCTTCTAGAGCTGGCACGAGATTTTGAAATTGCGAGATTTGGCAGCTCTACACATCAAATGGGAAGTAGGTACCGATCTGGGAATCTCATTTTATTTTGACAATTGGACTAGTTTGGGTCCCCTATCCACTTACTGTCAAGTGGGTGTTGCTTGCTTTCCCTTCCTTGATCGCCGGAATACTGTGGCTGAAGTCATCATGTTAGCATCGTGGGACTGGCCACGCTATCGAGAACCCCAAGCTGCCACTAAGTTATATCTAATTCCAATAAGGATTGACCAAGTATTGTGGGAAGGAAGGAGAAATTTCCCTCCAGCACAACCTTATAAGGACTTAAGGTTAGTAAATAATTGGGTACCATGGCATCATGTGATCTAGTTTCAAGGACAAGTACCGAAGTTCTCATTTATGTCTTGGTTAGCGATCTTAGACAAGCTACCTACCAAGTCCAGAATTGGGGTAAATATCTTGAACAAGCGATGTATATTTTGTGCAGAGACTGACGAGAAAAGATAAAACATTTTCTTCTCTTACCCAGTTACTACTGCTATGTGGGCTAATCTGTTACACAAAATGAAACTATCTTCGAAGCCAAGAGGCTGAGCTACAAAATTAGAGGTGGCCATGTCTTGGAAGGGACGATCCCCGGCCTCGGTTCTTCATCGTCTTCTTTGGACCACTTACATCTATATCATTTGATCGAAAAGGAATTACACAGCGATAAGACCAAATTGTATACTGAATTTTTGAATTACTTAATTTAAAAGATCCACTCTACCGAGATTAGAGCATAAGCTAGCACATAGCTCTCTAACATCTCCTCTTAATTGACGAAACCTTTTGTAAATTTATGTATATTTGGCTTGATCACATCAATGAAATAGTCACTTATCAACAAAAATTTTATAGTCAAGTACAATCAGAAGAGCTTATGGGCATCGACGAAATATTTGAAAAAAAGTTTTGTACCAACAACACTATTGACCCCATGTATATCAAACTTGGCCAGTTGCTAGAGGAAAAATCTATTACTTGGGCCGGACCATCTACCTTGCATTACTTTTGGACCGGTTCACGAAATGCATATTCCTCGATGGCTGGGCCTAAAGATCCCAACTCTTCTATACTAGCCAGTCACCGAACATTCAAGGAGAAACCAACGTGTCAATTTGGGAAAAAAAATATCATCGTGAGTATAGCTTGCATGATTTCATAATTCAAAACATTACTGTTGATTTGATGTAGGAAATATGAGTATGGCAGTGAAAAATTAAACGCAAAAGCGGCATTTAAAGGATAAGTCTTTTATATAACGGATATACTACGTGATAATATTTAGTGATATCACAAACCGATAAAATTTAATCCTTTAAAGATTTTTTTATAAAATCTTGAAAGTAAAAAAAAAATAATCTTAGAAATAACTGAATATTATTGATTTTTGACATCACGTAAGTACTGTTATGTCGTATGTCTGTTACATGCGAGACTTTCTCCATGCAAAGAGCTCAAGAATCGACTCTCCCCAATTCTAAAGAAATTTCAATATCCGTTAGGGTTTGGGTTTAACCGAGTTTGGGTCCTGTCAGATACGATGGAATGGAATAAGACGGAAAAAAAAATGAATTTGATAGCATAAACAATAAAATTTTAATTATGATTTTTGAATTGATCTTGAACATCCGAAGGGGCATGCTTAAAATAAATTGGAGAAAATTGGCAAATGAACATTCGTGCATTTTCTAAAAGGAATCACTGCTCTATCAATTTCAAGGAAAAAAAAAAACACTAATCTAATGAAACATTAACATGAAAAATCTCACGAGTGAGATCGAATACAGGATCTTTAAGTCACAAGACGAGAATATACCAACTGTACAAAGTGCTCTTCTCGAGTATTGCAGTTATTAAATCATAAAGAGATCCATGTTTAAATTATAAAAATAGGTTTATCATATTATTTTGAGTTAATGACTGACGCGCTAAGTGAAGCCCAACTCTGTCAAAAGCAAGTAAATGGTCAAAATTACTTTTGCTCTCTCCCTCGCTCTCTCCCCTCGAATTTGGTGAAAAAGGAACTTTGGAGGAAAGATTGAATGGTCTTGGAAAGACCCGTGACCACGGGTGAGATAGAGTATCATCGTGCGACAGATATATCACGTGATAATATTTTATATAATATTATAAATTGATATAATAACTATTATTATTTTACCTTTAGCTAGGATTTTAATAAAAATTAAAATAAGTTAATTTTATTAATTTATAACATCAAGTAAGTACTTATATATGTGATGTCCCGTTATATAAAAACCCTCCCATGGTCGGGAAGCTGATCTACATGTGCATGCCACTCATGGAGTTCCCAAAAATAGTAAAAATATGTTATCCATTTGCACATTATTGTCCACGAGATAAAATATTTTATCTATTAATACCTTTTTTTACTTAAAATTAAGACATATGAATTCTCATTATCATACTTTCCTTCCATCCCTTTCTACAATAATAGGTCTTCTGCAAAAAAAAAAAAAAAAAACCAGAAGAAAAATAGTTTTATTATGAGATAAAATATTTAGTATAGTAATTATAATTAAAAGATTTACACTCTAACTCTCACATTTTTTTTCTATCCCTTTTTGGAATAATAGGCCTTCTATAAAGATACTATCCATACAAAGAATCGTTTTACTGTATGAGATAAAATATTTGATATAGTAATATCTTTTTTAACCTATATTTAAGAGGTTTTTGCTCCGATTCTCACACGTTCCTTCTATCCCTTTATAGAATATCAGGTCTTCTATAAAATAAATACCATCCATACAAAAAAATCGTTCCACTGTGAGCGGGATTTCTCGATAACGTAGGATCTTGCCTCGTCCAAAGGGAAAGAGGGTGATCTATTGGAGCCGGTGCGATACGTTTGATTTTAACGTAAAAGATGTCGTGATCGGTCCCTAGTCGACGCATAAATCTTTATATTTGAGGGACGTTAAGTCGATGTAATTCTTTATCGGGTTTTGGGCTGCCAAGGGGGGACGTGGATGATCGGGCAACGTCTATAAAAGAGGGATGGGAAGAGATAAAGGGTCGACAGCAGCGACCCAGACTCACTTGGAAAAAGTCTTAATTGGTGGAGAAACATTGATTAAATTGTTTTAATTGACAATATTTGAGACAATTAATTGAATAATTATTATTAATAATTTATCTTTTTATTATAATTTAATTAATTTTCTTATACTACGTGATGAAATACGTTAGTTTTAAGTTTGGAATCTCTCCACTCCCACGAGGACGTGGTCTCATCAATTGATAGAAATCCATCTTTCTCCCACCCTCATTCCCTTTTCCTTTTCCTTTTCCTATCTCCTTTTTCCCTGTTCCCAAAGATATGCGGCTGCCCTCTTGTTTCTGACCATGTGGCCTCCAATTAATTCTTGCAATAACTAAACACATATATACACACACACACATATATACACACACATACACACACATACTATATATGGACCCCGTACCGCGCACAACAAAATTAAAAATCAATAAATATAAAATACTGTATCGAATTCGTATAATTATGTTATTTATTCATAAATGAAAATCTGAATGATTAATAAAAATTTTTTATGATTGGTATTGTAGATATAGGGTAAGAGTAAAATGAATGAAATTATTATCTTCCTCTTAATTTGGAAATAAGATATATATTATAAATTTTAATATGTAAATTATAATAATGATGAATATAGAAAATAAAAAAGATATTAACCTTCCCACATGTTTGCATATAATAGTGTGTGTGTGTATATATATATATATTGTAAGCATGGATTTCACCCGCCTAATTTTCACGGTCATGTATACGTACAAGATAAACTCAAAGATGTTTAAAATTTTTCATGGCAATGGAGGCACGTAAAATTCTGAGTTTCAAATGGAAGGAGATTTGTTGCACCAAGCTATGTTTGTTAGTGTATCTAAACCATTTCTCGGGAAAATACCGCCATCAAAATGGTAGGCATGAGGCCGGTAAACGAAAAAAGTTTGATGAGCATGAAATTGCTTTTTCTTTTTTTTTTTTTTTCCTTATATCAACCGATTTATTCTGTTCGAGTTCATATTGAA
Organism: Lagerstroemia speciosa; assembly: GCA_037672795.1. Lineage (NCBI taxonomy): Eukaryota > Viridiplantae > Streptophyta > Magnoliopsida > Myrtales > Lythraceae > Lagerstroemia > Lagerstroemia speciosa. The sequence continues at coordinate 8,894,146 of CM075288.1, forward strand.
CACCTCATAAATCCACGAATTCATATAGATAAGTCCATGTGCAAGGGTACACGTGTTGGTGGCCTTACTTAGGGGGAAGATTCGAATCTCTAACCTCGTGAACTTTTTCATAATTTAGACGTACATCTTATCCACTCGAGTTAACGCTTGGAGTTATTTATTCTTATTTTTATTAGTAAGTGCATGAATTATGAATACGGTTTAGTTTTTATTCCTTTTTTTTGGTTGGTATCCGCGTTAGTTCATATCTCGCTAAGTCCAAGTGTAAAAATTGTGTTCGTAAACTCAAGTATGGCATACAGAAACCCAATTCGTGGTTTATCATCCCTCACCTAGACACGGAAGAAAATCTCAACTCATTGACAGTTGTTGAGAATGGATGTTTAAGACCATGCAACACACTCTTTGGTGCAACGACATGAGAAAATCTTCAGTGAAGCGGTTATACTACATAAGCGTGATACTGACGTGGCGTGTCCGTCTAATTAGAATTTACTATTTATATATTTGTCTAACTAGCGTTCACTATTTATTAGAGTTTTTATACTTTTAGGATTTTTAGAATTTAATAGTTATAACTGTAAAATTACCGATATCATATCTATTTTGATTGGACGGTTATATTACGCTAGGATTAGTATCACCAGTTTACTGGAAACTTTACGCAAACACAGTGGGATTCTTTCTTTATTGAGATGGGGGAGGGGAGCAAAGCAAAGACAATCTCTACTGCTGCAAGTGCAATTGCCATGCAAGCGAGAAATTTTTAGATCATACTGTCTTATCAGATTGTGTAAGAAAATGCTAATCAGATTATAAAAAATAAGTAAATTAGTATTAATTATTCAAGTATTTGCATTAATTATTACCAATTATGACAATTTAATTAATTTTTTCCATCACATCCTTATGAAATAAAACCATTTAATATTCTTCCATGCAAGTCCGATGCACTTTCTCTGGTTTCCAAAATTTTACGAAGAAAATCTGTCTTTTGCTGTCTCCATTATCCTAGAAAACACAACCAGATTTTCTCAGCCAAGACGACAGATAATTTGGTAACCCCGAACTGCTGCTGATGACTCAGCCCTTCCTTATTTATTTAACGACTTAACCTTTGCTATTTAATTAGTTAGCTGTGAGCATAAGATGAATTTGATGTCGGCACGGATTCTTTTGGTCGATACAAAAGGAGGACAGTAACCGTGGCGACCAATCCATTCCACTGCGTAATATTCAGGCTTCTATACTCAACTGCAAATATATCAAACGAACTAAATAGTCAGTACTATATTATCACCATTAATGTAGCACCACCAAAACCTAGTATAGTTTAAGAAGTCGGTATTCGCTGAGGTCAGGTGTCAGCACAGATCTAGTTCATAGCAACAGTTTTTCAGCGTGGTAGGTGTGTGGTCGGTGGAAGAGTACAATTATCGTTATAACAATGTTTCTTTTTCTTCCTTTTGACCAGTAATACTAACGATGGATTTAGGGGTGGACGGGGCTACCGGGATGGTTCTAGAAGTTCTAATCAGGGATAAACTTAATATTAAGTTAAGGAACGAGTTTTTATGGGGCAAAATACGATGATTCATCAAAATTATAGAAGAAATCAGTATAAAAATTAATAGATTTTCCCAAATTCAGAGAGGTGAGCATCTTCACACGCCTAAATTTGTCCCTATGTGCTACCTCACATGCTAAACGTCTTTTGATCGGGATCATATTCAATGTAAATTAATTACTTTATCTAAAAAATTGATTTAGTAGAAAATTTATTCTTGTACATATTGAATTTAAATCAATTTTATTTGTTATTACATATGTATCATATTATAATCAACTTGATATTTTTCCTAACCAACCTGAGACTAATATAGTGATTCTATCACTAGACCCTCAAATGGATGATCCCATGATCGATTCCCAGGCTGAGATGGTAGATATGAATTTTTTCGGTGGTCCCGGCCCAACTGTAAATTAGTTTGGAGGTACGTTTTGACTGGTTCGGGAATACTGAATATTGCAAATAAAAAAAAGTAATATTTATGAAATATTTAATCCATCTAAGTATATTGGCATTATTGTGGCATTAGGGCATGGATATGTCATTCTCGATGGACCTCGACTGAGGTGCCTGCTTTTCTGTCAGCAGTCAGGTCTCAGATTTTCCTTTCATTTCAAAAAACTTCAAATTTTTTTTTAACGGAAAAAGCAGACATCTTTTTGGAATGTGCTTTAGAAATTATAAACGAAAAGTTTGACGTTGCCCTCCGACAAAGAATTTTTCTTTACAATGAATTTCTTCCTTTCTTTTTCATGAACTGTTCAGTTTGTCGGAAATTGGAATGCGGAGACGGAGAAACCTTAAGACTCGTGGGGTCTGTTTGGCTACACTGCTGGACTCGAGTCGGCGACGAGAGGTTAGGATGCGAAACTGTACGAATACACAAACACTATTCTTTTACGGTTAACAAGAATTGTTTTAATGAAATGAGCTAGCTCAGAGAGTGAGTAAACTGTCGAGTTCCAGTGCTATAAGTGGAAAAAATTGATGTTGGGAGAGTTTGATCTTTTCAGTGAACTGACCCAACTCGAAACTGTAATGGTTAATAATCATTAAATTTTTGAATATCGAAAAAATAATGATCTTACTGAAGAGACGTATATTGGATGGTTAATATTTATCGGCATGCCAGGCTAACTTAACCGCACCGTTTGTCCACACAGTGTCTGACATGGTCATCGGAAAATTTTGCGAGGAAGGTCAGGCGGTGGGCCCGAGGGCGAGACAGAGTGTGCTTTGCGCAAATACATCTTCTCCCGAGTCCCGAGTAAATATTTAACGTGTAATAACGAATATATCGTGTATATTATCATTTAAATTTTATCGTAGAAAAATTTAATCATTAAAAAATTATTAAAATTGTACATGTGTTAAAATTATGAAGAAATTTGCATGACAAATTTATTATATATAAATTTTTTTTTGTTTGCACCTCGAAACTAATCTGCGGTCGGACCGGGATCCCTGGGAAAATTCACGTTGACCCTCCCAACCTGGGATCCGATTCTGGAATCACCCATTTGGAGATCTAGTGAGGGAATCACTGGGCCAACCCCTGGTCATATATAAAATATTGAATATTTACTCAGCTACTCCCCATGACCCCGTTCCTCTCCTTCGTTGTAATAAAGCACAAAAACTCCAAAAATAAAAATATAAAAATATGTTGCATATTTGTTATATTTAATAAGAAAATTCTAGGTATTGTGTACGTGCGTGTGGTTTGGAAGCAAGATGCAGACCCCATCGCCATTATTAAATATTCAATATAATGTATATATATATAAAATAAGTTTATTGTATAAATTATTGTTCAGATCTTAATAAGTGTAAAATTCACTTGTCAAAAAATAGAGAAAAATTTACACGTGTCAAGATCTGATGGAGTTTTACATAAGAAACTCGTTGCATGTTACAGACCGAATATATACTCCCTCACCATAGGCGATTCAAGACCTTAATATCAAAATGAGGTCGGCTCATTCTAATGAGTTCGGAGTGTCCGATATGAAAAAATAACTAAAAAAATATTGTCTATTTTAAGTGGACGATTTTATCTTTAAAAAGATGAATTTAAAGAAGAGTGACAATCTTAATTTTTATAAAGAGCAAGCTAACAAAAGCCCTTGTTTATTTTCTATATAAGATTGTAAGTTAGTGTCTCATGAATACTCAAATAAATTTGATTCCCTCCTACGCATTTACTTGTGTCAAACCTAAGAGTTTGTGTCAGAAAAATTTGTTGAATTTGCGTTCTTTCAGCAATTAAAGGATATCGAATCAAAATGCCGGTTGTTCAGTGCGTTTAATATGTTTACTGTTAAATAAGAAAATTCATATGTCGTATAATGAGATAGGATGAATCGCATCTTTTTATTAATTAAAAAAAAAAACCTTGATGATAGCCCTCTTCACGTTGGATCGAGCCCAGCTAAAACGAGAAAACCTTCCATCCAATAGGTATATCATATAATGGTACTGACGAAGTGTTACGGATCAATAAGATTCATTTATTTATAGGATTGTTTCTTTTTTGTTTTAACATCAGAAATTCTTAAAAGAATAATATTTTATTAATTTATGATACTACGCCAGCATCGTTACGTGAAGTGTCTGTGGGTTAAATCGAATCGGGTCGGGTCGGGTCGGGTCGGAGTGGTCCCAGTTGGCGGAGTCTAAATTGCCATCTCTATCCCCCTCCACTTTCCAACCCCATTCCTGCTCAGTGTCTGCTGCAGACTCTTTTCCTCTTAAATGACAAAACCAGACCCTCATCTCCTCCTCCGTCCTCCTCCCCTAGTTTTTTTTTTTTTTTTTTTTTTGATAACCGAGGTATCCGAGCGCCTTCCGGGCCCGACTAGCGGTGGTTGCGACACCTCCTCCTCGGGACACACGCAATAGCCCGCAAACCACGTGTGCCGGGTAAGCCAGGCGAACCTGACGGGCTCAAGAGGGCTGAAAGCCCCCACCAACGGAGAAGTGCCCCTCCTGGGACTTGAACTTGGGAGCTCTAGGTGAGCTCCCCAGTCCCCCACCAGTGGGGCTACCGCCCCGTCCTCCTCCCCTAGTTTACCTTTTCCCCTTACCCCCCTCTTCTTCTCTGCAGAGCCTCTTAGCTAGAAAACAGAGGGAGATTGTAAGGTAGAGAGAGAGAGAGAGAGTCAAATACAGAGATCCAATCATCAAATCCCTCATCTCCACCTTTCCTCTTCCCATCATATTCATTTCTGCATTGCAGCAGCCCCTTAACATGCTCCCATGGCTCCTTTTCTAACCTAACTCCAATCTTTCGTACACCCAGCTAATCATTTTCTCTGTACAATGTCGAAAGCTTTCGACTTTCTCACCAGATCTCTCACAGAACCCAAAACTGTGGCAGCTTCTATATGTCCATGGGATCGCTTCGCTTTGGGGTGTTCCTATATCACCGCCGGTGGCAGATGATGTGGCAGCGGGGGAGGAGGAAGCCGCCGAGTGTGACGGCGAGCGCAGATATTGCTTCTACTGATCGAGCGTGCACCTGGGATTCCGTCATGAAGATTCTCGTGGAGCAAGTGAACGGAGAAAGCCGTTTCTCTTCGTCAACCCTGAGAAGCATCTGCTAGTTGTGGATTCTGAGGGCTGCGGTGGAGGTGGCGGGTGGCGCGGGGCGGCGCCGGTAGGGGTGATATTGGCTGGACGGCTCAATCTAGTTTTTCCTTGTAGGCTTTATTTTTATTTATTTTCCTGATATGCATTTTTTGTATATCTTTTTTTTTTCCTCTCTTTTTCTAGTTTGCATCCTCGAATTGTTCTCTCCATTAATCAGCTGTTTATAGCGAAATTATCCAAGTTTTATCTCTTGACTCCCTCAATTTGCAGTCTTCCGCAACCATTAATTCTTATCCTGGAATTAAATTATATCTTAGCCTGCCCTAATTTCTGATCTACACTGTGAAAGTTTATCCTTTAGTGTGGGGTGAAAAATGAGAAACTCAAATACGTATAAAAGTCCTCTTATCCTCCAACAAGCAATGTTTTTCCGTTTAAATAAATTTCTCGGGTTTTGGATTTATATTAATGAAAAAAATGTATACTAAAAAAGTTTTATCTTTTAGTGAACTGACCCAGATTAAATTGTATTAATAAGATTACCATATATTTCTAGATATCAGCGATACAGAAAGAAAAAAAAGGTGCATTTAGAGTTGAAAGAAATTATGATTAGTTCGTGTTTGAGTGAGTTGGTACACTAGGATGTAAAATCATTTCAAATACGTATTTTTCTTCGTTCCCGTATAATTTAACATTTTTGCTCGAAAACTTCTAGATATCGGTAATGTAAATTAAAAAAAAATAAGAGTATCTAGAATCAAAGATTATGATTAGTTTAGATTTGATTAAGGTACATGTGCTAGGATGTAAAATTGTTTCAATTCCCCTATTTAATTCAAAATTTTATTTAAGCGAAAGAGAATTATTCGAACTATTTCAATCAGTAAATGTCCGTAAGTCCTTGAATTTTCTGGCTCATGGTGGTCCGTGCTGCTGCAATTCTCATGTCCCTGCAATGAATGTGCTTTCCCTTTTATCACCGTGAAGGAAAGGTCACGGTCGGGTACTGCGTCACGGTTTCATGTTCCTTAGCCGTCATGTTCAAGTCCTGCAAATCTCATAATTTGATGCTGTTCGATAATTTCTATTTGATTCATCTGTAGACCACGAAGTTCGAGCACTCTCGCATCGGGGGAATCCTTATTTTTCAACGACGATAAAATTCTCATCCTTATAAAAAAATTATTACAGATATTGGTCCCGTGGGGAGTCGGACTCTATACTTGGCGTACTGTATGCTGTCAGCTTACTGACGGGTCCACTCTTGGAGGCTCCAGAACTAGAAACTGTTAAGTTCCCAATTTATTTATTAGAGGGCCGGTCTTGGAAAGCAGACACTGCCGGGGAAGAGTAAACCATTATTTTGATTCTCAAAATTGTCACGAACCATTAGTGTAGTTCTCAAAATTTCAGTTCAGTCCTCAAAATTTGAAAGTCATCAATTTAGTTTTCATTGTTTAATTCCGTCAATTAATTTAGTCCATTCGTTATACGTCATTTACGGACGCTGACGTGGACGGTGATGGTCATTTATTTGGGTCCTACGTGCCACATGGTAATTTATGAATTGTTTAGATTAAAATAATTTTATTCACTTATTAATTGGCACATGGCATACCGCCATCCATATCAGCCTTCATAAACGGCGTCATAACGGTTTTACTAAATTGACTGATGGAATTAAACAGTGAGGACCAAATTGATAACTTTCAAATTTTTAGGACCAAACTAATGGCTTGCTATAATTTTGGGGACTAAATCGATGGTTCACCCGTCGAGCAATGTTAAAGAAAAGCCACACACAGTTGAATATTTTATATGTAGGTTCCCTAATCATGTCTTGATTCAAATGAAAAGTACTGTCTCGGTAGTCCGTGGAGATGTCTGCCTGCCCGACTTACACAGTGTCGTGTTTTTTATTGTAAGTTGTGAGACTTGAGTTTTATATGTGAGTGTTAAGGCTGTGATAATCTAATTTATAATATCATTTCTCGAGCTTACGCGATCATAAATGAGGTATATTGATCTATAAAAAAAAATAGGATGAAGGAAAGTAGAAGCGTACGGATATTTTCATTTACGAGAATCGAATCTAGACTTTTTTCACTTTAGGTTGGAGAAAGTCTTGTATGTATCTGTCACGGGATGTCACCAACTAATGAAATCAAATCATTTTTAGGATTATTTTTTAACATTTAGATTTTATTAGAAAAATCCTAAAAATAACTAAACTGTATTGACCCGCGATACCACGCCAGTACTGTCACGTGGTATACTAATTACGCACGGGACTCTCTCTCTCTAGGTCGAAGGTGACATTACTGTACCGAATCTCTTTTATCAGATCCTCCACTTGAATATGCTTTAGAAGTAATTTTTATGTTGAATTTGTCAAACTAGAGCTCTTCATCCAAGAGATGTATGGTAGGCATGTTTCCATATCGACGCGTCGATTACGTGAATTCCTTAATTCAACAGTGACTCTGTTGACAATGTGTCCTCCTAACCGAACAGATGAGAATTACAATTCCCGTCCGCAGCTCTATCGAAAGGGTGTGCACTGGGCAACATCACCTCCTTACAGATTCCGATTCCGTATCCGCCTAACCCCGGAATAGCAATTCCAAGCCCCAGGACTGGTTTTCCAATTCTATACATGTACTGGACACAATCGATATAAAAAAAATTTATCGTGAATAGTTAATAATAGCAATATGGGTTGGTTTAATACATGTTCCCCTCTTTTTTTTTTTTTAATATATAAAAGAAACGTACAAGTTTAAATTGAGTAAAAGGAAAAAGTAGTAAAAAAAAAGATATTAAAATCCTACAGGTGAGATTGAACACAAAACATCCATGGGGTGCAGCCCTACTGGTGGATGTCTGGGCTCTTTTCTAAGAGATCCTGGGTTCAATCCCCGGGAGGGGCTTCCTTAAGAGGGTATCTTATTTATTCAAGGGTGATTTTTTTTTCCCTATTACAACTTTATAAAAAATTTTCAAGTGCAATCTCAATTTTGATATAATTTAATTCAAATCCACCTTAATTCTTATAAATTGTTCTTATATCACTTTAAATTTTAATAATAAATATAAGAGATTAGGTCATGTCGAATCTGAATTGATACTAACAGATGATTAAACCCAAGTCAGTAGGTCCGACTGCAAGAAAAAAAATCTTGTCCCGCGATCAATTGTCCACCATTGTCCGAGAACGAAAGTGTATATCATGTTCGTGGGCAGTCTCAAAGAGCATCTAAGGGCACATAACAAAAGTGTATCACGAATCAGTATTAAAAGTTTCCAATTTCACGTCGATGAATTAACAAAAAAATATTAGGAATATTGAAAACTAACAACCTATCAAATTAATATGTATATTTTTTAAAATTTGGACATCAACCTAATCTTGGCTTGGAGTTATCGATCAGTAAAGTTCATCCATTTCTATAATTGTTTTATTTATTTTTATAATTTATAAAAAGTAATCTCAAAAATAAATAAATTTTATGAATTGACATATTAATATTGTTCAATCTCGGGTCGGATAAATAAGTTATTAAAATTTTAATTTATAAAAGATTAAATATTAATATATAATAATTTAGACTTTTAGGTAGATGCGTGCCCAATTTCTTGTGAACTCAAGTGAATAATACTTTACATGATATTATAGCATATTCTTACATGGGTTTACACCACGCCAGACTTGGGCGCGGCCCTCGTGGTCTGTTAAACTCGGGACCGTAAGGAAAAAAAAAGCCCGACTCACTACAGTAAGATTTGAATGTGTGATTTATAGAACAAACTCGATGTGCCCCGGACACTGAATATTTACTCTAAGCATCTGATCTGGGCAGCTACAGTGAGAGCAGAGCCTCTTCGGCTGCAGCAGCAGCAGCTGGGGGCCCGGGTGGCTACACGTCCAGTTCAAACCATTAATTAGACCCCTGCGGCTGTATCTACGTACACAAAACATATACATATACTACAAACGAATTGTTAATTATTGATTATATAATTATATTATTTATTTATAATAATATATTTTATATAATGTTACAATTATATGTTAACTTTTTCTAATGTTATTAACTTTTATAGAATATATTATGAATAAGTAAAAAATAAAATATATAATTAGGAAAGAAAAATTGGAGACCAGTTATAAATTTTAATGGCACTTGCAGTTTTAATAACGATTTTACAATTTCATCATATTCACCATTTTTTCTTGGTTAAAATCTATTTGTACAAATTCGAAAATGAGATAAATTATTCACTCTTCTTCCATACAGTAGTACAAATCATAGTTTTAAAATCGGATCAGACCGGAAACTGGTCAAGGTACCGGTTCCAGGTTCAACCGGGGTTCAATGGGTTGAACCAAATTTATTTAAAAAATAATAAATATATAAAGTACATGTAATAATCTAAAATACAAAAGCATTAATAGTTTAATATCTTATGGGCTCAATGTGGTTCATTAAAAACCGTCCGGTTCAATCCAGTTTAACCAAGTTCAACCCGGTTCCAGGCCGAGTCAATGTGCAAACTGAGTCAACTATACAACTGCACCGGGCCAGTCGCAGGTTCCAGGTTCAATTTGTTGGACCGGCCGGTCCGGTCCGGTTTTTAAAACTATGGTACAAATAATGATTTTTTTTTTCCAGATTGAATGTAGTTATATTGGTATTTATACATATTAATGCTTATACACACACACAAATTTATTTTTTAATTATTTAAAAGGGACGTTAATATATGGCAGTTACAGTTATACGTATAAATAGAAAAAGTGTTACTTTCAAGGCATATAAATATTTACTAGAAATTAGAAACTAAGATATTGCATTAAAAAAATAAATGAAGGGAGAACGTGAAAAAAAAAAATTTGGACCATTTCTCGATTTGTGCGTGTCATCCTTGCGCAGGGGCCATGCTAATCTTCTCTGTATCGTTCCAATTTTATCGGATGTCTCCGAAGAGACAACCGTGAACCGATCCATGCTGTAATATAAACTACAACATCCCACATCTTCTCGTCGATGTGGGACAAATGACAGAAGACTCTTTCTCTCTCCTTGAGCCCGCACGAATAAGATATCCACAAAGGTCCATGTGGTAGGGTTCAAATATGTTAATATAGAAGCGGACGGTTGCGGTTCACGGGTATTTCATTATTTAGAAAAATTGGTGAAAAATAAGCATGTTAATTACTAAATAATGCCTCAAATTATAATTACCGAGAGGAAATTTGATTGATTTTGTATAGTGCAAAGAGTGGTGCAAAAGATGAAGAAAAATGATAGTGATGTTAGAAAGAGAGAACAAAGAGAGAGTGAGAACTGAAAGTGAGGTACTGGACAGAACTACATGTTATCGCATTTACCATCATATTTCTCTTTTTTTTTTTAATAATTAACTGGTTAATAAAATTAATCAGTTATAGGTCAAGATTAAAATTTGGAAAAGTGAGAAAAAAAGGACAAGGAGGAGGCGCCTTTCCACCATAGACTAGATAGATTAGTATCATATTTGAGGCTGTGGAATCTGGGAGGTTTATTTGTTTTTAGCGTTAGCAAGCAAGCGTGTTTAAGACAGGGAAGCTTAGGGTGTGTCAAAAGGGAGCTGCTCATAACCAGGATCAATCCAAATTGTGGCTACGGCACTACAGCGGGCTATATAATACACTATCCAGTGGATTAATCAGTTGTTACGGCACCAGACACCATTGACATTAAAAAAAAAAAATCCAAATTGTGACCCCTCTCCCTTAATCGGTTGTTATGCATGTTCCTGCCACACAAACTATGTCATAGAATGAAGAATTTCTACGAGGATGAGAAAACAGAATGTACTAATCATTTTCCCTTTTTATCAGTGCATAACTGGCAATCCAACTCGATCAAGCTTAACATCAGAAAGATACTAATTGGCAGTCCGGATCATTAAAAATGTTCAAAGATGGGGAAAGCCTATGGGGTGAAGTTCAAAGTAGATGTTAACCATGAGTGAGAAGAAACATCAGAACTACGCAGACCAGAAGGGTAGCTATGATCCGTTCGGGCCAATGCGACTGGGAACACTACTCTCACAAAACTGTAATATAAATCAGGAAACAATAGGAAGGAGATCAGGAAGATAGTGTGTCACGGTGACCGGGACAGCGGGAGGATTCCTTACACTTTAAAGGTTATTTCCTTGAATGAGTTCCAAGCATATACTTTTGATAGAGAACCAAGATAAATCACCAAACAGATTGAAGTGATGTATTGCTTCTGGTGCCAACAACGTCCTCTTGTCCATGATTCTTGTGTCTTTCTTTCATTGCGACTTCCACTGCTCACAGTTTATGATTGTCAAATCTCCGATAAACAATTCGTCGATGCCTTCAATGCAGGTCAAGTGAGGACACCAGTCTATATAGAGCTCCCATAGCTTCCTCAATTTGGATATATTCCCGAGCCTTTCTAGAGAACCGCAATGGATAATGCTTAAAGTGTTCAGGGATGACAATTCTTGCAAGCCTGTAATCTCACTTAGCTCTCCACACCCCATGACATCCAAGTCGCTCAGACAATGCAAATGCGATAGGTCAGGCAGTACCTTCAATGATTCACAGTCTGTTATAGAAAGAGACCTCAAGTTTTTAGCTAGACAAACTTCAATGAACTTGCTACTACATTGATCTAGCCAAACAACTTTCAAGCCCTCCAGTTCTCCAATTCCAAGGTTTTCAAGTCCATCGTCCATCAAACAGTTGTGACAATCTACGCCTAACAGATTCCTCAACCCGGACAAACAAGGCAGTTTTATATCTGCAGTTCCGTGGCTAATGACAGAAGACGATGAAGCGGAGTCAGTAGGCTGGATGCTTAAACTGAGTGATTCAACTTGAGTCAAGAAACTCAAATCAAATGGTGCGGTGGTGGCATTTGAGAGGTGCAATTCCAACTTCTTTAACTTGGCTAACTTCCGAATCACTTCTATACCATCTGGGTCAGAGATCAACAAACTGGATATAATATCCAGCTTTGATAGATCATGGACTTTCTTCAAGCAATTTGATGAGACAGTTAGGTTTTTCAAACCTGGAGGGAGCTCAGGCAACTCTTGAAGCCTACCACACCCTTCCAAATGGAGTTCCTGCAGAAGGGAAAGCTGAGAAATTGTTGGGGGCAGCATGCAAATATAAGTGTGTGATAAAGACAGCCTTCTCAGACCAGAAAGTTCCCCAATTTCCTGTGGAACTTCATCAAGAAATTTACAGGAATCAGCATTTAACTCAACAAGCTTCTTCAACATTCCAATAGATGCAGGCAGTGATCTTATATGGCAACTTGCTAGGCTTAAAACCTCCAGCTCCTGCAGATTTCCAATAGAATTTGGAAGGATACCAAACTTTGTTCCCGATAAGTCCAGCCTAACTAAAGATGTCAGACACCATACAGAGTCAGGAAGTTCCTTTATAGGGCCACAGCTATGTAAACAAAGCTCCTTCAGTTTAACAAGTCCTCCAATAGAATTTGGCAGCTTGCGGACTCCTGCAAATGATAGATCCAATTTAACTAAAGATTCCAAATCCCCAAATGATTCCGGCATCTCCTCGATCCCAGACCACCTTAGTGAAAGATGCTTCAGCTTGATTAGCCCTCCTATAGAATCAGGAATGCTGTTGATTTCCAAATAATCCAGTGTAAGGGATACCAAAGATTTTAGATTACTCATGGAACTTGGCAAGCTGAAAGTTCCATCGTTTCCATCCACGAAAATCTCTTCTAAATCCTCCAATGAGCCTAATTCTTCAGGCAAACTGCCAAGGGAATGGCAATCTCTCAGATCCAAGAACTTCAGTCTTCTCAGATTTCCAATTGAACTGTCTATTATAGCCAATTTACTACAGCCTGAAAGGATTAATCTCTCCAGAGTGTGAACTTCAGTTAAGTCGGGTGTACGAGTTAAGTTGTCACAACTCCTAAGATCCAGAACCTTCAAATTATTGGCCATCTGCATGGAAGTAGATGATGAATGGGGTTATGAAATGACAAAAGGGAAAAATGAAGAAACAGATGGCACGTCATGCATAGTACCTGGACTATGCTCCATCCAGTCCAGTTCTCATCAATTAAGCTTTGAGAGAGATCGAAAATAACTAGATTTTTTAGACAAAAGTTAAAACTTTCTGGGCACTTGTGCCATGAAAGCCATCTCAGGTTTTCAAGCAAATCCTCGGAATTCCCTTCAAAACTTGCTCCTGTCAGTTCAAGGAACCTGATGCTTTTTAGGCTTGCAAGGTGTTTGTCCGTCAAACTATTAGCCAAAGTCGTGCGTAAGGACAGTGCTTCAATTGCCTCTTTTCCCTACAAGCAATAGAAACCGTGAGCAAGTTATCATTCTTAATGCAATAAACATGTATCCAAGAGTGGCTTCAATTGTACGTAAAGAGTGACTGTAGTATCCAAAATACTTCTACATATTTCACGTTTGTTGCATGTGCAACATACTTTTATACACTGCATGTCTGTTTCAAACTGATCTTATTCATAAGAGATATTTTGTTTAAATTATTAGGAGTAAGATTTATTGGTTAGCATGTGGAAATGACACCTTTATTAAATGTTTTTCATATTCAGAGACGGGACAGGGAGTCCTGAAAGACATGATCATGCATAAGTTAAATATCCAAGAACTGGAAGGCATAATAGAAATAGAAGATATTGCATGGGTGTAGGACAAGAAGGGAGGAGAGAAGGCAATAGAAGACTGAAGATGGACTGAATTTCACTGGCAATACAGATGAGATAAAAGAAATTATTGACATTATCTGGTTACTCAAAGATTATGAAAATAAAAGTTAATCTACTGTAATAATTTATTTACACTACAGTAGGTCCGATCACTGTAAGATTTAGGATGAGAGATTTTCTAACATAGCTAAGCCCATCGAGAATGATCATCAAAATAACATAGTATTGGACGTGTAGTCAGCAGCAGATGGACCAACTGATAATCCTAAAATGGTCCCATGACAACCAAAGAAATCATAAGATTGCACACACAACAGAAGAGCATGGACTTAGTAAAGAAATGCTGAGAGTGGAAATTCAGGTTGATGACTTACTCCTTTCCCCATAAGTACTTTCAAAGCATCCTCTTGTAGCCATATCCTGCTTCGCTTCATAGGATTACTGATATTTTCCTCACGTACGATATCCCTTCCGAGGTCTCTAAGCTGGTCATGCATCCACAACATATTTTCATCCGTAATTTTTACCAAAGACATGGAGACAAGAACTTCAAGTCCATAAGTCGGATAAAAACCACAAGCCTCCCACATGTAACATGGATTTGATTGCTCTGTCCCAGTGAAAAAGCACGCGATATCTAGAAATATCTGCTGCTGATCTTGATCCAAAGAATCGTAGCTTATTTTCAGCCTGTTCTTCACATCCTTGTGTGCTATTTTCCTCGACCTCGCTATCACATCTCGCCATACACTTTCATTTTTCCCACGAAGAAGGGAGGCAATGATCTTTATAGCCAAAGGAAGTCCACCAGTGGTAGATACAGCTTCCTCAGAAAGGTTTTTATAGAGAGCTGGAGGAGAGTCCTTTCTAAAAGCAAATAAAGCAAATAGCTGACGAGCTTCATCATGCTTTAGTGTGCTCATTTCAAAAGATTGAATGAATTCTTCCTCTAAAGTAGCACATTCATTCAATACATCCTTGTTCCTGGTTGTAATTATTATCCTACTTCCAGGAGCAAACCAAGAACTTCCGACAAGATTCTCGACTTGTTCGCCGTTGTCCACATTGTCAAGAACAATCAGTACTTTCTTTCCTTGAAACCTCTGTCTGATATCCCTGGACAGACTGAGTGCTGTTGAAGATTTTGGATCAAGATTGTCACCAAGGTGCTTTTGCAAATAGTCTAGACTGTGTCGTCCCAATGATTCTTGGAGGTCCTCTAGGAAGCCACAATTGTCAAAACTTGTGGAGAATTTATCGAAGATGACTTTAGCAAGAGTAGTCTTACCAATACCGCCCATTCCATGGATTACAATATACTTCACATCACAGGCTCCAATATCCAATAGTTTCATGGCGGATTCTAGTTGATTATCAATTCCAACTAAATTGTCCAGTTCATATCTTCTCCTTGGCTTTAGCTTCATCAAGAGCTCTCCAACAAACATCTTACAAAATGCAGTATAGCTGCATTAGCATGTAACTAGATATTAGCACAAATTTCTTTTACAAACCATGAAAATTAAGAGATTATCACAACCATTTGTTCTAAAAGGTCAAACTTATAGATGATTATGTGATTTATTATTTATTATTTTATAATCCTCTATGCATAGCAAGAACAGTTTTGAAGGACAATTGTGTGGAATAATTTAAATAGGAAGAGGGGCAGGTACTGCATGTGCACGATGTTCCAAACCTGCACTTTGATGTAATGCAAAACTTAGATATGACGACAACCATATCTACTGATAAGATTAGTCCTGGTAGATATTAACATAGTTAATTGACTCTCTTAAGTTCTCTTGAGAGAAAACCCTTTCCATGCTTGAGTCAAGAAAAATGTTGCAGAAGCATGCCCATGTGTGTGAAGGATTTACGTGTTGCCTATGGAACTCTTGAAGGCCTATGGTTTTCCTCTAATGTGATTGTGCCAGAGAGAGAGCGAGAGATTTAGTGCCTGTTACTCTGGAAACTTCCCTAGATATTGTAGTATCATGAGCCCATTTCCTAGGAGTGCATGCTGAAGATACTATTGGATTTATAGGAACCTATAAATGAAATTCGGCCTTTAGAAATTCCCACATTTTAGCTGGCTATTTACGTTGGACTTTTGACCCAGTATCCAAACAATTCCAACCAATTCAAGCTTGTGAGTAGACCCCAAAAGAAATCCTAGCATCATTTTCTGTGTCTGTGGGATATGGTAGGCTCTGATTAAACTTGTAACAATGCATGCACATCCCCAAAGGTACTAGTTGAAGGTGCTTAGATGTTCAACTTGCTGGCTGTTGAAGGCCAGCTTTAACTTGCTAGTAGGTGAAGCATCATCAAATAGCAGTTTAAGATTATGTTATTTGAGCTGCATTTTTCTGCAGACTGTAGAAAATGTAAAGGATAAAAAGCAATTCTTCTTCCTGGAAACAATAGACTCACATGGTGCTTGAATATGGTTTTAAACTTTCACAAAGAATAGTTATATATGGAAGAATCTTTAGCTGGCATAGGTAGCTGGAACTTTAAATATGTTCTTGTGCCTTGCCTATGAATATTTTAAATAAGATCTCTCTCTCATCCTATTTGTAAGCATGGCATCAAATGGATCTTTAGCTGCATTAAACAGAGTATAAACCACCGAGTGTTTCACATTGAATTTTTTCCAACAGAACAGAGCCTCATAAGAACAAAGTCCTGATACAGAAGTAGCAGATAATGCGTTCTGTTCCAAATCTCTAGTGAGCTGATTCAAAAGGTTTAAGGCTAGTCATGCTAGCATATTCAACGAAGAGATAGCTCATGTTCTATTTTTCAAATGAGAAACAGATAATAAGTGCAGAAGCAAGGAAATCATGTTGAAAAAAGAAACCAGACTGAAGGTTTTAGTGAAGTAGCAAAAGTTAAAGATCTTTACCTTGTATTCAATACTTGCCGTCCCTTGAATTTGGCGATGGCTTTGAGAGCGTGCTCCCAATCCTCCACTTTGATCTTACCATATGCATTCTCATGCTCCGCCATAAACTGTCTGTAAGTTGGTGAATTGAGGCCAACATCATCAGGAGTCACATCATAGAAGACGGGAAGGACATACTTGTTCAGCTCAACCATCTTTCTGACTTCATCGAGGCACCATTCACTCTGTGCAAAATTTTTGGAGAAGATGGGTATGCAAATACTGGAGTTGCTAATAGCTTGGAGAATGTTGTCAATCTTATCACCAATGGCAAGCTCATTTTCATCTCTGAAAACTCGGATCCCTGCCCTGTCCATGTGGTCGTAAAGGATATCGGCAAATCCTTGTCGAATATCAGTGCCTCTGAAGCTCATGTAAACTTCATAGTCAGTTCCAGATGCCTCAAAATCCATGTCCTTGTCTGCCCTCTTGCAAGAGAACCCGATCTCAACTGACTGTTACTCCCTCATAAGTTCAGATCTCAAAATCTCTCAGAAACCTATCGAAATGAAAATCTAAGTCTCTGTTTATAATATTGGCCGAGAAATTTCTGGGAAACAACAAATACATGACCTTCTCTACAGCAATCAGTTAGCTGGAACCCAAGAAGACATGTCCTACAAGTAAATGATTTTATGTTTGGAACATTGACTTTGTTTGCTCGACTGAATTGAATAGTAATCAAAGAAGATAAATAGTTTTTTCAGCATAAAGTGGATTTATTATAATATAAAGTACCACCAGAACTGTCATCAAAATCAATTAGTAATGAAATATAAAATACAAGAGTGACTTCCATTATTTAAATTGTGCTTGTGATGAGGTTCACAAAATTCATTATTTGGTCAAGATGGTTGACCAAGACATAAAATTGATTGTATAGTGGAATAAAAATAAGTGGATATATTTGTATACTTTATTTATATTCTAAAAATATGCTTTGCACTCCAATAATTCTAGATAACTTATTTCTTCATCTGATTAATTTTACCTGTTTTTTGCTTTAGATGTGGCAAACAAGTTCTTCATCTGCCTTATTCGTTTTCTTTTAGTGGAAAAAAACTTTTAATCCTCAACCTCTTGTGCGTTTAACATTTTCATTCTAAATATTTAATTTTTTGTCACTGTTGTTTTCAAGTTTTCACTTTTGACACTTTATTTATATTGTTAATGTTCAACTAAAAATGCTAACATGTCATTTTTAAATCAACAAATTATTTTTTGAAAACTTAAAATTAAAAAATCACCGAATCCTCATTCTATATTAATATGAGTTTTGGGATTTTGCAACATTTGATATTTTGCAGCATGCTACTTATGGACACAGGTCAATTCTTGATTTAAGATAATGCAGTGCTTGCTGGTCACCTGTGGTGATCAATTTCTGCTGCTTATAGGCATGGGTTACATTCTGAACTGCTGATAAGACATGGGCTTGAGTCATTTTTTAGTTTAGAGATAATGAAACTTTCATCATTCACCAGCAAACAGTGTTTTCTGCTGCTTACTGACCCAGGTAATATACGAGTCAAGGATAATGAGTGTTCATTGTTGGGTTTGTGCGACAATTGCTGCTCACATTGCAGCATTAACTGCTGATCATAATTTTCAGCAACGATCCCCTCACTTACTTTGACTCATTAAAGGTTAACTCTCACTCTTCCCTTGGGGTTTACGGAGTTTCGGGAATTGATCCATTTCCCAGTTTATTGCTCATTGCCACCAATCACTCAGGATACTATATAGGCGCACACGGTGTGATCATTGGATTACCATGCGGCATCAACAGACCTGCTTTAGAGGGATTAGTTGAAAGCAAGAATCTTTACTATTCAGTACTTGATTCATTTTGAGGGTATGATGACAAGCTTTAAAATAAGATGGCTAAGGATTATTTACCAGAAAAGGGGAAAAAAGAGAGGTGTGAAGCTAAAGAAAGGAAGTAATCTTATGTGTTGTTAGTAATGTAAATGGATATTGGGTAGATTCGTAATCAATAGCATCCAAGTAGACTTCAGTCAGTCATAACTCCCAATTCCCATGTCATTTATATCATGAATTCCTAACCCGTACAGCTTCATTTAATAAAATAATTATATTTTTCAATCATGCTCAAAAACATCATAATAATATAGAAGTCATAATGAATAATAATGAAAAGACTAAAAGTCTACCTAAAAGTAATTAAAATCTACAAAATTCTGATAAAATTATGTTAAACTAACAAAAAAACAGAATCAAAACTAGTAAAAATCTGTCATCCTTTTCCATTCTATTGTCATGGTTCACATTATTTTCATAACAAATTGGTAGAAGAGCAGCCTTGTTTGGATTATTCACGACAGTGACAACTATGAGGTACCCTGCTTTTGATTGAGATACTACAGTTTTGCTATTTCTTGGGAAAATGGATTTAGATGATACCTTTGTTCGAAGTTTGATAAAATGCAATAGTCTTGACACCTACGGACAAACAGCTATCACATATTCAGCTTTATATATCAAATCAGACATTCTGAAACAGAAAACCACCATTATTGCTTTGTGGTTGAAATTAGAGCATTTATGCATGATGGTGAGTTTGACTAGCAAATCGCATCAGAAGCAGCGACTCTATCCTCATTGTATTTCTGAAGGTAAGTCTTTGCCAGTTTGGGATCCTTTGAATCACCAACTTAATTAAACATGAACCCAGGGATTTTTCTAGTTCTATGCTTGCTCAATCATTTAAATTTACTCCATCTAACTGTCAAAGCTAGATCCTTTTGGCGGCCAACCATGATATCCAATTTCAGAGACATTACTTGATTGGAAAGGAAAGAGCAGAATGTTACCTGAGAGAGAATCCCAAATATCAATATTATCACAACTTTGTACATTGTCATATGCTTCAAGTTAGGACGGAAACCACACCAAAGGCTCCAATAAGTTGGACATGTGGCCTGCATGAGACTTGTTAGTTGCAATGCTTAGCAAAAGGAAACTTGAGGAAAATGAGCATTCACTCTGGACAAACTCCTAGTCTTATTGTTAGCTAAAATGCACTTTGATTGACAATCGAAAAATCAACTAATGAAGCAGATATAGAAGTAGAAAGTAGTACGTAGTTCACTCACTGAGGTGGTATGAGCAACTCCCAATCAAGTCTTGAGTAGAATGTGGAATAAACATGATGTACCAAGTTTCAAGCCATAGTAAATGAGTCACAAACAGTGAATACTTTCTCATCTACCAGCTTTGGCAAAACCCTTCCTGAAGAAATTTGAAATACAACTAGGATGTGAAAGAGGATAGCAGCATTGATGAGGCGCATAGCTGCCCTTCCAGTCAGATTTCTAGAAATGTTCATCCCGTAAACAACTACCAGTTCCTATTTGATGAATCCAGGCATCAAATTTTAATCAAATGCAACTCAATTTACGCAAAACCAACAAAGATGGAAGCAAAAACTATTTAGCAATCTCCCCTTCCCCTGATTAAAAGTCTAGGAGCAGTCAAGTACTTCTATTATTTAAAATCTGGTATTTGCTTTGAAGTATAAATTTTTTTTTAAAAAAATAAGTATATAAACATTATTAGACGTCCTGAAAATTGAGTCTTATCGATTGATTGCACCACCAAATAGTCAGTTCAAGATTCATAGCAGTCTAATGGTTTCCTGCCGATTCTAACAAAAGATCTACTTGTGTGGGACGGTCAAGGTGAAAGACTCAAGCAACAGTAGCCCAATTTTCTAATAATTCTCCTGATCTTTGGGTCGAAATACATCTAATCAGAATCACAAGTAAATCAATAACAGCAATCAAGTTTCAATTTGTAGGGGAAAAATATCATTTATTATCAGGCGTATAGCTCTCAGAGAAACTTTCTTCTTCACAAGCCGAAATTCCCAAAGCTAATAAGAGCCTGCAGTTTCTGGGAAAAAAATGCAGAAACATATTTTAACTGCACCACAGATCACATATGTATACAAATATTTTGCACATCAAAACTTCAGTGGTGTAATAGCAGAGGACAAACATAAAAAAGACAGAATAATTAGGGAACAAAGGTTCGAAAGTCAAGGAATTTTTTTCCAACTGAAAAGAACAAGGGAAATGGCATCAGACCTCGTATCGAAGAGCAGATTCTCTCTCACGATGTTCTCAATTTCATCATTCACCTCAGCTTGCGCCTCTTCTTCTCCAAATTTCTTGGAGCAAGGCGAATGCAACATGAAACTATGAAGAATTTCCTGTGAAGACCTTCATTCCACTATCGTCCAAGATTGAGACACTAATGGGCGTTCCTGAGAAAGCTGAGCTATGAAACAAGGAAACTTCTTTAATTTTTTAGTTTCGATG
The DNA here is from genome assembly GCA_037672795.1 of Lagerstroemia speciosa. NCBI lineage: Eukaryota > Viridiplantae > Streptophyta > Magnoliopsida > Myrtales > Lythraceae > Lagerstroemia > Lagerstroemia speciosa. The sequence continues at coordinate 8,915,353 of CM075288.1, forward strand.
GGGAACCCCGTAAGAGATTAACTTCAATATGCCCCCTACATTCAAATATCATTTTATTTAGGTCCTCCGTATTATATCTTCTCACATTTGGATCCTGTTCTTCAGTATGCGGTCTCGATAGTCTATCCCAAGTCAAATCCTCAGTCTGAAGTAGGAGAAAGTCTCCTATGTAAATGGTATATCGTATTATAGTATTTATATAGAATTATAAATTAATAAAATTTAATTATTTTAAAATATATTTCTTTAGTTTTAAAATTTTATAAAACAAATTTTTAAATGATGAATTCTATTCGTTGTACAATAATTTGAAGCAAAGCGTCATGTAATGTACAAAATCAGCACTTTTATTATGGTTATTGTTATAAAGAAAATTCATGATCTCTATATATTTTTAGAAAAAAGAAAAATGAAATGTTACAGAAAGTTTCACAAATAAGAATTAAATATGAGACATCTTAATTTTAAATTAATGAAATATCTCTGCATCACATTACGTGAAACGATTCTTTGCAATAAAAATCACATTGCAGTACGTGCTATTTTTCTAATGAATTGATCAAAACCAATCTTGCAATCTCTTCATGTTAAAGTGACTAAACTTACGAGAGGATCTAATGAAAGATGATATGGAATGAAATTGACGAGGTGGATCCAGTCGATCCTAGTGCTGGGTCTTGAGCACGCACATGGAAAAACTCACCTAAGAGGTAATAACCATTTTGGACGTGTTTCATACTGTTTGGTCATCTGAAATGTCCCTCTCAAAGGAAATGGGTGCTCTCAGATCTTACAAGTACCTTAATACTCTTATTCCTTTGTGTAATGGGATTAAAGTGACACCCACCATTAGTCCGTACGTGGGATGAGAGTTTTGAGTTTGAGATTGAGGAGGATTATTAAGATCTTTCCATTGTTGTCAAATTTCTTTTTGGTTTCAATTTTTCTCTCATCATAATTAGATGATTTGAGCCTTTTCAATCTGACCATCATCCTGATTGACTTCCTCGTGAGCCTCAAGACATACCGACTTTGTCTTTGTGTGCTGCTCGGACTAGTAGTATCGACCGTAAATTAGTTAAGGACTCTTCAACCATTCAGACTTATCAATGTTCACCGAAATGGCAATCATAAAAGCGTACAACAAGTCCCACTGCTAATAATAAGATTTAAAACTATATTAAGTCGAATGTAATGCCACTGGAGCGACGGTATCTTTTTAACAAAACGGAGTAATTCATTTATTGGAATAACACAATAAACAGTATTTCCTTATCTTTTACAAGCACGATCATATAGAGGAGGGTCAATAATATAATTCGTGGTGATGATCAACTCCTCTTTATTCGGATAGCATGTCATACCTACGATATCGTCTGTTTATTTATTTATTCTCATGTTTCCATCTTATACTCCTTAGTTGGATACATCGACCTCGTGCTCAATGACCTCCCGAACCTGACCCAGCTCTGGAGCCTGCAGACGAGCCAGCTTCCGACCTAGCTCCAGATGACCCTGATCCCGAACCAGCCCCTGATCCCGCATATGATCCAGCATGTGAACCAGCTTCTGATCCGGCTCTAGACCCTGATCCTGAACCTGCCCTAGACCCTGCATACGATCCAGCATGTGAACCGGCTTCTGACCCAGCCCCAGATGACCCCGACCCTGACCCAGCCCTGGAACCAGCATAGGACCCTGCATGTGAGCCAGCTTCCGACCCAGCCCCAGAGGATCCCGATGCAGAACCCGAGCTAGATGATGACGAGGAGCCTGAGCTAGACCTGGAACCCGAACCAGACCCCGAGCCTGCCCCCGCCCCCGCCCCAGACCCTGAACCACCACCACCGACTCCAACACCGATCCCAGCACCCACTCCAACGCCGACCCCGGGGAGGCCCACGCCGAGGTCCTTCCTAGCAACCCGACTCTCAGACACCATGAAAAGGGAGCAAGCTAGCAAGGAAACAGCAAGTAGAAAGGCCTTCAACAGAGCCATCGATTGCTCCTAAGAGGATAAACGAAAGAAGGTTTGGATGAGAAGGCTGCAGGAAACGATTGGGGTGGTGATGTATATGGCAATGCGTTGCTATGGTGAGAAGTGCAGAGCTGATGATGGGTGGGTGCTATTTATATATGCATGTAAAGAGACCGTTGAGGGGGTACGTGTATTGTCGGAGGGCGTTGACTAGGTTTTCCCACTTCGTATCGTTTTGTAAATCGCAACGTGTCTCGACTGGTTTAAAGATAATTTGATCATTGTCTGAAAAGAACGCATTGTCTTTCTCCCCCACAAAGGCTAGGTGCGGCATTGGTGTGCGGAACCACCATTTAAAAGGGCTATATTTTATAGATATATATATATATATATATATATCTTGCAGATGGACTCTAACTATACATACATTTTATTATTAATGAAACTAGTGATTGAGCAAAATCTTCTAACTGATGTATCGTGAATATGTAATGTTTTGATAATTTAAAAATAAAAATTATATAATAAAGTTGGTCAAAAATTTTGTCTTATTTTCATATGACAGAAAGAATAAAGAGAAAAGGCAGATTAGAGAGAAAAAGTGGCACTTATGTAGCTACATGTTAATGAATCTATTAGTATATCCATATTTTTTCCCTTAATCTAATCTAATACTTATTAAAATTATGTAAACGGGTAATTCTGGAAAGTGAAAAATGCATTGAAAAGGATGTGTTCTCAATATATTTATGTGAAGATATATATGATTCAATTCCATTTTATTGGACTGTCAAATCTACATTTATAGGTAAGTAAATAACGAGGTTATCATTCTATACATGCCATATATGAATTAGTAACATCATGGATAGATTCAGGGGATGTGTGAGGGACGATCGTCCTCCTCGTCGAACTCAAAACATTATATAAATTTTGCTTGAATTTATCTATTTTTTTATCAAATTATCTATTTTCACCCCCCATATCAGTACTCTTCTATTATTATATTGGAGAAGAAAATAATTTTGATCTCACTTTTGAAATTTCAAAACTGTCATATTCTCCAATTCAATTACTTACGCCATCATTCAATTATTTAACTGGAAAGAGAATTATACTGTCATTTCCTTTGCTACCTTTGTTAACAACCAATGCTCCCACCATCGTTCCCTCTTCCCACTATCTTCCATCTTCAATAAATCTGACAACGTCCTTCTCTCCTTACCATCTTCTATTTTTCTTCGATCGCAGTGACTCCTTCAATGCTAGATGATACTTTCCGTGCGGAGCACAGATCATGTGGTAGTACTTTTATATTGAAGTAACCACATCCCATATAAAAAATGCCAATTGTTTCCGATTATGTATCTTTTATGTCCTCGAAGATTCTTGTTGAAATCAAAACCAAGTGGCTATTTTTGTTGAATTAACACATCCTCGAGTTGCGGAGAAAGTCTTGTATGTAATGGTACCTACATGGCAATATCGATTAATTAAATCAAATTATTTTAACTGGTATTTGCCATGTGGCGATCCTGTTACATGCAAAATTCTGTCCTAGTGGGGGATTTGTGGTAGGTAACAACTATGTTACAAAATATTCATTATTGTACCTCAAATCATGTTATCATTCCCATTACACATTGTCTCATCATCCTTTTTTTTTTTCTCTCTTATATAAGAAAAAGTAGGGTAACGATAGTGGCAATACAACCAATCTCGCTACGTAATATCTGAACTTTCATATTCAATTGCAATATCAGACGAATTAAATAATCAATACTACTAACATTGATCCAGTCAATGTGGTACCACCAAAGAACATTGTCTTATCATCCTGAATATTATTTTAATGGGTGAATGATCTCACCCAACACACATAGGTTTCTGGTCGGCTGAGCAAGTAAAATTTGTGGCTCGGAATGCCCTAGACGTCGGAAAGAGAACCTTGAGTTGGCAAAGAGAAAAGGAAGATTTGTATGTACGCACGCACTATTGTTATCGATGATCCCACTAAACAGCAGTGGGGTTCATCGTGGCCTAGGCCAAAAACGGTGATTGCAACTGCAGCCAGATGTCTGGTCACAGCTGCCGACAGGAACAGAACATCGTTAAAACAGTCCATTTGGTCGTCCACTTATTAATAAATTCCCATCGCTTTAATTCTAGAAAAATTTATTATCAATTTGAACAAAATACAAGTCATCCTTTTATAAAATAAGGTCCCTGTTAAAGTGAATCAGTTGAGATGATAAAATATCTCTTCTCATTAAATAAGATTTTGGATTCGAGTTTTGTAAATATAAAAAATTTATCTTTAGAGAATTTTACCACTAACCAACCCACCAAGGTCGAACTAAATTAGTTAGAATCCGTTAAATTTCAAGGTAGTAGATATTAAAAAGGAATCACCTAGCGTAGGCTGTTTCTGTGCAAAGCACATCCAGAAGGATCTCGCAATTGAGAACTTGGGAATGAGTGTTGGAAACCGTCAGCAATAAAAAAATTGTCCACATCCCGTTTTTTATCGGTGGAAAAAGGGACGTCGATAATTTTTTATTAAAAAAAGAAAAGATTAGTAGTGGCAATTAGCCACACCACTATGTCATGCTTGAATTGCAAACGGATAAACTGGATAACTAGTCCTAATACTGCCTTATTAATATAATATTACTAAAGGTCTAGTATAATTTAAGAAGTCAATATTCATTAAGATATATATCCAAAAGTTCTTCTTCCAATATTACTTACAGTGAGATTCGAACTCATGATTTCGACCCAATCGAATCAAATGGGAGTGTGATTTGCAAAATTAAATTACGACCCATTGGGATAAAGGATGAGGATGAAAATTGCTGTTCTTTTTATTCCATGAAATGTTACGAAATTAGCTGCGTTAGATTTTTTGTTAAACACTGACGTCATTCTTTATTGCTGCACTATCATTTTTGTTTACACAGAGACAGAGAAATAGGAGAGTTTGGCTAAATTTTCTCTCCTAGATTTTCCCTCTTTTCGTAATCTCTCTCTTTTGGCTCAACTAATTTGAATGTTAGAGGGTCAAATCGAACCATTCACTCCCAATTTGGCTTTCCTTTTTGGTTTCATATTTTCCCTCACTGACTGGCGCATGACAGACTAACTGGCTCAAAATTGATCGACTTCCAGCCGGTAAAAACCTCATTTACCCTCGAATTGGATCTATATATATATATATATATATATATAAACAGAACTCGACGGTGAAACCACGAAACTTGGAAACATCTAGACCTTTTTCTTTAATTATTTAGAGCCCGACGAAGAAAAACATAAACTCGTCCAAATTTGAATTCGCCCCCATCCGTGGACTAATGGTGTGTTTGGTACCATTGAATCTAATTAAGTATGAATTGTAATTCACAAGGAAAAAGAATTAATGGGTAATGTAATAGCTGAAAAAATAGTTTCATATTATTTGGTTGTATGCAAGAGAATTGGATAGGAAATCATAATTCATAGTTTGGCACTTAATAATGAGTTACACAACCTAAATTACATAAATGTCACCAACTTGAGTTGATTTAAGTGGTAAGATAGTTGTTCTCCTTGAGTAAAGATCTTCGGCTCGAGTCTATGTGAATCGAGCAAGTTCAAATTGACGTAACATGAAATCTATTAGTCCGAAAGCGCCGTGGACAACAACAAAAGTCCACAGACCGCCTAATTGACACCAACGAGTAAAATCTCCTTGAAAAATTCATACTGGAAGAGTTTTACTCTTTAATAGATCGACCCAGCTCTTTCTTACTCGAATTGGTTAGGAAAAAGAATGGCAGGGCGGCGGATGGAAATATTGAGGGTGGTAGCTGTGGATTGTTAGTGCGAAAAAAATTGAGAAAAGTGATAGTCGAAATATGGATGAATTAGGGGTGGTGTGAGGGCAGTTGCCTCTTAACTTCAAAAAGCTTTTGTCAGATATTATATATATTTTATTTAATTTTATCAATTTTTTATTTAATTATCATATTTCGCCCTTAAATTTATCATATTACTCTTTTATAACATTTTCTCCTTATAACAACTCGCGGTTGCTTAGAAACTGTGGATAGTTATATTTCAAATTTAATATTAGAAATGGAATATGAGAATAAAATCAAAACCATTTCTATAGGTTAAAATTCCACGAGCCGGTCCACCAACATCGACCGTCGCTCATCCAAGCGGGCCGACCCGTCTTTTCCACGGATTGGATCCGACTTGGCGGCTCAGTTTGTTCTCCCACCATAATTTTTCCACGTGGCACAATCTCATTCCATAATAATTTGTCAAAGTATTTGCGCACGGCGGGTCCTTCGCCCACAGCTCTCTGATTCGCAATTCTGCAAGCTCTCTTCCGCTTCCGGAGACCTTCAGCCCTCTCCTATCAGATCAGTCATGATCGACGAGGTAGTACTCTCTTCCTCTAGCTGTTTTCATTCTCACAGTCCATTTCTCCAATCTATCTCCCTCCTCACAACTTGGTGCGGAAGTTTCTGCCCTTCTGTTGGTGTTTGGTCAATCCGGGAACGAAAATAAAAAGAGAGCATTGCTTGGATTTGATTTGGGCTTATTAATTTTCATGAATTCAATCAGAAAACGGAAAGATTGACCCTTTTCTCGGTCTTAATTGAGATTCTGTTTTTAATTTTGATCGAGCTTATGGTTGCTTTTAGAATAGAATGGGGGTGATTGATTCAGCCCTTTCGGAGGGATTTAAGTTTCTTGATGGCTAATTAAAAGCGGTTAGCAGAGTGATTGACTCTGCTAACTCCACTTGGGTGATAATGGATTTTAATAGGTTTATGTTGCGATGAGATTTGCATATGATTCCTAATGTCTGCCTTCCACATATGAAGGACCGAATTTTTGTAATGTGCCACTAGATTCTCGTGATCTTATTATTTCTATGTATTCTAGTCTAAGAAATCCATACTTAAGAATGATCAACAGTGTGTGAATAAAACTAGTATTGAAGATTTGAGGTTGTCAATAGTTCTTTGTCTGATAGAAACTTATGCAATACCATTTAGGGATAATAGTTCACTGTCATTTTTAGACATTATGGATGTTAGCGATGATACACAGATTATCAAAGTTTAGACAAAAGCATCATTTATTGATGTCATTTGGTGACCTGGTGGTATGTTTCAGTATTATCTATTAGACAAGCATCCCAATAATTGCTCTTTGATAGCAGATTTATGAAGTTTGTATCAATGTTTCTGTGATGGAAGTTCTGGGTCTGACAGTTTAGTTGGCTAGAGGAGATTGGAGAGCATTATACAAGATCCCAACTTTAGGTTCTAAGTATTGTCTTAAATAGGCATAAAATACTTTCCAACCACACCGTAGGAGGTTGATATGTGGGGAGTGAAGATTTGGCATCACCTTGAAGGAGTGGAACTCTTTCAGAAGTTTACCTAAACTCGAAACTTCCGAAAATGGGGAATTGATGTATGAGTTGTTATTCGAATTTGGTGAACATTATGGACATTATCATGGGGCAAGAAGAATTTGGCGAACCCATTTATAGATTATCTAAAAGTATAAATTACTATAACATGTACAAGGAGAAAAGCAGGAAGCAACATGTGGCTTAATCGAATTTCATTTTTCTCGTAACTTAGGCCGTGTCCCCCAAGTTAAGTAGAGTTGCTTGTTATCACATCGCATATCATTTTTTGGTTATGAAAATACTGAGAGGTATATTCTGCGGAAGATGGTGGACATAAAAAGAATAATGGCTCTTGAAGTTTTTTTTTAGTAGTTCTTCATGAAATAACTTGTGTTTAATGTCTTAAATCCTTGATGAAAAGTTTACTTGTCAGTAAAAGAAATGGAAATTCACATTTTTGTGGTATTGAGATCTGATTTGTGTAGTCTTTGGTTGCACTAAGTGGAGCTTTGTTCCTTAACAATTAGATTGAGCTGAAAACTGCACCGGCTGATTTCCGATTCCCTACGACGAATCAAACCAGGCACTGTTTCACCCGCTACATTGAGTTTCACAGGTACTCAACTGTTCTATCCTTTACTTGGGTTGTTTCATTTATTGCGTCATCAGATGAATCTCAGCACTCAATCAAATGGGTACATTCAGGTGCTTGGCTGCAAAGGGTGAAGAATCAGGTGAATGTGAGAAGTTCGCTCGGTTCTACCGTTCATTGTGCCCCGGCGAATGGGTGAGTACCAATTAATAACTTGTCTAAGCAACAAAAATTCGCTTGAGTTCAATTTTATTGACAAGCAGTTTAGGTATAGTCTATCTTCTGTACTCATATAACATGGAAGACAATACAAAGCTCAGATGAATGATTAACGTTTGAACATTGTAAGTTAAGGAGGTGAAACTTTGATAGATTGTGGTTGGTATTCTCTTCTTCTACCTGATATCCTTATCTGTGTTGGTAAGTAGTATTACAATACGATAACTTCATGGCTTTAGTATAAGTGCAGTAAGAAATCTTCCTACTGATTGGGTATTGATGGCAAAAAATCTCTGTGCATTATGCTTTCACCTCACTGTTGACTGTAAAAACCCAGTGTAAAGCATGTTACTGATGTCCGGATCTCTCACCTCACTGTTGACTGTAGATTGAGAAGTGGAATGAGCAGAGGGACAATGGAACTTTCCCGGGTCCGCTGTGATTTTGTCAGTCATCAGCCTAATTGTGAAGCTTCTTCTTGTGCCATTGGATTTCAAGTTTTCTGTCTTTGATGGAACACTCAGGCTGTCCTGTCAAGATGGGTTTGAGTTCTTTCATTGTAATAAGGCATTGAATGGATATTGATGGGTTGTATCAACATCTCTTGTCATCCAGGCAAGTTGTCTGTTCAATTTATGCTCTTCCTTGGTTTCCAGAATTATGCCTCTTAGGATTCCATTTCCAGGAAAATTTGCTCGCAGTTGGCCACCCTCCGCAGGTGGTTTAGGGTTCAAACCTCCACATGCACAATCTTTATCCTTTAGTTTTAAGATAAAATAATAACATATTTAGGAGTCATTTGATTTGTAATACAGAATCGAAACTTTTACCTTTTTTTCAGTAGCGGTTTGATTTGTAATAGGGAGTTGAAATGAAAAGATAAATTTTAGTTTTTATATGATTGAATTTAAAATTTAAATCCTCCTTATTAGTTATGTTAAATATTTATATAAAAAAGAGGTTTAGTAGACTTATTTAATAATATAGCATAAAATTATTTATAAAAGAATGGTGTCACAATTTTTACACTAAATATTTTTCTATAATTACATAAGTTCATATATAATGTGAGAATTTATTAATATTAATAAATAATAGAATATATTATTGAAAATAAATAAATAGCATCAATAAATATATGTCAATATTTATTTAAAAACATATAAAAGATATTAATATATAGTTTATTGTTAAAAATTTTTATTTTTAGTATAAGAATATAATTTAAGCATTTTATTTTTACTCCGGATTTAATTCTATTAGTATATCAAGAGAATGAGTTTCCTTCATTTGGGAGAATCAAACCCCTCATTTAAGAAATATGGTATGAAATTATTTGTTAACTCTACACAAAACAAACCACCTCTTAATATAATTAATTAGATTTGAATACAATATACCATTATATTGTTGTAGGAAAGAGATACGTATTATTTTTATATCCTAATTTTTAATATATATTATTTCTATATTGGAAAATAAAAAATTATAAAATGTTCAATTTATAAATATGCGAATAATAAGATAGTTTTTTTAAATAAATGATATTTTTTATTAAAAAATGATTTGATTGTGAGTTAAACGTAATCATATTTTTAAATATTTTTATATTTTAATATAATTTATTCAGTTCCTCATAAAAATACTATTACATTTATTATTTTAATCTGCAGTGTAGTGCAAGTTTCTAAATAAGTAAAATAATAAAGAGGATTAAAGGCCGGCATGAAAGGGGAGTTTGGTGGCTAAATCCGGCCGAAAAAAGATTTCGGACAACAACAAAAGAGTACGGAAAAGGTTTGGACCGAATCCAACCCTTCCCCGACTAATAAATAAATAACGTTTACACGTCATATTGGCCGTTGGGAGATGATGGTTGTCGGCTTGCTGTGGAACTGCTATCCAATTTTTTTTTTTTTGATCAGAACTGCTATCCAATTGATTGTGGTAGATTTTGCATCCATCCATCCATGGAGTAAATACCTAGTGTCTAAAATAGGAAAAGGTATTAATGATATAGAAAATTTAATTAATATTATAATATGATATAAAATTTTTAAAGTATTATAAAATAGTATAAAATTTTTGAAAAGTTAATATTGATAGTATAAATAGTTAATTATTTATTAGTGTCGTTAATTGTTGGTGTTGTGATGCCTATGTGACGCCTACCTGGATACTAATTTAGAAAATTGAATGACACGACGATAAAAAAAACTCGAAAAAAAGCACCAACGGTACAAAAAAGACTAATATTATAATATGGTACAAAGTTGTTAAAACGTTATAGTATAATACAAAATTTTTATATTTTTATTATACTCATATTTATTGGCAAATAAAATCTCAAGTCCATCCATCTGCCTTTTTCCTCACATACTCTCATATGTTGTGATCATTACCAATCGACTTTACTGTAGTTTTTTTAATCTCAACATGCCTCAAAGAGTACGAAGACTAAGACATCATGGTAACTACTCATAAGAATCACATAATCACAGATACGGGAGACGGTTACTTGACTTAACGTTCTTTCAATACTTAAGTTAAAAATTATTGTATATAGCCAATCCAGTCATACGAACTAAGTATCAGATATTATTTTTGTCATTAGGACTTAAAATTTCTAATCTCAATTTTTATACACTTTTTTGGATTAAAATTTTTAGTTGATTGACATATGTATTTTACAAATTATCAAAAATAATAAGTTATTAATAATAATCACCTCAATAATGATTCTTATATTTATGATCCTAAATATCATATCGATGATAGTAACAATGATACTAGTGATAATGTATTATTGGAAACTTTAGAATTTTTTAAAAAATAAAATAATAATACAAACTTAAATATTTTATGCAATTATATAATATTTTGAAGATATCTATCGTATTATAACATTAACTAAACTTTTTGTACTATTAGTGCTTTTTTCCTATGTTTTTACTGTCATGTCATTTAATTTTCTGAGTCAGCAGCCATGTAGACGCCACATCAACAATAACGTAAGCGCCACGTTAGCAGTGACTAACAACGTTAGTAGTTAATTAACAGTTTATTCCATCAGTATCAACTTTTTTAAAATTTTGTACCATATTATAATATTAGTCAAATTTTTTCTACCACTAGTACTTTTTTTCCATTACAATTTAGGTCTTGACACACGTGAAGTTAACCTTTGAAAATTGTGAAAATTTTACGCCATCAAAATTTAGAATAGTTTAACATAATAAATTCATTATATATTACACAATGTATACTTACTCCCATTCATTGTTCTTTACTCCTTCCTCCAATTAAGTCAAATCGTTCTGATGGGGCTGATTTTGCATCCAGCAAACGTGTCAAAGCACGCTAGGATGTCGAACATTTCCTTAAACTTGGCACGCACCGTGCGGTATCCCCCATTGGTATGACCATGTAATTTGGTCTGCAATCAATATCTGAAAGAAGGATGGATCGAAAATGAGATTAGTACTAATGATATTGTCTTCAACTTATGACAATGAGATCCTTCATTTGATTATCGATTTCAAAACTTCCTTTCCCTCTTATTCCTCTCTTCACCTATCTCATTTTAGACACATATACCTCGTTCACAATCGAACAAGATGAGAAATGATTGAATGGACAGTTTTTCTTTTTTTAACATCACGAGGTATCCGAACTTCATCTGACTAATCCCACGACTGTGTACGAACGTCTGTAAGCGCACATGATAGAATAGACTCAAAGGCGTAGACCGGTCGAAAGAAAATTTGATCCATGAATGGGAATAGCACTTCACCACTGGGCTAACCCTTGTGGTTAGTTTGAATGGGAAGATAGAAATGGTTTTTTTTTTTTGGGGTCCTTGCCAGACATTAATTTGGTCGGTCCCATAGTATGGCTATGGTGTTTAATTTCAATTTGTACGATGTTAAAACGAACTGCAAGTACATTACTCACGTGAGTAGAGGTATCCATCATTCCACGTAAAACTTTAGCAGATTGATTGGCCTGTCAATATTGAAGTTAATCTTTAGCAGATAAGACTGACCGCCTGTCAATATCTAGTTGCTACTATCGCGTGCTCAGCGGACAGGGACAGAGGAAGGAATTAAGGGCCCGTTTGGCTTTACTCTTCGGAATCAGAATAAGGTGAAATGAAAAATGGAATGTAACATTTTAAATTTTGTAAAATATATATATTTTTACAAATTAATGCAAGGAATTAGTGCAAGGTAATTTCTTGAGTTCATTAGGAATCAGTGGAAGCCCGACATTGTGACTATCAGTTGCAAGGTAATTTTCACCTCCAACGAGAATCCAAAGAGTTCACATTAATTAGTCGGTCTAGACCAACTGCTAAGTTTCTAGTTGATTCGGTAAATTATTCCAGTCGATATGCTTAGAGGGTGGCGCTGTGACTAGGGTGTCAAGTCTCTTGTGCCGGTCGAGATGCTTCGAGGGTGCAAGAAACCTTGTGCATGGGCATCAGGACCGCTTGGAGTTGGTTACAGTATGCTTGAGTCAGGAGGATGATATGCTTGTATTCGTAGTAGTATTTCGGGTGGCAAAAGACAGGCTGATGTCAATGTATCGCATTTTAGTCGATGTAAACAGGGGTACATAGTACTATGTCCTTGCAGGATCACAACCCATACATTAATTTGACGTCAGCAAGTGTAATTAGACTAACTCGGATCGGATTTTCGGTCGATCTAGCTGGCATGATTAAGCTATCATGGCTTCTTTCCAAATGATGAATAGAGTACGAGTCTACGTTCTCCTTCTCCCGATCGGCAAGCTTGTGGTCGATTGAGGGATGTTTTTTTTTTTTCAATGCTATGGGGATACTTTGGGAATGATGGGAAGAAAACGAGCATATGTCTAAATTATGGAGACGGTCTGGAGAGGGTGGTGAGCCTGAGAGTGAGTTCAGAGACCCTTCGTCCCTTATCAATGTGGCCAATGGGCCAAAAGGACAATCCTCTAAATTTCGACACGTTCCTTCAAATTCCAATCCAGTTTTCCATGCCTCCCCAACTGAACCGATTTTGACAGGATCGTCCTACCTAACAGAAAAGTCCCCGACGGTTAACCCATGCCACTTCTAGAATTCAGAAGCCTTCAATTCGGTGGACGGCATTAATTTGTTGGACTTCAGTGCGTGGATCGGTGGCTTTCCAACCAATCATGTGCGGTGGAGTTCTGCCGGATATTAAATTTGGGAGTACAAGGAACTTCATCTTCAACGTTCATCAGCATGACAAAGCCCTTTACACAAACCAACCAATCAGAATTAGTTATTTTTATGATTATCTTTTTTTTTTTAAAAAATTTTTTTGATCACTAGTTTGGTTGGTGTCACCAAGTAAGTACTGTTATGGAATGACACTGTCATATAAAAGACTTTCTCCATTAGCAGACATTCGATGAATTTCACTCAAAATTTTCTCGTTAATTCGATTCTTGGATTCACTCTCCAATACCTCACTCACTAGTAACTCAAACATAATGCAAATACTTAGAAGTTCATATTTTAGACGGGCAGTTGGATTTTCGCTAGTACTGAATGCATATATTAAGATATGTCTTGTTGGATAGGGACATGGAGCAAAATTAGAAATTTGATTTAAGGATTTTAGAGGTTTTAAAATCAAATTAAATCCATAGAGATCTAGCCAATGTATTTTCCGCCGTAAAAATCAAATTAGATTTATGAAAATCTAGTCCAAATATTCTTCGTCATACATGTGCAAAAAAATTTGTCAATTTGGATTTAGTCAAATATATAAAGAAGAGTAAATCAATTAAGTCATCCATGGACACTGTTTTCATCCTTTTGAGCAATAATTCGGTTCTCTACACGTCAATTTCGTTCTTCCACACATTAGTTTGTCCTTGTTAAAATTTTATTTCAACCTTGTTGAATTTGAGCACCAAATACTTCCTTTCTACGTACCATCTTGATCCTCTCGATCATCCAATATACATTTTACGCTGTTAAATGTTGGAACTTCATTTATCAAATAGGTCTGTAACACTGACACGAGCTGGTTCAAGTGATATATAAGACACCTTTTTTCATGAAGTAAAAATCTCGGAATTGATCTCTTTGAATGAATAAATCTCATACTAGCAGAGTTTTACACTTTAACGGACAGATCTGGATCGATCTGAATTAGTCAATAGCCAAAAAGATTTCTACGTAATGCAGATCCAAAAAAGGTCCAGGTCCGCTCCGGAAGTTCTCCCTTCTTCTTCCTACACAATCCCACAAAATTTCCGGAACCAATTTAAGCACAGATCCCCTGTTGAACTGAACAAAATAGTGGGCAAGGCCAAACAATTAACAGAGCATGAGTTGGCATTAACATGAAAGTGGACCCAGGTAAAGAATCTGCATGAATTCACCCTACCCTAACAAGAATGCAACTCTGTCAGCTCGAGCTATATCTTCGCCGCTCGGGGGAAAGGCATAAACATGTTCCAATCGATTCCCACCGCAACATCGACTGATATGATATGTTTCCAGCCCATCCTCTATGCTCTTGATTTCTTAAGGACAAGCTTCTCTATCTAGTTTGCCTATGGTGACTTGATTATATTCTTTTAAGCATTGCACGAGTAAGTATGGTTTGATTGGATTATCTCAAGCATTGCACGAATAGTAGTTGAGCATGTCTCTTTATTCTCCTAATTGTGAACTTCTATTTCCCGTTTTACATCAAACTGAAATCTCTAGTACTCTCAATAAATTAAAAAAAAAAAAGAAGATGTATATGAGATATCAATGGTAAGGTCGATGTAGGTCGGACCACACTAGGGTGATATTTACACACCAAATTCAGGGACGGATCCAGAAACTTGGTTCAGGGGGGCGAAAGTTTGGGAGAGAGTAGCGAAACTCCATAGCACACTAACATAACGAGTTCAAGGAGGGCAAAATAGGATAATTCAATAAAATGGATAAAACCAAGTGAAATATGCATAGTATATTAAGGATTTTTCTAATTCCGACTTTAGAGGGAAGCGATCGCCCCCCTCCCAGACTCGTCCCTGCACACCATCTTGGTCGGGTATAATTTTCCGTAACTCGAATCTCTGTGTCATGGATAAATAAAACCGAGGATAATTGGAAGCTCGCAAAGAGTTCGGATAACTATCCTCATACAACTCTTGAGATGCACACTTCAATACTCCTCCTCTCAAAACTAACCCCCTTTTCTCATCCAAATAATGAAAACTGAGACGCGATGTGGAATTCAACAATTTGATCTGTCTCGTGAAGTTTTCGAGGATTGAACATTCACTCCGATTTTCCCAGGCCGGGTCACCCCAGCCGCTGCATCCACACTCACCCTATCAGGACAGTTCTTTCCAATTCCAGTTTCACTCGACACCGTGCCCACCTTCAATCAACTAACTACACAAAAATGCCTTTTACACAATCGAGCAAAAGGGCAATCCCATCATCAACGCTGCAAGAAAATTCATACTCACGTATGTAACCTAACCGACTCAACTCGACCCGACCCAAATGGATATTATTCTTCTCATATGAATGAGAGGTTACATGGATTGATTCTGTTGTAACTCCTCTATTAACTTACAACGGTTACACTGTGATTATTACGAGGCGTAATACCGTGATTACGAGCAGTAAAATGGCTGCTTGCGCGTGCATATTCGAGAAAGATTAGAGAAAAAAGTGTGCACGTTCGGGTTACAAGTGTATGCTCCTATTAGAGATCGAGTGAAGTTCTTGTGTCGTAAATCGTGCTTGGTTCTCGCTTGACTACATATGAGGATTCACCGCCAGTGCGTTCATGTTCGTGCAATGATCGGTATGTTTGTACATCAATCCAAGAATTTCAGATTAAATCAAATAAAAGATATACCGACAAGTCTTCTCGATATTATATTTATATATGTGAGTATGAATTTCTTGCATGTAATAATAGCACCAGTTTGAAATCCGACAAATGCTTTTGAGAGATTTTATTTCGATTCCAACTCGTTCCCATGTCTCCCAACCGTATCGATCTTGACAGGATCCTCCTCCCCCCAGTGGAAAAGCCCCCAGCAGTTGCCCAAGAAAATTTGGATCTTTCTTCCTTCCACCCTCGGGGCAACGTCCTTTGTATTTGGTGCCACAACATGGCAACCTCCTGGACACTTGTTGTCGTACCATTTAGAAGCCTTCAGTTAGTTAAGACATTAATTATAATTTGTGGTACTGAAGTACGCTAATTGTTGGCTTGCCAACTAACTGTGTCCAGGGCATACTATAGAGCATTAAATTTGGGTGGCCAAAGTGACAGAAACTTCATCTTCAACATTTATTAGCGGACTTTGAGATGAAGAAACAAAATCCCACGTGAATTTGCTCGATTTTCATTGCATGTAACCTGTCAGGACACCAGCCATTCATGTCATAGTTCGAATCTGCAGCACTCGGACATTGTTCTAGCAGTACTTGAACACAGTGATTGAGTACTGATTGATGATGTGGATGTTAAAACTAGGGTTTCCAGCCAAATGAAATGAAAGAATAAATGGGGAAGAGAGGTCGGAAGGGAATCCAAAGAAATATAAAAAGAGATACGAACCGATTTATCGTTCGTTGTGCTTAGGAGTTGGAACCGTGGGAGTTGGAGCGTAGAATTATTACTCCAGCAGTCCCAATCACTGCTACTCGAGCAGCTGCTCAAATAAAGCAAAACCACACGTTGAAAATGCGATTCACCTTTTACAAGCCAAGTCTTCTTCAAGCTGTGGTTCTGCCCTGCACTCAGTGAAAATTGTAAAAAAATATCAATAGTATAAAAAGTTTGACTAATATTAAATATGATACAAAATCTTTAAAACATTACAAAATAATATAAAATCTTTGAAAAATTTAATATTGATAGTATTATTAGTTATTTATTAACGCCGTTAATAATTGCTGATGTGATACCTACATGGCTCTAACATAGATGGTGACTTGGAAAATTGACTGACATGATAATAAAAAATTAGGGAAAAAGTACCAACAATACAAAAAGCATGATTAATATTATAATAAAGTACAAATTTTTTAAAATGTTGCAGTATAGTACAAACTTTTCATAATTTGATTATTCTTATATTTTTTGATAAATAAAATCTTGAGTTCATCTACCTCCCTTTTTCCTTTCCATACTCTTACGTGTCATGATCATCACCATCAACTTTGTGCAATTTTCTTCTTCTCAACATGGCTCTGATAGTACGGAGACTAAAACTGTCATGGTAATTTCTTATAAAGACCACATAGTTGCAGATGAGGAAGAAGGGTTATTTGCCTTAATGTCCTCATAATATTTAAGTTAAAAATTATTTTATATAGTGCATTCAGTGACATTGACAAAGTATCATATATTATTTTTATTAGAACTTGAAAGTTTTAATTTCGATTTTTAGATAGTATTTTCTTGTATTAGGTTTTTTTAATTTATTGACATATGTATTTTTCATATCATCAAAAACAAGTTACTGGTGATGATTACTCTAATAATGGTTCTTATAATTATGATCCTAAATATCATATTGATGATAGTGATAATGATATTAGTGTACCATTGGAAACTTTGAAAACTTCAATCAAATAATATAATAATACAACTTTAAATATTTTGTACAATTCAATAACATTTATATTGTAATATTAGAAAAACTTTTTGCATAATTGGTGTGTATTATCGATATAAACTTGTTAAAAATTTTGTACTATTTGTAATGTTTTAAAGATTTTATATCTTATTATAACAACGTTAGTTAAACTTTTTGTATTATTAGTGATTTTTCTCGTGAAAATTGAGAACAAGTAAATCGCATGTTGACTTTCAGAAGTCGCTAAAATGCTTTCACATGAACTTTTTTTTTAAACCAAAAAGAAAGTTGTAAAAATTTCAGCATTTATGCTAAAGGCTCTCAGCTGAGACTCACAGCCATAACGTGCTGCTGTGCAGCCCGGCTAAGTCTATTCCGATCTCTTGAACGCAGTATTCAATGAAATTGCCACGGTGCCAACCGCTCCGGTCGACTTTCTTTGTGTCAAGCCGATCAACAGCTCTTTCCTCGCATCTTTGAGTCCTCGGATATCTTCAGATTACTCAGTGCAAGACATCTTCAATGGTGGCTCTTCCGTTATCATGACATGGATGGCTATGTAGTACAATCCGTCCCAAGATTAATAGCAGGTTACTTCATTGTTGTGCATCGAGTTGATGTGATTTACAGGACTGAAATTAATTGTATTAAAACACCATAATAATATGGTTGTTATTGCGAGAAAGAGAGAGATAATGAGATTGGACCAGTAAAACCTGTTAAATTTTTTATTTGGTTATTTCATTCCGCTCTTTTTAAACACGACACTTTACTCTTTCTCAGGCTTTCCTACAGTACCAAAGTATGATTTCCTTAAGGTAGCCCGTGCGGCTCCTTAACTAGCTAGCCGTGCAGACAACTTACCCACCCGCAACGTGTGCTGCTCGGCGATAGGCTTTGGGCAGACTGCGAGAGGTCGATGTAGATGTCTATATCCCGGTTTGATGGAGATTCGGAATCGACCGTGCCTAGCACACTCGAGTCCAGTACAGCTTGCAGCGACAAGTGCTGTGGGATTACACATGCTCAAGTGCAGTCCTTGAATGGTCATGGCTCGGCCGTGATAATAACTGATGTATCTTCTTTCTTTTTTCTTTTTTGCTGGATAGATAATAACTGATATATCATGTGTACATTATAAGGCATACTTTTTTTTAGCATAAACAGCTATAATACAAAAATTGACTGGAATAGGTGATAGCACATTCCTGATTTTCCAATCGAAATAAAAAGATTATACGTTATAAATTTTGAGGTCTCTCGATCTCAAGCTGCTTCTTCTAAACATTTAAATGTTAGAAATATCTTGAATTTATATGGGTGTAACACTATGTAAAATCTGAACCGATTGAAATTTTTTTGTGGTTTGAATCGTAGATTTTTCACAAAAAAAGTGGAGGAAGTGAAGGGATTGGACCACTAGGCCCAAGTCTGAGCTCGACACTGATTTGATTTGGGGGTGCGGGGGCGAAGCCCCGGCGGCAAGGATTATGTTTTTCCATGATTTAAGAGTAGAATGACTCTTTATTGTATTTTGTCTCCAGAGTTTGTATTCCACTTGTACTCCGCTATTGTTTGCTGTTCGTAGTGAAGATCGTCGCTCTTCTTTTATTTGTGGATGTACGGACAGCACCCACTGTCTCGAATTACGTATATTTGGTGTCCGTTTCTCTTCTCTGTACTCTCGTATACTTTATTTACTTGGCCGATTCCCAATAGTAAATTTTATATTTCAGTTATTGGACCGTTGAGCAGGTGATAAGAATAATTATAAACAGTTAAATCTTCCTTCCCTTTAATTTGAATAGTTGATTGTCGGCCAATGAATTAAGCTGTTGAATGTTCAATGAACGAAACCCAAAAGCTTTCTCCTAATGAAATCTTGTTGAGCTATAGAAGAAGAAACGTATTGACTTGAAAGATATAAATTTTTTTCTAATTACAGGAGAGGCTTAAACCCAAGAAGATATAAGAGGAAAATCGTGATAAATGAATAATGAGCACAATTTTACAAGAACTGAATTCAAAATTTCTCAATATCAGAATAAAAGCGATGCTTGACAGCATCGGTCCACCTACCTTCCTCTTTTCTGATTTAGTTTGGATACTCTCCTTACGTTTGAGCTATTTCCCCTAACAAAAAACATGTTATAACCGAACATAAATAAGTTAACCATCATACTTTCTTTGGAAGACATCCATTGCGTAAACAACAACCTAGAAACAGAAATGAATCAAAGAAAGGGAAACAAAATAAGAAATTAATCACCGTCACTAACTTTCTGCAAACTGACTGACCACCAACGCTGCAATTTGGCAGTTCAAAGTTTACTTCCCATGTTATTTTTGATGAGGTCGAGATTTCATATTCAACTCTTGCTATAAACATTATTACTTAGAGAGGCTCTTGAGATTGTATCTTTGCAGACATTGGTTTCTCAGACTATAATAGGTCTTTGGTGATGTCATATTGATGGGAAAAGTGTTGGTACCAATCGTTCAGTTTGTCCGATGTGTTCATGATTGAACAAGAAAGTTTGAATATTTTGTAGTGGGAGTAATTTGATTGTCACTATTACTACTCTCCTTTGCTGATAGAAAGAATTTTCTGTCACTAAAAAAACATGCCTGTTCAACAACAACAGGTTCTGGCTGTTTGGACTTTGGAGATCCGAAATAGCCCATTGTATTATAGACAGATTACATACGAAATTAAGCTACCGAATATTTAGGTTACAGAAAGATCCCAATTTATTTCAACAAAAAAAATCTGAAATGACTAGTAGTGGTACTTATTGTCATTTTTCTGACGTGGAAATTCGTTCGTTTACCACCACATCTTCTGCACAGTGTGGATGCAAGATCAGATGAAACGCGATGATAGCATGCTAGCTCGACGCAGGGCAGGGCGCATGAAGAAATGCATCGCGCGAGTATGAATCATGACACACAAAACTCGTGAAATTCTATCTGACTCCGATACCATGAAACAAACTTCCAATTGAACAATTGATAGTATAATGAGCACAATCCCGACCTCTAATCTCTCCTGGGAGGTCTGAGCAGGTTGTCTGTGTCAGATCCCGCACTTCGAACAAAAACCGGTCTCCCAACTATGCTCGAACTTAAAGATGCAATCAGAGATCAGACTTCCAAGCTGTCCGAGCCACCATCCCATCTACTAGGGCACGTCTCCTTCGCGGAAATAAATTGAGCACGAATAGAATTAATGAGAAATAGAATTGATGGGAAATAGAATAACGAATAGAAATTATAAATGGGAGTGGAACTGATATTATGATATTTGGTTGAGATGAACAAGAAATGGAATCAACAATTTTCAAAAGGACTCGACTGCCCGTGACACATAAACTAATATCTTTTAAATTTTTATTAATAATATTATCTTCATTAAGAAAAATAAAAAAATCAACAGACGGTAAATATTTTGAGAAAAAACCTTAAATAAAAAAAATAAATAAGGAAGTTAAAATTTTAAGAAATAATTGAGGGTAGTTTTATCATTTTATTTCTTTTTTTGATAATTGGCAAGTTTTATCATTTTATTTCTATTTCTCATAAATAATAGTTTTTCCTTATAGGGGTTGGGAAATACTCATACCCCGTGATTACGAGAGTCTTATGTGTAACAGGTACACTTATAAAATAATAATCGTAAAAATAACTTGATTTGATTGGCTCGTGATACTACGTCAGCACTGACATGTGATATACTCGCTACGTACAAGACTTTCTCCTCGATTACCGATACTATTTCAGATGATATTATTGATGCTAATGAAACGTGTGAATAGCCTATTTTGTGGGTGAATAAATGCTCGATAAAAATAGATAGTCTTGCGAATCGAACGTATCTTAAATAATACAAATAATGATTACGGAGGAAAAAGAAAAAGAAAAAGAAAAAGGACATTTGAACTTGAAAGAGAGAAGGAAAGAAATTAGGGGCGAACTCCCAACTAGGAGCAATTAATGTGGCCAAGGAGATGGTGATAGGCGGTCCATACTTCCAGCTGTTCTCGTGCATCTCTGCCGCCTCGTATTGTATGATCAACAACCACGAAACGCGTTTCATGTTCAACTCACCTCCCTTGGGCTTTTTAAACTTTACAGGGTCATGTTGATGGTGTAGATGGAGGTCATCCTGCCCGATTCCAGCTCGAATCTGAGTTACCCGCACCGGTTCATTCTAGTTAGATCACACACACATGTATCGGGTCCACCTTCTGACTACATAGATGACCGGAGGTTACAAGAGTCAGATCTTCGAATTTAGTCGTGCCCTAATGACCATCGCTCAAATGCTCTGAGGAAATTATCTAACCAATCTAGCATCCACACCGCAAGTTGTTGTACCAGACCCCAATACGAGTTTATAAGTAACCAAGATTACTGGAGCTGTATCACATATCGTGGCCTTACTTTGCTCCACATTTATACTCTTCATGTACACTCTAATTTCAGTATTAAAAAGTCGATTCATGACTCGATCCTCGAAACCGATATCCACACTGGTACAAATGACTCCAAGGCACGATCCAAGACCATGAATCAAACCCGACGACCTATGGGCTACCAGAAGACCCATTGGATCCACATATTGCATAAACCGAGTTTCATCATGTCAACTACGAGTTGAGCTGCCCTGATAATTTCTCCTGTAGCATGGGGTAATCAAACCTATGCAAGCTACAACTCCTACACTTTATTTATTTTTCCTTTATCAGTAACTCTTTGGATAAAATGATCTAATTCCAAGCATGCACATCACACTGCGCATGAAGCCACCTAAAGAAGCAATATCATCAAATGACCCGGTACAACCCAATCAATGGTCTTCAAAATATACAGTTCGACACACATAATCCAGTCTATAGTTATCCGTCTGTGTTCATTGAATACGTCATAATAATTAATGTGCACTGATTAAGTACCGATCCACAATAGAGAGTCCATTTGAAAGAGTCAAGGATTAAACATGAGTTGTAACTGGTTTGGTTCACACACACTTTAGCCGTGGAAGAGTAGTCCTCCAAGGAACTCTATAAATAGGTGTTTGGACAACCCCATTGGAGAAGATCACAAGTGTCCTTTTTCAATACATTCACCAAACCCAAAATTAAAGCCCCCTCACTCTCTCCCCCACAACATTGGTAAAGCCGAGGTTGCACCTATTTGGGAATTTCAATTGCTTTGTTGTTTTAATTTCAAATCATATCTCTCATCCCAAATTGCCTAGAGAGAGAGAGAGAGAGAGGAAGAGGCTTCATTATTCACATATTTGTTATTTTATTCTATTTTCCCACAAGGATCATCAGAAAATTCTCTCAGAGGAGTTAAGAGGAAGAAGAAGAGTCACTGGAATTGTGTGGGCTTAAAGAGAGAATAATGATGGCTCCCTTCTCAGCTTGGCCTTGGAAGAACTTGGGTGCTCACAAGGTACCGCCAAAGATCCATTACCTTTTGATTCCTTCCCAAGATTAACGTAGAGCGGTGTGCGTAACTCAATTTGATTAATGTTTTCCAACAGCAAACATGAAATTTTGTTCCTGATGATTATCTCTCCGCTCTTCTTGCCTGTATAGTTGATATCATGCCCGAAGCTAGAATCTTTGAGTGTTGTTTATGATTCCATCTCTTTTGTGCTTCCAAATGAAACTCATGGTCACAGAACTAACATTTCTAATCTTTCATTTTTGTTTACCTTTAATGGAAAATAAGTATATTCTCTACGTACCCCTCTTGGCACAATTGGTATACTCAAGAATATGTGGAGATGAGTCAATGGGCATGAGCTTCTGGAGCCTCCAGCTCTTCATCTTATGGAGTATCAGATACTGTATTTTTGCACTCTTCAGCTCTTTCTCCAACATGCTCTTCATCAACCAAGGCAATCAGATCAATCACGACGGAGTAGATTTCAAGCAAATCGACATCGAATGGGACTGGTACTTAATTCCCATCAATTCAAATCCTTACAAAACATCAGAATTCAGATACATCCTCTCTCTTGAACTTATGTGGTCATCTGTTGCACTCTGTCCCTTTTGGATAATTGATGACTGGATTTAGAGGTCTTATATACGGAGAGTAACATCCCGATAGATTCTCGATTAATAGATTGAGTGAACCATGTTGATGGATTTTTCTTTTCATGTTATTTTACAGGGATAATTTTTTAATTCTTCAAGCATTGATGGCATCCATAGCTTACTATACCTTCCCTTCCCTCGAAGGGCTTCCACTATGGAACACAAGAGGGCTGATAATTGCTCTAGTGCTTCACATTGTGGTCTCGGAGCCTCTTTATTATTGGGTCCATAGGTGTTTCCATGGCCAATACCTATTCCAAAATTACCACTCCCTACATCACCAATCCGCCGTACCTCAGCCCTCGACAGGTATTAGAACCGATCGTCCCCGACTTTTTATCTTCCAATAGCATTTAAAATTCTCATCATGATCCATCCTTCTCATGGAAAACTATAACCATGAAGTGGTAATTTCTTTTTCCCGAATCTCCGGAAATGTTCATCGAAAGATACTCCTATACTAAGAGATGATCTCTATTCTAGCTGGAAAAGGATGTTGCCGTACCGCTGGAAACACAGAGCTAACACCGGCAATGGATTTAAATCGCGATTGTGGGTCGTGTAATTGTCGTGTCGCGACTTTAATGGTTTCGGGTTATCGCGGTGTTATATAACGGTGTCGCGGGTGTCGCGGTCCGAATATTTTTTTACACATCTAAAATGAATAAAAATAAATATATATAATATTTTTAACATCACCATCATTATTATATCCAAAACAAGTTATTTCTACACATATAAAGTCAATATAACTTCATATCATCATGCTTTCTAATAAAAAAGGTGATAAATATATGTATTTTCAATAAATTTGAAAGAGAAAAACATGTAAACGTGTATAAAAATGTGAATAACAGTGTAAATGTGAAGAAAAACGTCCATCACGGCCATTACGGCCGCGACGGTCAGCGTTTTCTTTTCTGACTATGATATCGGCCCGTAACGGTATTTGAGCCCTTCGATACCGTTACGTAATGGCCGATACGGCCGCGACGTGCTGTTTTTTAATTCCATGGACAGAACTATTCAATGGAATTCACGCTCAAGTTAGCTTTTTGTCGAGATTGATTTCTAACCATTTTGGAGTTTGTCCCACTAATTCTAATGGAAACCCAAACACAATTCACTAAAAAATTCGGATATTATTCTAATGACTTCTCATACCCTTCTCTTTCTCGCTATCCTATCCCTTACTGACATATGCAACTGGAAATTATTTCGGACAGATGGATTCCAATTTTTAAGTGCAAAAATTGCCCGTTCAACCTGACAAATTAACCTATATGCAATTTGTCCCTTGTGGGTGCAGCTGGAAATGCCACATTTTTGGAGCATCTTATATTAACAGGTATCATGGGAGTTCCTGTACTAGGGTCTTGCCTCCTTCTGAAGAGTGGATCGTTGGGCTTGGTTTATTGCTACGTAATAATCTTCGATTTATTGAGATGTCTGGGTCATTGCAATGTTGAAGTCGTCCCACACTGGCTCTTCGAGACATTTCCACTATCCCGATATCTTCTTTACACACCCACGTGAGTAATTTATCCCACCTGCCATTTTATTGACTTTCTTTTAGCTCTTATTTTTTGTTTTTAATCAAAATTCCTTGCTTCTTAAGAATTTCCATGATTTATTCAAAATTTAGGCTAAATGACGATTGTTGGGTGAGAAACAAGGGTTTGATACAACAATAATGTCTTTGGTATTAGACCAAGATATTTTAAATTCAATTTTTATAGTGAAGTTGCATTGCCACTCTATTCTCATCTTCTTTTGATCTACTTTTGATTTTATGGACCTATTTTATGGCTGAGTAGAAGAAGGTTATTATAAAAAACAATCATAAGAGGATACAAAATGCTGTTTGGGTTTCAAGGGCATAAAAATGTGCCATATGCCTTTTTTTTTTTCAATATAACATATGGGCAAAAACTCAAAAGGGAAAAGAAAAAACTCGACAATATCAAAATGGGGTATGGATGCCATACAAATATCTATAAAGAGAAGCAAGTCTACGTACCCCGATTGGAGGGTGATGATAAATTTGTGTGCCTAGTGGTGAAGAAATCACACTTTTGACTATCTAATGAACACAAGTATTTCCTTCACAATAGATATGAAAATCATTATTATGATATTCCCAATTTCGGAAATAATATTTACCTAAAACTAGTTTATTCCATGAATTTCATTTTTGTTTTCTTTTATAAATGAAAATGGGCCACTAGATATGCTACTTTGGCCTTTTGTATTTATAAATTGATTAACTTTATTATAAGCAGAATCAACATATATTACATGGTAAGAATTGATACAACACATCTCTTAGCAGAGCTATAAATCGATTATAAAGTCGTCATTTTTACTGTTTTAATTGTCACCATTTTCTCATTATGTCATCTTTTAGTTGATGCTATTAGAAAAACACAAAATTCACTAACCGAATCATGACAACCAGTAGACGCTTTTTTGGCCTCAAAAGGCAACAACATTGATTGTCCACTTGTGGCAATTTGACATTGCAGCACGTGCTTTAGAAGAATACTGTTGAGAGTTGATCCCACATCAACTAAATTGAAGAAGAAACTTACGTTTATAAGATAATTGAATACCATTACTTAACAGTGTTTAGTATTTTAGGTGGAAACATATTGAAAACTCTTGTCCGTTCAAATAAAATGCAATGTTGAATTATTTTATGCATTTCTTTGTATTTATTTTGCAGGTACCACAGCTTACACCACATGGAGATGAACACCAACTTTTGCCTCTTCATGCCTCTCTATGATGTGATAGGCAACACATTGAATACCAAATCTTGGGAACTCCACAAGAAGATAAGTTCTTTGAGCGGTAAGTCCAAACAAGTAAGAAACTCAGTGTTCAATCTCTGTTCAGAATTAAATCCTCCATAGTTCATAGGAAACATAATAGAAAGATTGTTGAAATACTTGAGAATTGGATATACCAACTATATAGGTCCAAGGTCAATTATTTAGGGCAGGTGTTCGAAAATACGAGGTAAGTGTAGACAAAGTTGTAGTGCGCCAGGGATTAGATCTTACATCTGAAAGATAATAAAAAGAATATTTAAATATAAGAGAATTGAATGCTACTAAATATAAGTTTAGTGTTTTAGGTGACTACCAACCGAACTTCTTATAGAACCACTAACAAATTTTACACCTTGATTAGATGGATTGCTAACATCAATTGGCTGGAATCTAACTAATGTTCACTAGTTATTCATCTTATCATCAAGTAGTAAATGCCCCAAAATTGGACCACTTGAATATGTTCGTATTATTATAGTGGCATCACTATGGACCCTTCAACTATATCTCATACTTATAAATACATGCACGTCGTATATTTGTGGTTGGTAGTGTCCGGGTCCTACTTGTAGTATCATGGCATAACTGTTCGATTCATCCATGTGCTTGATCTTTATACTTGATAGCATCGTTGCATAACCACTTGATTCTTCGATGGTCTTGGCATGCATCGATACTAATGGCAAATGGTAGCCTCCAACATCGTATAAGATAGCCCGTGCCTATAAATGCCAGTGACTTCATGTGTGCTCCCACAAGTAGTAGAAACCTTCCATCTCAGACCCGCATAGGGGAGAAACTCCCGCAAGTAACATGCATAACACGTGACAATTCTAATATAATATCACAAACTAATATAATTTATCTATTTTTAGGATTATTTTTTATTCGAGGATTTTATCTTTTTTTTAATGGTTGAATTTTATTGACCTTGTGACACCACATTAATATTGATATGTGGTACATTAATTACATACAATAGTCCTTCGTGGGTGCCCCAATTTATCAATGCGCCAATGTGATTACATGGAATCAGGGATGGATTTAGGGGGGGGCGCGGGGGGCGATCGCCCCCCCTGAGCTCGGGAATTTCATGAGATTCTATGCAAATTTTACTTGATTTTGTCCCATTTTTATTGAATAATATATAGTTCGCCCCCCCTGAATTCTTCATCTTAATTCCATATAGAGTTTCGCCCCCCTGTACAAACTTTCTAGATCCGTCCCTGCATGGAATGACACGAGTTGATTAGTACATTGTCGATATAATTCAACGTCTCTTTCTTTTAAATAAGATCTAACATTTGAATTTTGTGAATAATGAATGGATTATCATGATTGAAGTGTTTTATTCCTTGTAGAGCCGACCTGGCTCAAACATAGATTTTTGGCATGCAAAAAGGGGAAATTGCACCAGCCCATCTCCGTGGACCATGGCCTTTACACTTCCCCGGCTCCCAAGCAAATTGACGCTCCCAAAATGTGTTTCCTGACTTCATTTTCGTGTATCATGCCGGAAAATTAAGTTTTGGATCGTCGTATGTTGGTGCAGGGTATCATGGGAGAGTGCCTCATTTTGTGTTCCTTGCACATGTGGTGGACCTGTCGTCCTCGATGCATGCACCGTTCGTCTGGCGTTCATTTGCATCGAAGCCGTTCTCGATGAGGCTCTTCCAGATCCCGTGCTTGCCCGTTGCGCTCGTGGTCATGCTAGCAATGTGGGCTTGGGCAAAGACGTTCACCATCTCCTTCTACCACCTGAGAGGGTGTCTGCACCAGACCTGGGCAGTGCCCCGGTTCGGCTTTCAGGTCAGTACAGCATTCCATCGACCATATATGGAAATTTCAATTTCTTTTCTTCGTTACATAGCAGTAGATGGACGATAGCCATAACGATATGTTAATGGTTTAACTTGCTAAACTATATATTCAATATGTTGGCTTCCAATTATTCACAAGAAAAAAAAAGGGTAAGGGGGAAAAACGTTGATTTTTCATTTGTTCCTTTTTGGCAGTATTTCCTACCATTTGCAGCAGAAGGGATTAATAAGCAAATAGAGGAGGCTGTACTCAAGGCTGATAGATTGGGTGTTAAAGTCATCAGTCTGGCAGCATTGAATAAGGCAAGTTGTCCTGTCTCTCTTTTCCTTTCCTAAAAAAAAAAAAAAACTTGAACCGGTTTATCACCGCATCAGTCTAATAATTTAAATCTCAATTTCATGTAATTTGATGGGCTCTAAATTCCTAATATAATAGAGAAGTTAAGGTTGTAAATACCGGTACCGTACTTCAAGTAGATAATGGAATTGCTCTTGACTTTCTTATCTCTAAACTGGTGAAGAGTTGCCTCCAAAAATCCGATTCGTGTAGATTCTTCCCGCAACTAACTAAGAGAACTTGGCGCAATTGCCACATACAAGATTTCTCTGTTATTTTTTCTTTACTTTTTTGATTTGACATAAGTTAACCAAAAAATCTTGATTGGAATCTTCACCTTTTCTTTGACTCTTGCTTTTTTTCTTTATGTGGGAGATAATCCATGTTTATTGTCATCGGACTTTTTTCACAATGTCTTGTATCCATAAAAAAAAACATTCATCAGAATTGTGCCCTTTGGTCTGTAATTGGAGGATCCCAACTTCTTGAATCATATTAGGTTCTTAGGGATGTTACGCTAATTAGACTAACAATGCATGTTGATTCTTTAGTTGGTCTAAAACATTCGCAATTGAATACTAGAAACTTAAACATATAGTGAAGGTGACTAAATCCCCACCACTGCATCCTTACTTTTACATTAAAAAAAAAAAATCAAACTGCTGCAGCACAATGCATATAATCAATTATACCAAATAATTAGTTAATTTTTATTTAACTTTTTGTATTATATTTATTAATTTGTGGTTGTAGAATGAGGCATTGAATGGGGGAGGGACACTGTTTGTAAGCAAGCACCAGGAGTTAAGGGTGAGAGTGGTCCATGGGAACACACTCACGGCTGCGGTTATCCTAAACGATGTCCCCAAAGATGTGAAGGAAGTGTTCTTGACTGGGGCCACATCCAAGCTCGGCCGGGCCATTGCCCTCTACCTTTGCCAGAAGAAAGTTGGAGTCCTTGTAAGTCGTCGGTTCAGCTTTCTTTGCCTCGTATTTCAAGATTTCTCAATCCCTCTCTCCCATTGACACTTAATAGTAACACAAGTCAATATACGAAAAGAACCCTAACGAGCGTCGGTTACGTGATTGCATTCTACTGTGCATCAATCCTTATGCTGATTATGGCGTGTGTGACGGAACTCGAACTTACTATGCTGATTTTCGAGCAAAGTTTTAGTATTTTCGTTAGTGCAAATTTAGATGAAGGGAGATTCATTGCGTAAATGGAAGAGGAAAATGCGGGGAATGAACTTAGTTACAACTTTTTGAACATGAATTAAAGATGACCGATTATCACTGTAACGAATCCCGTTTCCCTTATTCCCCACAATCAAGTTATCTATTTACCACCTTTAAATGTCTCTAGGAAAAGAACTGCTAACTCGAATGTCATTTACTTCTTCTAAAATGATATTAAAGCACTTTTTTTGTCAATGTTTTGCTATTTCAGATGTTGACACAATCGACGGAAAGGTTTCAGAGAATTCAGAAGGAAGCTCCGGTGAATTGTCAAAGCTATCTGGTCCACGTGACAAAGTACCAAGCAGCTAAGAACTGCAAGGCGAGTCCACCATGTTTTCTTTTCTCCCATACGATAATCTTTCTCATTTTAAAGAGAGACAAGAAGTTTACTGGCTAGAGTCGAGTTGGAATCTCTTGGACTCAAGTCGAGATCAATCTCACTGTCTCAGATACCCTTTTATCTATATTTTCTCGCCGAAAATATTAATATGTACTAATTTTTCCAGTTTTTCTTTAAGGTCAATTGTTAATAAATTGTGTTGTAAAAGCAGACATGGATAGTTGGGAAATGGATAACACCGAGGGATCAGAGCTGGGCTCCGGCAGGGACACACTTCCATCAATTTGTGGTGCCCCCGATCTTGCCATTCAGAAGGAATTGCACCTACGGGGATCTTGCTGCCATGAGGCTCCCCGCCGATGTCCAGGGCCTCGGCAGTTGCGAGGTGAGCTCCCCAATAACCTCTGATTGACCGAGTCGACTTAATAGTTATCTACGTACATTGTCTCTGTTGTCAGGGCTACTGATATTATCAAATATAATTGATCATATTCTATTCAAGAAATTCAAGAAATGAGCAACACAGAGCTAATTGCATGAGTACTTGGTTAGTTTAGTTGACTGGTGAGGAAAGGGTGGGAAGGTTATGTATGTAATTACAGCTGCTCCACACCATGGATGGATTTAAGAGGATACGGCGTATAATCGACTCCTTGAACTCAAGAAAAAGGTTTAAATTATTATATAAATTTTATTCACTTTTATTAAATTAAATTATTTTATTATTTTTATTTCAGTGTTTCTTCCTCTTAATTTAAGTTTCGTCCCCTTAAAATTCAATTCATAAGATCCCATGTATCTTTTGTTGGAGGAAACAGTATACGATGGGGAGAGGAGTTGTTCATGCGTGCCATGCGGGTGGAGTGGTGCACCTTCTTGAAGGCTGGACTCATCATGAAGTCGGGGCAATCGACGTCGATCGTATCGACCTTGTCTGGGAAGCTGCTCTCAAGCACGGTCTGAGACCCGTTTCCAACAAGACCGTCGCTGGGACTGCAGCTAGCTAGTCCATCTTTATGAATTGTACGGGTCAATCAATCACCCCAAAGAAGTCACCTTTCCTCCACTCCTCTTCTTCGTTCCTTTCCTTCTTACTTATTTCTCAAGCTGCAATTAATTATAGGAGAATTGAATGATTGATTGGTGTCACAAAGAAATGCACCAGTGGCTACTTGCACATTGTCGATTTCAATAATGTAATGGAGTTGAAAAGAATGGGCCTAGCCCACGTTCTCTACTAATGGCTAAGAAAAATTGTCCAGATCTAAATGTCTTGCTCAAATTCACATGGATAATTGCTGATTATGAAGAATTAGGCATTTTCCTGCACGTGTATTGCTGTGCATGATATATGCAACGGACACATATGAAAGTAGACTAGACCTTAATAAGTTTTTTAACAAGAAAATGACAGCAGGAATACTACGTGTTTGTTGTTTCTTACGAGTGCATTTTGTGTATTTAAATGTAATAAATTAAGTCTTATATATTCCTTCGGTTATAAATGTTAGTTCATTCCGTCACCCCCGTTAATTCGAAACTGATGTGGCATAGTTACTGTCAGTTTAAGATGATATATCTGTTTTGAATGCTGACTTGGACATTTTTTATCTTTTGTGTACTTAATATTATTTATTTATTCTCAAATAGATGAAATTACTGCTTTACCCCTCACTATTCATCAAATTTATTCTTAATCATTCAAAACACAATATTAAACCTCATCTCTGTCTGAAGGTCGACAAGAATAACTGGTGACATTCATAAATTGGGAAGGATGGATGGATAGCATTTTTTTAAAATTTTGATTAATAGTGGGGTAAATGAGTAATTTTATCGATTTGAAAATAAAGAAATAATATTAAATACACTTCAAATTAAAATGTTCACAATAATAGCATTCAAAATTGACACATTAGATTAAATTGAGGGCAACTATACCACCTAAGCTTCGAGCTAATGATGGGTGACAGAATAGGCTAACTTTTATAAATGAGAGAACATATAGACTTAATTAATTTGCTACTTTTAAATACATATGATTCACTCGTAAGAAAGGGCAAACATATAGAACTCCACTGTAATTTACTGTTTTTTTTTTTACTATAAGATCACGTTTGGTATGCGGTAACGAAACAAAATGGAAATGAAATACATTTGCAATGAAAGAAAATTGGTTTTCCCTCTATTTGGTTTGAGCAGATGAGAAAATATTAGTTAGAGGGTAGATGGAATGGACATTCTTAAACTTTTTTAAAGATCTGTTCATTTCATCAAGTTAAATGACGAATTGTATTTCAAGAGAATGCATGTCATAGTTTTAATAAATGTAATAAAATAATGTAGAATAAAAGAATAAAAACTCACTTTATTCCACTTGATCTTAAAATTATTGAGAATTAAATACCATGTCAGTGGGTTTAGAGATTAACTTGGGTTTATAAGAGAATTAGATATCATCACATAATAACTTAAGCTTTTAGATGAATATGAGTCCAACCACTTATAGGCTCAGGTTAATATTTTACATTATATCATAGTAGGTTTTTATAAGGATTTATATCACACCATGCTAGAGCATGAAACTCGTGGCACATTAAGCCGAGACTGGAAGAAGATTGTCTGGCTCGTTGCTAATTTATCGAGGATGGATAAAAAAAAACTCGACTCGTAGGTGAGCCCGTAGATTGAACAGAAGGTCTGTCTTATGGTAATTTGTTCTTTCGATTGAAACCGGAAGAAAAGTGTCCAATTTGAGATATGTTGTTGAGGGCGGTTGTTGAAGAATACATGGCAAGTATAGGTCATATTACCACGTGATGGTGGGTATTGAGAATTAAATCTCACATCTATAGAGTTAGAGAGTAAGCTTTAATTTATAAGAGGATTAGGTACGATCCCCTAAAATTGTAGATTTTTAGGCAAATATTAGTCAAATTTCTTATAAGCTTAAGGAGATATTTTATAAAAATTTTCTCCAGCTGGTCGGTGAATACTATATTCTCAATTATTTTATCAGAAGTAATGAGGATTTTAACATTACTTTAAAAATGGGTACATGGTAAAATGTCCAAGAAAATAATAAAATTACGGGATTAGGAAACATGGAGAGATCATCCAGGCTAACTACAATAAAAATACATGTGAGCAAACACATCAAATAGGTACATAACACTTGTAAACGACTAGCAATATCCAAGATCCTAATCCCAACTATCTGCGAACTATATGGACCTTAGTAAAAACCGAAAAGGAAAGGCCCTTAAGCCATTAATTCGTATAAATCTCCGTTATGTTATACAGATATTTAGAACAAACATCTATATAAGAGCAAAATCAGGCCGCCCTCAAGCCATCAATTACAGGGTAGAACACTATCTTTTTAGAGCTTGTATATCCTTATAGGTTTTATATAAAATATGGGAAAAAAAAAACCCACATGGTAGACCATACATGGTAGTAGTGATGATACATAGGGACAAGTGGCAGGTGGCAAAACATGTGATGAATCCCATGTTCCACAACCTTGATTTCCCTGTCTAGTTAACAGTGACCATGTTGCGTTGCATGCTCTCATTGAATAGTGACAAGTGAGCCATTCTGCCAAGATAAGTAGGGCGCAAATCACGGGAGGCCATTGGCCGGCCTCTTTCCTTGGTTGTTCCATTGAATATACTGAGTTACAATAATTACATGATATTGTAAACTAATAAAATATAATAATTTTAAGATTTTTTATAAGATTTTAGAAATAATTTAATCTTATTCATTCATAAAATTGTGTAAATATGGTAACATAATATACACATTACATAGAAGTCTTTCTCCTTCTCTTTGTGGGTTATGCACAGCATCTATCAGAATTTATAACATGGCCCATGGGTAAGTAAGAATTTGATGGAAGTTGAAGAAGGTCTAATACAATTGTTCTTGTTTGGTAAAATCAAGAGATATATATCATTGTAGAATTCTTAAAGTTGTCAGATTCTTTGGTTCGACTCTCTCCTTGAGCGGGTAATCCTTGGTGAGATCACTCATATGTGTGTCTTGCACATGAATTTGTTTGAATTCATGGATGGATGAGGTGTTCATGGATTTGGAGAAATAAACTCCTCATTATATATATATAAGAAAGTATTATATGCTCCTTTGCATGTGTACCAGTTGATTACTTTTTGGTCCCGGATAATTCATGTCTTTGTCAGATCAATTTTTCAAAAGATAAAACTATACATGGAGAATATGCTGACGTTTTTATTTTTGGTCCTCAATCTTAATTTTTGGCTCATTTAG
This sequence comes from Lagerstroemia speciosa, assembly GCA_037672795.1. NCBI lineage: Eukaryota > Viridiplantae > Streptophyta > Magnoliopsida > Myrtales > Lythraceae > Lagerstroemia > Lagerstroemia speciosa. Next base: position 8,950,164 of record CM075288.1, read on the forward strand.
TCCTTTATGTTACTTTTCTTTTAACTCTTAGTCCTCCAGTGAATGCTGAGTTATTTTCAACTTTAGAATCTTGGTTGACTCAAGCATTAGCTTGAACTTCTCCTTTAGATATATTCTCTCATAATTTACATATAAGAAATTCATCAATTTTGCATTTCATCTTTGATTGTTTGCCCTTATGACAGGGTAAACTCGACCATGACTATGCCTACAATAAGGTTACCATAACCTTAATTAATAGGGGTTACAATTGACTCATCATCGAGCATCTCTTAGCTTTGCTTTTCATCAAGGTTGTTATGGCCCCCGAATTTTGATCACATCGAACCTAGCCACATTGTGAGGTCGACATAATTGGGCATGTGGTGGTCAAAGAGATTAATCTATTTTACTCTCGTTGCTCTTCCTCTATTTGCTATTCTTCCTTTCCTTTGAGGTGCCACTTTTGATGATGGACAGTTGGGATTATTCAATATGCATGTAAAGAACTGGGACCATATTGAGCTAAAGGAAAGGTTACGGGACAAAATATGGAAGTCGACAAAACTTGAGGAGTGTTATGAGCTATATCAATGAAATATGATGTAACAAAACTTTGACTTAGAAGACGTAGAAAAGAGACCATTTTTCAATAAATTTTGATCTAGGAAACATCCGATTAGGTACAGAGACATACATGATTTTATGAATGTAGACATATAATTAAATTGAATATAAGAAGTATCAAGGAACGAATTTTATATTGGACACGTTATATAAATGGATTATGATTTATAGGAAGAGTTTCGTACCACCATGTATAAGCTTGTACTTTTGGTTGGATATGTGCTTGATCTCATATAGGTCAGGTGAATATTTACATGATTTCAGAGGGAGTTATCATGTGGGCTCACACTATGTCAGTTCGAGACCAAAAAATATCCTCATTTATAAGAAAGAATAAGATATTACTACCTATAAGTTTATGCATTCAGGTGGATATATCTCAATCTATTATAGATTAGGTGAATACTGTGGTAAAGAAATTATTGAAATACATGAACAATCTATCGGGTGGTATCAATATTCAATCATTTTTTTCTATTTCCAAAAGGAAATCTTGAGCTTAAGAGGACAAAGTCGTGTATGTAATATTGTCAATGTGTGACAGTACTGATATGATGGCATCGACCAATAAAATTCACTTAATTCTAGGGTTTTTTAATTTATTTTTAGGTTTATAAAAGTCTTAAAGATAGATTCTATTGATTGGTATCACTATGTCAGTACTACACGTGGTGACACCATTGCACACAAGAGTTTCTTTCTCTAAAAAGAGATATGGGGAAGAGAGAAACAAAGAATATGAAAAATTTTACCAGTAAGATTTGAACTTGAAAATCTCTTAATTTCAGGTCAATACCAATGTCACTGTATCTAATTCCCTTTTATCATATGCTAAACTCTCTTAGCATATGATTATTTCGGTTATCTTTGGTGCATTCGCATCATTTTATGAAATGGATTTTTTTCGATGTATAGAAGAGATACATAGTTTAGAGTAAGAGCAATATCAACTGTACTAAGACATGTTTCGTTAAATTGGATTGTCTTGTGATCGCTATGTCGATATCTTTCCCAAAAGACAAGAAAAGAAAACGGAGAGAAAATTACTACTGCATTTATGTGTGTATATATAATACGCACATATATGGAAATTCTCTTTTTTGGTAATTAATACACACATCGTAATGTTTTTCTTTTTCTGAGTTATGGTAATTTTGCCACTATTAGGAGCGGCCATGGGCCGTTTGTCTATGTGCCGGCCATTAGACAGTTCGGTCCCCGTTAGCCCATTAAAGGCAGAAAGCCGCAGATTAAAAGTCCTATTTGAGAATTGCACATGACATATGCTAGTCAATGAGGGAAAAACAACGTGTGGGTTGGGAGAGGGTATTTATGTAATAGATATATAATATAGTTGTACTTACATAATATTATAGATTAAAAAATTTAGTAATTTTGAGAATTTTTATAAAACTTTAAAAATAATAAATAATTTTAAAAATAACCGAATATTATTAATTTATAATACAATGTGAAATCGACACGTGATATACCTACTAAATACAATCCTTGCTCGTGGGTTAGATCCATAAATGAGTGCTCACATGATTGTGTGGGACCTGAAAACACTCATTTTTTTAGCGTAAACCCAAAAAAATTTTAGACAACACTATCTTACAATAATGTTATAAGAAAGGATTAATTAAATTATTTTAACAATTATTTGCCCGAAAAATCACGAACTATGCAAGATTACGTAGGAAAAAGGAAAAGGAAAATAAAAAAGAAAAAAAAAGGACGTACTCCTAACGAGGAGCAACTAATGTGGCCGCGTAGACGGTGATAGTTGGTCCATCCTTCTAACTACTCTCGTGCATCCCTGCTACCTTGTATTTTATGATCAACAACCACTAAACGCGTTCCATGTTCAACTCACCTCCCTTGGACTTTTGTAAACTTTACGAGGTCATGTCGATGGTATAGATGGAGGTCATCCCTCTCGTTTTCGGCTCAAATATGAGTTAGCAGCACTAGTTCATTCTAGTCGGATCACACGCACATGTATCGGGTCCACATTCTGACTACATAGATGACCGGCGGTTACAAGGGTCAGATCTTCGAATTTAGTCACGCCCTAATGACCGTTGCTCAAATGCTCCGACCAAATTATCTAACCAAATCTAGCATCCACACTACAAGTGTTCGTACTAGACCCCAGTATGAGTTTATAAATAATCAAGATTATTGGAGCTGTATCACATGTCGTAGTCTTACATTACTCTACATTTATACTCTTCATGTTTAGTCTCTAACTTAAATATTAAAAAGTCGATTCATGACTCCATCCTCAAAACCAATATCCATGCTGGTACAAATGACTCCAAGGCATGATCCAAGATCATGAATCAAACCCGACGACCTATGGGCTACCAGAAGACCCCATCAGATCCATATGTTGCATAAACCGTGAGAGTTTCACCATGTTAACTATGAGTTGAGCTGCCTTGATAGTTTCTCCTGTAGCATGCGGTAATCAAACCTATGTAAGCTACAACTCCTGCACTTTATTTTTTTTCCTTTAATCAATAACTCTTTGGATAAAATGATTTAATTCTAAGCATGCATATCGTACAACGCATGAAGCCAACTAAAAGAAGCGATATCATCAAATGAGCTGGTACAACCCAATCAATGGTTTTCAAAATAGACAGTTCGACACAGATAATCTAGTATATAGTTATGCGTCTGTGCTCATTGAACAAGTCATAATAATTAATGTGCACCGATTAAGTACCGATCCACAATAGAGAGTCCATGTTGGAAGAGTTAGGGATTAAATAGGAGCTAAACTACTTCGGTTCACTTACACTTTAGCAATGGAAGAATAGTCCTCCAAGGAACTCTATAAATAGGTGTTTGGACAACCTATGGAGAAGATCACAAGTGCCCTTTGAAAAGAGACCTTTCAACACATTCACCAAATACAGAACAAAAGCCCCCTTACTCTCTCCCCCACAGCACTAGTAAAGCCGAGGTTGCACCTATCTGGGAATTTCAATTCCTTTGTTGTTTTAATTTCAAATCATACCTTTCATCCCAATTTTCCCAAAGAGAGAGAGAGGAGGAGGCTTCATTATTCATACGTTTGTTATTTTATTCTATTTTCCCACAAGGATCATCAAAAAATTCTCTCCTAGGAGTTAAGAGGAAGAAGAAGAGTCACTGGAATTGTGTGGGCTAAAGAGAGGATAATGGTGGCTCCCTTCTCAGCTTGGCCTTGGAGGAACTTGGGTGCTCACAAGGTACCACCAAAGATCCATTACCTTTTGATTCCTTCCCAAGATTTATGGAGAGCGGTGTGCGTAATTCGATTTGATTAATATTTTGGAACAACATACCCGAAATTCTTGCCCTGATGATTATCTCTTTGTTCTTCTTGCCTGTATAGTTGATATTGTGCCCAAAGCCAGAATCTTTGAGTGTTGTTTATGATTCTATCTCTTTTGTGCTTCCAAATGAAACTCATGGTCATGGAGCTAACATCTCTAATCTTTCATTTTTATTTACTTTTAATGGAAAATTAGTATCTTCTCTATGGACTCCTCTTGGCACAATTGGTATACTCAAGGATACGTGGAGAAGAGTCAATGAGCATGAGCTTTTGGAGCCTCCAGCTCTTCATCTTATGGAATATCAGATACTGTATTTTTGCACTCTTCAACTCTTTCTCCAACATGCTCTTCATCAACCGGGGCCATCGGATCAATCACGACGGAGTAGATTTCAAGCAAATCGACCTCGAATGGGATTGGTATTTAATTGCCATCAATTCAAATCCTTACAAAACCTCGGAATTCATATACATCCTTTTTCTTAAACTTATACAGTCATCTGTTCCATTATGCTCCTTTCAGTTAATCAATGACTGGATTTAGAGGTTTTATTTTTGGAGAGTAACATCCCGATAGATTCTCGATTAATACGATCGAGTGAACCACATTGATGGATTTTTCTTTTCATGTTATTTTGCTGGGATAATTTTTTAATTCTTCAAGCATTGATGGCATCCATAGCTTGCTACACCTTCCCTTCCCTTGAAGGGCTTCCATTGTGGAACACAAGAGGGCTGATAACTGCTCTGGTTCTTCACATTGTGGTCTTGGAGCCTCTTTATTATTGGGTCCATAGGTGTTGCCATGGCCAATACCTATTCCAAAATTACCACTCCCTACATCACCAATCCGCCGTACCTCAGCCCTTGACAGGTATTAGAACCTATCATCCCCGACTTTTTATCTTCCAATAGCATTTAGAATTCTCGTCATGATCCATTCTTCTCATGGAAAACTATAACAATGAATTGGTAATTTTCTTTTTCTCGGATCTCCAGAAATGTTCATCGAAAGATACTCCTCTACCAGGAGATGATATCCATTCTAGCTGGAAAAGGATGTCACCGTACCGTTGGAAACACCAAGCTAACACTAGCAGAACTATTCAATGGAAATCATGCTCAAGTTAGCTTTTTGTCGAGATTGTTTTCTAACCATTTCGGAGTTTGTTCCACTAATTCTAATGGAAACACAAACACAATTCAACTAAAAAATTCAGATATTATTCTAATAACTTCTCATACCCTTCTCTTTCCTTCTATCCTATCCCTTACTGACATATGTAATTGGAAATTATTCCGAACAAATGGATTCCAATTTGTAAGTGTAAATTCAACCTGACCAATTTCTGGCAAAAAAAAAATGACAAATTTGTCCTATGTGCAATATGTCCCTTGTGGGTGCAGCTGGAAATGCCACATTTTTGGAGCATCTTATATTAACAGGTATCATGGGAGTTCCTGTACTGGGGTCTTGCCTCCTTCTAAAGAGTGGATCGTTGGGCTTGGTTTATTGCTACGTAATAATCTTCGATTTATTGAGATGTCTGGGTCATTGCAATGTTGAAGTCGTCCCACACTGGCTCTTCGAGACATTTCCACTATCCCGATATCTTCTTTACACACCCACGTGAGTAATTTATCCCACCTGCCATTTTATTGACTTTCTTTTAGCTCTTATTTTTTTGTTTTTAATCAAAATTCCTTGCTTCTTAAGAATTTCCATGATTTATTCAAAATTTAGGCTAAATGACGATTGTTGGGCGAGAAACAAGGTTTGATACAACAATAATGTCTTTGGTATTAGACCAAGATATTTTAAATTCAATTTTTATAGTGAAGTTGCATTGCCACTCTATTCTCCTCTTCTTTTGATCTACTTTTGATTTTATGGACCTATTTTATGGCTGAGTAAAAGAAGGTTATTATAAAAAACAATCATAAGAGGATACAAAATGTTGTTTGGGTTTCAAGGGCATAAAAATGCGCCATATGCCTTTTTTTTTTTTCGATATAACATATGGGCAAAAACTCAAAAGGGAAAAGAAAAAACTCGACAATATCAAAATGGGGTATGGATGTCCTACAAACATCTCCAAACAGAAGTAGGTCTACCCCGATTGGAGGGTGATGATAGATTTGTGTGCCTAGTGGTAAGGAGATTGCATTTCTGACTAGCTAATAAGAACAAGTATTTCCTTTACGATAGATATGAATGACCTCTACAACCCATTTTTTGGACAGCAAAATATGAATCGAATCTAATTTTGACTGTGCCATAAGATCCTTCAATCATTGTTATGATATTCCCTATTTCGGAAATAATATTTACCTAAAACTAGTTTATTCCATGAATTTCATTTTTGTTTTCTTTTATAAATGAAAGTGGGCGACCGGATCTTCTACGTTGGTCCACTGCATTTATAAACTGATTAACTTTGTTATGGGCAGAATCAACATATATTACATGGTAAGAATTGATACGACACGAGTCTTGGCAGAGCTATAAAATCGACCACAAAGTCGTCATTTTCACCCTTTTTAAGGGTCGCCATTTTCTCATTATGTCATCTTTTAGTTGATGCCATCAGAAAAGCACATAATTCACTAACCGGATCATGACAACCAGTTTGGTCCCAAAAGGCAGCAACATTGATTGTCCACCTGTGGCAATTTGACATTGCAGCACTTGCTTTTGAAGAATACTGTTGAGAAGTGATCCTACATTGACTAAATTGAAAAAGAAACTTGAGTTTATAAGATAATTGCATACCATTACATAACGGTGTTGAGTATTTTAGGTTGAAACAGACTCAAAACTCTTGTACGTTGATGCAATGTTGAATTATTTTATGCATTTCTTTGTATTTATTTTGCAGGTACCACAGCTTACACCACATGGAGATGAACACCAACTTTTGCCTCTTCATGCCTCTCTATGATGCGATAGGCAACACATTGAATACCAAATCTTGGGAACTCCACAAGAAAATAAGTTCTCCCAGCGGTAAGTCCAAACAAGTAAGAAACTCGGTGTTCAATCTCTGTTCAGAGTTAAATTCTCCATAGTTCATAGAAAACATAATAGAAAGACTGTTGAAATACTTGAGAATTGGATATACCAACTATATAAGTCCAAGCATGGAATAAAAAACAAGCCTCATGATTAGTTGTCACCCTTACTTAAACAAAGAAAAAATATTCGACTCAAGGTTAATTATTTTGGGCAGGTATTTGAAAACACGAGGTAAGTATAGACAAAGTTGTTGTGTGCTAGGGATTAGATCTTACATCTGAAAGACAATAAAAAGAACATTTTAGTATAAGAGAATTGAATACTAATAAATATAAGTTTAGTGTTTTAGGTGACTACAAACCAAACTTCTTATAGAACCACTAACAAATTTTACAACTGAATTAGATGGATGGCTAACATCAATTGGCTGGAATCTAACTAATGTTCACTAGTTATTCATCTTATCGTCAAGTAGTAAATGCCCCAAAATTGGACCACTTGAATATGTTCGTATTATTATGATGGCATCACTATGGACCATTCAACTATATCTCATAGTTATAAATACATGCACTTCGTATATTTGTGGTTGGTAGTGTCCGGGTCCTACTTGTAGTATCATGGCATAACTGTTCAATTCATCCATGTTCTCGATCTTTATACTTGATAGCATCGTTGCATAACCACTCGATTCTTCGATGGTCTTGGCATGCATCGATACTAATAGCAAATGGCAGCCTCCAACATCGTATAAGATAGCTCGTGCCTATAAATGCCAGTGACTTCATGCGTGCTCCCACAAGTAGTAGAAACCTTCCATCTCAGACCCACATAGGGGAGAAACTCTCAGTGAGTAATGGGTATAACATGTAACAATTCTAATATAATATCACAAACTGATATAATTCATCTATTTTTAGGATAATTTTTTATTCAAGGATTTTATCTTTTTTTTAATGGTTGAATTTTATTGAATTTGTGATATCATATATATTAATACTGATATGTGGTATATTAGTTACATACAATAGTCCTTCCACACAGGACACCCCAATTTATCAATACGCCAATGTGATTACATGAAATGACACGAGTTGATTAGTACGTTGGTCCATATAATTCAACTTTTTTTCTTTTAAATAAGATCTAACGTTTGAATTTTGTGAATAATGAATGGATTTTCATGATTGAAGTTCCTTGTAAAGCCGACGTGGCTCAAACATAGATGTTTGCCATACAAAAAGGGGAAATTACAGCAGCCTGGACCATGGCCTTTACACTTCCCCGGCTCCCAAGCAGAATCACGCTCCCAAAATGTGTTTCCTGACTTCACTGTCGTGTATCATGCCAGAAAGTTAAGTTTCGGATCGCCGTATGTTGGTGCAGGGTATCATGGGGGAGTGCCTCATATCGTGTTCCTTGCACATGGGGTGGACCTGTCGTCCTCGATGCATGCACCGTTCATCTGGCGTTCATTTGCATCAAAGCCATTCTCGATGAGGTTCTTCCAGATCCCGTGCTTGCCAGTCGCGTTCGTGGTCATGCTAGCAATGTGGGCTTGGGCAAAGACATTCACCGTCTTCTTCTACAACCTGAGAGGATGGCTGCACCAGACCTGGGCAGTGCCCCGGTTCGGCTTTCAGGTCAGTACAGCATTCCATCGGCCATATATGCAAATTTCAATTTCTTTTCTTCGTTACATAGCAGTAGATGTACGATAGCCATGACGATATGTTAATGGTTTAACTTGCTAAACTATATATTCAATATGTTGGCTTCCAATTATTCACAAGAAAAAAAAAGGGTAAGAGGGAAAAAGGTTGATTTTTCATTTGTTCCTCTTTGGCAGTATTTCCTACCATTTGCAGCAGAAGGGATTAATAAGCAAATAGAGGAGGCCATACTCAAGGCTGATAGACTGGGTGTTAAAGTCATCAGTCTGGCAGCATTGAACAAGGCAAGTTGTCCTGTGTCTCTTTTCCTTCTAAAAAAGAAAAAAAAACTTGAACCGGTGTATCACCACTAATGTGGTGGTCTAATAATTTAAATCTCAATTTCACATAATTTGATGTATCTAAATTCCTAATATAATAGAGAAGGTTGTAAGTATCGGTACTATACTTCAAGTAGGCGATGGTATTGCTCTTCACTTTCTTATCTCCAAACTGGTGAGGAGTTGCCTCAAAAAATCCAATTCGTACGGAATCTTCCCCAACTAACAAAGAGAACTTGACGCAATTGCCAATACAAGATTTATCTATTATTTTCCTTTAATTTTCTGATTTGACATAAGTTAACCAAAAAATCTTGATTGGAATCTTTGCCTTTTCTTTGACTCTTGCTTTTTTTCTTTATGCGGGAGATCATCCTTGTTTCTTCTCATCAGACTTTTTTCACAACGCCTTGTATCCGTGAAAAAATATTTGCTAAAATTGTGCCCTTTGGCCTATAATTGGAGGGTCCCAACTTCTTGAATCCTCACTAATGCATCCTTACTTTTACATTAAATAAAATTAAACTGCTGCAGCACAATGCATATAATAAATTATACCAAATAATTAGTTAATTTTTTTTATTTAACTTTTTCTATTATATTTCTTAATTTTGTGGGTGTAGAATGAGGCATTGAATGGGGGCGAGACACTGTTTGTAAGCAAGCACCAGGAGTTAAGGGTGAGAGTGGTCCATGGGAACACACTCACAGCTGCGGTTATCCTAAACGGTGTCCCCAAAGATGTGAAGGAAGTGTTCTTGACTGGGGCCACATCCAAGCTCGGCCGGGCCATTGCCCTCTACCTTTGCCAGAAGAAAGTTGGAGTCCTTGTAAGTCGTTGGTTCAGCTTTCTCTCCCTCGTATTTCAAGATTTCTCAATCCCTCTCTCCCATTGACACTTAATAGTAACACAAGTCAATATACGAAAAGAACCCAAAGGAGCGTCGGTTACGTGATTGCACTCTACTGTGCATCAATCCTTATGCTAATTATGGCATGTGTGACGGAACTCGAACTTACTATGCTGATTTTCGAGCAAAGTTAAGTTTTAGTATTTTCGTTAGTGCAAATTTGGATGAAGGGAGACTCATTGCGTAAATGGAAGAGGAAAAGGTGGGGAATGAACTTAGTTACGACCTTCTGAACATGAATTAAAGATAACCGATTATTATTGTAACGTTTCCCTTATTCCCCACAATCATGTTATCCATTTACCACTTTTAAATCTCTCTAGGAAAAGAACTGCTAACTCGAATGTCATTTACTTCTTCTAAAATGATAATAAAACACTTTTTTTTGTCAATGTTTTGCTATTTCAGATGCTGACACAATCGACGGAAAGGTTTCAGAGAATTGAGAAGGAAGCTCCGGTGAATTCTCAAAGCTATCTGGTCCAAGTGAGAAAGTACCAAGCAGCTAAGAACTGCAAGGCGAGTCCACCATGTTTTCTTTTCTCCCATACGACAATCTTTCTCATTTTAAGGAGAGGCAAGAAGTTTACTGGCCAGAGTCGAGCCGGAATTTCTTAAACTCAAGTCGAGATCAATCCCACTGCCTCAGATACCCTTTTATCTATATTTTCTCGCTGAAAATATTAATATGTACTAATTTTTCCAGTTTTTCTTTAAGGTCAATTTTTAATAAATTGTGTTGTAAAAGCAGACATGGATAGTTGGGAAATGGATAACACCAAGGGAGCAGAGCTGGGCTCCGGCAGGGACACACTTCCATCAATTTGTGGTGCCCCCGATCTTGCCATGTAGAAGGAATTGCACCTACGGGGATCTTGCTGCCATGAGGCTCCCCGCAGATGTCCAGGGCCTTGGCAATTGCGAGGTGAGCTCCCCAATAACCTATGGTTGACCGAGTCGACATAATAGTTATCTATGTACATTGTCTCTGCTGTCAGGACTACTGATATTATCGAATATAATTGATCATATTCTATTCAAGAAATCCAAGAAATGAGCAACACAGAGCTAATTGCATGAGTGCTTGGTTAGCTTAGTTGACTGGTGAGGAAAGGTTGGGAATGTTATGTATGTAATTACAGCTCCACACCATGGATGGATTTAAGAGGGTACGGTATACAATCGACTCCTCGAACTCAGGAAAAAGGCATAAAATATTACATAAATTTTATTCATTTTTATGAAATTAAATTATTTTATTATTTTTAGTCCAATGTTTCTTCCTCTTAAGTTGAGTTTCGTCCCCTTAAGATTCAATTCGTAAAATCCCGTGTATCTTTTGTTGGAGGAAATAGTATACGATGGGGAGAGGAGTTGTTCATGCGTGCCATGCGGGTGGAGTGGTGCACCTTCTTGAAGGCTGGACTCATCATGAAGTCGGGGCAATCGATGTCGATCGTATCGACCTTGTCTGGGAAGCTGCTCTGAAGCACGGTCTGATTATGAAGAATTAGGCATTTTCCTGCATGTGTATTGCTATACATGACATATGCAACGGACACATATGAAAGTAGACTAGACCTTAATAAGTTTTTTAACAAGAAAATGATGGCAGGAATACTATGTGTTTGTTGTTTCTTACTAGTACGTTTTGTGTGTTTAAATGTAATAAATTAAGTCATATATATTCCTTCCGTTATAAACATTAGTCCATTCCGTTACCCGCTGTTAATTCGAAGCTGACTTAGCATAGCTATTGTCAGTTTAATCTAATGTATCTATTTTGAATACTGACTTGGACATTTTTATCTTATGTATACTTAATATTATTTATTTATTCCCAAATAAATGAAATTAGTACTTCACCCCTCACTATTCATCAAATTTATGTCTCTTAATCGTTCAAAACACAATATTAAACCTCATCTATGTCTAAAGGTCGACGCGAAGAACTAGTGACATTCATAAGTTGGGAGAGGATTGACAAACAGTTTTTTTTTTAAAAATTTTGATTAATAGTGGGGTAAATAAGTAATTTCATCTATTTGAAGATAAAGAAATAATATTAAATACACTTCAAATTAAAATGTCCACAATAATAGCATTCAAAATTGACACATCAGATTAAATTAAGAGCAACTATATCATGTCAGCTTCGAGTTAATGGTGAGTGACGTAATAGACTAATTTTTATAAATGAGGAAACATGTAGGACTTAATTAATTTGCTACTTTTAAATATATATATATATATATAAACCACTTGCAAGAAAGGACAAACATATAAAACTCCCACTGATTTTTTTACTACAAGATCACGTTTGGTATGCAGTAACGAAACAAAATGGAAATGAAATACATTTGCAATGAAAGAAAATTGGTTTTTCCTGTATTTAGTTTGAGCAGATGAGAAAATATTAGTTAGAGGGTAGATGGAATGGACATTCTTAAACTTTTTTAAAGATTTTTTCATTTCATCAAGTTAAATGACGAATTTTACTTCAAGAGAATGCATATCATAATTTTAATAAATGTAATAAAATAACGTAGAATAAAAGAATAAAAACTCGCTTTATTCCACTTGATCTTAAAATTGTTGAGAATTGAATACCACGTCAATGGGTTTAGAGTTTAACTTGGATCTATGAGAGAATTAGATATCATCACATAATAACTTAGGCCTTTAGATGAATATGAGTCAAACCACTTATAGATTCAGGTTAATATTTTACATGATATCATAGTAGGTTTTATAAGGATTTATATCACGCCATGCCCTAGTATGAAACTTGTGGCACGTTAAGCCTGAGACCGGAAGAAGATTGCCTGGCTCATGGCTAATTTATCGAGGATGGATAAAAAAACTCGACTCCTATGTGAGCCTGTAGATGGAAGAAAAGGTCCGTCTTATGGTAATTTGTTCCTTCACTTGAAACTGGAAGAAAAATATCCAATTCGAGATCTGTTGTTGAGGGCGGTTGTTGAAGAATACATGGCAAGAGTAGGTCATGTTACCACGTGAAGGTGAGTATTGAGAATTAAATCTCACATCTATAGAGTTAGAGAGTAAGCTTGAATTTATAGGAGGATTAGTTATGATCACCTAAAATTGTAGGTTTTTAGGTGAATATGGGTCAAATTTCTTATAAGTTTAGGGAGATATTTTATAAAAATTTTCTCCAGCTGGTTGGCAAATATCATATTTCATCTACTATTCTCAATTATTTTCTTAGAAGTAATGATGATTTTGACATTACTTAAAAATTAGTACGTGCTAAAATATCCAAGAAAATTACAGGATTAGGAAACATGAAGAGATCATCTAGGCTGACTACAATAAAAATACATGTGAGCAAACACATCAAATAGGTACATAACAAACACTAAACGACCACCAATATTCAAATCCTAATTCCAACTGTCTGCCAAACTATATGGACCTCAGTAAAAACAAAAAAGAAAAGGCCCTTAAGCCATTTATCCATATAAATCTATGTTATATCATATAGATTTTTAGAACAAACATCTATATAAGAGCAAAATCAGGCCCCCCTCAAGCCATCAATTATAGGGTAGAACAATGTCTTTTTAGAGCTTGCGTATCCTTACAAGTTTTATATATAATATGGAAAAAAACCACATGGTATGACCATATATGGCAACAGTGATGATAGATAGGGACACGTGGCACTTGGCAAACATATCATGAATCCCATGTTCCATGGCCTTGATTTCCCTGTCCAGTTAACAGTGACCATGTTGCATTGCATGCTCTCATTGAATAGTGACAAGTGAGTCATTCAACCAAGATAGGCAGGGCGCAAATCACGTGAGGCCACTAACCGGCCTCTTTCCTTCGCTATCCCATTGAATATACTACATTACAATGATTACATGACATTAAATATAATAATTTTAAGATTTCTTATAAGATTTTAAAAATAACTTTATCTTATTCATTCGTAAAATTGTGTAAATATTATCATATAATATATACGTTACATAGAAGAGTTTCTTCCTCTCTTGTGGATTATGCGCAGCATCTATCAGAATTTATATCATGGCCCGTGGTTAAGTAAGAATTTGATGGAAGTTGAAGAAGGTCCAGTGAGATATATATCATTGTAGAATTCTTAAAGTTGACAGTTCATTGGTTCGACTCTCTCCATGAGCGGGTAAAATCCTTGGCAAGACCACTCATACGTGTGTCTTGCACATGAATTTGTTTGAATTCATGGCTGTATGGAGTGTTCATGGATTTGGAGAAATAAACTCCTCATTATATATATAAAAAAAGAAAGTATTGTATGCTCTTTTGTATGTGTACTAGCTGATTACTTATTGGTCCCCGATAATTCATGTCTTTTTCAAATCAATTTTTCAAAAGATAAAACTATACATGGAGAATATGCCGGCATTTTTATTTTTGGTCCTCAATCTTAATTTTTGGCTCATTTAGTCCTTTATATTACTTTTCTTTTAACTGTTAGTCCTCCTGTGAATGTTGAGATATTATAAGCTTTAGAGTCTTTGCTCACTCAAACATTAGCTTGAACTTCTCCTTCAGGTATATTCTCTCATAATTTACGTAGAAGAAATGCATCAATTTTGCATTTCATCTTTAATTGTTTGCCCTTGTGACAGGGTAAACCCGACCCATGGCTATGCCTACCATAACCTTAATTAAATTAATAGGGGTTACAATGGCACCTTGACTCATCATCAGGCATCTCTTAGCTTTGCTATTCATCAAGGTTGTCATGGCCCTCGAATTTTGATCACACCGAACCTAGCCACATCGTGAGGGCGACATACTTGGGCATGTGGTGGTTAAAGAGATGAATCTATTTTACTCTCGTTGCTCTTCCTCTATTTGCTATTCTTCCTTTCCTTTTCCCCTTGAGGTGCCACTTTTGATAATGGATAGTTGGGATTATTCAATATGCATGTAAGGAACTTGGGGACCATATTGAGCTAAAAGAAAGGTTGTGGGACAAAATATGGAAGTCGACAAAACTTGAGGAGTATTATGAGCTATATCAATGAAATATGATGTAACAAAACTTTGATTTAGAAGACTTAGAGAAGAGACCGTTTTTCAATAAATTTTGATCTAGGAAACATCCAATTAGGTACAGAGACATACATGATTTTATGAATGTGACATATAATTAAATTGAATATAAGAAGTATCGAGGAACAAATTCCATATCGGACAAGTCATAAAAATGGATTATGATTTATAGGAAGAATTTCGTACCACCATGTATAAGCTTGTACTTTTAGTTGAATATGTGCTCGATCTCTTATAGGTTAGGTGAATATTTACATAATTTCAGAGGGAGTTACCATGTGGGCTCACATTATGTCAGTCCGAGACCGAAAAAGATCCTCATTTATAAGAAGAATAAGATATCACTACCTATAAGTTCATGCATTTAGGTGGATATATCTCAATCTATTATAGATTAGGTGAATATTGTGGTAAAGAAATTAATGAAATATATGAACAATCTATCGAGTGGTATCAATATTTACGCATTTTTTTCTATTTCCAAAAGTAAATGTGAGCTTAATGGGATAAAGTCTTGTATGTAATATTGTCAATGTGTGACAATGCTAATATGATAGCACCGACCAATAAAATTCAGTTAATTCTAGGGTTTTTAAATTATTTTTAGGGTTTTATAAAAATCTAAAAATAGATAGATTCTATTGGTCGGTATCACTATGTCAGTACTACCACGTGGTGACACCATTGCACATAAGACTTTCTTTCTCTAACAAGAGATATGGGGAAGACGGAAACAAAGAAGATGATAAATTTTACCAATAAGATTTGAACACAAAAACCTCTTAATTTCTGGTCAATATCAATGTCACTATATCTAATTCCCTTATATCACTCGCTAAATCTCTTAACATACGATTGTTTCGGTTATCTTTGGTGCATTTGCATCATCTTATGAATTGGATTATTTTTTTCGATGTACAGAAGAGGCACATAGGTCACAGGGTGAGAGTAATATCCACTGTACTAACCCATTTCTTTAAATTGGATTGTCATGCATTCACTATTGCAATATCTTTCCCAAAAGACAAGAAAAGAAAACAGAGAGAAAAATTACTAATGCATTTATGTGTGTTTATATATACTACACACATATGGTAATTCTCTTTTTAGGTATTTAGTACACACATATGCTAATGTTTTTCTTTTTCTGAGTTATGGTAATGCTGCCACTGCTAGGATCGGGCTTGGGTCGTCTGCATATGTGCCAACCGTCAGACAGTCTAGTCCCCGTCAGCCCATTCAAGGCGGAAAGCCACGGATTAAGCTAAGTCCTTGACATATACCAGTCAATGAGGGAAAAACAACATGTGGGTTGGGAGAGGGTATTTATGTAACAGATATATCATATAACAGCATTTACATATTATTATAAATTAAAATTTTAGTTATTTTATGATTTTTTTATAAAATTTTAAAAATAAAAGATAATTCTAAAAATAAACGAATATTGTTAATTTATAATACAATATAAAATCAACACGTGATATACCTACTAAATACAATACTTACTCGTGGGTTGGATCGATAAATGCTTGTGCTTACATGATTGTGTGGTACCCGCAAACCCTCATTTTTTTTGCCGGAAACCTAGAAAAATTTTAGATCATGCTATCTTACAATAATGTTATAAAAAAGAATTATTTTAATTATTTTAAGGATTATTTACTAGGAAAATTATGAACTATCCAAGAGTTTTTTAATTTATCATAATTGATTTTTTTCAAAAAATCACGAACTATTTAAGAATTTTCAAATTTACTATGAACTATTTAAAAATTCTCTAATTTACCACGTTGTTAATTTTTTTTGTTAATTGCTTACGTGTAGCATTAATTTTATTGATTGTGAAAACGGAGTCTGACATGGCATCACATAGGGCATCCATCAAGTCATAAAAAATTATGAAATATTATCGAATTCTCTATTTTATCAGGAGGATGAATGTGCAAACATATGCTTTCTTTTTTATGACTAAATGGACACCATGCGTGTTGTCATATCTGACTCCATTTGTACAATCAACAAAATTAACGGTACATGTTATTAATTTAACAGTTAAAATTAACAGCATGATAGATTATAAAAAATAGAGTATAGTTTGTAATTTTATAGGCAAAAAAATAGTTTGTGATAGATTAGAAAATTCGTGGATAATTTATCATAAATTAGAAAATTTTTGGATAATCCGTTCTTTTATATCAAATAACCCATATTTTAACTAATATGTTAGTTGATCGTATGGGACTCAGTGGACTAATAAATTCCACTGTGTTTATATTTGTTAAAATTTTCAATTAAATTGTTAAAGCGGTGGGATTCAATTGTGTTGTACTACAAGATATCCGTGCTATATATACATTTTTATTTAATAAAAATGGTTAAAGAAAGTGAGCACATTTATTTTTTTGATTGTAAAATAGGATTAAATTTAGAAAAAAAGACAGTTGTTTTTATACGAAGAAAATAGAAGGGAGGGAGTTAGAAAAATGTGTGTGAGAAAATGATAGTGGAGAAAATGGAGTTAAATATATTTGTTTCTTAATTTGATAGAGATTAAAATTTAAACTTTTTGTATAATTGAGCAATTTAAGAAAGTGAAAAAGACATCAAGACCTTCTTGTGCTTCCACTTTTTTTGACATCGATAGTAGTCGGCGTAATAACAACCGACTAATCTACCGAATGGTGTATTATGCGGCTTTGGCTCG
The DNA here is from genome assembly GCA_037672795.1 of Lagerstroemia speciosa. Taxonomy (NCBI): domain Eukaryota; kingdom Viridiplantae; phylum Streptophyta; class Magnoliopsida; order Myrtales; family Lythraceae; genus Lagerstroemia; species Lagerstroemia speciosa. The sequence continues at coordinate 8,967,801 of CM075288.1, forward strand.
CCATTAATCCTCAGGTACCAACTATTGGGAGATTCGAATCCTGGATCTAATCTACTGCATGCTGTCAGTTTACTGGCGGATCTGTTCGATGAGGCAAATTAATAGAGTAGTTATCTTTATATCTCGAACTCTATACTCATCATGATAATTTGACTTAATCAGCCATCGGTAGTGTATCTTAACCAACATCAGAACCTCCTCAAGGTAAAATATGAAAAAGAATAAAAAAATAATAATAATAAATTAATGGATGAAAGGGAGTTGTCAAAATACCCATTTTTGGGTAGTAGATATGGCCGATCAACCAAGGGGGGTTGGGCCGAGTGGTAAGCAGCTCGGTGCCGCTTAAGGAGGTCTCGAGTTCGAGACCTCACGTACGCAGACACCCCCCTTGGGAGCCTCACCCGCCATTGCCAGGCGTGCGACCCGGGGCGACCAACGGATTAGTCAAGTATGGTTGGCTGAAAGATGCCATCTCACCGCTGGTGGAACCTGCTTGGATACCGTGGCTGGCGACCAAAAAAAAAAAGATATGGCCGATCAAGTAATATCTGTACTTCTATTTCTTGAAACTCCCCATGTGGAGACCATGTGGGAACGAACATTAAAAATATATATATATATATATACACACACTTAATATCTAAAGGTTTAATGTACTTAATTAATTTATGTTCGAGCACGATCAGCATACTAAAATGGTAAAACTCTTCAAATATGAATTTACTCTATTCACAAGACTCGAACACGGAATAATTACCTAACAACAAGAGATATCTCGTAATCTTGACCTATTCGTATTAGTATATTCAATTTTTTACTTTTATTTTTAATATTTTCCGAGTCTTTCCCGATATCCAAACCACTCGTGCCACGAGACTTCTCCTTGCCGGGTCCACGTTTCCCATTAAAATTCCCCCGTGTTTTGCGGATCCTGCCAAATCCCTCCGCCCAATCGCCGTATCAACCAATCAGAGCTCCCATTTTCCGACCGGATTAATTGATATAATTCTGCGTTTTTTATTTTATATCACTCACTTTAGTTCAAATAGAATGAAACTTGTTTTCCCTTCTAGCGCGTAGCCTCAGTGGCAGGAAATTCGAAAGTCAAAAGGTTTGAAACTAGCGGGCACACACTGGATGGTGGAGTTTTTCAGCCTTTTGAGACCGTTAGAATTTATCCTGATTTATCCAGTATATGTGATTTGCGGGTTATTGCGTGTGCCTCGATGAGGAGTATCACTAGTCGAGCCCAGAAGGTGTTCGGATAGCTCGATTATCCAAAAAAAAGTACGACACTTGTTTTCGTCAAGTAAAATTCTCGAGTTCGAGTTTTCATGAATAGAGGAAACTTATGCTCAGAGAATTTTATCTCTTAATGGTAGATATAATTCGAACTAAATTAGTTAGTAGTCCAAAAGATTTTTGAATACTAGCAGTACACCCAAAGAAAAAAGTTATCTTTAACAAGATGATCACATTAAAATCTAAGTTAACGATGTGACATTAGATTCAAAATTACATTTTGATGCTTGTCAAAAAGCCCCTGCTCCCATAAGGTAAAGGCCCGAACCGAAGTTACAGGGTGCAATTACAATCGAGCCGAATCAAGTGGCCGAGTGCAATTTGCTAATTAAGTACATATAAACTATAATTTATGAGATCTCTTTATTTTAAGTTGAGAAACGATATTATTACGGTGAGTCTCATTTATTATAAACAAACATCCTAGCTAGTTATTTTATTTAGTAGATTACCCAAACATTGAGGGGAAATGTCATTTTTGCACTCCATTTTTCTTTTTTCTTTTATATCGATAATTTTTTATACCATAATAACCGACTAATCTATCGGACAGTGTATTATATGGTCAGAGGCCCGCCATTAATCCCCCAATACCGACCGTGGGAGAGTCGAATCTTGGATCTGATATACTATATGTTGCCAGCTCAGTAGTGGCTCCGTCCTTCGGAGGCTATCATATATGCAGTCTAGTTAACCTATATATGGCGTTCAATTGATGAAGCAGAATAATAAGTTGGCTACGAGTATGAATGTAGAGATGATTCAGCAAGAAAAAAAAGGTATCGAAGGATAAATTCAAGTAAACAATGTACGCACGTTTCATGAGTACAATATGATCAGGTCGTATTTTTTGTTCGCCTTCTTGGGTAGCCCTCCGTTGCCTCAAGTATGTACTTGCATATAAATTTATCTGAATCTATATAAACTTATCAGATACTCGTAGGTTCAGCCGGCGATGGATTTGAAAGGACGCGAGGGGCGATCACATTCCCTAAACTCAGGAAAATCCCTGATATGCTACACACATTTCATTTCCACGTGTCCAATTTTTTTTATTGAATTGTCCTATTTCACCTTTTTTGAATTCGTCATACTCCTGTTATATGAATTTTCACCTCTTGAATGAAGTTTTTGAATCCATTTCTGGGTTCACGGAGAATAAACGTTTCTTTATCAAAAGTTGTATAAAAGATGATTGATGACAGTGATAGGAGCTAGGAGTAAAGAGAAAAGGCAACCACATCGTAATAGTGCCAAAGAATCCTTTGACTTTCATGCATCTCTCCAAACCCACAAAGAAATTACGGGAAGTTAAATAACTTTTTGGACCAAGGGTGCGTTATTGCATGCCTTTATTTTTTTGTTAATTCCAACGTGAAAAACATATATTAAATTATAATTTATAGATAATTATCATAATTACTGCTAATAATAATAATAATAATAATAATAATAATATCACTTATTTCTTACCACGTTATTGTTACATGAAACCATCTAAAATTTTCTCAGTTACCTCTATTTAAACTGTGGAATGGATGGGTGACACAAGGCAACTGAAGCAACTCCCCGTTGAAACTTCAACATCGAGAGAGAAAAAGAAGGGTAAACCTTCTGATTGATTCTATAATATTTTTATTTTATAAACGCTAATTTTGGCACCCGACAAAAAACAAATAATTATGTCGGCTGCAAGATGACAGGCTCTAGAACATTAAAACGAGACCAATTATTATTTCGACGAGGGACATTAACCGAAATTATCATATTAATCACACTGTAAGAAGTCCTGAATACGTACCTTCCACCGAGGATTGAATTTTTTTTTTTCAGTGAGATTTCTCATTAAATTTATGACATTTCTCCACTATTAAATCAAAAAAATATCGAATGACTAAATCCACACTGGCCGAGCCTAACTCATTGCAGGGATTTTAGCAAACCGGGTATACTGTCCACTGCGAAATGAATGGGTGAATTTGAATGCAAGTCTTGATTCAACGGCGGATGAAAAATACCGGATTCGTACGGGGCATTTTGCCGACTGGTTTCGTGTATCGTGTCTCTGAAGCATTAGACTCAATTAAAAGGATGCCTCCGCCGTTGAATTTCATGTTTGTCGAGCACTACACCCTAACTTCCAGACAGAGGAAACATAGAAAGCAAGAAAGGTTCCATGAGCTGCTTTGCTCGCAACCTTAAGAAAAAATCTTACATGATTTTACCTTATAATGACATGAACCAATCAAATTACTCTGATTAATATTAATTATAATAATTATTCGAATTATTAGTACTAATTTATTTATTTATTATATTTTAATTAATATTTTATCTTGTCACGTGATCAACCTAAAAATTTCTTCATCTTTAGTGAGTTTTGTTTGTATTAGTAGTAAGTCGCAAATGTTAGGTTTGCTTGACATTAAGGGAGCCTTTTTCCTCTTTCTGATCAATTAGATTAGACAGCGGCATTTATGGTTCAACCTTTTACTTTATTCATTTAAAGGCCTCCAGCTAAGTTTTTCAATAGGTAACTTTTTTTTCTTTTAAATTTAAGAATCCAAATTATTTAAAAGAAAATACGAGTAAAGAATAAAGAGTTTTATTAACAATAATTTAACTTAAAATTTCTTAATTCTAGTTCGAGAATAGTGCCACTATTTGCCTTATTAAGAAAAAAGGTAATCTTTTCGTTCACTAGCTATAAAATTTTCACCGGTCATATGAGATTTTGTTTATGTCGATAAAAAAATCTAAGATTATAGGTGTTGGTGCCAAAATTCTCTTATATTTCAATTTTCAATTAATTGATGGTCCGCTATAAAATTTAATATTTTGCAATACCAGCCCTCACGTGTGAGATGCTTACATTTGACCCATGACTTGAACACCTACCCTCAACGTCTATCCTAAATTGAGCCCTTTTCTTTCATACTCGAGCAAAGTGGAACAACTGACCATGAGATAAGTTTTCTCTTCCATCCTCGGACTATATCACTGACCACAAACATGGCATATTTTTTAGTCTCAGGTCGGTATGATGTAAGTCCACATAATAACTGAATCTGATACCATATTAAATTTTCATTTAGTTTATAAGAGAATTAGACGCATATTCACCTAAAAGTTTAAACTTATAGGTGATGGATATCTAATTGTCTTACAATTCACATTTTAATCCATTGATTATTCCATATGAAATCTAATCCTCGACGCTAGCAAATAGTGTTTCATAAGGAACCAACTTATGGTCCGGCCAAATCGACACTCATGTTTCTTTTTTCAACCAGAAGATCTTACAAGTAAGGGTTGAATCGGAAAATTCTTAATTACTAATGGGAACATATGATGCTATACTAATTCTCCTTTCAAGTTGTAACCCACATTCTTTAAGTACTTAATTAAACGGTTCTTTGCCCAGAAAATCATTAATTATCGAACAATTCTCCAATTTACCATGAATTATATTTTTTACCTAGAAAATTATAAATTGTGCTCCGTTTTCCCTAGTCTATTACGTCATAAATTTTGACCGCTAATTTTATTAATTGTACAAATAGAGTCTGATGTAATATGATGTGTAGTGTTTATCTGGTCATAAAAAAGGAACATTTGTTTGCACATTTATTTGAACATCTATCTTTCTGATAAAATAGAGAATTCGATAATAGTTCATATTTTTATGACCGAATGGATAACATGTCAGACTCCGTTTGCATAATCAATAAAATTAATAGTACATATGTGCAATTAACAAACAAACAAACTTAACAATGTGGTAGATTAGGGAATTCTTGAATAATTCGTGATTTTCTAGACAAAAAAATAGTTCCTGATAGATTAAGAAATTCTTGAATAATTTGTGATTTTTTGGAAAAAAAAGTTATGGACAAATTAGAAAATTCTTGGATAGTTTGTAATTTTATGAGCAAATAACCCTTAATTAAATTCACTTTCATGAAGTAACACCTGAATTTGTTTCAATTAAAATTCTTCAATTCAAAACTTGGATGAAGTTATATAAAACTCTGACTTATAATCAAGAAGTTTTAAATTCGATCATCATTATGAGTATTACATGCCCTTTTATTTCTTGAGATTTCCTATCTAATATAAGATACATGAGCATCTCTCGTCACCGAAAAAAACTTGGCCGAAAGCAATTAGCAGGTGAGAAAGCTGTCAAGGATTAAATGATATCACATGTTGGAAAAATCACGGGTACATATTTATATTCGTTACGCCATCCTATAGGCTTCATTTTCTGGTAGGAAACCATTAAATTCATACTAGACTTATTCGAGATTAAACTCATGTTCAACATTAAAGTTTAAATTCATCTGTGATAGAACCAAATCTCCTATATCCTCGGCATTTTTTAATTAATTTTTCGATATGAGATTAAATTCTCAATCACGTGCATTGGGTTGGTTTTCTCTTCCACCCTCATGCTTATTGACCTTGACTTTCAAACGGGCCCACAAAATTTCCTACTATTTTTTAGTATGTAGAGAAAACACATAAATTTATTACAAAAAAGGGCAGAAGAAAGATAGGATAAAAGAGCATGGAGAGTCTCACTTATGAAAATTGAATTCATGAGCTCTTAGACACAAATTTAGGGTGATATCATTAGACTAAATCCCTTTTCCCACATAATTTTTTTTAATATCATATTAAATTTTCACTATACTTGTAAGGGATCAAACTCTATTTTTTTTATAAACAAATGATGCATATAAAACTAGTTGAAGGGACAGAAGAAAGAAAGGATAGAGAGGCACGGAAAGTCTTATTAGTGATGAGATCAAATCTAGAATATTTAAGTCATAATGTAATAATGGTATCAACTGTATCAATATTTCTCTCTAGTTAATATAACTGGTACTTTCATGTGCTGTTCTGAGGCTTGCCGTCGACATTGATTAGAGATTATCAGCTCTTATAACCCATATAAAATTAGGTGGAGCTTCAAAGAGAGAAAAGATTCATAATTCCAATCTTGAACTTTCTTTGTTCCATTGCATATAACATGTGTGGAAAATGCATAACAATGCAATGACAGTCTTCCTCGACGTGATTTGAAGGGTGACGTTATCTTGAGCCAACTGTCACTTGATATGTCGAACCCCAAACTCATACCAAGTGGATTAGACCGAGTGGAAATCTAATCGAGGGTGATGATCTTATTCGATCTCCTCTAGTGTTGTATCTTCATAAAAATCTTACTTAAAAGTGTCTTGGTCAATAACGCGAAAAGAATGAGAAAGATTGGAACATAGAGAGAAAAAGACAAGATTATTAATTGGCTACCAAATGAACCACGCATTTGAGATAATGATTCTTTTTTGATACTAAAAAGACAATTCTATCCTTAATTACTTATAGTACCTTCCGTTATCATCCTTAACTTAAACAAGAGTTTTTCGGATCAATCCTAATAAGTTGGACTTATTTTATCCTTTGTTTACTCTTTTAATTATACCAAATTAGGTCCCACTCTTTTAACAAAATAAGCAAATAAAATAGTTTAGATCGATGTGAGTTGGTTCAAGTGGTAAGATACTTGTTCTTTTTAAGTAATGGTATCGGGTTCGAGTTTTTGTAAATGAAGAAAACATATGCCGAAAGAGTTTTATCCTTTAGTGAATCGATCTGGCTCAAATTAAATTAATTAATAGTCCAAATGACTTTTGGATCAATATTAGTGGTGCACACCAAAAACAAATAAAGTAGTTGAGATTTGAAGGATATTTTCATTTCTACTTCTTGCTCTCAGTCCTCTATATTCGGAGAGAATGTTGTGTGTAACGGGTATACCACACGTTAGCACTGACACGTGGTATACTCATTACATACAAGATTTTCTCCCATATTTGGCATGCATTCTGAAATTTTTCCCAGTTGAAGAAGTCTCAACGATTTAAAGGGATTGGAGAAGAGATACAGAAGTAATATTATAAGAATTACATTCATGATATTTTTAGTTTTGAATTAAGGGTTGTGACATTATACCAAATCCCATATACTTTTTCAATTTAAACAAAAAGACTTGCCGACCTAAATAATGATGAACAGCGTCTAACTGTTTTTATCTTTAATTAAAGAGGAAGAAATGGCATTGCTTTTGGTCGACATCAATCTTAATCGTGGGTTAGGAATTATTATTATTATATGCTTAATTATCTAAGGTTGTCGAGGGTTTTGGCTAGGCGGTGGGACCTCGCTACCATGTGCTTGCATGTGCTATGTCTTTCTCCGAGAGCCCCACTCCCTTCCTCCCTTTTAGCAGATAAATGGTCTCTTCCTCATTCCCCCTCTATTTCTCTGAAGCTCTTCCCTTTCTTCTGAATTGTATTCATCCCTGGGTGGGTTCAGTCAGCTCTTTATTGGATCAGGAGAGAGATCTGCATGAACCTCAGATCACCACAAATCCATAATTACATACACAAACCACATATACATACACACCCACACACACACACACACACACATATATATATATATAACCACAGCATATCTTCTCTTCACATCATGACCTGCTCCTGCTCTACTTCTTATATTGTGGAGAAGTAAGTTCATCATTGCTGTCTCTATTTGCGTTCTTCTTCTTCTTCTTCTTCTTGATAACATATGTATCCTTGTATCAGTGTACGTATGTGTTTCTGCAGATCTTGTTCTCTCTTTGGAAATTGATTGAGATTTATATATCTGGTTCTTCGATTGTTATGCTTCTTCTTGTGTTTCTTTTTTGCCTTTTTTCCAGGATGACCAAGAACACCTCATTAAAGCAAAAGTTTCTCAAGAAATGGATAAAGGGTCTCCAGATATACAGTTCTTCGAAGAACTTGACCACCGTCGAGGAGAGGAAAAATTTCATCAAGCTCTCAGCAGACATAGCCATGGCCTCGGCTCGGGATGGAGCAACGAAGTGGAGCCGTGCCTTAATCGCAAGGGTGTCTCGGAACTCCAAAAACAAGCCTCTAGTCGAGCAAATTTCAGGCTGTAGTACGGACTTCTCGAGAACATCGGTACCGAACAAGGGTCGAGTATGCACATTACCTGCTCCACTCACCAAGAAGATCACGAGCAAGAAGATCTTGAAGAGAAGCCGAAGAACGAGGAAATGTGAACCACCACGAAACCGGCTGCTGGCTAGCAGCATCGCAAAGACATTGGTCAAGAAGAGAACCCGATTGCTGAAGAATTTAGTGCCGGGTGGAGAATCAATGGACTATCCATCTCTGATCAGGGAAACCCTAGATTACATGATGACTCTCCGGGCTCAGGTTGACGGGATGCAATCCCTAGTTTGCATATCCGAGAATTTAAACCATAAATAAGACGGAGTAGGTTAGTCGGTCTAATGCGTAATATCTATCCTCGTAAGGGAGAGAGTACATATTATTAATGTATAGATGAATGGCGAAATGCATGTACCGTGATATCGATGCATAATATTAAGCTTATGCCATTTCCCTTTCTGGTTACCATTGAGAGCTATGCCTTCACATGAAGCTCGGAAAGCCGAAAGTTTCTATCTCATGGTTGCTCGATCTTGCTCGAAACCAAATGAATTAGACTTTTGGATTTTCTTTACTGTGTTGCTGCTGATGCTGTTTGGGGTTGGTTCAAACCCTAGATCTAATGACCACTTTGACATTTTCTTTCTTTCTATCTTAGTAACTGTAATGAAATATGAAAAAATCATAAGTGACCCTACGTTACAGTGATGCGGTAAGAAAATACCAATTAAATTATCTTATTAATAACGATTATAACAATTGCTCAGATCAGCACTGATTTGATTTTTTTTTTACAGTTTAATTAGTATTTCTTTGTGTTACGTGATTAGGTAGGATCACATAAAAATTGGTCGATAAAACATGCACATATAAGAAGATTCCATGAGATACGATTAATGCAAACACTGATGATTTCATATTATAAATTTTGTTTTGGTTCATGTCATGTAGTTGAATCATGACCGAGTAAATAGATTGTGCTCGAATGAATAATTATCTGTTGGATTTTGCACGATATTTTGGATTGTTTTCCTTTCATAGGTAGCAAATGAGAAGTGAAAAGCCTTATAACTTGTTTTGATTGAGGGATTTGGAGAAAAGCAGAGAAAAGTAAGGACATTAAACAGAAGAGTTCCGAGATATGGCATGATTTGTACATTTTGCCGGAGCCATGAGCTAAGTCCATCAAGGCGAGAATCGATTCCACGTGCATAAAAGTAATTTTTGTCAGTGTTACACAAGTCCCTCTACTTTTGGAGCATTGAAAATGGAACACATGTAATTCTATTATTTATATAGAAGAAGTGCCCCCATTACTTTGAGATCTCTTCATTAGCACTCATCATCAACTCGCCATTGCTATCAATTGGTCATTACGACTGCCTCGGATTAACAGAAAATTTCATATGAATAATTGCTAGGTCAAGTCCTCATAATTTGTCCGAATTGAAATTTCAGACCCTGGCTAGCAATGTTGGCATGATAAACCTATCAATAGACAAGCAGTCGGACACCAGGGAACAAGTGGAAGACAGGGATTGCCGATCAACCAAGAGGTAAATTACAGTGGCCTGCCGGATCTTCACACTTTGGTTATGTTTAGTACATTGAGACGAAAGGGGCGAAAAATATAGTAATCTAACTTTTCATTTCATATATATATTTTTTAATTTTATTACACTCTTAAAAGTTGTTATTTGCATGCCATTAGGTAAATTTTTTTCTCCAATCGATGGAATAATTTTTCCCTTAAAAAAAATTAAAAAGAATGCTTATTCGATTGCTTCCAACAATTACACTTAATCATAATTTCAAAATAAACTCAAATATTAGTAATTTTCACTAATTTTTTTCTGTATATACTATCACATTTTATTTTTATAAAAGTCACCCTATTCCGTTCCTTTCCATTTATTCGTACCGTGCCGTTCACGGGGAGTGCTCCTGGTGGGCCGCTTGACCAAATGCAGTGGCAATGCAAAGTTCTTGCTAATTTTACTGAACATGAAATTTTGACTAGAGAAACAGTTGGTACATAAGGAAGCAATTACCCGATGGAGGAGAAATTCTTATATCTCACCCACATGACATGAGTAAAAATCAACTAGATTATCACAAACGAGTAAATTAGTGAGTAAAAACCAACTAGATTATCACAAACGTGTAAATTAGTGTTAATAATTTACTTGTTTGTAAATTGCATCAGTGAGTGGACTACCGGAGATCGAGAGGTTGCCATGTAGTCAGGCGCCCATATATTATTTTATTGATAATGGGTCTTACAAGAGACCGGACCTGTTTCCACTCAAAAGCCTAAGCTGTCAGGTGGCGGTACTCAATTATCTTATGAATCCACTATTATTATCTTATTTAGTCGATGTGGAGTTTTAACAACAGGAAACAAAACTTTGGCCTGCCATTTTTGTGAATTGAGTACTACACCGTGTAGTGGTAAGGGAACTCAATTAACTTAACATGATCTCATCTTCTCCTTTCCGTTCCCTTAATCTTGGCATGATATTAACGCCCACCCATGGCGATTTTATGTCTTGGTTCAGGCAAGCTCAGGGAATGACCCACAGTAACTTATTTTGGACTTGTCGGGTGCAAAATGCAAATTGTGTTGCTCGAAAGTGAGATTTCAGGACCCGGATTGACAAAATTTAGAATTATGATCATTGAATAGAAACGGCGAAGATATATCACCGGTTTTATCAATACTTGTCTTCTTTATATATTAAAGGAGAGTTACAAGGTTTTACGGTCGATATGTATTTTTCTTTTCTATACATATATTTTTGGCAGATTTTAAATAACTATTACAACATGGGTGAGTGGTTTATGCTATAACACTTTCAAGTTGGTATTTTAAAATTCGAATCTTCTCATGTCAAATTTTTTTCCTTTTTTTTACAAACGATTTCTTAGTGTAATTGACTATATTTGAATATAGTAAATCATTAATATAATATTTTATGGGGAAAGTGATAAATAATATTCTTATGTTATGATTTTGTAATATTTCTATGTTGGTAAATAAAAAATATAAGACATTTACTTTCTGAGCATACTTATAATAAGATTTATCTTTTTAAATTAGAAATGAATTTTTTTATAAAAATGAGGTTTGATTGTGAATTAAATACAATTATATATTTTAGACATTCTCATATTTAATATATTTCATTCATTTCCTTATAAATGCCTTAATCTGCAGCGTAACGCGAGCTTCTAAGCTAGCTGTATATTATATCGCATATATCTGCTCCATGTGCTGACACCTGTCCATTTTTCATATTTCTATATATTAGCTTGCCCAGTAGTCAAAGGTCAATTAACTGGTTTCCTCCATCGCTTTTGGCCAGCAGTCCCGAGCTCGAGCTCCATTGTGGACACTTCCCCCATCCGTTTTCTTTCTTTCTTTGCCGTTGAAAATTTCAGCCGGTCCATTGTAGTTGAATGTAAACCGGCCCACTGGAATTGAAGGTCCATTTGTCTTAGTAAATCATGAGAAGCTCTTTCATAATACTAATATTTTTCCCCTTGCTCTAGAAGAGAATATACAAGAAAATGAGATTATCAAACTGCTAATAAATCAATTCATCACAATTTCAAAAATAAAAAATAAATCAAGAAGTTCTATACAAAATTTTTACATGTGCACGTGCAATCACACGATTATGAACAGGGAATCTCGAGGTTCATGTCTTTAACTCCCGCTGGATCATTTCTTCAATTATTTTCTATACGAACCAATTGATGTCCACTTGATTAAGAATCGCGTCAGTCTAGTAAAAAGTTAAACTCTACAGACGTTGGTAGCACTTTCTTCATTTTAAGACTTTTATATATATAAATACTAGACGCTCACTCGTGCCACGCCCGGTATTTATTATTTCACCTGGGTCCCATACAATTTAAGGAATTAATTATAGTTAATTTTTCAAGTAAAAATATTTTATTTACACTTATAAACTGTAATGTCTTAAAAGAAAATTATGACAAGTGAAATAGAGATGCTTCGTTTGAGTGTGTGAATTGTTGATGAAAGGAATAATAAAAAACTACCACCAAATATAAAAGAGAAAGAGATGCCAGGGAGAGAGAAGAGAGTGGAGGGAGAAAGATATTAAGACTGTATAATCATGTAAAATTTACTATTATACCCTTATTTTGTTATTTAGCTAACATTTATTAAAAATTCAATTTTTTTATATATATAAAGGCAAAATGGAAAATCCAAAAGTGAGACCAAAGGGTCCTCACATATAATCACATGCAACAATAGATAAGTGAAATGCCCCCCAAAAAATTTTATTTGTGAAGTGATGTTGTTAATAACAACACCCTCTGTATAATTAATATACCATCCCAATAATTGTTTTAATTATTTTAATTGAGTAATATGTCTTTCTAGGGGACAAATGGGGCAAATATGGACATAATGGATGGTGACCAAGTGGTTCACGATTTGATGAACGGTCCAAACTTTCCTTTGTAATATATCAACTTAAAAGACTAAATTATTAAGTAGAGTACTCAATTATCATATAAAATAGATTTTAATCTATTATTTATATTTGTCTATGCGGTATTGACCACTCAATACTTGCCCTTGCGTGAGAGCGTAGCTTACACTTGCCACATACATTTCAATAACCCGCTCTCAATAACCGAACTCCAATCGAGTTTCTTTTTTTCTTTTTTACGTCTTAGGTGAGGGGAACAAACTACACTGATAAACTAGCTATGAACCGGACATTCTTCTTTCAATCTTAGGTTTAACTAACCACTAATCCCACATTTGGATCTGACGGGGTATAAGCCCATATTAAATCATACTTTGAAACGGTGTAAAATTGTCCATCAAGACTATAAGAGTTTTTGGCCTATATCTACTTAAAAGTTTAAGCTATTATATGATCTACCCAAATTTCTTATAAATCAGATTTCAATCTATTATTTATTGGTATGGGACTGATTACTCAACAACTTACCCATAAAATCCATTTTTTATTTGGATTACCGAGCAAAATAATTTAATCCACAATCTATCACGCACCTATGAGCTAGTAACTAAGTAATTATAAAAAAAAAAAAAAAAGCAGTAAAATTTAGTTTTGACTCGATCTCCAAAACAATTGATATCGTATTGCTAGAATCTGATAGGCTGAGATAAAGATTCTATCAGTATATCCATAAATTTACTGATATTCATATTTCCAATATAAATGATAAAATCTATACAAAAAAATCTTCTTTTAGAGTAAAACTGACGAATTAAGGAAAAGATATTGGAAAAAAAAAAAGAGAAGCCTACGTAGGATTATAATCGTAACAACCTCAAAATTCCATCCGAGATTCCAGCAATTTTCTTGAATTTAAAGATCCAAGAGTTGAAATTATTTGACCTTTTTTCAAGCACGATGCTCCATGATTCTGTGGATTTAAACACGATTTATTTATCACTGAATCTCCTCTGAAATTCAAATAAATAATTACAGGTGAATTTAATCTTCGAGAATTTGGATTTAAAAAATATTACTCACCGATACTACAATAAAGAACACTATAAATTCTGGCCCCTCTCTTTCACCGCCACACCAACCCTAGAAGGCAGGGACATTATTAACATTAAGACTTGAGTGGTAAGACAACGTTGGAAGGCGAAGAGGAAAGAACGAGAGAACAGGAGCTTCCATTGTCCCGGAGTGCATCAAAGAAAGGTGCGTGTGTTCTTCATCAGTCAAATCACAGCTTTATATTTTAAATAAGACTTTCAGTACGGATAGCACGTTCTTTAATTCTGAAATAATATATTTATAAATTTATGCATATATTACTTTTAATCCTTAATGTAAAACATGCTTATGCTTGACGAATTTTCTACTTGGTTTAATGTACGAATTTATCCATGATCCTTCAATTATTTCTTGTACGAATGATTTAATGTCCATTTGATTAATTTATATCCGAACCCCATCAGTCCAGTAAAATGTCAAACTTTGTCAAATATGATTTTTCTTTATTTATAGAATTATAATCTAGCACTTTTTTAAAAAACGAAGAGTTATTCAAATTGAACTATTTTAATCAACATATATCCGTACCACTTTCTTCATTTTAATAATATAAGTAAAATGTGCCAAGTCTAATAATTGTTTTAATTATTTTAATTGAGCTTTACATCTTTCTACGGGACAAATGGGAGCAAATATGGACACAATTGGAAGGTGACTGAATGGTCCATGATTGTGATCAACGATCAAAGCTTTCTTCCGCAAAATTATCATTCACGAGTATAAGAGTTTTGGATCCATATTCACTTAAAAGTCTAAACTATTAAATAGGATACTCAATATTCTTATAAATCGGACTTCAATATATTATTTGTCTATAAGGTGTTGACTTCTTAACACATACCATCACAAGGGAACGTGGCTTACACTTGCCACGTGCCCTTCAACAACTCGCCCTCAACAGCTGAACTGGAGTCGAACTTTTCTTTTAGGTCCATGCAAGGGGAACAAACTGCACTGATAAACTGGCCACAAACGTAGTATTTTTCTTCCGATCTCAGGTTTAACTAATTGTGAGTTCCACAGATAGGTCTATTGTAGTGTAAACTCGTATTAAAACTTGCTCTGATACAATGTAGAATTATCCACCGGGACTATAACGGTTTTAGGCTCATATTCACTTAATAATTTAAGCCACTAAATGGTGTTATCATTTTCTCTCATAAACCTAATTTCATTCTATTATTTATCGATATGGAATTGACTATTCAACATCTTCCTCATAAAATCCATTTTTTTGTATGGATTACTAAGCAAAATAATTTATAAAAAGGAGCATAATTTAGTTTTGACTCGTTAACCAAAATAATTGATATCGTAGCTAGAATCAGATACGTGCTGATAAAGATTCTTTCTGCTTATCCATATATTCACTAATATTCATATTTGCAATATAAATGATAAAATCTATGATAAAAAAAAAATCTTCTTTGAATATCAGAGCAGATAGAAGCTTACTTAGGATCATAATCACAACCTCAAAATTCCACCCGATCTTAATAATTCCGATATTCTCTCAATTTCTTGAATTATATTTTTGGCCAACAAACAAACATACGTTTATTCTCGCAGTTTTCTTGAATTTAAATTCAATAAAAAAAATTGAACTACAAATTTTTCCCTCTTTGCTGTCACCAAGATTTAGTGGGTCTTCTAATTAGTACATTAAAAAAAAAAATTCACCGGACCTCTAGACAGCACCCGGTCACAATTCACGGAATCTCGTTCGAAATTCAAATACAAGATTCTATCTGCATATCCATATATTAACTAATCTTCAAGAATCTGGATTCAAAAAATATTACTCACAGATTCTACAATAATAATATAAAAAAAACACTATAAATTCTGGCCACCGCTCTCACTACCACAGACCCTAGAAGAGACATCGTTAACACTAAGATTGAGCGGTAAGACAACTTTGGAAGGTGATGAAGAAAGAATGAGAGTACAAGAGCTTTCGTTGTCCGAGAGTGCATAAAAAACGGGTACGTATATTCTTCATCAATTGGTTCACGAGCTTATATTTTAGAATAGGATTCGAGTATGTGTAGTTCTTTAACTCCGAGATAAAATTTATGCATATTTTCTTCCACTCGTTGATGTAAGACATGCATATGTTTGTCAAATTTTCTACGTGGCTCTCATTCTCATTAGAGGAGTATAGGAAGGAAGAAACCCTTCTCTTTTTCCTTTAATAAGATTTTTTCCCTTTTTTTTTTATAAGAAGGAAGAAACCCTTCTTGGTTTCCCCGTCTACATGATTGCGCGAACCCTTAAGAGGGTTGATCTTCGTATGCAGGATTGTAGATTGTTCGGGTTTTTGATAATGATTTATTCAAACCTAGTAAACCGCATCAGGAATGTTTAAGTATCATGAAAACTGACTTTGAGTCTGATTTTTTGGGTGATTTTTTTGGTACCCTACTTTCAATATAATAGTAAATTAAATATAAAAATAATAAGATGAAATTTATTAGATTCAATGATAAGTATTAATTATAACTATTTTGAGGCACTAATGAGTTAAATAAAATAAATGTAAATTAAAATTCAAGTTTAAGATTATAAAAAATATCAATTTTATTCTCAAAATCTAATAATAAGACAAATTATTAAATACAATACTATATTTTTAGATGATTTTTGGTTGGTCATAGGGTCCGATGATTTTTACGAGACGGGTCCAAACTTTTTTAGTTGATTTTTCTCACATTAAAAGTCATCTTAAATTTATATTGGTCCCCTTAATTCAATTTTCTCAGATGGGATTCTTTTTTTTTTTTTTTAATTTTCAAATTTTTATTTACACTCCCATTAACCTGATCAGTAACTTTAAAAACGCCTTTGTGAACCAATAATATTGTGGGTAGAGCTGCACCAATTTCATAATGATATTATCCACTATTGTCCCTGGACAGCCTTTCTTTTAATTCTTTTTTCTTCTTTCTTTTTTATATTTTGTTTTTGTTGACAAAAAAATCCTGTTTGAAAATACATTTTTTCTAGTCTAGTCTAGTCTAGTCTAGTTATATATAAAAACCTCTGGTCTCTGTACAATATTATAAGATTATAGTATGCTCTATATAGAACACTCATCTGTCATATAAAAATAAAATAAGAAGGAATTAAAAAAGAAAATACTATTTAAATTTAAGGAAAAGACAACTTATATGTTATTTAAAAATGGAAATCTTAAATCGATGAATTGCACGCATATGAAAAGGTTATTAGATGTACTAACTACAATAGTTAATATAATTCATAGTTTAAGAGTGTTTAGGTCTGCACCTTCTGAACACATTTGAGCATGTGAATTATGAAAATCACAACCATCACCAGCCTTCAAAACCACAATATATATATATATATATATATGCTGGTGAGATTCTTTCTCACATTATCAGGGTTAAGGCTGGTAAATGAAATTTTATAGGACAATGCATGAGTTATAGTCAAGGTTATATGTGCCGCTTCTCATCAAAACTATTTCATGCTAGTATGATGATGAGGGAAAGGTGTGACTCACAATAGAGTAGGAGATTATAGTAGGACACTGCGTACATATTGACAATGATTGACATCCTTGCTACATGCTGGTTGGCCCACTTCTAGAAGAAAACTCTTTCATAATTATACTCGATAGGTTTATCCCTATTTGGAAAGATATCTGCGCTACCAAGACAGCCACTACCACGAGACTTCACCTATTTTATCAATCCAGTCAACTCTTTCCTTTCGTTATTCATGTCGAAGCTTTTCTTGGTTAGGACGCTTGGCTACCGCATAAATTTGATTTCACACTTGTGGAATCACTTCAATCTCCAACTATATAGTATAATTGCCACTGCAATTTAGAGATAAAAATTAGGGGAAAAAAACCAAATCAGTAGTTGAGCATCCTGTCCAAGAAATGCTGTTGTAGGAACAACTAAAGAAGCGAGTTGATTGGATCGACCAGAATGAGTGATAATCTCACACTAGTTGCTATCATGATAGCCCAGATGTCTTACCAAATAGGGATGAAAGCGTCAAGTGTAGATTTGCAAGTGTCTTCACCTTGAAGTGGATAGTCAACCCCAACCCTGCATGTAGCATGGATGTAGATCATGGTCAACATGCACCTTGTGTCCTACTACAATCTTCTAATCCGTACTACCGGGAATTTCATCTTTTCCCTCTACATCATACGTTTATAAATTAGTTTTTATGTAAAGTGGCATGTGTGAAGCTCGATGGTGGTCACGTGGATTGCTATTATGACCATGCGTTGTCCCATCAAAACAGCCTTCACACCCAGTCATAAGAGAGAATTCTGCTAATATGATAAAGAATTTCATGTGGTTTTGGGGCCTAGTGTTGATTGTTTCTCATAGTCCATGTGCTCGAATATGTGCTGAAGAGGCGGAACTCAATATTCTTAAATTATGAATTACATTAATTATTATAACTATAAAATCAAATAATTTTTTGTTTTATTCTCATAATTCCTCGATTGATCGTTTTGATTTTTGAAAATAGCATATGAGTTGTCATTTCCTTTTCTCATCCAATTTAAAAATATTTTCTTTTGTAAATTCCTTCGTGTTTGATTTTATGTAGCATATGAGTTGTTGTTGCTTTGGCGATTTGTTCCATGCAAAAAGTACTATGATCTTGTATTAGATTGTAGTTTACTCTATATATTGTCACTTTTGGTTGTAAAATTCAATGTAATTTGATATTTTATACGTTAGGATGGTTGATAAATTTTTCATGTCTAAAACACATAAAATTGTAATATTACGTCAGCTTTAAACTTTTAAATTTTATAGTGCAATTGATGGAATATTTTCATTTAAAATATACAAAACTCGAAGATCACATCAACTTTAGACTTTTCAACTAAATTTATATTTTTTTCAAACAATATAATCTTATATTTCAACTCATTTTCTAAGAAAATTTTACCATGATTTAACTCTTTCCATAATCTAACTTTGCTTGAACTAAACACCTCTTAATTGATCATTGCAATCATAAAAATCTAATATAATACTCTAGCAAAAATTTCACATTCCATAACTCAGAAGATAAATAGAGTAGAAAGAAATAGATACCATGGCCTACTCAAGGTGAAAAATAAAAAATAAAAGAATTTTATTATCTTTTCAAATAATAAAATTTACCTATGAAACATGAAGTCTTCCCTTGGCGTTATTCGGTAGGTAGGTGAAAGGTGTTCCCGGTTTCACTTCAACAGCGACATAATGGACATCCATCATCTAAATACAAACAAAATATTTATCCTAAAAGCCATTTCACGTATGAAAATGGAACCCATGTACTTCTATTATAGAAGAAGTACCCCCTTTACTTTGAGATCTCTTCGTCAGCATCCATCATCTGCTCACCGTTGCATTGAAAATTTCATAAGAATAATTACCGTCTCAAGCCCTCAAAATTTGTCGAAATTAAAATTTCAGACCCTGCCAACATTGGCATGATAAACCTATCATCCATAGTGAGCCAGTTGATCACCATGGAACGAATGGAAGACAAGGATTACCAATCAGCCAGAAGGTAGGAAAATCACAATGACATGTCCGATCTTCTCACTTTGGTTATGTTTGGGACAGTTGAAATGAGAGGAATGAAAAATAGTAATTACCTTTCATTTCATACTGTTATTTGATACACGTAAAAATTGTCATGCGATTCCATTAGGTAGACCTTTTTTCAATCGATGGAATAATGTTTTCCCTAAAAAAAAATGCTTATTCAATCACTTCTCCCAATTATATTTAAGCATATTTTTAGAATAAATTCAAATATTACTAATTTTCACTTTTTTTTATATATTCTATCACATTTTATTTTATAAAACTCACTCGATTCCGTTCCTTTCCATTTATTTGTACTGGGTCATGCATGAGGAGTGCTCCTGGTCAACGACGCTCGACCGCATTGTAGCGTGGATTGCAATGGATGCTAACACTTCAAAGCAGCGTGTCCAACCTAGGGGCGGAAAAGGTGTGGGTTGGTCCTTTTTTTTTGGCTAAATTTTCAGATCCTAACTTTTTTGTCCGTTTTTTAACTCTAAAAAATTATACTAACAAATGATTATGAAAAATCGACCGTTTTGAGTGCAGATTTTGTGGGCACTAATTATTAACATAATTAGATTAACATTAAGATTTCCATTTCAAAATTTTTACAGTGTCTCTAATATAGAAAAGTTTACATCTAATTACACATGAAATTTCATTTTTTTTCCTCAGTAAATTTTTCCTTCTATTTTGTTCAAATAATCGTACACAATTTACATAAGGCGGAAGAGAATATTAGAGAATGCATGAAATTATAATTGATTTATATTTTGAACAGCCATAATTGAATTATACCAAACTGTTTAATATGTAGTTAAATTATACTAAACAATTCAAAATGTTTACACAGGCAAATAAACAAATCCTGTTTGAATTTTACTTCTAATACAAATTATCCAGAATAAAAATAAAAATATATACACACCAAATATGTATTAAAATTAGGGGTAATTTAGGCCCGCCATTCGTGGCCAATTTTTCCACCCTTGAAAACCAATCTAATTTCATGTCGGGCTCCAAGAATTCAATTTTTTCAAGTTAGACATGGTTAGTTTTGCCAAATTTCAACTTTTTTTACTGACCCTTAGTTCAACCAGACGATGATAGATGAAAACGTGGCAAGCATTCAAAGTTCTTGCTAATTTGACAGAACTTGAAATTCCAACTGAGAAAGAAATTAACCATCCAAATGATGGACGAAAACGAGATTTTAGGACTTCTATCGGGAAGACTCTGAACATGCAAAGAAGAGAGAAGAAATTAACCATAAAGCAACTGTTGGCACACAAGGAAGCAAAGCGTTACCCGATGAAGACATCAAGGAAGCGTGAGAAAGGAATCGCTTAGAAACAGAGAAGGAAGTGACAAGCAAGGAAACAGAGTACTAAATTGAGCACAGGCCGGTAAGATAACTCGGGACCTTAACCCGGTCTTGGGGAATTACCCGGTCTCCTCTCTTTCTCTCTTGCGTTCTTCAATATCTATCCTCTTGGAAGAGAACCCCTCACCATGAGGTTCTCAGGGAATCCAAAGAATACAGGAGAATGTACGACGTCCGGATCTAGCTCCCAGAAGCAGCGGGCACAGAAACAGGTTTCGATTCCTCTGCTTTTTCATGTTCCTTGTTGAGCATCTGAAAAACCGATGCCAAAGATTATAAAATTCCTTAAGCTGGAGAGCACGATGAGTTTGCTGGTGGAGCTAACTAATAATCGAGAGGGAAATTAACTCTCAGAGACGTCCAATAAAGGATAGGCTGACTCACCTTATCGTTGATCAAGTTATGGAGAGCTAATGACGCTTCAAATGAGGGAAGAAAGATGTATAACGAGCATCATGTCATTGGTTTTCACTGCAGGAAAAAGGAATAGACGATGAAGTCCAGAATAACAACTTGAATAGATGAAACTACCATCATCGTGCAACTCAAATTGTAAACTTCCTTCTTTCTACCTGCAAAAGCCTTGATTAATTTTGGAGGATTTATAAAGTATATACATATTATAAATTCTAGTATTTAAATTAGATTAAGGATAAATATGAAAAATCAAAAAAGAAACCAAACATCTCATAGGTATAGATTAAAATAATAAGAGTAAATTCTTGAGAATAAATATTGATTGTAAATATTTTGATGTACTAATGAGTTGAATGAAATAAATATAAGCTAAAATTTAAATTTAAAGAGTCTCAAAAATATTATTTTTATTCACAAATTCTAATAATAAGACAAATTATTAATATAGTATTATATTTTTAGATATTTTGGGTTGGTCTCGAGCCCGACGATTTTTCAGATCAGGTTTGAATTTTTCGAGTTGGCTATTCTCACATTAAAAACCCTCTTAAACTTATATCAGGTCCCATAAATTCAATTTATTTAGGTTGGATTCTCGATTTTTTTCAAATTTTTTAAATGTTTTAATTTTTATTTGCACTCAAATTCACATGATCTGTATACTCTAAAAAGTACCTTTATGAATCGACAACATTGTGCTTAGAGATGCTCCAATTTCATACTTCTGTTATTAACTATTGTCGTTGGACAATCTTTATTTCATTTCTCTTTCATTTTATTTATTTTTTTATTTTTCCTGACAATATTTCAAAAGAAATCCTTTTCGAAAATGCTTTTTCTAGTTATATATAAAAACCCCCTCAGAACCGTCGCAATGTATCTTGCACTTGCCAGGTGCAAAACGCAAATTATATTGCTAATGCGTGACTGGAAATACTTAGTTTTTTTATTTGAAAAATTGGTGAAATTTATTAAAACTCAAGAGGATTTACAAAGCAACCCAAATCAACTATGTAGAAAAAATACCCAACCATGAAGCAACCTGGGATGAACTAATCCGAAACCCTAAATGGGAAAGGAAAAAATGCTCCAAGTTGTAATCCTCAAATTGAAAAGAAAATACGAAGATGTTGCTGGCTTTATTGTATAAAAACCCTCCATTCTTGCTCCTCCCCAGCACCCTGTCTGATTAATTATCCCTGTGCCATATAAAATCAAATAAAAAGAAATTAGAAAAGGAAATATTATTTAAATTGGAGGAGAGGATGAAAATATAAATTTATGCTATTTAAATGAAAAACATATAATTGACGAATTGCACGCATATAATAAAAAATTATTTGATATTGTAATTGCAGTAATTAAACATAATTTATAATTCGGTTGAGTTCCGCATTTTTTGCACGTATCTGGCTGTGTGGATGGTGAAAAACACAACCTTCACAAGGTCCAGAATTACATGAAAATATTTATTATATCAGCGGCATTCTTTCTCATATTATCGAGTGCTAAGGCTATTACCAAAATTTTGTAGGGCTGGACATGAGTCATAATAGTAATCCACGTTACCACCCTCAAGATCCATACACTTCTCATAAAAACTAATTTGCATACGTATGATGCTAAGGGAAAAGATGTAACCCACGTAACACATAGTAAGAGATTATAATAGGACGCGGGGTGCACATTTGCCATGACCGACATCCCAAGTTCTACTACAATCTCTTACTTGGCACTACCGTGATTTACATCTTTTCCCTCAGTATCATACCGACACGAATTAGTTTTCATGTGAAGTGACAAGTATGATCCTTGGCAGGTCACGTGGATTGCTACTATGACCATACATTGTCCTATAAAATTTCAGTAACGGCCGTCACATCCAATTATATAAAAAAGAATGTCATTGGCATAATAAAAACTTTCACCTAGCTCTGCTCCCTGGTGATAATTGTTATTTTCATAGTCCACGTGCTCAGACGTGTGCGGGAGAATCAAAGCTCGACACTCTTAAATTATAAATTATATATTAATTACTACAGTTATAATATCAAATAATATTTTCTTTATTTTGGCAATTCATCGATTGAAGGTTTTAATTCTTAAATAACATATGAGTTGTCATTTGTTTTGCTCCGCCAATTTAAATGACATTTATTTTTTTTTTCTAATTCCTTCGTGTTTGATTTAGCATATGAGTTATAGTTGCTTTGAGGATTTGTTCTATGTAAAGCGTAATATAATCTTATATTACAATACGCTTATTCTATAAACTATGACTTTTAGTTGTAAAATTCACTGTCATATGAAATTATGAGTTAAAATTTTATAATACGATTGGTGAAATTTTTACCTTAAAAAAACTCTAAGAACACATCAACTTTGCAAACGATTTATATTCTTTTCAAACATCACAAGATTATATTTTGATTCATTTCTTAAGAAAATTTTATCTTAATTCAAATTTTTCGAACAAAACACTTTGTAGTTGATATCAAATCCATTGTTTTCTTGGACTCAATGTCCACTGCAAAAATAAATGCAGATGCCATGCCTCAAACTTTTGTACACAATAATCTAGTCATATTAAAAAATTTTATACGGTGAAATATTTAATTTAAGGGAACAGATATTTTTTATCCTTAGACTTATCCTTATTTACCACTTTTATCCTATATCTCTTTTTTTTTTTTTATCATTCTTGTCCTCAACCTTCTCCGATTTTGCCACTTCGGTCCTGATGCTATTTTTCCATTAATAAATGCTGATGTGGTTTTTTGAGCCAATGGGAGAATGCCACGTATTTGTTGGTTCACTAATCTGAACAAGACCAATTTAGCTCGAATCAACTGGTTTATCAAGTAGGTAAAGGACCTGCAATCTGAACGTTCATTTTCCTCAGTCATTTCGCGCCTTGCACGGTGACCATCCTATTTCTTCGTTTTCCTTCACTCTTCTCTAGCAATCAGAGTATATTCTCTATATAGTATAGTATCGAATATGTGGATTCTGTATATATTTTGATGGGATTGTTTTCCTTATTTGATTCTCATTATTTTTTATTTTTCCCTTAAGATCCAACTTATAAATTTGAGCCTTTTAGTGTACTCAAAACACACAATTGAATACAGTTCTATTCTCTCAACTTTATCATTGTACCAGAGCTAGTACGACTATCTTAGTTTTGACCTGTAGGTTGCCTCCATCCTAAGAATCGATCTGTCTCTAGCCACTCAAGTTCCTAAAGCTCCAACCATCATCTCAACAAACCGCACCATCGGATAGCTCCTGACGCCGACCGACATCGACTCACCGGCGAAGTTTCACAGCCATCAGAGGCCGCACGCGCCACCAAAGCAATCTGCAGGACTTCACCATGCACTGGTCACACAAAGAAGAGGTGCAACCAATGCGCCACGTCCGTCTCCAGCGGATCTGCCACATGTACACAACGTCGCCAACTTGGTCCATCTGTAGCACGACATGTGTCAAAAAGTCCACATGTCAACCACTTCAGCAAGTGCTAATTCTCTTAGGCTATCAGACTCAGATTCAATACTTGCTCGTTTAAATGTTCATAAATGAAACTCACATAGTTTACGTCAATAGAATCCAGAGAAGCAATACAAGGTTCTATTTTCCTCCAAAAAGCAGAGCCTGCCGTGATCTCATTTGGGGGTAAATCCAAGGCTTCGCCTGCTTACTAACAAAGCTGTAAATTAATTAATATCTTGATTACATGCTAAGTTTAATATGGATCCTGGGCAGCTTTGACAGCCCGAATCCAATGAAATGTGATGAATATAAAGACATCCAGAGGCTGACTCACAGGACACATTTGGACCAGCTCAAGACAACTTGAGAGAGATGATTACAGGAACCGAACTCATTCTGTAACTCGAGTTTCCGCATGACTATTTACTGTAAGAGGAGCGAGGCTCCACTGCATCGGCGTGCATCTTGGAAGAAACATGGGGCTGCTCTTGATCATTCAGCTTTATGCTCCTCCATAGCTTACCTTTGGTTTTTCTCTGAAACTTTTAAAAGCATTCTCCAAGCAAGAAAAACAGAAACAAAGGGATGATGCTATAAAAATAAATAAATAAATCGACCCGATAATCCAACCAAACAGAACACCCAGAAAACATAACCCAAATGTGTTCGATGTGATGCCCTCTAACACATGAATTTAACTCTGAATAGAGCACCCTGTATAGGCAAAGAAATCGCAAGACCTAATTACTTTGCCTTGGTGATTGGACTCCGAAATCGCAAGCCCTAATTTCTTCGATCGCTTCAAGCTCCGATTTTCCGAAGCTCTAATCGCTTACACACATGGAAAGAATTAATAGAAACTGTAATTGCTGAAGAAGAATGAAGGAAAATGAAGAAACAGGATCGTCACTGGAGAAGTTAGACAAGAGAAAATGAACGTTCCGACTGCAGGTCTTTTACCTGCTGCATAAGCCGGCCAGTTCCAGCTAAATCGGTACAGTTCAGATTAAAGTACCAAATCAACAAGTGGTATTCCCTCCTTGACTCCAAAAGCCACGTCAGCATTCATGAGAAATTCTTATGTGATTCTTTACTACTTAACATGAGAAAATATTAATCAAAATATGACAAATGAGCAAATTAATACTAATCACCCGAACTGTTGGTATGATTAATATTATTTAAAGCAATCGGATTTGTTCTTGTTCAACACGTCATTTTAAGGTATGATCATTTAAAATTTTTTTCAACATTCATTAACCAAAAAATAATAATATCACGACGAAAGTGACAAAACCAGGCAAGGTTGAAGACATTAACGGTAAAAAAAAATAAAAATTTATGACTAAAGTGACAAAAGCGGTAAAGATTGGGACCAAAACTGTCATTTTCCTTGATTTAAAAGTTTAAACTAATATGCAATAAAACCTAAGAGTATGATTGGGCTCAATGATATTAGTCTCAATCTATGATCGAGAATTTCCAAGCTTAATTCTCATCAATACGAGATATGGTACATCCTTACTCCCCTCTTCTTCTATCATTTTAAATCTATTGATCTTTTTCAAAATGAAAAATAGCTCCTTCCTTGGATGATTGTCAACCGCTTGGTTGACTAATTCTTTAGTTACAGGAACAAATTTTCCATTGTATCCAACCAATTGGACCCAACTTGTCCTTCAGGTGTCTTGACTCTCTAGCTCAAGGGTAAATCTGAGAGGCACCTTACCACCCGATGCTAAACCAACTAAGATGGGAGCTATCGATAAAGTCCTCGCTACATGAGCTTAGAGCTGGGTCATTTACAGTTGTGCATCACCTATACATGCATAAAAAAAGGGGAGAGAAAAAATGGAGAGAGTATTTGAAGTTGCTTGTTAATTTATCCTTTATGGATAAATTGAACATAAATGTAAGTGATTTCACACATGCATGGACTGAACTTGATTACACATGGTATTTTGTGTTTTTATTGAAGGTCAGGCAGGTTGAATTGAGGGCAAAAAGATGAGGGAAGGCCCAATCCTAACAACTCCAAGGGGCTAATTTAGTTCAAGTTGAGTAGAGGACTGCTTATAGTATTGCTTGCTTGCTTGCACTGAATTGATTTTCCTGACCTCCTAAGTTTGTTTTACTCATGGACAAGTAATAGAGTCTAGTTTGTTTTACTCATGGACGAGTAAGAGTCTAGATGTTGAGGTGTGATAATTCCACAAAAGTGCACGGTCCTAGTGCATATTTAAATGACTTTCCTTAGGTGGATATAATCGAGTTTAAGTTCAATTATTGATTGAACTCCAAGTTTCTTACAAAAATATCGGTACTTTCGAATTAATTATTGATGCATGCATGCAAATAAAGACAAAACAAGTCAAGAGGATAGATCTCGAGCCAAAAAAGGAGCTGAAGAAGAGCTGGAAAACGAAGGAAAAGGAGGGGGGTTGCTGCCCCCTTAACTCGAGAGGCAGGGTTCGCGACCAAAGTTCAAGCTCTGAACCAGCATAGGCGATGTTAGATGGTTAACTCTTCTTATAAAAATGTTGGAAACTCAGACTGTTACTCCAAGAGCCATCACTCAAACACACTGTTTCGTTCAGGTTTCTGATATCAAAGATTTGGGAACAAAAATCTATAACGTCCCAGAAAACATAGAGATATAGCTATTATTATGTACATATTGAGCCTACAGTGGTCCAGACAACAACACAAAGCCGGACAGCCTGGAGAGTTCAAGAGATTTCGTCCACTGGACGGAAGCAACACAAATTGCACATAAAAAAATACCACATACTTTTGAAATCCGAAAAACATCTCAACTCAGCTGGAATTACAAAATACGAATTTTGTAGCTTAGGCCAAATCGGCAAAGGACTACAAGTTCCAGCTCACTTTGTATCCTTCTGTCACTTCGCTCGTTCTCGGTTATAGGCCATGGAAACATTAATCCCACTCTTTTTCGATAAATGTATGGAAACATTAATCTTATATGTTTTGTTCGAATTCCTACCTGGTAGCAGCTCGTGCGCTCATTGAGGAGTGATATGAGGTGCTCCTCTGCTTCCTATAAGATGTGTAAACATCGTCGTACTGGCTCACCTCATTTGGGTTGGCAGTCGCCCCAAGGCCGAGCCTCCCTGAACCACTTCCTTTTCCCTCAATGCTACCATCAGCACGAGTCCCAGTCTCAGGGTCGACATTCAAGTTCGCGGGTGGAGGGATGCATGCTCCACCCTTACGAGGAGGAGAAGGTCCTCTCTCGTACTCATACTCGTCAGCCTCATCCTCATCCCTCGAGCCCGACGATCTCATGGGCCCTTCAGAAGGATTGACCTCGCCGATCTCCCTGAAGAACTTGGACACCCGCTCGAGGATCTCTGACTGCGGCACATTTGAGGGAGGAATTGTGTTCGGGATGTCCAATGGACTCAAGGGGGAGTAGGGAACTCCGCTGCCAATCTGCATCTTCTTGACCATCCCAGGAATGAGGCCTGGGGGGAATAGAGGGTAGGGAGGTACTTTCTCGCCGAGGTTAGGAGGAAGCAATGGTGGTTGATTTGCAGCTGAAGGAACAGGGACCGAGGCCGTGAAATGAGGACTGGGAGCAATTGCATTTGGTATAAATTGTGGGGTTGAAGGAGGAGCAATTCCTGCGAAAGAGGTGGGATGGTCAGGTCGGTCTTTATCAGTTAACCCAGTGCTGGAGCTTTGTCTGTCATGCTGCTGCCAAAGCGGAATATTATGGCCCGGTGCTTGCTGGGACATTCCTGCAAGTTACAAGAGCAAACCTTGAATTTTTTCTAGTAAATTCTGTTTTTCCTTTTGCTTATCAAAATAATGCAATACCGTGCACAACCTGACCGCTGACATGGCTCAAAATATTTCATCCGACCATAATAATTTTTGTACAGCTATTAACATATGCAATAAACTTTACTGATAGAAACATTGAACATAACTGTCATTATGCTAACCAGTAAAAAAAAAAAAAAAAAAAAAAAAAAAAAAAAAAAAAAAAACCTGTTACAGGCATGCTTTCTCAAAACTTAAAAAAGTTACAATTAATCACATAAGACCCTCTAATTCATCGTGGTTCATTATCTCTTCAACCTTTCCACAATTTTCAGTTGAATTTGTTCATGAACAACACATAAGTCAACTAATTCGGTATAATAAATAACAATTAATAAGCATCAAACATACTTAATTCATAAATTATATAGGAACCACTATTCTCAGAGTAAAAATAAATAAAGAATGTGTGCAAGGAGAGACCAAATGTGCAAATAAGAAAGAACAAAAGTTTTGGAAATTGTCATGAGTTAACTGGGGAGGAGAGGAAAAAGCCCCAAAACATCTTTCAGAGAAAAACTTTCGGAAATTTTAGCTAGTTCAGAAGGGGAAAGAAGTGAGGAAGAAGCACAAAATTAAAAAAGAAATAGCATGTGGAATTCTCATATATGCGTAAACAGATAATCAATAATAGCAATGGACACTCAATTATAGTACAGTATAAATAAATATATTATGTGTTTTGCACGTTGACTTATAAATCCATGGACTTGTTAGGTATTCATTAATCCAACAAGAATAAACTTGTCGTTATAAAAAAAAAATTATAGTCAATATACGGACGCACAAACAGCCGTCTTGCTATAATCCATAAAATTCACCCATTTCTCTAGCTAAGCTTGTGCAATTTACCCAATTTTTCGGGTATTATAGACCTGCAAATGATAGAAGAAATAAACAGGAGAAAAGGTTCCAAAAGTCCTGCCTGGAGTAGATTCTGTAGAAGCAGCAGACATTTCTTTAGAAGAACCAGGGTATGAATTACTCGATACCCCACTGATCATCTCATTCTCGAGAGCAAAAATCATGTCCTGGTTATAAACTTCCTTTGAGGCCCAGAATTGCAATATTTTCTGCAACCTTGATTGGTTTTCCTCCCTGTTCTGGGGATTATGGTAAATCCTTGCAAGCATGGAACCTAAAACAGGCTGGAAAGCTAGGGCCTCATTATCGAGCTCGTCAGGGTTAACTCTCCTTTGCAAGCTGTAAAGTTTGGGAAGAAAATAAAGGAGGTTAGAGAAGCTAAATTAGCAAAAATGTACACATAACACCAGAAAAATTGCCTCGTCATCAAAACTAAGATCGGAAAAAGCATGTGGAAAAAACAGATGTAAAACCACAGTGAATCAGCGGGGTAAACTCAAAAACAAAAAGAAACACTAAACCTTTCTTAGTTTACAATCAAGAACAATAGAAGAACAGATCAGACAATGCCAAATAGTGGCAAGTTAACATGATAACATTGATAGTCCTTGCTGAGTTACTGTGGTAAAACTTCAATATAACGGAGTCCATCATAATAACACTAAATCCAATAGAAAATGCAATTTCTTGACAAATTCAATTGAAAAAAGCACGCTGGATATAGATGTGTTACCTAATGGTACTTCAAAATGCTACACTTGCTCGACAGAACTAACAGCATGGATATGTTCAACAAAATTTAATGCTCTTCATAAAAGCCAGGAGGTATTGCTGTTCACGTTATTCCATAGAAGCATAGTTGATTATACAGACTGTTGTTGACCAATCACTTTTATAAGCTAGAATAATTTCTGCGCTGTGGAATCTCAATATGATTATTGATCAAGGGAACAGTAATCCCTTTCCACGTTCTCTATCATGGCAATATGGGGTGCTAACAGGGTGACAAATTTAAACAGCAACAATACAAATAAGACAAGAACAAAGAATTCCCCAAATGAAACTCCCAACTTCATTTTCCCAAGGGGTAGCTGTTCATACATGGTGTGTTTTTCTGATTTCTTTAACAAAAAAGAATTCATACTAAGCAGATAACTGAGACTACAATCACGTATTCATCTTAGAACAGTTCAAATTTGCAAATTATAATCAGGCATTACAAAAGAAGTGGCAAGGTCAACCATAAAACTATTAGTATCCTCATAGTTGTGCAATTTGAGACTATTTGAGACTACTCTAAGAATGGATTACTCCTCACTGCCATTTCGCCCTACTTATTGGATCACAAAGATATTTGACCTGCACTTTAGGACAATAATTTGGAAGTGATTAATCAAAGTACACAAACTAACATATGATGACTGAGTGAACAAAACCTGATTTAAGATCTAGTTAATATCTCCATGCAGCAAAAGAATCAACTTCAGAGGAAGTATACCTAGAAAGGACTTATACTGCTAGAGTCAAATTAAAAGGTTTCCAATTGCCAGTAATGTGTTTCAGGGAAGTTGCATTTCCTCCAGTATATAGATTTCTATATGGTCCCCGATTCTCCATTCTAATTTAAATAAGTGTCCAACTGAAAGAGAAAAAGGAAAGTTTCACAACAATAATATGAAACCTGTCAAAAACTGGCAGAAAAATATATATTACCATTTATGTACTGTATATTCATACAAACGCATAAATATTGAAGAATTACTTGTATACCTTTCAAATAGAATATCATTTGCAAGAAAAACTATGTGCAGCTGCCTCTCAGAATCGTCCAGCATTAAAACCCTTTCCCTCAAGGCCTCAGCTAGGGCTGGGGCAAATGGAGACCTCTGCATGAACCAATTCTTGGCACCTTTTATGGAATCCTTAGTACCATTGAGCTTATTTAGCACATTGCTGAGCTCAGCAGCAACATCGGATGGAAGCGGTCCAGAAAGGCCTTTAAAGGAATTGGATGTTTGATCATACTCAGGCCGACCAAATGATGGTTGGATGTTTGGGTCATAAAATGAACCAAAAGGAGGCTGGTGAATCTGAGGCATGCCTGGCATGGAACCTGGAGAAGCCCTGGGAGCAGTCAGTGGGAGAGAAGGGTTCATCAAAGGATTTGGAGGGGGATGCAGTATTGACGTGAATGAAGGGAAGTGCGCCCCAGGTGGATGTGTTGATGCCCAGAGCCTATACTGGTAGTAGCCATGTCCATCCCCACCAATTAGAAAACTGTAATCAGGATTGTCCTGCTGTTTTTCACGGATCATTGCCTCAAATTCAGGCCCATTCTTGGCGATATATTCCACAAGCTTATCAATACGCTTATGAAGTTCAGGATCAGGAGGAGGAGCAACAGGAGGAGGTGGGGGGGAGTCATAGGGGGCCACAAAAGGGGAGTGAATGAGTGGTGGTGGAGCCATGTGAGCTGGGAAAGCTGGCAGTTGCGGGTGGAGGAGATGGGCATGAGGGGGAAGTTGCGCAGGCTGTTGCTGAATTGGGTGGCGGTAGGGGAATTGTTGGAGGTGTCCTGGTATGAAAGCGGGATTCTGCATTGGTGAAGGGAACTGCTGGTGTTGTAGGGGGAATCCAAACTGCTGCTGCTGTTGCTGCATGTTTGAGGGTTGACGCTGCTGTTGAGCATACGCCATAGCAGAATTTGCAGAATAATCATGACCCTGTCTGTCCATTATACTCCACTCGAGCAAATCTGAAAGAAATAGAGAATCTTGGTGATATTTATTTCTTCCTGAAAAGTGACATGGAGAGGTAGCATATAAGTATTTATTTAGCATTGATGAAAGGAAGAGGATGATAAGAAGACTCTGCTAAGCGTCAACATCGAAAGAGAGGATCTCCCAAAACAGCATCATATTGAGGCTCTATGAGAAAGCAATAAGGGAATAGAGGGAAAAAATAATGAACTAATAGTTCTGTTCTGAACAACTGATGAAAGAAAAATGCAAAAAACAAACTCTAAACTGGTACTATTAACTTGCTGGAGGAAAGGAAGAAAAAATAAACAACTGGTAGTGTAATAGCCATTTCAAGATGCAGCAATTGATATAGTTATAACATATGAAGGCTATGCATGAATGCATCTTTACTGGAAAATCGGAGCTATGTAATCAAAATGTCTCCTTTACATTCTCTAAAACTCCAAAGTGATAGAAGGCGTGATTGATTAATCTCAGAAATGAGCATAGGGTTGTTATTATATCATATAATGCCTATTTAAAATCTTAACGTTTTCACAAATATTCCGCGACTTTGCTCTAAAATTTAAATATATTCACAACATTCTGTTGAAGCATTTGGAATATAGACATTAAGAGAATTCTCAAGCCAATAACAGTAAAAGGGATGAAATTCCCGCACTTGAATCAAAAGAAGATTCAATCCCACACAAAACCTCAGAAAAATTAAAACTGGGACTTGGAGGCGCTCTCAGGTCATCTAGGCACAATAGCATAAGCGGCCCAAGCCGACTTAACTCTCACCAAGAAGGCAAGAAACTGAATCATCTTCCACAGTCAAATAACCCTGTTACGGAGGATGCACTTCCTTAGATATGCTAAGCAATACTATGATTACATCAAAGGCATCTGCAGCAAATAAAGACAGTAAAAAACTAACCAAAGCTCCACCCAGAAACTGATGTTAAAATTTACAATGCGCCAACCGGGCTTCAATGCATAATGAACAACCAGACAGCAAACAAAAACCATTGCAGACCCCTTAACCAAGTCGATCTGAATCGCAATCACGCCTTCTAAGTTCCCGAAATCAGAGAGAAGAAATTGGGAACCACTGGGGGAGAGAGGGGTTACCTGAGCATAACCAAGCATAGGCACAGTCTAACTAAACATTAGGCGATTGAGAGAACCACGCAGCTGGGGACAAAGCGCGGAAACCGTCCGGAAATTCTGAGAACTAGGGTTTTTGGAGTGACAGCTCCCGCGGTTGCAGAGGAGTGAGGCGATTGAGAGCGGGACTTCGCTAGACCGGAGTTCGTAGCCGGAGATGGCTTAAATTGTGCGGTCCGTTAACAGTTTTCAAAGCGGGTCCAGAATTTGAAGCGGCAAAGGCATGGTTCGTGGAGTTATTGGGCGGTTCGAAGAAAGTCAAACAAAGAAACCCGCATTGAATCAATCCCTGTTGTTCCCCGACTCCGAATGGGATTACTTAGGCAATGATTTCAATAATTCTTCCCCTCCTTGGCCTATTTCACCCGATGATAGGTTCGCTTGGCTTTTTTGGAAAGCTAGCCGTTGGTCTTATGGGTATGGCCGGTTGAGATGAGGCTCCTGTTGAACCGGTTGGAAAGGCCGGTCAATCCAGCCCGGTGTTAAGACAATGGTGAATGGTCCGTTTTTCCCTCGAGGAAAATGCAGACCGTAAGTTTTAAGTTACTACCGGGCAACAACAAACATACATGAATTGAGAAGAGGTGATTTGATACAGCATTATCTTTTTCTTTAATAATTGTGGTGGCATCCATTCCTGATATGAGAGCAGAGAGTGCACGTGGATGATCACCCTGAGCCAGAGAAATTCTGTGAAATATTAAATAAGTTTTACTTGACTTTGTCTATTTTTCTATTAACTTTTTTTGCCCTCTAAACTGGTATTTTATCTTTTCATTGAGTTTCACCCCATAGATAAACTTCTTGAACCTATCCCTAAATTCGATTAACATTGGTTGGAATCTTTTTATTATCTTCTTATTAATTCTTTTTAATGCCTGTGTGCTTTTAGTTGAAAATGTTTTGTATTTAAATCATTTACATTTTTTAAATGAAAGGTTTTAACTTTCTCATAGAAATTTTTACCAAAATAAACTAATTTTTAAAGCTAATTCCCGAGAGAGAGTCAAACTATTTTTCAAGCTATACTTTTTTGAGTGTTCCCCATGTCCTTTCTCCTACATGTCCTCCGGAACAACTTCGCACTAAATTTCAAAACTTCTGTATGTTCAAATAATTGGAAATTTATTTGTATCCATAGTAGAAAAGCAATTGAAACTAACGTCAACATATCTTTTATTTTACATTACTTATTATCTAAAAGTCTAATGGCCACGACCAATACAAGCCTAATTCAAAAGTCTTAGTTAGAGATGGTCATAGAAAGAACGAGTAAGAAATCATTACCAGTTCCTTTTCCAATTTCTGCTGCAACTGCATCAAACCTTCCGGTGTACCATAAATAACTATTGAGAATTGGATCCAAATCAAATAACTAATATAAAGAACATTGAAGTATAAAAAAAAAATGGATATTATTAGCTATAATAACCTTTTCATTAGTTTAATCAGGCTACATTGTGAAGTTTTTATTATTGTATATTAGACTCTACTTTTAGAAAGAAAACCTTAAATAATCCTATCTCACAATAACGTGATGGGGAAGAATCAATCAAATTGTTCTAGTTAGTAATAATTATGACAATATCTTTCATAGTTAACATTAATTTGCTCGTTTATTATATTTTATTGGTATTTTTTCACGTCAAGTTGTGAGGTAGGATCACCAAAAAATTTCTCCAACATTTTATGTTATTTGAGATGCATTGTTTTGTATTAAAGTTTAGAAGGTTTTAAATAATTTAGGTTATTTTTACTTATTTCAAGTAGTTTAAGTTTCCAACTTCTAAGTTTGCAAAATTGTTTGGTAGATGACTCTCGACAAATATTGCGCGAAATATATATATTATTGGAAACAATATCAAATCAAAGATCCAATACTTAAAACAAATTGATAATTGAAGAAGTTAAGGTTGATAGACAAACAAGTAGAGCATATTATTCCTATCATAACAACCAACACAAGAAAGATTTCATATCATTCCTACTGAGAGCACTTAGCCACTTTCTAACAAGGCAATTACAATGGCACGACCTTGTAGGTACGACTTCGTGCATTAACAACCAAGTCCGAGATGTTTGAGACCTATCCAGATCTATCAAATCTAGGGATATGCCAAGAGGAAAAGAATGAGGACAAAGCAACTACAAAGAGAAGGTATCAAAAGAAATAAGATGGAAAAAAAGGATTTTTAAGATTTGAATTTGGAAATTATAAATAGGTCTTTTAGATTAGGTTTTTGTAAAGGACCTTCTTGGAGCAGTTAGCATTTTCATCATACGAGGGAATATGATGGAGTCGTCAAAAGCTAAGGGAGAGGAAAAGGATGCAACTTTGGTAGCCCATCACCACCAAATTCGAAAATCATAGTTGTAACTTCTAAGTTAGAGTTCTCTCTTCTATTTTCTCTCAATTTGGGATATATTATTTTTTGTTTTAGTGTTTTTTTTCGACTATGAACTGAATCGCTATTTCCTTAGGATGGGTATTGAAACTTAGTTTGATTTCTTATATTCATTTTTTTTCTCTCTTGTGTTGGTTTGTTAATTCAGGTTGTTTGTGTTATACTCATACATAGTGACCACCAATTGAGATCATTAAGAAATCTAGTTGAACTCGAGAGACGGATTCTAGATTAAGTCAGTGTTAGCATACCTTGGATAATTTACATTGAAAGGCAATATTGTTCATGATGAGCATGGGAATATAGTCGGTCAACTTACGTATCTAATTAGGATTCAATCGTAATGGGTTTCTATGTCTTAACTACTTAGGATAGGAATAGAGTCTTTAATTTGTTATAAGAATGTGTTCTTATGACATATAGAAGATGCAGAGGGAGATAACAAAATTCTAAGATAATAACTTGTTGAAATGACTACATAGGTGGAGAAGAACCATGTTTAGGAGTAGACTGAGGGAAGTTTTGAACCTTGAACCAATTAAAATTGATTGATTCCTAATTATTTATTTGCATAACTTTTAATTTACTATTTTTCTAATTTCCATGTTTAATTGCTTGAATAGAAATGGAATATTCTAATTCTAGTAATTAAAAGATTTTTTAACATAGTTTCTGTGGGAATGATATTCAACTTCACCATTGTATTACTTGTTCTGACATATATACTTGCATATTTTGTTACAAATTTGCAAACAGAGGCATATGTAGTTGACTACTTTTAAGTCATCCCATGTAGGGGTAGTCTCATTAGAGATAGCACGAGTTTCTGTGACTAAGAGAGCCAACTATCACGAACTTTAGGGAAGACGAGTTAAGTTCATGCAAGAGCATGTTACACAAGATTGGGGGCTCTTGTAACAATGCTTGGGGAGTGAGGTTTATACATTATTCGAGGTTGATGTGACCATCTCTGAGCAAGTGGATATTTACCGATGAAAGACGCATAGCACAAGGTTAGAGGATCATGTGACTAGGTTTGGAGAAGCAGTGTTTACATATTATGACCTACTTTGTAGGAGTTGGATTTTTGCAAATGAATAATGAATAGCACAAGGCCAGAGGCTCCTATGAAAAGGTTGGAGGGAGCTAGGTTTGTAAAAACTTAGGGCTATTATGATCACTTCGGTGAGTTAGGCACTTGCTACTGGGGGCTCCTATAGAAGGGTCCTTTGGAGCTGGGTTTGTACAAGGAGTATGGAGTTAGGATTTTAATGATGAATGTGTGGCACAAGGGCAAGAGCTCTTATGACTATGTCCAAGGACCTAGGTTTATGCAAAGTTGGGACTGTTATGGCCAACTTTAGAGAGTTGGATTTTTGTTATAAAAAATGCGTAGACATGGTCGAGGGCTCCTATGACTGGGTCCAGCATATTCGGGTTATAGAAAGCCAGGGTTTGTTGTGATCAACTCTGACAAAGTTAGGTTTTTGCTAATGAAGAATGTGTAGCATAGGGACAAGGCTCCTAATGACCAGGTCCAAGAGAATGGGGTTTACATACGATTGATGATTGATGTCACTAACTCTAGGGAGTTGGGTTAGGCTTGTGACAACATGTACTAAAGGTTAGGGGCTTGCCCATGATTGAGTCCAAGGGAATCAGGTTAGAGTCAGACTATTGCGAGTAACTTTGAGGTTGTTGGATTTTGTTGATGTCATTGAGATGCATCAAAGTGCTTGTTTCATGGATGCTCAATAGTGAATCGACCTTGACATATGTTAGTCAACAAAATAATACACAAACAAGCGAACAAATATCCTTGAAAGCAAGCACTAGAGGGCCTTATCGAACAACCTAACAAGTCAAATTGGCATCGATGATGGTATGCATTGAATTAGATGAGTTCTTTGAAGTCATCATTTTATCGAGACACATCAAATGGAGTGTCAAATAAATCTTTGTTACTATGGGCTCTATTGTGGCCATGGAAGTGTTCCTTCTATTTGACAAAAATAGTCAACTTAAATAATCAATCCCAGGATGAATTAATCTACGGAACCGATTGACTAGTCCACCAAGGGAGTTAGTCGAGAGCAAGTCACCACTAGGAGACACAAATCACCTAGAGTTGATTAGTGATTAGTCAACCAGAAAGTTGATTGAATGTGGTTCAATCGGAAGACTGTCAATAGGAGGATAATTGGAAGTCAGACATGGCTCTACCAATGCAATATGGTTCTGAAATGTGTAATAGAAAAAATTACAATGTGCTATCTGTTATTAGTAAAGTAATTTTGATTGTTGATTTGTCCATCCCTCCTTTTGTAAACTTTTCCAAAATCAAGCTAATTTTATGGGATCTTCTGCTCAAACATCCTACATTATACTACAACATACCAAATCTTGAGGCATTTTGGGTACAACTTGGACTTGGGTTTGACTTAATTGGTCGAACGTGCTATTGACCAAAGAGATTGGACATGAGAGTAGCTTGGGTTATTACACTACAAGAAAATATGTATTTAATGATAGAAGAGATAGGAAGATAAGCAGTTGAAATAGTGTCAGAAACCATAAATAGCAACATAATTATCAACCCAAGAAGCATCAACGTAAAGGTGCCTGTCCAAAATAATTATCAAGCAAATATGGACAAAAAGTGAGAATGAAAGTTATCAACCAACATTTGCACCGCTAGTTTCTCAAAAGTTTGTTCTGAGCATCAACCACCATTTGGTCACTAGTTCATCGAAAGTTATCGACAAATGGGTTGTCCCTAATTCATCGAAAGTTTTTTGACAAATTTATAGTTGCTAGCTTGTGAAAAGTTATGGACAACAATCCCTTGTCACTAGCTTGTCAAAAACTTAATGCTAGTTTGTTTGGGGAGTTATTGACAAATGGTTGGTCGATAGTTCATTGATAATAAATGGCCGGTCACTAATTAATCGACAGTTATCAACAAATGGGTTGGTCGCTAATTCATCGAAAGTTATTGAAAAATGGCTAGTCGCTAATTCATCGAAAGTTATTGAAAAATGGCTGGTCGCTAATTCATTGAAACTGTCAACAAATGGTTGGTCACTAATTCATCGAAAGTTAAGCCAAGTTTTTAAATGTATTCACTACTTTCAGTTAATTGTATTGTCTACCTTCAAGTAATAGTAATTTTTATACATAAAACATATATATATACACACACCAAAGACTTGTAAACCAAGAATGTTGTTGATATATAGATTGATTTGAGAAAAATACTGCAATGCCTACAAATCCTTA
Organism: Lagerstroemia speciosa; assembly: GCA_037672795.1. Classification (NCBI taxonomy): domain Eukaryota; kingdom Viridiplantae; phylum Streptophyta; class Magnoliopsida; order Myrtales; family Lythraceae; genus Lagerstroemia; species Lagerstroemia speciosa. Next base: position 9,006,902 of record CM075288.1, read on the forward strand.
CTGACAAGTTTTATCAATAAGAGAGTGTCAATAAAAGATAGATCTGCTGAAACATGTCATTAATATGATATAAATTTAGAAGTACCTAATACAAAGATATAAACTCAATGCCCATCTTTCGCAAGTCTTCTATATGAAGATGACTACACATTACAATGACAGAAGTAGCGGCAGCTCCATTCTTGGGTCTTCGAGTTCGACAATTAGATCGAGCTAAATGCTATATGAAAAAGGTCAAGAGGATCACAAACCAGATTGCAGCTCACAGCATCGAAGAACAATGACTTAATGATTGAGAGGGCTGAAATTAGAGTGAACAAATGGGAGAGTAGTAATGGGCTCGAGGATGACTATGGAGAGCTCGGAGTTGACAGTGTCACAAGTCCGAGGGTGAAGTAAGGGAGGAGAATGGGACAAATAGGACACGGGAGGAATGATTCAGTTCATTGGGTAAGGCAAGAAGAAGGCTTTGGTGGTTATAGTGGCATGAGGAAAGGTGAGACGGAGTTTGGTGATAGCTGGAGCTATATTAGCATTGAGGAGGATAGAGATTGTTTTGTGGGTTTTTTTTCTTCCTCTCTCCCCCCTTGGTGAAGGTAAGTGAAGGTTTTTCATAGTGGAGATCCTGGAGTTCAATAAAAAGAATGAAAAAGAAATAGACAAGAAGACAAGAAGGACGGGAAGACGAGTGAAGCAGCTTCACGCAAGCACATGGGCGATCGACTCCATAGTATCTTGTGCACGGTTCTCATCCTTTTTTCTGCCTTAATTTTACATTTTATTTCTTTACTCATTTCCTTCTATCCTTGATAATATGCGAGTAAAATAAGAAATAAAGTAAAAATGTGAATGGTCTGAGTCAAAATCAAGTACCTATGCCTCAAATTCAACCTTGTAGTCTAAGATACATCAAATCAAAGTCAATTCAGTGTTCCTTCATGACGGGATTGAACTTGGTTTAGTTTTGCTGCACTTGGGCCATTTAATTTGACCCCAGTCACCACATTACATATCTACATGTGCTTACCCAATTTCTCGGTAGCAAAGTTCAAGCAATTTCCAGGCCAAATAAGGTATCTACATATATTTTGATGAAATAAAGACATAAGTCATAGGACTAGTGGATAAAGCATGTGTTGTCTTTGTTTTTGCGTGTGCATCTAAACAAATATGTGAACATTCATGACAAGTGCATGATAAAGTATGTTGATCGGTATTTCGTTATAACTTTAAGGAAGAATAAAAATAAGTAACAGACTACCGGTAAATTAGTGATAAATGATGTTGGTCAGTAAGTAATAAAATGTCAGTTGATGAGCAATTTTTAATAATTATTGGTAAAATTTTTGTCCAACCAATGGTTGCATAAAATGAGGATAAAAGAGAGATATGCTAAATTATTTCATTGATACGATGATTTAGAAATACATATTTAAAAGGGATAAGTCCATAAAACATTATTACATGACTAAATGCTTATACTAATCTTGAGCCTCAATGTTAGGTATACATTCATCATCATCATTAGCGGATGCATTTGTGTTGGAAGAATTTGTTCTTTAAGAGTTGTCGAACAATTTGTGAGCACGTTGAGATGGACCATGTTGAGATCGATTATCATGTGAGCGATAGCTACAAGAATTTGCACGAATGACATTAAATATTGACTGCATCATCTCTTGATTCTGCTGCATCATCTCTTGATTCGACTGCATCATCTCTTGATGTGCCCATTGACGTTCATATCAATGAATCTCCACTTGTCAACGATATTCTTAGTCCAAGAGCACTATGTGCTGACGCATATCCTCTATCGCTTGATGCCAGCCACTTGAAGAACCAGTCCAGTCACAGCAGAGGGCTTCTACGTTCAATGCGATTACATAACTCATCTCGTACACACAACTAGCACGGTTCTCGCTTGCTACATTCTCCTGTATTTGGGCCTCCACTTCCTGTGTTAAATTCTTGTGAATTTTGGCATAAATATTGGGATACGTCTGCATCTTAATTTTTCTAAAATGAATACAATATATTGACATTATGTAATAAGTTCATGTGGTTTGCATAGAATATGCACTTAATATTATACTTAGTTTAAAAAGTATATATGATGTACCTGAGTAATATGTTATCATTTGTCTACCCATTTGATATCTCTGTTGGTAATGATGTTGTCGATTCATGCCTTCTGAGCTTCTTATTTTTGTTACTACTATTATTGGGTCGCCTTGTAGGTTGACATATTTTGTAGAAGAATGAACTTTACCGAAGAAAACTTAATAAGGAGGTAGCGAAAAAAGTTGAGCCAAAGCGAAACTGTATAAAAAGAAATGGATGAATGTGAATGTTTTATTTAAAAAAAAAATGAAGAGTTTATGTATCACGGAGGTTGAGGGAATAGTCGAATGCGATCATATCATTTTGTAGATATTATTATTGGAAGTTAAGATTTACATATATGTTAGAAGTTGCGATATATAGTTTTTTAACCAACGATTTGGTCGATAGTTGGTCGACAGTTCAAATTTATGTTCAAGGAAATACATTTTTAATGAAAATCTAGTTAGTTAGTCAATAATTTGTGAGCAACAAATTATAAAAAAATTTCGACGATAAAATATTTATCTATAGTTGGTCGATAAGATATGATCAATTGACATGTATATTTAACGTGCAAAGAAAACTGCGATGTGATTGACATGGATATTTAACTTGTAGAGTACATAATTATTGCATTGTAGAACAATAAAACTTTCTATGATCTTATTTGTCAAATATATTTGAACTATTATGGAGTAATCAATATAAGACAATTATGTATCATAATATTCTAATTGGGAGATTATGGGATTATTTTAATGTATGATAGGTAATTAAGAATATTTCATTTTTTCAGTGATATTATTATAATATGTTTTCAGAAGTTAGAAATAGAATTTTAATGAAGAGTTGGTCAGTTGATGGATAGTTTGTCAATAAAAAATTATAAAAAAATTTCCAGCGATAAAATGTTATTCTATAGTTGGTTGATAAGATAGGATTGATTAATGCAATGTGATTGACATAGGTATTTAATTTGCAAAGTACATAATGCATGTAATTATTGCATTACAGAACATTACAGTTTCCATGATCTTATTTGTCAAATATATTTTAACTATGATTGAGTAATCAATCTAAGAAAATTATGTATCACTATAGTTTGGAGATTATTGGGATTCTTCTAATATATTATATGCAGTTAAGAATATTCCATTTTTTCAACGATATTATTGGAATATATTTTTAGAAATTAGAAATAGAATTTTGATAAAGATGTGGTCAGTTGGTGGATAGTTTGTCAATAATAAATTATAAAAAAAATTTCGACAACAAAATATTTGTCTATAATTGGTGGTTAAGATTGAATTAATTACTGGTGTTGACATCTCATTTTGGCCTGGAAAGTATCTAGATCTAGATCTTAGAAAAATTAAGGGCCATTAAGAAGGACATCAAATTGTCTTTGATTTGACATATCATGGACACAAGATTTGATCTACAGAAGAAGATATGATTTTTAAGTAAAATTGACTGAATCTGTCTTATTCATTTATCTTGGCCAGTTTTATTTGAAAAATTGTATCTAATTATTGAGAGGCCGAAATTAAATAGCATTAGTGTCATTTGAATATTAACTCATAAAAGATTAAAGAAAAAATAGAATATAGTATCAATGAATTAAGAACAAGTTATGAAAAGAATGATTTTTATGCCCCAATGAGTTGTAAGGACTAGTAAAACCAAAAGGGGTTTGAAATATTATGTGAGACATATTTAAGGGATTTTTCCTGAATTTCTTCTTTAAATAAATCTAAACTAAGTAAATTTTAAACAGAAAATGGAAAATAAAATAATAAAATAAATATGACATCATATATAAGTAAACTTAGGGTTTTAGAGAAGGGGAGGCTGCAATTCTTTCGAGGGGAGCCGCATTGAAAGAGAAAGGGGAGGCTTAGTAGAAAAAAAAAAAGAAAAAGAAAGAGAAACAGGGCAGGTACTGGGAGGAATTTGAGGATCAAGGCCACGCTCCGATCAAGCCTGCCAGAGCTCTAACAACGATCACTGTCACGCTTGAACTTCTCCAACTCTGATGAAGCCCTCTGGAACTCGATTTTAGCCTCCCGATTCCTCCAAGCTTCGGCTCCAGTTTCAACTCCGGCAACCACGAACCCACAACCCAATTTTCTTCCATCTCCTGCCTTTGCTCCGAGTCCCGACCCGACCACCATCAGTTTGACCACAGAGGAGCCTTCTCCTTCGATGAGCCATTCATCCCTTGACAGAGAGCCTTCAACTTGTCCTTTTTACCGATGTCGTCTTAAGCTGTCTTCGTCATTTCCATCACCACTGAGCCACCTTTTTCCTCTTCCTTCAGCTCCTCAACCGGCTTACCAGTTACACCTCAAATCAGACGCCCAAGGACTCCTTCCAGCCACAAAGTCGTTAATCCTAGGCCTCTCGTTCCCGATTCTTATTACCTATAGGTAAGTCAAGTAAATTTTCAATAACTCTGTCTCAATTAGGCTAGACTGAACAGTTGGCTACTGCATTGGGAGTTAACATATAAATGGTTGAGAATGATTGTGAGCTGGCTGAGTCGTACATGTCCTGTTAATGTGAGTATCCTTGATACATAGTCTGAATGGTTCAAATGAGTTGATTCTTATCTTAGATTCTAAATTTGAATCATTGGTGATTGTTAGGAGTGAGCTAATTTGCGATTTGTGCTGCGGATAATGTCAATAATGACTGCTTTAATTGATATGTCATTTGTCCTATTTATAATGTGCTATTTGGTATCCCTAGTGGCTGCTACATTTGGCTGCATATTTCTCTAAGGTTTTCATGGCATTTTCAATGAAATTTGGGTTGTTTAATATCCATGGTTGCTGCAACACTTTGCTTGATGATTTATCCCATTTTCAATGTTGTTCTTGAGGAGGCTAGAGCCTTACTTTACATGTCATGGCTGTTGTTCCTCGCTGCATCTTTTTTTCTTGGTTTCCATGGCATCTTTGAGAAAAATGGGGTTGTTTGGTGTCTGTGATTGTAGCAGCTATTGGTCCAGTGATTTCTCACATTTTCATTGCCAATGTCATTGATAATACAACCCTTGTTTGTTTGCCATTGCAGCTAGAAAATAGGGTGGATAAGTGTCTATAATGTCTACTAGTTATATGCTTGATAATTTCTCATGTTTTCGATGCAATTTCAAGGGGAATAGGATTGTTTAGTATCTTTAGATGTAGCAGCTCCTAGCATGGAGTTTCATCTTCAACTCAATGGCTTTTTCAATGAAAGTGAGGCTGTTTATCATCGTAGTTGCAGTAGCCCTTAGCTCGGTGATTTCTCTGATTTTTAATGTTGTTCTTGAGTGGAATAGGGCTGCATATTGCCAGGTCATTGTAGGAACTCCTTCCTCGGCATTATCAAATGAAATTTTTGAAATAAAAATGGAGTTGTTTGGTGACTGAAGTTGTAACTGCTCTTGGCTTGGTGTTTCCCCTTGATTTAGTGTCTTTTGGATGGGGAATATGGCAGTTAACTGTCTATTGTCGCAGCTGGTATTTGCTTAATGATTTCTCACGATTTTGATATCATTCTTAGTGAGAATAGAGCGTTTACTTATATGATTATGCAACTGCTCTTCGGTTGGTGTTTCTCTTTGTTTCTGATGTTATTTTCACCAAGAGATGGGCTGGGCACATCCTGATAGTGCAGCAACTCATGTCTCAACGGTTTCCCCTTTGTTTAAGTGTCATTCTCGTTAAGAACGGGGCTGCACACGTCCCGATAGTGTAGCAGCACCTATCTCAACATTTTCCCTTTATTTAAGTGTCATTCTCATTGAGAACGAAGTTGTGCTCATTCAATAGTGCAGTAGCTTCTGTCTTGACATTTTTCTTTGATTCGAGTGTTATTTTCATCGGAAAATGGACTGATGAGTCCCCATATTTGCTACTGTTTCTTTACTTGACAATTTCCCTTGTTTCCGATGCGTTTCCAATAGGGAATAGTCTTGTTTTCAATTATTGTAGCTGCATCTTGCTCACTGTTTCTCCTTGTTTTTAATGACTATTTCGATAAGAAAAATGGCTATTAGGTGTCTATGTTGCTGCCAGTGTTGTTTGACAATATCTCACTATTTCAACAGCATTCATTCTAGATTAGAAATGCCATTTGTTTATGGATTTAGCTGTTATTCACTTGATGTTTGTTTCTATCTGTGCTTCAGTTCTTGACCTCGAGTCTTAGGTGTTGATTTGATATTTAAGATTGAATACACATATTGCTCCCTCATTTCGTAAATTTCATATCTTGGTTCTTCATCTTAGCCATCCTGCATATAAGTACTTCACTTAGGGCATACTACATATTAGTCCTGTATTTAGATATTTTGCACATTAGTCCCTCCTTTAGGATTTTGGCATATTAGTCACTCCATTTTAGGCCCCCATGCATATTCATCCCTTATTTTAGGAACTATTGCACATTAGTCCCGCATTTCAAGAATCTTACATCCTAGTACATAACTTAGGATATTCTGTGCATTTGCCCCTCCCATTGGAGTTTTGCATATTAATTTTTAGGTGACTCAATTTACATGCTTTAGGATTAGGCGGGGTTTGGTAATTTTCATGTACTTGTGTGAACAATTGTAATGAGGTAGGTAGAGTGAAAAAGAGATATGATGAATGCTTGTAATCAAATATAGTGGAACTTTACTTTCCGCACTTAGATTAGGGCGTGTAGTATCATGATAGGGCATGCAATCTCGATTATCAATTTTGATCCAGGACCTACAATATGAACTTCGATTAGGGTAACAATTGGGTTAATTAAAATGTGCAAATAAAAAAACAACTAGATTTAGGGATAGGTACCAATATCGGGTGTGTCGATTGGCTTGCGACCCTTTCGAAAGTAACAAGACCCCCGAATCTAAACTTTGGTTCAAGACCGACAAATAAGAACCTAGATGGTAGTATCATGCTCCCTTAGATAGATAATAAATTTCTGATCGACCTTAGGATTATTTCTTAAATGATTAGTGGCGACTCCAAAAACCCGAACACAATCAAAGTCCCAAGTTAGGTCTCGTGTGTGTCTATGGCCTCTGAGGCTAATCTCAAGTCAGAACGATTTCCAGGTCCAACAAGTGCAATGTGATTGACACGTGTATTTAACTTGTAGAGCACGTAATACAAGTAATTATTGCATTGCAAAATAACAAAACTTTCCACGATCTTATTTGTCAAATATATTTTAAATATTATTAAATAATCAATGTAAAAAATTATGTATCACAATATTATAATTTGCAGATTATATGATGCTTTTAATATATTATAGGTAGTTAAGAATATTACAGTTTTTCAATGACATTATTTTAATATATTTTCAGAAGTTAGAAATATAACTTATTTCTAATTTTGGGGTATCCTTCCGACATGGTATATATGGCACAGGATATCAGAGGAAATATCCACGTACATCTAGTTGATAATAGTTGGTTGAAAAATAAAATTTTTGTACAATATTGTCACACACATTTTAGTTCATAATCATGATTGATATACTCGTGCATAATAAAAAAGATTTACTTACACAAATGATCATAACATAGTAGAATATCTGTGACAATGAGATATAAACTACTGGGATTCATACTAGAAAAAATATCCACATACATATAGATATATAAAATTGTTCAAATTCCATCACTATAATTGTCAAATTCATTGTCATTGTCATTTCCTTGTGTTGTACATGCTGCTACTTCATTTACACAAGTAATGTCTTCGTTATTTATATTGATTTCCATTGTTTCTGGTAGAAAATTATCATCATTTAAAGCGGATGGTACTGGTAGGATATGCTAATTGAATTCATTCTAGTAAGCTACTTTTAATAAATTGAAAATTTTTATACGGCCAATTAATTTGTTATGGATGACTACGTAGCAATTCAATTTGTTTTTAACAGTTGATGAGTACAGGATAAAGTAAACTTGTTTACTTTGTCTGACAATAATAAGAAGTCATACTTTTGATACGTTACCCGATGTTGAACTTCAACAAATCTTGTACTCCAAATAAATTGTGCGTGTACCCCTTCCCAGAGTTGGGTCAAACCAACTAAATGGAATAGTACGACAGTCGAACTATAAGATACCATATACTGCAATTCTACAATCTCTTCCAATATTTCATAATAGCCACTTCAAGATCCATCATTGATAGTACCTTTTAACCATACACCACTGTTACAAATCTTTCTCTCTCTACTCCAATTGTTAGTGTGAAACTTATACACATTCACATAACATTTATTCCAAATTCTAATATGTTGATTAGGTCTCCAAGTAAGTGCATGAACTGCTGGATTATTGATTCCATTATTCGGCTCAAAAATCTACATGATGACACAGGATTAGTTGACTAGATTATTCATCATTGAAATTTTAGAGAATAAGCAACCCATATATAAAAAATGGAATTAACTTTGTATATATTCCTTGAACCATGTCATAAAATGTTGCTCTACGAAATAATTAATTTGTTCAACATGTTGTAGAATGAAGTACCTAAGACGAGTAATTTGTCACATCATGTCAAATGCAGTTATAATAAAAATAATTGATATGGTCATCTGGTATATTTAAAAGTTTTTGTTAGGACTTAAGCAAATATTTCACCTCATCGCAGTTTATCAAAATATGTAAGCTTGCATACTTCAATTCTTCATTGCTTAAGCACCTGCATTTATATGCACCCGTTGTGCGACGAGTGATTAAAAATCTTCAATAATGGGAGAAATGTGGCATGTGGACCACCATCATCATTTCTAGGTACTTGTATTCCAAATGTGGGTACGTTTGAGTTAAAGTAATATGAACAAGAATTAATAGTTTCTCGACATAAATATGTTTGACAAATTGACCTTTTGACCTGCTCCTGTTTAATGGTTTTCTTCAACTTTCCTAAGTATATGGAAGAACAAAATTTTTAATATAAAATATATATATTTATATGACTGTTAAAAACACATTTAAAAAAATTAAGAACATAATACCTTTAAAATGGGTATATCCATCTATATTGAATAGGCCATGCAGGTCGAGCCTCTTGCACCAAATGGACAGGTAGATGCTTCATACAATCAAAAAATACAGGTAAGAATATTTGCTCAAGCTTACAAAGAATTATTAGAATATTATGCTCGAACCTTGGCAAATCATCTTCTTTAAGGCTTGTTGAACATAAATCCTTAAAGAATTTGCTTACTTCCACTAATGGTTTCCATATATGATCTAGTAATTCTTTGAAAGCAATGGGCATCCATTGTTCCATAAAGACAGAACAGTCATGGCTCTTTCAAGAGTAAACTTTTCCTTCATAAGCATCAGTACGCCTTGCAAGGTCGAAGAGTAGACATCTGCATACGTAACTTAATAATCCATTCATAGATAGTTTGACTCTACTCAGCTATGAAAGCGGACTTGGCCTTTGGCTTTATCAATTGTCTATTTGCTTTGTCAATTAAGTGCAATTCATGTCTTCTATAATAATTAATCAGATCCATTCTAGCATTTATATTATCCTTTTTTCTTGTCCCTTATAACTGTGTGAAAGATGTTAATGAAAAAGTACCTCTCTATGTACATGACTTCCAAGTTGTGACGAATCAAATTATCTTTCCAATACAATTCCCAAAAATACTTTGTTTCATCCATTATAATTGACTCCATATCTTGAAATCTTGTATAGACCACCAAGTTGAACAATTCTTGGAGGAATAGAAACAATTGAGTGAAGTTCCATAGGTGTTAGAAATGGGGTGGGACGGACCAACCAACTCTTCTTTGAAAGAATTTTATTGAAGTGGACCTATATGGATGTATTTCATCTAAAAACTATCGATGGCAATTCAAAACAACTAATTTTACCGCAATGCCTTAGCTTGAAAGCTTTAGTGTTGGATATGCAACATGGACACACAAGCCTATAGGAAGTCATCCACTTAGACAACATACTGTAAGCTGAGAAATCACTTACTGCCCGTATCAACGCAGCTCTCATTTGAAATGTTTACCCCATTGCCACATTATAAGTGGGCTCCCTAACTTCTCACATCAATTTAAGCTCTTCAATTCGTGGTTGAAAGTATATATCTATGTTACTTTTTGGATTTTAGAGATCAGGTATAATATGAGTCAAGAATATAATATTGAGCGACCACGCACATTTCTGATGGTAGATTATAGAGAGTAAAAATGATAGGCCAACATGAATAAGGGACATTAGAAGTTGTAAAAGGTCAATTATGCGGATCGGCTGCAAAATGAGGGTTTTATTTTATCAAACTCCCTTCATGCTACCCCATTTGAAAGATGAGACATTACACCATCTGATCTCCGGTTAAGATAGTGCCACATCATATATGGTGTTGAACTCATTGACGCATACAATCTTCTTAACCTAGGGATTAAGGGTAGATAGTGCATTTTCTTTAGCAGAATTTCCTTACTATTGCACCCTCCTTGTGTAAGACGCGGCCTATATCAAGATGAACCACACAACTGACAACTGCAAAGGAATTTGTTACTCTTAAAATAAAGAATGCAAGCATTCAGACAACAATCAAAGCTAATGCTAGTTAACCAAGTTTTGAGAAAAGTTTCCTTACCTCATAATAATTCTTTGGAACATTATGACCCGGTGGTCCATACTCACCAATCAAGTGGAATATTTGATTTACGGAGTCATGAGAAATATTTTAGTCTGATTTAATATTCATTATCCTAATAGCAACAAGAAGTGGAGGATGTTCTGGACATCTTGGCAACAACGGCCTTTGGCATCCTTCCAGCAAATTGAAAAAAATTTTAATATCATCCTCTGTCTCAGGTTTTTCAAACGTGTCTTGCTTGTCATAGTGGTCATGTACGTTAAAATCATTATCATTAATACCCAGTGCTTCTGCAGAGATTTCATAACCCTCCATGAAATCTTGTACAGCGACAGAATCATTGACCATAAGTCTAGATCTGTGACAGAGATCATCATACTCTAAAGGTGGATGACTTGAAGAACCATATTCAAAATATTGTTGGAATATATCATATTGATATTCTTCTTTAGGATCAATACAATATCAATAGTTGGACTTAAATCTCCATTTGTAGAGACGTTCCTTTACATTATCAGGTAATAATAAAATGCCCTTTTTGTAACACTTCACACATGGATATCTAATCTTTTCATCCATTAAAAAAGCTATTAAACTAGTAGTATAGTTAATGAATGTTTCAACATCTTTTAAGAACTTAAGCCTTATTCCTCTACTGCCAGGATGATTTCTATTACGCATCCAAGTCCAATGTGATGGAATACTCCTTTGTAAAGTAATACATCCATTAATAACTTTATTATGAAAGAAATTTCAATCAACAATATGTGAAAACTTTAAAATATATAATTATTGATGACTAAACATAGAAGTAACATAAATAATCATGTAACAAATTGAATTATCACGTTATCAAAAAAATAATTACACTTTGTAATTACAAAATAGTTAACTATTTGCAAATTAATGTTGGTGATCAGCTGTGCACACACTACTCGGATTCTTCTTTACTTTCAATACTCATCTTTTGCAAGTTTTTTATATGAATATCTACAAAAATATGTAAATGCAATAGGGGATAGATTGGGTATATAAATATATGAACTCCTCATTGAGCACACACACATATATATATATATATATATGTATATTGATGAAATGAAGAGAGCAAGTCATAGAATGGTTAATAAAGCCTGTGCTACCTTGTTTTTGCATAAATATCTAAAAAAATACGTGAACATTTATAGCTAGTACAAGTAAATTATTAACAAAGTATGTTGGTTGGTATTTCATCAGAAATTTGGGATTGGTATTTTTGACAAACTAGCAAACTATTACCTATAAGATTTGCCAGTTGAAAATATTACAATATAGCAAAGAATTAGTGCGAAGTGTGTTGAAAAGAATTTCTAATAATTTTGTATTTGGTTGAAAATTTGCCTAAAGAAAGAAAATAATATTAAAATAGATAACACATTACCAATAACTTAATAATAAATTGTACTTGTATATATTTTTGACCATTTAGTGAACAATTACCAATAAATGTTTCTAGTTGAAACATAAGAAAATACAGTGACACATTAGCGGCAAGTATGTATGACGGAATTTTCAATAATTATACATTGGTTGAAAATTTGTCTAAAGAAAGGGAAAAATATTAAAATATGTAACTTTATCGACAATTACATTAATCAAAAAATTGTCTCAAATCTCTATAATTTTACCGACTTGTTGTTCTTCGATAACCATTTACTGGTAAAAGACAATTCTCTTGTAGTGTTAGTCGATCGGGGAGTTGAGCAGGGGAACCGAGTAGGAACCACCTAGGTTGCTGAGTCGGTTAGAGTTTTAAGTTGGGTCAGGTAAATTTTACATGTCTATATCAGACGGGGGCTGAGATCGGGGCATTTTACAGTCTTAGATATAGTTGCATCGTTGGTTCAAACCCATCTTCCCTTTTGATAGGTTGTATATGCTATAATATGTAACACTATCTTGCTCTCCATTAGAATATTTTTATTGAATAAAACTGCACACCTCCGTTGAAATTGGCTAAATCACAAAGTTATACTTTATTTGTTTTTTATTTCTATTGGGTCTTAAATTTATATTTTATTGTTCAAACTCATCCTCAACCTTTTGAAATTTAATAGAAATAGAATGCAGAAAGAGGAGAAAGAGGAGGAACTTAACAAGCCATTCCTAAGAGGTTTGTCTTTGAAACCTTGTTGGAAGTTCTATACTTTGTAATAGATTGAGCTCAAAGAGTGTTCAATTACATTCAAGTAAATTCCTCATGCTCGACCTCAAAAATTGTCCAATTATCGAACCCAGCCCTTACAAACACCTATACATTTTCGGCCTGGAGTACTACACTCAATCGAGTGGATCGATCTTAATTGTTCCGCATCAAATTGCGGGGAAATGAAAAGAAAAAAAAAAACCTCATTTTTTTCCCAGTGAAAGCGTCTTCCCAGCTCAAATTTGGTTGCTACAGCTCTCTACTGATCTTTCTGCTGGAGGACTTGTTGATCCCTGCAAAAGAGCAACATACAAATGTTACAGAGCACTTCCACATCACGATGTGATTGTGTGAAAAAGCACGTGATATTAAAGACTAGTACGAGGTAATCCACTTACCAGCTGCAATGAAACTTGGCTTTGGTTCGGGCTTGGCGAGCTGTACAGTTGCGGTAGTACCATGTCTTCAGCAAGCGATCTCAGTCTATTTAGCTCCGGCAAGATAACTTTCCCCAAATCGGGCCGGTCCTTCCGTCTCAACTCCGAGCACTTCAGTGCCAATTTGGCAAAGCTCAGGGCCTCTTCCATAGGCCAATCCAGTACGGCCGGGTCTAGCACCTTAGCCAAGTTCTCTTCCTCGATTGCCTGCTCAACATGGTGGGTCAGCCCCATTGCTGGCCTGGCAGTCAACAACTGTAGGAAGATGATCCCGAGGGAGTAGATATCTGACTTTACTCCCAACATGCCCGTTTGCTGATATTCTGGGTCGATGTAGCAGAACGTTCCAGCAGTCGATGTCATGTGGTACTGGGTCACGCTATCAACCACAGACGGTGGGACCAACCTGGCTAGCCCAACATCACTGATCTTGCTCACAAAGTTGCAATCGAGCAGGATGTTGGCAGGTTTGAGGTCCCTATGGACCAAGGGCTCAGGTTTCGTCTGGTGGAGGAACAACAAGCCAGTGCCAATCTCAGCGGCTATCTTGAACCGAAGCTGCCAGGAGAGTGAAGAGGTCCCACCACGGCAGAGGAGTCGGTCTTCCAAGCTCCCGTTCGCCATGTACTCATAGACCAGGCACCCGTACTCGGGACAAGCCCCCAGAAGGAGTACCATGTTAGGATGCCTAATGCAACTAAGCACCTCGACCTGCATATAGCATTTGGGCACGATTATTCTCGATTGGGATTCAATCTTTCAACCATTTTCCTCGGATTTTCATTTACTATTGATTCAATCCAGTGCAAAAGAGACCTGGGAAATTTTCAATAGACAAAGCGGCATACCAACAGAATATGATGTGTTCAATCCATATCATTTTCCGTACCTCTTGCAAGAACTGTGATCGACCTTGGGCAGCATCCGGGCGAAGGACCTTGACGGCGACACAAGTGTGATCCAAGTGACATTTGTAAACTGGCCCGTACCCTCCTTCCCCAATCTTTCGGGACTGTGCGAAATAGTCAGTTGCAATCTCAATCTCCTCTATCGTGTACTTCCGACACCTCAAGCTATTACGAGAGAGCTTGTCGATGACTTTTCTCTTCTCCTCCGCCTCCTTGAGTGCCTTCATCTCCGCATCAATCCTCTTATGTGCTTCGAGTTCCGCAATTCTCCTGGCTGCCTCGGCAGCCTCAATAGCAGCCCGGGATTTCGCCTTCTCCTTCTCTGCCATTGCAAGCGCTGCTTCCTCGGCTAGCCGGGCCTCCTCGATCTTCTTCTGCTCTTCCATTTTCCATCTTTGAAGCTCTTTTGCCTGAAAAGCAACTCCTTTAATCTGAATCTCTTATGGCAAGAGTTTTCACTACATTATTCTTAGGTTACCGCATATAGAATTTCCGGGGATCGAATGATGTTCGAGATCTTGCACCTTTTGTTTTGCTGACAGTGCTTCCTTGCAAGCTGTGCTATACATCTCCATTGTCTGTTTAAGCTCCAACCTCAGCCTCCTCATTTCAGCTTCTGCATCCTCCTACAAAACAAACAGTAACAATTATACTTTAGAGAAGGGACGATTACAATATTGCCATGCTGTGAAAACTGAAGTCTCAAGCCTCTTTCATGTCTCAGCTGCTTCTAGACATGCCCCAGAATCTAATTCCGATTTGACAGAATAAAATTATCATATCTGTTCTTTCCCATTTTGCAGATCGAATGTTGTTTATCTGCCTTATGTTAATCCTTTCAACCAAGTTGGTGGCCTTACCACGTGCTGAGATGGCAAGTTCAAGGATCTATCATCTGTAATAGATGCAGAAGAGAATTCGTTCATGTAGAAACTATCCATCGACCGTCGTGGCAATGAAGCCAAATCAAAGTCCATGTCCGACAAGTTAGAGAGTCGTGGCGACCGGCTGCCGTCAAGGCCATCGTAGAGCGATGGGAATAGTTGGTCAATGCTCGGCCTGCCTGAGCTACTGACAAAGGATATATCGCTGTCTGGCATACTGACTTCCCCGTATGATCTGCCGTTAGCAGCTCTTCCTCTTGTGAACGGCGACCTGCTTGTTCAGTTACATATCATGTGATTATAGAAATCGATGATTCTTATGCCCCGTGAGTTCGAACTTTGTGTCGTTCTACACACGAAATGTACATTCCATAATAAAGGAAACAGCTTACCTGAAAAATTCTGTTTCCTGGTCATTTGAAATATTTATTTGCTCCACTGTTTGCTTTGCAACTCCTGTTTTCCAGTATTAAAAAAAAAAGAGAAAAGACAAGAAGAGAACATTGGGGGCATTAATGGAAGTAACTGAGGAATTTCTCAATTGGATGATATTAAAGACAATCACCTGTGATGCCATTAGCTTGTGGGGGTGTCTGAGATTCGGGCTGGCTCCCTCTCGAGATCGACTGGTTAAGAATCTGAGCCCTGAGAGGAGAGATGGATGGTGGCGGTCGAGACGCCGCTCTCATGGAGCTTATTTTCCCCTTCGACACAACATAGACATTGCAAAAGTCGGGTGCACCTTTGGCTACATTGGCTGATATATCTGTCGACTTAAACCTTCATATGGAAAAGAAATCAATTCAGTCATTTGGAACCAGAAACGGATCGAATTTGTTTCAATCAGCGCCAAACACTACCTGAGAAAACCGGACTTTGATGGAGCGCCGATAACTAGATTGTCAATTGCAGTCTTGGAAACATAGTCTATTAAAGCTCTCGCTACATCTGTGTCTTCTAGTACTATGTCTTTGCATTGTATCTGTGATGAAAACATTGATCAGACACACTAGAAACGTATTGATCCTACTGATTGGATGGAAGATGCTCTACGAACATCTACTTACATCTTTTCGAGTACAGAAGCATCGAAATGGAAGGAATAGATCCCTGATTTGGGGGTCGATTTCTTTCCCAGAAAATGAAACATCGCTATAGCCATTGTCATGCCCTACATCTCAACAAGCCAAAAGTCAGGAAAAACAAGATAACCTCAGCCAATGCATCCCCGTAGGATGCCACCTTTATCATAGATTCCTTACAATTGAAATCCGGCATAGTAGACCTATTCATAAGATGTAAACATGATTCTGGGATATGAATATCAATGATTATATGGCAAAAACCGGGTAGTGAAATAGGATGAATGATCTTATGAATTATGATGAGTGATCTCACAGGTGAAAATGGCGATTACCAAAGGAAAAGAAAAGGTTACACGAAAGAGACTTACGGGGGCCAATAGAGGCTGACGAACCGGATCGAACCTTGACATGAACGAGCAGCACAGTCTGGCCTCTAAGGAGTAGATGGTCGACTGCCCACTTGAGCGCATGTTGACTCCCTCGATCCTTGTCAATCGCCACCGCCACCAAACCATTCCTTCCCTTCTTCTCTGATAGCTCTCTCGGAAGCCACATTTTTTAGCTCAATGTCTGTCAAGTACCAGTACCTTCTACCAAATATTCCCCAAAAAAAGGCCTCCTAATGGAAACTACCGATTCTAAATGTGCACGTGATCGGGTGATCGGGAACTCGCGTGAAATATCGATCCTAGTTGTGTTATATTATCGCCTTGTCTCTCCGAGCAACAATCTAGAGAGACAAGGATGGATGCACTTTTTGCGCTGTTGGAGAAGAAACAATTAAGGAGGAAGAGAATAAGAAGAAGAAGAAGAAGAAAAGATGTTGAAGGAAGTTTGATTTGTTCAAACAAGGCAGCCCGCAAAAGTCTCTGTGTCTAACTATGAGAGAGGAGGAGCGATTTTAGGCAGTACTGACTAATTAGAGCTATGATGCTTACTCGGCTATGACTAAATTCTTCCATGTATAGTATTGTTATACACTTCAACATATATATATGTATGTATGTTTGTATATGAGTGCGTGTAGATTTTGTCCGATGATCGAGAAACTTAATGATGATAGTCACATGAAAACTAAATATGGTCTTTCGAATATCTAATTAACAATTCTTATTTGGTCTGTACTTGTTTTGTTATGGCTGGACATGTCGTATCTAACAAGATTGATTCTTGAAGGTAAAATTGAACACGAACATCACCTATCCAATCTCGTGCTACAAGTACATGCCCTGTATGAGACGTGTTATGAGCGTCCTAATTTTCTAACATTCTGTTAACCCATGGGCCTTAAAAGGTGGTCTTAAATCGACCTTAACTACACACGAAAAAATTAACCTTAACTGTACATGAACTCTTAGAGAGGGTGAGAGAGGAACTCTAAGCTTGAGGAATTTCTAATATATTGCAAATGAGAGACTGAACCCTTTATATAGTGTACATGGGTGAGAAACTTCTCAAAATATTCTTACATAATAAAGGAAGAAATTACAAATTAACCAAATAGGCTAATCTACTTGCCTTATTTAACCGCACAGTTATGTCAACACATTGCCTTCCTCATTAGACGCGACTGATGATGTATCACGAATAAGCTATTTTCTTGGACACAATCACTGACATGTCGTGGATAACCTTCTTTATTCGGGTTGATTCGTGACATTTTTCCCCTCCTATTCAAGTGATGCCCTAGTTGCTTCCTCAGCATAGAGTAACTTGATCCATTCCTCAAATTGCCAAAGTTCTACAGCGTGTCTCTATTGGCCTCATTCTCTAGCAATCCCTTTTATTTGATTGGACATTCTCGCTTTGGCTTAGGTTGTTCCATCTTGACATGTAAAATAGTACCTCACCCTCCCGGGTTTCTCTTACGAGCTACATCGCCGATAACCTCTTGGGTCCCTTCCCTACCGACCGCTATACCAGCATGATACATTGGCATTGACCATCAAGGATGCAAATGCAATCTATAGATGGAATGATTAGCACACCATTTTGATCTAGGAAATACCTCCTGATGACGAAGCTGTAGTCATCGAGCAGGATAACTTAAATGGACACCTTGCCACTACATGGTCGTAGTCAGATGTCCACGTTGCATGCTATGCCAAACGTAGCTTCCTCTAGATTCAGTCTTGAGATGTCCCTTTATCTTCTCCATGCAACGTCCCAACATCTTTGCTCCCTTCTAAAAAGTGAAGAGGTTAGAGACACCTGTATCGATGAGTGCACTTACATTTCTGCAAGTAATCTCCACATTTGCAAGCATAAGTCCCTTAGACTTTTTAGTTTTCTTCACGATGATGGAGTTGAGGATTCATAATGATCTCAAATGCATCTCCTCTTCCCCTTTCTCTTCATCGGTTTTGACAAGAGCGTTGGGTTTGGCCTTGGTGGGCAATCACTTACCCTATGTGACCCACTACAAAGGAAACACTCAACCGATTTCCTCTCCTGAATTGTTCCTTTGTTTGACCCCACCTTCTCCTTGGGAGCTGACTTGGATGTCTTGCCCTTGTCCGATCGATGTGACTTCTCGTAATCTCCTGCCCTGACTCTTTCCCTCAGAGTTGAACTTGTTCAGGGGCTGAAGCTTGATTACTAACTCAGTTGTCAACATGGATTTCGTCAAGTCTTGAATGCTATGCCATTACAACTCAAGCTTTGCCCATTGCCAAAGCCCATCTATGAATTGGAAGAAGGCTTCTCTCTTGTCCAAGGTAGGGATTTAGAGCATCAACTCCGAGAATGCCTTCATATACTCTTGAATTCCCCCCCTCGTGCTCCAAGCGGCGAAGCTTGGCCTGAACTTCGTCCTTAGCATACTTGGGGTAGAACTGTTGCCTCAATTCCCCCTCGAACTGTGCCCAAGTGGTGATGGGCTCCCTATTCCACTCATATGATCTGCGTCACCACCACAGCAAAACAACATCAGAAAGAAACATGGAAATGGTGCGTGCCCTAACAACATCGTCCCTATTGCCAGTTGCCTTGAAGTAGTTGTCCATAGTCTAGAGGAAGTTGTCCAAGTTCTTAGCCACCTTCAAGCCTTTGAACTCCTTCAACTTCGAGATGTCCATCCAAGGACCCTAGTGAGTAGTAATAAATTCCCCAGCTCCGCGAGCTCTCACCATAGCAAGCTCGCTCCTTGTGCATGGCTATGACGAGTGCCTCGACGGAATCATTTTCTCACCCAACTCCCTGTGGTTGCATTCAAGGTGCCATCAGGTCCTCTCAAAGCCCCTCCATCCCCGAGCGTAGCTCCTCCATGGCAAATGTTGCGTCATCTACTTTGCCTTATTGACCGGTACAATTATGTCAACCCATCGCCCGCCTTGTTGGGCGTGACTGATAGTGTGTACGGATAAGCTACCTTCTTGAACATAACCGCTTGTGTATCATGGACAACCTTCCTTATCCAAGCTAATCCGTGACACATGCATGTAAATATGTAAGGTACATGATAATTGGCATTTATATATCCTAACATTCAATTTGAGAGAACATCAAACTCAAATAGCAAAGCAATAAATGTGTGTAGGAAGCTTGGTGCGATTCGTTTTTTTGGATTTCAAATTGGGTATGATATTTCCACACCAAACCCTTTTTCTGTATATAACACGGAACTTTTCTTTTTACCAACTTAGTTACGATAAGGAGTAAGTTATTAGTAAGGCAAACCAGCTTTTACAGAACAACGCAACAATCTATAAAATAAATATCTTCCTTATTATGACCAATACGTCCTATGTGCCAACTCTTATTGGTCAATGACCATAAATTGGCCTTCAATCCCTTGTAAATAGAGTCAACATCCAATTTGATAATTTTTTATTATTCTCTGCATTGTTACTTTTGTTACTCTACAATGTTCATTGTGCATTTTGTTTATTTAAGCATCAGAGGGTTGAATTGGATAGTCACTTCTATCATTCCAATGTATTACCTTCAAAAAGAATAATCCATCAACCCTGACAAGATGAAGATGATATCCATCTATAAAATGTAACAACCAAATGAATGGCCTTTAATGTCAATGATCATTTTGCTTTTATGAGTACATGAAATGTATTTTATAAGTAACTCATTAGAACGATCAAAGTATAGTGGTATTTAAAACTGTAGAAAGTTTGGTACTGTTACACATTTTTGAATCAATATCATACCTCCTTTTTGTTAGAACTATGTTGTAATTGATGACACTTTTCCCTTAATAGTTAGATTAACTCGCTAACATGCACAAACAACGATGGATCCATTACAGAAAATTTCAAGCCAACAAATCCAGGCAGGTGCTGTAAACAAATTGATAAAAGGAACAGATGATGCAAAATATTTATAATTATATGTATACATTAAATTTTTTGAGTTTTTAATATATTTTGTAAGCTTGCTTACTCTCCATAGATGGGCAGCAGAGTTCCAAAACTTCAGCAATACACTTGTAAAATTGTCTCCATTCTTCTAGGAGAAATTATTTGAATCCAACCTTAAAACTGCTACATGCAAAACTCTCTGCACTGTCTGCTCTGTAAGGTGTGAACTACATCTCCCCCACTCTCGTCCCTGTCCTGCCCATATCCCGTGCCCGAGCAATGAACCTTCAATTCTGCATCAGCAGCATAAGAATGACAAAACCGCGAAAGGAGAATGCTTCTCATGCCGTGCCACTCACTTGTCTGTTCTTCCACACAAGCGGTGCCACCAGCATCCACACTGGACCACAGAAACAGTCTTCATTTAGAATGTTAAAGCCACGGGTACTGGAGCAAGTCATGTATTCAGAAGGGACATAACCAATGCTGGGTTGATCGTTCAGGCACTTACAATATACACACACAGCGACCCATTCGTTCACTATCCGGACCCACGTACTCGTCCAACCAACATCAATAGTCCACCTGCAGGAAATGCTCTTAATGTCATGGGCCATTATACTCAGTTTCTTTTACGTGAGGAAACTGGCTCTCGGGTTGTCAGTTCTGGCATAACTCATTGTCCACGAGCCCATTTCATTACATGGGACTAGGAAATTCCTGCACTCTCCATTTTTTCACCTCAGCAGAAAAGGAAAATACTATCTCCAAAATCTCTTCAGAAAAGGTTTCTTCTGATCAAAGCTTGAAATCCAGATTCTACTTTTAAAAGACGAATGAAAAGAAAAACAGAGGAAAGCAGATACATTTGTCTATTTCACACTCACAACAGATATCTAGATCGTTTTGCTGCAAACAAGGCACAGACCACCACAAATGTAAAATAACGAGCCCAAGTAAACATTTTCAAGCATGAGCTTTAGAAGAGCATACTTTTTCATGGGATGATGAGTGTTCCAACCAATCAGCAGCATGGAGAAATACATTGCTCCTGTGGCAAAGACAAAGTGAAAAAAGCCATAGCCGTAAGGAACATCATCCTCTGCCTGCACATCCTTTTTCCTGAACTGCAGCAAACCCTTATCACACTTTCGACTTCCAGAATCTCAATAAAGGGAAGAATAAAAATCCGGTTGATTTGAGGATGAACCTGGAAGCACTGGGAGTCAATGCCCGTTGAAAATGTAGCTATAACCATCGCAAGTAAGGCAACCACAAAGCTCTGTGAACAAACATAGAAAAATAGAATCTGAGTTTTAATCTTACGACAAAATTTGAAATTGAGATTTTCAGGGTAAGCTAGACTACTATGATAGTGAGCCAGTCTGTTTTGTTGGAAGCTTCGGCTTTCCTGTTGCAACTTTCTCCTGCAGGTTCACTGCAAAAACCAAGAAGAAATTAAACGAAGGTTCAATGAAACAATATGTAGAGCAATAGCACTCAGATCCTTGGTAACCTCACATTGATTCAGATGACTAATCTTATGGAATATGAGATCAATGGAAATGTTGATGTAACAACACCGTTTTAGAACTAGGTGACTGTACCTTCTGATGGCACACCAGCAGATAAACACAATGTAAAGTCCCATGAGCCCCGGAGTCAGGTAACCTGCATGGATCTGCAAATTTGTTTTGGCCAGACATAACTAAGTCTTTGTCCCTACATACAATTTGGACAAGAAGAACTTGGAAAAAACAGTATGTCCGAGAAAGAAAGGACTCACATTTGGATGAAGAGAGACGCTGGTCATGAGTTGGAGTAGAACGAGAGTCCCAGTAATGAAGAAAATGTTGAGCAGGCAAGATGGGTCGGGAGTGTACCATATGTACATCAAGATGATCCCAACAATACAGACAAGATACGCCATGGTTGCAAGTAACATAACATGTATGTGACTGCAGTGAATTGTCTAAGTTAGATTTAGCAGTGAATCTCGATTACCAGTTGTTTTTCTCAGAAAATAATTCTGAAATCATGCCGAAATTTACTCTGCTCACCATCTTTCTGACTTTTCATCTGACTGACAACAGTCATTAAGCCATGTGATGAAGCTAATTATACTTATAAGTTGAATTAGGAGAAACACCCTGAAAAATTCAACAGACAGCAAACTTCTTGGTCGAGAACAATTGTATAGAGCATTTGTTGTACGAAAAAAAAGAAAACCGAAGATGGGAATGTACAGCAGAGTCAAAGTACCCGGCTCCAAAGTGCGCAATCTCCCCTAAAAGAATCAGAGAAGAACAGAAAGCCAAGGAGAATAAGATATAATGGCATGGAGAAAGAACCTTTTCTGAGGGTATGAGATTTGACTAACCATAGAATTGAATAACAGGAGCTGGGATGAGAAATGGAATGATCGTCAACCCAATCAGCAGGACGATCTTAGCCGTCCACCACCCAGAGTGCCAAGAATCTCTACGGTTGTGCAACTTTGAGTTGCCAACCGTCGATAAGAACATTATCATATAGAATGTCTAGTGCCAACAGTTAAGCACCAAGCGGTAAAGAGTACTTGAAAGTAAATTTAAGACGCAATCAGGACAACATTTGATAGGATGTCATACAGTTCTAAGTGACTGTCTGCTGCAAGGATACAAAGCATCCCAAGCTTACGCGCAAAACTCCTTCTGCGCCTAAGCAATCTTTCGTTCCTTGGCATCCTTTCAATCCTGCAACCAAGGGAGAAGTCCTTCCTGAGCATCACTGAAACGGGACTTGTTATGTGAATCTAAGTCCCCCAGAGTAGATTGCCTTGCTTAATGCGAATTATCTAAATTATTCCTCTTCCAGATTTTTAATGTTCTTCCATTATCATGTCCAACACGCAAGATGGCGACACTGTTATCCATGTTCTTGCAAAAATACATGTCTAAGATAACATTCCTCGTGCATCCTCTTACATGAGCTCAACTATAATGGTATGCTTGTTAGAGAGAAATGAAGAAGAAACAGAATGGATAACCACATAACACAGCCTCTCTAGTTTTTACAAATCCACGTCCACTCTTTTTCCATTTCCTCGTACCAAACATATATGAATTTCCACTAATTAAAGGAAAACGGCTGAGACATGAGAACCCATATCCAAGTCGATTCTCTGCACCTCCATTGATCGCTTTGCTGGTGGTCGGAGTTAGCGAAAAAACTAGTTCATATAAGCATATGAGCTGAAGAGTGCTATGTGTTCAGTGCTACGGATGCAATTGCATTACAAAAGAGAGAAGGCTTACTGTTAATCTCAGTCTGAGCACCGTGACCGTAATCCCTGGCCACCCAAGCGAGCAAGTTAGCAGCCAGAAACATCAGTCCGTACATGTACCGGGCCATCCAAGGGTTTGAACCATTCCGGAACTGACTCCACCATGTCTCCTCCTCCTTCTCCTTCTCCTTCTCCTTCAGTCTCACTGCATTGACACTCTCTGCAAATCTTGCGTTGTTACTCTCCAAATCCACGACTCGAGCACTCCTCATGGCTGACAACTCTGACTCGTCACTTCTTCAACATTACTGACCTAGGAATCTACTACAAACAAGGAACAATGATGTGACATACATATTTGGAGGAGAACAAAAAGAAAAGAGCAGATCAGAGCAGAATAACAACGTGAGTATCAACAATGAGCGAGTCGGTCATTCAGCAAGCAGAGCCCGAAATTCGACAGCGAGATGTCTTTACCGTAGAGCTGGAGATGGATCTTGGAGCTTTCATGTTGCTTCCTGATTTCTGTCATGGGTGTTCCTCTTCTGCTGCGTCTGTGTTTTTGCTTTTCTGGTTGACGTTTGTCAGTGTCACTTTTTTTTTTTTTTTTTTTGATAACCGAGGTATCCGAGCGCCTTCCGGGCCCGACTAGCGGTGGTTGCGACACCTCCTCCTCGGGGTACACGCAATAGCCCGCAAACCACGTGTACCAGGTAAGTCAGGATAATCCTGACGGGCTCGTGTCCACGTTTGTCAGTGTCACTTAAGCATCAACTTTAGTGACCGAGCCCATCAACGGTACTTACAATCAGCAGAGCAATGAGAAAAGGACAGAAGGCTCATTAGTACCCTACCCAGTTGGTCTCCTCTTGCTACGTTAGTTTCCACTGTATGCACAAGCTGGAGGAGATAGATGAGGTCTGAATATACTATTACAACGCCTCCTACTTCTCATGACCCATTATTACACTATTCACAGTTAAATTCAATGCGGATTAGATTAAAGAATAAATTTTAATTTATAAGAAAATTACGTACCCATCTATCGGTTTAGGCTTTAAGGTAGAAACATGCTTGAAAGTCTTGTAAATCTTGGTGAAAATTTAACACGGTATTAGAACAATTCGATTCTGAACTCATACCATGTCAAATCTGAGTGTGAAACTCGTTGTCCTTTAAACTCGAGATCGGAAGAGAAATACTCTGCTCTAGATCAGTTGTTGAGGACTGGTGTTTAAGAGCACGTATCAAGCGGAATACGTTATCACGTGAAGGTGAGTGTTGAGAATTAAATTCTACATTGATTTGATCGAAGAAAAAATTTGGGTTTAGAAGAGAATTGGGTACCGCTACTTATCAACTTAGACTTTTAGGTGAAAACGGATTCTAAATTCTTGTGTGTCCAGCTGAAAATTTAATATAGACCGATTCAAGTTCGAATCTAAATTAGCCAATCGCACTTCTCACCAGAGATATTTGTACATGTTCCTGCTCTGGGAAGCGACTTACCGACTCCCTCTTTATATATGTCACTGTACCTAGATCAAAGCTAATGTTATTATAAAAACCGGGTAACTTGACGCCAAAGCTCCAAAACACTACATTACACTGAGAAAGATTGTACAAGCTAAGTCATGTCGATCCCAGAGACCAACATTGCTTTAGGCAGAGTGGACCGGGAAATCAGCAATAAGGCTTATTATGACAAGTTTGAATGATGCTTAAAAGGGTTGTTAAGTTGCAACCACTACAGACAAGTTCACCAAATACGTGAACGTGAAAGCAAATGGCCAAAAGTGAGAAGTCAAAACTCTTTTTCTTTCCTAGAGAATCGAGAAAAGAAAAAGTAAAGCTGATCGGTGCGGTTGAATTATTCTTTCACCAGAATTTAAGAAATTATGGATTTTGTTGTATTGTCGGGACTTATATTCAGGTTGGCTGCTCATTAAAGAATAAAATTATCTTATTTACACATTTTATTTATTTATAAAATTTAAAATTGAGATTTTATCTAAGAAAAAGAGGTATCGAATTATTTAAGTTAATTCATATTAGTATGATTTGTGAACCTCTTTTATAAATAAAAAAATAGAAAAAGTGCATTGAATTTTATTTTTAGGAAAGGGTGAGGGCGCGAGAGATTCCATGGTAGCTTAGGAATACGATAAAGTTTCTTCGTCTTCTTCTTTCTTAGTTGAAAACTGAATGATACTGCAAATCGACCTATCATCATCGAGACACCATAGCCAATGGTCTGTTCATTCCTCAAGAAACACATTGTGTGTTTGTCCCTTTGAGGCTAGGGATCTCGTAATTAAGATTCAAACACAACGCGACCTTCATAGGTTATCATACTTTGAGATCTTTTTTCAGACACAATCTCAGGTTCTTCTTCTAAGTTAGGATCGGCCAATGGCAACAAAACATGAACTTCCTAATATATAACAAAGCAATGAGCAAGCGAGCAATCAATCAACTTCAATGAGCTATCACAACAGATAAAAAAAATGCAAGAATGAAAGAACGAATGAAGGAATAGAAAGACGGGTGTACCTGCAAATGAAGGAACTGTATGGGTTTGAGAATTTGTTGAAGGAGGAGACGAAGTTCAGCAGCTTTCCTCTCTAAGCTCTTATGGAAATCTCTCTCTCTATAGCACAAGTAAGAGAGAGAGAGGGACACTATTCTTTTTTCTTTCTCTTCTCCTTTAAATAAGTTAATTAGAGAGAGAGGAGGGAAGAATTGTTTTTCTCTCTCTTCTTTCTCCCGCCCTAACCTAGAGAGTTTGGATTTAAGGATACGTGGCACGATCACTCTCTTAAACTTAAAAAAATTGACAAACTAGTAAATAAATTTTACTTGATTTTATAGGTTTTACGTTAAATTGTCTTTATTTTGTGCCTCTTGAACTCATCATCTCATTCTTCCATTGAATTCTGCCTCTCATGGACAAGATTTCTAGACTCATCCTCACACCTAAACTTTTCTTTCGTTCATTCATGGGTGGGACCACATCGGGTTGCATTCGGCGTATCATTACGGACTAATTTTCGGTGGGATATCACTTTTGCCTTGGTCTAAAGTATTTCTACTTAAAACGTAATTTACCAAGTGGGGTCATGCCTCTCAGTAACTTTCTCTGTGGATTCATAATGAGATGTAATTGGAAGAACCACTCATCCAAAATTTGTTCGATACAGTGATAAAAAAAATTAACTGTAAAAAAGCTGTAGGCATGTTTAACTTATAATTCGTCATTTGGTCACCCGAGACGGGAGAGAGGAAAAAAAGCGAGAAAACCAAAAAAAAAAAGAAAAGAAATGGGAGTGAATATAATGTTATTGCATGTTTACAGGTGTTCCCAAACAAACAGAGAATGCTGGGTTAATTGTTTTTTCAATAACAATGAGTTTATTCTCTCAAATCCATGAACGCGTCACAGTGGTAATCTCCTCAAGGAAGGATTACCCTCTCAAGAGAGAATCGAATCTTTAAATTTGTAGATTTTCTCACTACATACGCATGTTCTGCCTTTGGGGGTCAAACTGGCTAATTTTCTACGACCTTCTAAGTCAAAATTTATGTCTCCTTGCTAAGTTGAATGGTTAAGCATTGTATTAATAAATTCAACAGTAATTAACTTAATTTAGAACTCTTCGTGAAGTCAGTCCTGGCGATATGCCTCATGGACCGGTTTGAAGCAGTCTACCGTAGCATGTTAGGATGCTACAATAATCTGTCAATTTCTCACGCATGTGTTCAGTGGATAAAATGCCGGATCAGTTCAAAAAATCAGATGACATGAACGAGGATTACCCGACCGTGATGTTGAATCAATTGGCTTTGCATTGTTTTACTATGATGTTTTCTTCTGCCATAAGCATTACACACATAGCTTCCTGATTGCTTCATGATATAGTTACATGCTACTGAACCTAATGATGGTGAATTTTATTCAGCAATGACATTTATTTAGAGGCACCGTATCGATCGATATTCACATGTATTATTTGTTTGGTGAAGAAAATTGAAATTTCATAAAATGGACAGATTTTTTAATTAAATTGCAGTAAATCACATATGATTTACTGTTGGGATATGCATCGGCATAAACCGAAACTCGAAGACCAGAAGATCTAAATAACGAGTTGGAGATCATATTTAAGATACGAGATATGTGCGAATAACAATCAACGGTTGAGATCGCGGTTAAAAGTATGAAATATCTTGGACAAAATCTTGGTAGATATTTAGAAGATTTTATGGATACTGTTTCTTTGTTTGAGTAAGGTATCTTGAATCTTGTAATCTATTTTATTTAAAAAAATATATGTAGATAATATTTCCTAGGATATCAAATTGGACATGGTTATCTATAAATAGAGTCTTGAACAACTTGTGAAGGAGTGCATCGTGCCTTGAAACCCCCGGGGGCCTTAGGCCTAGGGTGAGGGAGTATGGTGAGAGATCCTTCTGATAATCCTCTTGGGAGCGTGAGGACCTAAGAACTTGAGAGATTAAGTTGTGACTCTTTTTTAGTGTGGTTTGTAATAGGGCTTGGGATTGGCAGTATCCCTAAAGGTTATAATCTCTTGGTTTGATCTAATGGAATCTTTTGCTTTGTTTGTGGGTGTTTCCCCTCTGCTTTGAGGGTTTTACCACGTATATCAGGTGTCAAGTTTCTAAATTTCTCATTTCTAAATTTAGTTCGGGACATCCTGAGACCCGACAGGCCGTATCGGAGCAATTACAATCCCTAACAAAGTGGTATCATAGTAGCCAGGTTGTAATGAATATACAAAGAAAGGTTTAGGACAGCTAAAGATGTCAAGTATGAGATTCGAGGTGGAGAAGTTCAATGTTTTCAAATCGCAAAAGATGATGCCAAAGGTTTTGCGGGTTTTTCATAGCTTAAAGGAGTGCTAGAAGGAGATGTCTGGTCAAACCTAATAGCAACAAAAGATCTCGGGCACGAAGGGTGAACGTGTGCAAGGCGTTGTGCACTGTTAGTAACGCCTCAAAATCCCTTGTGAATAAATAATATCCTTTGATAAATCTGCTCTGGTTGAGCAGCTTAAGGACGGGACCCAAGAAAAGGTGGAGGTACCTTGGAGAGAGATCGAGTCAATGAGGCTCTGGGAACTCAGCCTGTGGAGGTAGAAGTTGGTAAGCCGGGGAGACCTACAGGGAGGCAATAAATTTCATTTGAGAGAAAGCATGCTTAGGACAGGTAAAGGAAGCAGTCAAGATCGCCTGGGCGAATCGGGTTTCAAGAGGTGGTGATCTTGGATAACACTGGAGTCTAAGGATGGGACCCAAGAAAAGGTGGAGGTACCTTGGAGAGAGATCGAGTCAATGAGGCTCTGGGAACTCAGCCTGTGGAGGTAGAAGTTGGTAAGCCGGGGAGACCTACAGGGAGGCAATAAATTTCATTTGAGAGAAAGCATGCTTAGGACAGGTAAAGGAAGCGGTCAAGATCGCCTGGGCGAATCGGGTTTCAAGAGGTGGTGATCTTGGACAACGCTGGAGTCGTATCAAAGTCAGCTTGTCAACTGGTCAGCTGGAATCCTACAAGAGTGCTAACGAAACACCCAGCACCTCGGATAAGTCCAAGGGTGGTTTGGACTTGAGCAGCGTGCGCAAGATGGGGTGGAGCCCGTGAAGGGCTGAGATAGAGCAGTCTAGAAGAAGAACTAGTCGTGCTTAGCTTTTGCCAATCAAGGTGGAGATTTGTTGGGACATGTCTCGGCATAAGCCAGAACTCGAATATTGGAAGACTTGAATAACGAGTTGGAGATTTGATTTAAGATACGAGATATGTGTGAGTAACGATCAACGGTCGAGATCGCAGTTAGAAGCATAGAATATCCTAAGTAGAATCTTAGTAGATATTTGGAAGATTTTGTGGATATTATTTTCTTATTTGAATAGAATATCCAGGATCTCATAATCTATTTGATTTAGAAAATATATGTAAATAATATTTTCTAGGATATCAAGTAGGACATGTTCTTGTATCGATGCCATGAAACCCTTGGGGGCCCTGGGCCCAAGGCGAGAGAGTTTATTGAGAGATCTTTCTGATAATCTTCTCGGGAGAGTGAGGACATGAGGACTTGAGAGATCGGATTGTAACTCTTTTTTTAGTAGAGTTTGTAATGGGACTTGGGATTAGCAGTATCCCTAAAAGTCGTAATCCCCTAGTTTGATCTAATAAAATCTCTTACTTTATCTGTGGATGTTTCCCTCTACGTCGAGGGTTTTACTGCATGTCTCAGGTGTTCGCATTTCTCTCTTATCTCTCTGTTTCTTTCCGTTGCGGTCGCACTCAAAATTCTGACGTCAAGAATCGGGTGTGAATCCCAACATTTACGTTAAAAACTAGTTCCATAGTGTCCAAAATATTTCCACTTAAATTAATTTTAATTTGGCAGTTGCTCATTTGCGATGAATTATTATATTTAATCACTATATCGGTCGATTCCAGCATTATTTGTTTGCTGAAGAAAATCGAAATTTCTCCCCCAAAAAAAGGCACTGTTTTGTCCAATAATTCCAATAACTAATTAAAGAGAGTATATATGCACCCACAAAAAAGCACAATTTCGCATTGACAATTTGGCATGCACTGCACGCAAGCAAGGCCCTTTTGTGGCATGTTCTCCTCATCAATCATTTAGAGTCCTGCTGGACCGAATGATCAACTTTCAGATGGCCGGCCACATTCCATGAAATGCTTCCCTGTGTTCAATTTAATATTCATGTTTTATGTTTTATATTAACATCTTCAGGCTGCAACTTCACGGTATCTTGGTAATGCTTGACACGACTTCTAAGGTTACGTCGAGTTTCTAGCACACGTTGGAGGGCCTATGGCCTCAAGAACTTTGAAAAGGAATCGAGAATTATAACAATGCTAAGTTTTGATTCGGATAACTACCCCTACAAATTTATATTAAAAAAAAAAAAGAAATTATTACTGATCTTATTTCATCACGTGACTGAAAGCGCAGTGGTTTAAGGAGTATTAATTATCAGAGAAATTTGTCATGATTTATTACTTGTCATATAGAATTTTATCGCAGTAAAGAGCTGCAATTTCTGGTATTGAAATGAGACAGTTGGAATTGTTGTTTCTATTGATTATAGTGGGGCTGCAGATGACTTGTAATTCCCTTTGCTCGTGACTGACTGACACACTACACTTCCAAATATCTGTTTTATATTTTAAGAAAATGAAAATAATAATAATAATGAAATTAAAATGAAAATATATGTTTTCTTTAGTTAGTTTTTTTATTTTTCCCAATTAATTGTTTTCAATTACAAAAAAAGTACTTTCTTAATGTTTTAAAGAAAACAATGCATATTAATTATTAAAATGGTTTTTTTTTCCTTTTTCGTTTAAAAGTCCGCAAACGTTGGAGTTAAACCCACGGAACTTAGCACTTAGCAGCCTATTCCCTTTAGCTAGTAAAGTATGGCCAAAGGAAGAAAAGAAGAAAAGAAAGCCGTAGATATTGCGGTGCACGCCGCAGACTACCCTTTTGTTTTAAATCTCTACTAGACGGGTATTTCATTCACATTATCCCTTAATAGGTATAAAGTTGATCTATAAGTCATAGGTGAATTCACGACATCACAGGTGTCGCATATAAAACATTTTCGTGTAAGTTGATCTTTTTCAATTACGGAATTCGATGAGTGAGTAAAGAGAGCGAAACATGTCCGGTTCATGGGGTGCGAATTTGGTTCCTCTGTCGACATTTAGGAGTTTCAACTTGTAGCCTCAAGGTTAGTTTATGCAAGACTTAAGACGGGCCGTGCTTGGAATCGTGCACGCAAAATTGCCATCAGTTCGTACGGTTCATTCTATTTTATCTCCCCAGTTCATAGATGCCAGACAAGAACGGATTTAGGGATAGGTGCAAATTTTTAAATAACTTTTACTGATTTTATCTGTACATTTATCAAGTTATCTTATTTTATCACATAAGAATTATGTTTTGCCTCCTAGGGGCCAGCCCAACTGGTAAGCAAGAGTTTCCTTAATTTCTAGGTTAGGGTTTCGATCCCTTGAGGTACGAGCCCATCAAGATTTATCTTGACTTACCTGGTACACGTGGTTTGCAGGTTATTGAGTTTGCCTCGAGAAGGAGGTGTCGCAACTTGCTAGTCAAGTTCAGAAGGTGCTCGGATATCTTGGTTATCAAAAAAATTTGCGCTTTTATGACTTTGACAACAAGGCAACAGTAATAACGGTCCAGCCACCTCTGTTATGTAATATTCAAATTTTTGTGTTCAACCACTAATATATCAGATAAATTGAATAATCAATAGCAATATTGTCTCAATCAACGTAGTACCATCACATACTTGTTATGGTTCAAGAAATTAGTGTCCTTTTAGGTCCAAGAGCAAAAATCTCTTCTAACGATTTTTGCTTAAAGGGTGACTCGGACCTAAAATTTTGAGTTCACCAAACCACACGGGAATGAGTTCTGGACCAGATGACTGCCTATGGTGGTGAATTACCTTCAAATGATGAAAGAAGGAATGTGAAGACCAGATGATTTTGGATGGGATGGGTGGCCTTGTGTGGTCCATGATGGGCCATGTCTAGTGGGGCTTACACCCACATTGGCAAGCCCACCGAGTCGAAGGCTTATGCATCGACTGGAGCGATTTCAACAGTTCCAACTACTTTGCAAAATGGTATACATACAAAGATAATGGTTAGTTGAGATGTAAATATCTTTCCCCTTTAACCAAAATTTCGGATTTAAATCTTGTGAACAGAAAAAATTTAGGTTATGAGAGTTTTACCCCTTTAGTAGGCCGATCATTTTCAAACCTAAATTAACCATGGCATATCGGATTCTAGATATGAGACGGTATACATTAAAAAAAAACTCATGTCAAAAAATCAAAAGCCAATGAGAAAAGAAGATCTATAAGTAGAAAACAAACCAACAATTTGATACTATTGCTTTTTCTGTGATTCGCAAAAATGAAACAGATAGGGAAAATGAATGGTAATGGAATAGAATAAAATGAGAAATAAAAAGGTATTGTTTGATTGAAAGAAAAAAAAAGGAATAGAATATTTATAAATAAAAGAGACAAAATTGCTCTTCATGTATATACATTTTATTGTATTATTTCTTTTTAATTTTACTTTTA
Source organism: Lagerstroemia speciosa (assembly GCA_037672795.1). Taxonomy (NCBI): domain Eukaryota; kingdom Viridiplantae; phylum Streptophyta; class Magnoliopsida; order Myrtales; family Lythraceae; genus Lagerstroemia; species Lagerstroemia speciosa. The sequence goes on from CM075288.1 coordinate 9,039,902, forward strand.
TAGAAAACTAGAGTTTAAAAAAAAATAAAATGTGAGCATGGCACTGTTCATCAACAGTGCAGTAAGGAACTAGTAGAAAGAGAGTCATCGTGGAGCTAAGCCCACATGCGCTATCGAGTCCCCACCGTTGAGCCCTCACAGCCGAGCCCCCGCCGTTGCAGAACCAACAGAGAGAGAGAGGTCGTCAGACGAGTTAATGGAGAGAGGCACGGGCCGTGCTGATCGCCAGAGGAGATGGGTTCGCCGGAGATGAATGGGATCGTCGGAAGAGATGAACGGGTCAATCAGAGATGGAGGAGAGGCTGAACCGAGGTGAACAATGACATGAGATGTAAATATAGAGAAAATTAAGGTTATTTAAGACATTTAAATTCATATTCCTGATGGGAAAACTATTCCGGACATTTATGCAGGGAATATAGAGACCCATCCAATCCTCATTTACTTCCCATTCAAAATAATTAAGATTGAATCAAGCGAGAGTTAACCATCCCGAATGAAATATAATAGGAATAACTATTCTTATTCCCCTCAACCAGACAGACCTTTGGGAAAAAAACCAGTAACAAAAGATAATGTCTTTAATTGTTCTAAAATCTCGATATTTGCCTGAATTAAAAAGCAAAGAAAAGCTACTCAATTTAATTTAAAAGTGCTAACTACCATACTACACTTTATTTACTATTCAACTTAACCATCATATTAAAGGGCTGATGTTACTTGATTGAAACGCCAATCAAGGAGCCCTTTATGCTTTCATGAACGTCATTAATTAGTAGTGCTTTTATTTTCTAGTTTGTTTTCCTTAAATTGATTTTACGTGAATTACCAGATTTTACGTAATTAATATTCGTGTAAGTTACTGGGGCCTGATTTACAAATTGTTTGCAGGGGGGATCGAAATTAAAATATACATATATATATATATATATATGTGTGTGTGTGTGTATATATCGCAGTTAACCACCTGCTGTTGGCTGGGGGCCAACTCTTCTGAAGTTTGCTTTCCAGTTGTTATTTTCAGCAAGTCCTTTCTTTCATAAAATTTCATGATGTTCAATCACAAAAAAGTTAGATTAAGCCGATTTTGGTTAAGAAAAATGTATTCTGAAATTCAGGAAAAGGCAGCCGGAAAGAAATTGGTCCCCCTTTTCCTTTTGGAGAGTTGTTGCATAAAATATTTACAAGATGTCCGGTAAGCTGTTAGGTGGATGCTTTACATGGCAATGAAGTAAGTTATTGTGTGGGTTCGCACCACATCGACCCTAGTGAAACTCGTGGATCCGAGACTAGAAGAAAAATATTTGGCCCGAGGCTAGTTATTAGTCCCAGGGATTGAAGAGAAAGCATATCTGGTGGTCAGTTGTCCCTCGTACAAGTGCAGAAGAGAAATATCTTATTCAAGATCAGTTATTTAAGAGGCATGTGCTTAAAGGCTCCTGGCTAGCGCAATACACGTTGGAGGATTAAATCCCACGTCAAGCAATTGATAGAAATAATCATGATTTATATAAGAATTGAATGGTACCACCTAATAATTTAAACTTTAAGTGAAAACAAACTCATTTCTTGTATGTTCAGGTGGATATTCCACATCTTGCACGTAAAAGGTGTCACCACGCATGTGCCTACGTGGTAATACTAACAAATAAAATTAAGTTATTTTTAAGAAATTAAAAAATAAAAAAATTAATTTTATTAGTTGATTCATTATATAAGTACCATCAGATTATGACAACATTATATAAAGAGCTTTCTCCTTCTTTTGGCCGCCCAATTGGATGAGTAAACATGTGGTCGAGAGGTGCTAGATTAATCGGTCCACCGCCCTGAACGGTTCAATTGGATGGGATAATCAACCTTGGAATTGACTCAATGGGCCTCCTCTGACCCATCTTCCATGTGCTGGGTTCATGGGCATTTTGGCCCATAATAAGATCAGAGACACAAGAAAGGCATCCCATTTGTTTTACAAAAATAAAATAGAGTCAGAGGCGGAGAATAGTATAAATATTAACAATGACAAAGGGTTGACCATAGGTCAAAATCACAGTGTAATTTTACTGGAATAATTGACTGACTCAAAAATTACGTAAGACGTCTTGCCTATTTATATGCTTAGAGAATCAAATAAATTAGGAAATAAATTATTCCAAAACATCATAGCAATATCCCATCAGATCTAGAAGACATCAACAGTATAGCATTTCCTGCATGATGAATACGATCTTATTTCAAATATCGTGTTTCCTAAATAAATATATAAAATATGTCTAACAATACCAACTTATAAAATGTTCTCCAGAATCGTTTTACAGGAAGCTTGTTTCTAGGAAAAGGTTTACTGCTAGGAAACTTGTTTCTGGTTTCTTCAGATACAGATCTCCGTTTCTCCTGTTTCTACCATTGTAGCTGTGGCCGCTGGCTGACATTTGACAGTTGAAACACGTTTCAGATTTGGTTTTCATGCAAATCAATAAACATAAAACAGTTTCAAAAAGCACAGCCCAAAGACTCCGGGAAAATACATTAATGTGAACTCAAAATGAGTGATGAAATTTTGGAGGAGAAGTCGTTTTCTCTTTCTTAGCACACGGAACTGATGGATATGGAAGCTGTAGCCATCCATCCTTCTCAGATTTGCCATAGCAATTGAGTTCTCATGGAAATGATTAGCTGTGTTTCGAGAACTTGTTTTTCCTCTCAGTTGAAAACAACATTTTGGAAAACGACTTATTTAAATCAATTTTATTCATGTCCGCTCTTGCATGTGCGGGTACCTTTCATTCTTCCAATAAACAACACTTTCTCTCACAGAAATCTCAAGTAACATAATTCTTAATTAATTTCACACACGTATGTGTGTGTGTGCGTGTGTGTATATATATATATATATATTATACACACACATGTATGAATACACGGGTCGATTTAGGGCAGTGTGCAGGCTGTTATTTTCTAATTGGACTCGAGAGATAAAATATTACTAGTGAATGACCTGTGCTACACATGATGAGTATTGTCAAATACAATTGAAAAAGATAAAAATGTCGACACACGCGTATTAAACAAATCAATCGAACGCCATGAAGCTCTTTGAATGATAAAATATGTACTAAAATATTATTGCAAAATAACATCCTATCAATGAGTAGCCTCAAATAATTGCGGATGCAGAGAGATCTAATTCACAATTTGAGAATAAAAATCATTATGGAGAAAAAGGGGACAGTGGGAAAATAATTATTTTGAAATAATTGAAATTACAAAAAAGGACTTAGAACTATCATATAACTAAATTAGAATTGATGGAAGTTTCAGAAATAGAAAAAAAAAATTTAAAACTGCCCACTTCTCCTTTAAAATAACAAATATATCAATCTTAGCAACATTATCCAATTCTGTTAAACTATTTCACCTTTTACTCTTCATTTGACTTTCCCTGAGCTGTCTCCTACTTGGACTGAATTCCTGCCTTGTATGTGTAGATTAGAGATCATGCCATGATGGGTTTGAATTTTGTGATTTAATGAAATAGTAAATAGTTGAATTGTAAATGATTAGATGAAGTCTTTACTACAACAGATACCTCAAACATGTGTAGATTAGAGATCATGCCTTGCTGGGTTTGAATTTTGTGATTTAATGAAATAGTAAATAGTTGACTTGTAAATGATTAGATAAAGTCTTTACTACAACAGGTACTTCAAACATGTGATGTTCCCAAAATTCAAATATAAAAATTTATAAATAGGATGAGAAAGCTCTTTTGATTTTCTACGTGGTAATGAGGAGAAATTCTTAAATAATCCTATCTTATCACGTGATATAAAAAAACATTAATCAGATCGTGATGAACGAGTAAATTGGTGTTAATTATTAAAGTATTACCTCAATTATTTCTAATAAGTGTAATTTAATTATTTATTTTTTACACATCAAGGAGATATGATTATTTAAGTTTTTTTTATGAAGGGAATAGATAGCAGGGAGAAAAGAGACAGCTAATAAGGAAAAGAGGAGTAGACTTAATTATTGCACCCTCATTTCTTTTTAAATAATGAACCATGGATCATTTTTAAAAAATGAAAATGAGGCTAAAAGAAAGTGCTCATTGAAAAAAAAAAAAAGGATTTGATACAGTAATATTATCGATTTGAAATCGGGAGGAGGTTTTTAGTATGATTTGATAAGAAGGGTTTCATGTAAATTTTACTTGTTTCTTTCTCTTATCACCACCTTTCCTACCTATGAAAAATATTATAATGTCTCACCTCACAATGACGTGATGGGCAAAAACAATTAAATTGCACTGATTAAAAATAATTAATGCTGCTACCTAGGTGATTAACATTAATTTATTCATTTACCACAAGCTGGTTGATATTTTTTCGCGTCATGTGGTGGGACAGAATCGTTCAAGAATTTTCAATCCTATGTATTCCATTTATAACTAGAAAACAGACCTCTTTCTATATAGTGATAATGTACATAAATATAAATAATATGTATGCATGTATGTATATGCGTGGGTGTACATCCGTTTGAACTTGTTCTATTAATTAATAGATTCATGCATCAAGATGATGGCACCCTCTACTCTACTCGCTTATTCACGTGGTCATGGGGTCATTAATCAATGTCATGAGCGTATCATACCTACATGCCATCAATGCACATGACCTAATCCCAGACCGCCCCGAAGGAGCCTCAAATTAAATGATGGCTACATTTCGGTTTCGGTCTCGATCTCGATTTCGATTTCGAGGAGATGGCATGCGAAGCAAAGCAAACCAACTTGCATATATTTACGTAATAAAAATGTGTGTGTATAAATTTTAGGGAGAGCGCCCTAGCAACCCATGTGAGAGCTACCTTTAATATGGCCCATCGACAGCCCCATCACCATCCCCCTTGGCAAACCAAACAGATAATAAATGGGACAGAACGACCCACCAAAAAAAGAAAAAAACCAGAAAAGTGGAGGATGATGGTAGTTTTCCTATTGTTATGGGAGATTAATAGTCACAAATTAATTATTAATTTGTTTAAACTCAAGAAAGGACAAGAGAAAAATAATATCCATCAATAAAAAAGGAAAATTTCTGAAAAAAAATTGAATGTATTTGAGAAAATAGAAACTGCGTTCCCTTGCTCTTGGTAAAGAAAAAAATTCTTAACCAATGAGTTTTGATTTCGATTCTTGTAATTTTGAAGTTTTTTACTAGGAATGCGAATCCCTTGGGATTGTGTTTGGGAGAAAATGACTTGCACAGAAACACATGACGTTGCTGAACAGTGAACTCGTGCGCTGTCCTCCCCTCCCTCCCACGTACAAATCCTATGTAAGAACTCCGAAAACAACCTGCCTGTAAATCTCGTGCAGACATGTAACGTTCCTGGTAAGTTTCGTGGCCTCGCAGAATCCGCAGATTCATGTGGGAAATTCCAAAGGGTTTATGATTAGAACGCTATTTTGCTGGAGATCAAATTTGACTCGAAGTAGTGATCATGGATAATGTTCTGACTGTGGGTGTAGTGGGTGTAGTGGTGGTGGTGGCAAATTATTGAAACTGACTATTAGAAGTAAAGTGGGGGCATTTTAATTTGATTTTTTTAATTATAAAATTTGAGGGGTTTAATGTTCAGGGCTTTTGCTGGAAGCCAGTAGCTCCAAAGGAGTCAATGCAGAATTTATTGTGGGAGCAAACTCACAGGTGGAGGGCTGTGGATCCAAGATCTCTACCCATAGATCTAGAAGATGAGATCTCCATAGATTTTGCCCCCTCCATGGCTTCCAAGTTTTATTAAAACAAAATGTTGACCTTTTGGAGATTAGAGCACCCGTTTAAGCATAGGCTCCATTAAAGCCTTAATCGAATTTCGATCTTGGATCATCTCCAGAAATAATGGGGATGCTGATCCAGTTTGGAACTAGGAGGTGCTCCAGATAGAAGAAAGCAGCTAAGATCAGGCCAAATTTGAATTCGTGCACGAGTTCGATTCTCGAAATCGAAAGATCGATTATCTCTTTGGGTATGGAGAACAACATATAGTTCATACTTTAAACCAAGAAATCTACTAATTCAGGCTTGTTGGGTCGTAAATAAAGTTCTTTCCACCATTAATCTTCCCCCTTACAAAGCTCAAATTGAACCATTAGTTTAGCAGAAGAGGAAACAAGTTAACCAATCCGGATTAATAAGAAAATCTCAGAGCCCACCGACATTTCCTTGGCACGATGCTGTGCTTTTTTCCTAAAGAAATTAATATTTGGGAACGAAGAGACTTGACACTAATTTTTCCGTCTTCTCTCAGGATCCATTTGGGCGGACATATTCAAATTCAAATTCACATTCACATTCCAAGAGGATAAGTGTGTGCGTGAAGTAACAGTCTTTCAGACCCCAAAAAAAAGGAGCTTTCTTTTTTTAAGCTTATTTAAGAGAGTGCACGATGCAGAGCTCGTGATATGTGATTATTAGACATTTTGAAGTAATGACCTTGAAAAAATTGACAATGTAGCACCAATCAAGGAAAGAACTTTTGAGGGTCCATTCCATCCGCCCCCAAAATCCTTGATCCCCACAAACAATAGGGTTCCCTTTTGACGTGCTACTGGTGGTTGAAAATCAAGCGTTGTGATCACGTTACAGATGACAGCAACCCCAAAGAGCGTCCAAGAAAAACTGAAGAAAAAACAAGGAAACGAACCAGCGGATGACAGAGATGCTCAGGGGTTGGCGAAATCGACACAGAGACATCACAGACAGCAACACATTGATCAGTGTCACGGAAAAGATCAGGAGGGTGGATTAGAACAAGCAAGCAGTGGAAATGGAATAACCAATCTAGTAATGCCGAACAGAGAAGAGAAGAAAAGAGCTTAGAATGGCAAGAAATTACCTGCCTTCTGCAAATCGATACAAGTAAAAATGTTCTGATATTAACGCTATAAACCCAAAACAGATGAGGAAAAAGAATAAAGAAAGAAAACAAAAGTATGATATAAATTGAGGATAGTAACAATGATCTTCCCCTCCACGAACAGCAGCAGCAGCAGGGGATAGCAGCGACTGTGTTGTAGAAAGGAAAGCCCCTGAGCTTATACGATTGTTCACCAGATTCATCACATATACATACAACTGCTTATGCAATCCTAACTCTCTCTTTCTCCTCTCTGATAAATTTTATTTTCCACAACTCAGAAAATATCCCTTAACAATTCATCATCTTCATCAAATAAAAATGGAGAAATATGACTCTCGTCTCCTCTTACCTTGCTCAATCTGTACTTGCTTCTAACTTTTCTCTGTTTTCCCCTCGGGAAGAATCCTTCTTTCTTTTCGATCTCTCTCCAGAAGAGATGAGAGTAGCCAAGATAAGAGGAAAGAGAAGACCTGATCGGGTGACGGGTTGCTTCGGCTCAAAAAGAGAGGTTAAAGGAGGAAAATTTTTGAAAGAATCAATAGAAGGGTGGCGGTGGAGGAGATGCATATGAGATTCCGGGGATAGGAGGTAATGGCCCTTCATATACAGGCGCCGGAGGAGGCGGGCTTTGGTAAATGTAAGGCGGTGGAGGTGATTCATGATGGACCGGGGTAGGTGGGCATGGGGATGGTGAAGGTGGTGGAGGAGAACTGTAGTGAACTGGTGGAGGTGGCGGCGATGGTGATGGGGGCGGAGGAGAGCTATAGACATATGGAGGCGGTGGCGATGGTGATGGGGGTGGGGGAGAGCTGTAGACATATGGAGGTGGGGGCGGGGGAGATGGGGGCGGGGGAGAGCTGTAGACATATGGAGGCGGAGGCGATGGAGATGGGGGTGGCAGGTAATGAGTTGGTGGCGGTGGAGGGGGTGGGGATGGCGATGGTGGCGGAGGAGAGTATTCAATACATGCCGGAGGTGGCGGTGGTGAGGGCGGTGGAGGCGAACAGACAGGGGGCGGTGGAGGTGGTGATAGGTAAGGATAAATTGGTGGAGGTGGTGAATGTGGGGGTGAATGCGGTGGAGGAGGCGGTGAGTGTTGAGGTGGAGGTGGTGAATGCTGTGGAGGCGGGGGTGAGTTGTAGATGTATGGACTGGGTGGCGGCGGAGAGAACAATGGTGGCGGTGGCGGAGATGGACTGGGCGGAGGTGGAGGCCTTGGGCAGTAAATAGGTGGTGCTGGTGTCGGCGGCGGTGGTGGCGGTGAAGGTGACGGGGGAGGTGGTGATGGTGGTGGAGGTGGTGGTGAGTAGACAGGAGGCGGAGGGGATGGCGGCGGCGGTGATGGTGGTGGAGGGGGAGGTGGAGGCGGAGGCGGAGGAGGCGAATAAACTGGTGGGGGAGGTGGGGGCGGGGGCGGCGGCGGTGGAGAGTACACAGGTGGAGGTGGGGACGGCGGGGTGTAAACAGGTGGTGATGGCATAACTACTGGCGGAGGAGGAGGTGATGGCACAGGCATGGGCGGCGATGGCGGGGGAGGGGGCGGCAGGGTCGGCACAAAAGGCTTACACCTAAAGGAGCTACAGTCCACAGGCTTGGACAGGACCGACTTACAACTGGCCGCTGACCGCTGTGCAGGCCTCGCAGGAAGGCAATTCCGCCTATCGTCGAACGCCCCAAGTCTAAGGCACGATGGAGGCTCTCCGGTGAAGAAGTTGTAGGAGAAGGTGAAATTCTCCAGCTTGGGGAGCTGGCAGATACTCTTAGGGATCTTGCCGGAGAGATAGTTGTGAGCCACATTGAGCTGCTCGAGGCTGACCATCCCGCCGATGGAGTCGGGGAGGGGCCCCACAAGGTGGTTGTAGCTGACATCGAAGACGGTGACATTGACAAGGCGGCCTATCTCCGGTGGGAGGCAGGAGCGGAAGCCGTTGTTCAAGAGGATGATTTCGTTAAGGTTGAACATGTTGCCGAGGCTGGACGGCACACAGCCGTGGAAGTTGTTGTTGGCGAGGACGATGACAGACACCGGCGAGTTGCCAAAGTTGTCGGGCAAGTCGAAATGGAACCGATTGTCGTTGATGAAGATGGCATCGAGGTCCTTGTCGAAGAGCTCCTTCGGGACCGTCCCCTCGAACTCGTTAAACCTCAGATCTAGAAACTTCAACGACGGGAGCGTGAGGACCACGCGCGGGAACTTTCCGGCGAACCTGTTGTTGCTCAGATCCAGCTCGAAGAGCAGCTTCAGCCGGCCGAACTTGCGCGGGACGGTCCCGCAGAAGCGATTCGTGTTGATGTGGAAGAGGGCCAGGTCGGTGAGAAGCCCCAGCTCCTCCGGCAGGTAGCCGGCAATGTCGCCGTGGTTGAGGTCAATTCCGGCGACGGTCCTGATCTTTTTGTTGTCGAGAGCGGGGGCGCAGAAAACTCCCTTGTACCCGCACACATTAGATCCGACCCAGTTCAGGGTAAGGTTGTACGGGTCGGAGAGGATGGCCTGCTTCCACGCCTGGAGCGCCACGTACGCCGCCTGGAGCCGCGGGTTCTCGAAGGCGAGGGACGGATCTACGGTGACGTTCTCGCCACGGTCGCCAAACTCGTCCCGGTAGTAGAGTAGCTGTCGCTGGCGGATGTAGTGGGCCTCGGCGTCCGTGAGGCCGCCATGTGGGGTGATCGAGGGGAGGCTATTGCCGGCAGCGGCGTCGGGAGCAGCAAGAGACGCAATTAGTAAGCAGAAAACGAGGCCGGAGACGGCGGAGGGAGACCAGAGCAAGTGGCCCGCGTTCCTGTTCTTGTGCCTCATCTCACATGAGACACTCGATTCCTACAAATGCCCAGTGTTTCTCTGCCTGCTTTATCTTTGAGCTGAAAATGGAGATCTGAGCAGAACAATGCCGATGAATGAGTGAGAGAGAGAGAGAGAGAGAGGTCAGAGAGAGAGAGAGAGACCGGTAGAGGGATGTGCTTTGTGTTGTGTTGGAAGGACGAGGCAGAGAAATGAAAGTAGGGATTTGAGGAGAGAGAACTGAAGGAGTGAGGAACTAGGGGAGGGGTTTCTTTTCTATTTTTCTCAGTGGATTTATTTATTAATAAATAAATTGAAAAATTCACAGGTTTGGTGAATTATTATTTTAGCACTTTCTTTTAAACAAACATAAAAATTGAATTTTGCAGATAAAAATTTTTTTCAAGTGACTGAATTTATTCTTAATAGACGAATCAGTTCAAATTTAAATTAATTATGATTCAATTGAGTTTCAGCTTAGTAGGAATAAAGTATTCGGTTAATATTACTCATCATAAGCCTTAATCAGTGATTTAAATATCAACATATGTTATCCTTAAGCAAATATTTTGGATTTAAATCTTTATGAATGAAAAAATTCATGTTAAGAGAGTTTTACTTTTTAATGGATTGAGCTGGTTCGAAATAATACCAGTGGTATACAAATGAAAAATAAGTGATGTAAATGACAATATGATACAACAATTAAAATAGTTCCGGATCTTAATTAATTATTTCTTTTTGTTGTTGTTGGGTAATAAATTAATAATTATTTAACATATTCTCTTATATAATGTTGGGCTGTAGAGAAAATGAAATATGGGGAGAGACAAGTGCAGGATTTAGTACAACATTACACAACGAGTTTATTATAAAAATTTCTCTCAAATTTTAACACACTTTAAATTTTTATAATTTTTTAAAAATTAATTTTACATTCTCAATATCGAATATTTATATAATAAAATCGTTACATAATTTACACAATTTTTTTTTCTGATTGGTAGTAGATACACACTCGCGCGGGTCGGGGGCGGGCAGGGAAAATTTTTGGGTGCGAGAATCGACACGGGAGGGGAGCGGGGGTGAGGTGGGCCCCATTAAGTGCTAACGATCCAGCCGTGTACAGCTAGCTGATCGAACGGTGCCACCGAGCTCTTTACTCGGGAGCGCTGTTGCGGTACAGCCAATCAAGTAGGCCGGGCCCCACTCACGTGCTCCCGTTAGGGGTCAAGGTAAAACCCTCCATCAACGTCATCATCATATGCTAATCACACGGTCAAAATGCGTTCTTGCCAAAATCACATTTGCTAAAGACGACGAAAATTTTCCGTAATGCCACGATGGCGGAACGAACAAAAGAGCGTAAAACACGAGGAGACCAGGGGTGCTCCGGTAAAATTAGAGAAACGACACCGACGAGACGAATAAAGCACACTGGTCCAGCGAAATTTAGACCCGACCCGATCCGAACCCCCAGGTGTCTTGCCCCGGTTCTTCTTTTTCCGGCGGGGAGTTACCAGAATCTCGTGAGAACACACCTTCTCCAGATCAATGTGATGAATAATTCCGGTTTGAGGCGGTCATACCTCGCCGGAGTCCTGCCGCCGGCGCCACCCACTCCCTCACTGACAAGTAACAAACCCATGTTGATTAGCAACCACTTCATCAATAATTTATTGAGGGAAAAAAAATTAAGAGAAGAATCATCATGATTGTCAATTATTAGGCCCAATTAATTTAGGAATTGTGGTTAGATAAATCACGGTTCCTGTTTAAATATTGTGGGCTTTTATTTATTTATTTTGCCTCTTTTGTTTTTTCCCCCCAAAAGAATAAGAATGGGATTCTGAAGGAATAACAAACCCACCTTTCCAAGGAAAGAACAGCAAGAGCTAAGAGGAAATATAACATTTTATTTATAAATATCTTTTTTTTTTCCTTTCTTTTTCTTCTATGTGCACAGCATGATATATAAAATCTTTTGAACACAACTAATTTATATTCGAATAATACTAAATTATTAAATGATAAAATTCTCTCAACCATATAATTTTCTTTTACAAGATTCACATATAAAAGTTTACTTAAGAGATAATATGTTAAATTATCTCGACTAATTCGTGATGGTTAACTGTATCCATCAATAAATAAATAAAAATATAGAGTATATCAACAACTCCCACAACATATACCACATTGATTATGTTCCTATTGTAAAAAAAAAAGTGACTGAATGAAGGAAAGAATACAGCTGTCATTGTTCTTAGTTCTATGACTAGGGAGAGAGTATTGTGTGTAATGATTTTTCACGTAACAATACTAACCTAATGTGTCATAAATTAATAAAATTTACTTATTAAAATGTTTTTTAACAAAATCTTAAAAATAATTAAATGCCATCGATTTGTGACTCTACATTAGTACTGTCACGTGATATATCCATTCTCCTGACAAAGAGGCCCTAAATTCAACCTTACCAATGAAACTTCCCGTGTCATTTATATTTCCTCTTCCTTTTACTTTTTTTATACACCGATATAAAAAAGAAGGAAAGAAAAATCTCTGCTCAATTATTATTATTATATATATTATTTTAAGTTCATTGGGATTCATATATCTGAAAAAAAAAAAAGGAAAATAGGGAAGAGTTCAAATATATATTTCTTTGGACTTTCAAAATATGTGAGAGATGAGAGAACTTTCCTTAGAAATCAATTCCAAATTGGCGAGAGGGTAGTGGAGAAGGAAGAATAGAAGGGAAGGGCGGATCTTTATGGCTTTGAGCTGTGATTTAGCTGTCGCTCTTTGATGCATCATTTATTTATTTATTTTCAATTATTATTATTATTTGCAATTTCTTTGCACACGCCATTTTCCCTGCCCTTTCATCCGCACGCATCTCCAAAAAATTATTTATTATTTTCCCTTTTTCCTGTTTTATCCTTTTTTTTTTTACATGAATACGCATGGATGAGAAATGGTATCTGTGCCAGGACATTTGGCTCTTGAGAGATTTGAAATGGATTAGCTAGTAGACTGTCAAGATTTAAAAACGGATTAATCAGTAGTTCAAATGACTTTTTTGAGTACCAGTGACACACAAAAAATAACAAAATACGATATTTAGTACTTTTTCGAGTTCAGGGATGACAAAGAGCGGCAGCTAAATCCATCCATGTGTACTTATGGGCAGCTCGGTCACCAATTTGTTTTGAGTGGACCTGCTCAGCCAACTAACCAAGTTAACGCGCTTCGGCCTCCCTAATGCTCCACAGGATCCCATTTGTAGGCTTTTTGCGGCTTCCAACTTTTTTAAGAAAAAAAATATTTTTGGAAAAGAAAATGAAATGTCCTTAGCCATCATATGATATATATATATACACACACATTATAGATTAGTTGATCTTAGAGATCTATGATGAGCATGACTCGTTTAGTTCGTCAAGAAGAAAATAACATGGTATAAAATAAATAGAGAGAAAAATATAAAATAAGTTTCAGTGTGAATGATTTTATCTGGTCGGAGGGAACTGAACGAGTGAATAAAAAAATGTTAAAATATTAAAATTATGGTTAATATAAATTTTTTAATAATAAAAAAAAAAGAAGAGATAGGGGTTAAAATTGTAAATAAATAAAATTTTGTATGAGAGCAATGTATGGGATGGGACTGTGAACTGATAACTTTTATGTGACAAGTGGCAGTGTTGGTTGGTCTGACTGAGTATTTCTCGTATGACATAAATCATAGTGAAATGGACATTCGTATTTAAATAAGGTTGTTTGAAAAACTCCAAGTCGGATTACGCTGGCTTTAACCACCTCAATAACTCTACGCTGACAAACAAAAAGGGGCAAAAAAAAAGGAAATAACTCACCTAGATAATTAAGTACGATAACAGAAGACGCGTGGGACCCATGACACGTAAGACTCAGACAAGACAAAGTGCCAGCGGGCAGGACAGCTGGACGGCTGTTCTCTGACACGTGGCACCTCATCCACCTTCACGTCGTCGCTCTCCACAGCGCCTGTCATCCGTCTTTTCTTTCCCCTTTTCTTTTCCATTTAATACTATAATTATGAAAAATTTTTATCATCCGATCACAAACTTTTCGGCAGTTTAATTTAATAATTTATAATTAATTATTTATCCAATCATATGTATTATTTTTTATTTGATTAACAGCTCAGTAATCGAATTATAAAGTATGTTTTGTAACCATATATTAAGTGGCTGCAAGGAATATGAAAACAAAGAGTCTAGAAAGTTTCACGGACGAAACTTAGGCACATCAAACTCGTTATATTAATTATATTACACAATCAAATACTCGTATGCTAGGTCGACTCAAAAGTCTGCGAAATTGAAAGAAGAACTAAAAGATAAAATTCATAAAAGAAAATAATATAATTTAATAAAAATATAAATAAATTTAATAAATTTTATATAAAATCTTACAGATTTTTAGGAATTTAGAGAACGATTTTCCCAGCAGCTAGCACACTCCTAAAATTCATTTCTATGTGCGATAAAAATACTATATGGCTTTATCTCGTAATGATACTGTGAGAAAGAACTAATTAAATTATTTTAATTTATAATAATCATAATAATTGTAAGAGGTGATTGCTCTAATATATTCATTAATCACATTTTCATTTATATTTATGATGTCATATAGTAAAGTAAAATTATCTAATACAGGGAGCGGTTGAATGAGAAGCGATGTAAAAGAGGGAGGGGACAGGGGCTTCCATGCACAAAAGGGCAAGGGGACGAGAAGGGCGGGGGCCCACGTGGCAGTTGACTCATTCTCGGTGTTTGACCCAGCTGGCTCGATATCATCGCTGCTTATTTGTCCTTTTGATACTCATCAATCCACACATATAATAAACAATAATATTAATAGCATTAATATTCTATATATTCAGCAAAAAATGTAATAATAATCTGCATATAATCATAAAGTGAAATGTAGCGCAAGGAAGAATGATAATTTTGAATAATTAATTGTAATAATATAATTGTTGAATTTCCGTTCTAACGCATAATCCATTTTATGGATATTAATTTATCAAAATTTTAGATATCATATGATTTATTTTCAAGAATTAATTACCTCTTTGAAAGTGTCAAAGATTCTGGCTAGCTTAATAATTTTAAGAGTTCACATTTAGCACCGCCAATACTGAGAAATTTGTGATTTGATCGTTCCATTTGTCAGTTATTAAAAGTTATTTAGGAACAATCCAAAATATGAAGAATTGGTAAGAGGTGGGAAAACAAACAAATGCATGTGTTAGAAAATAAAACAAGCAAACATAAAGAGGATGAAATAACAGAACTTGTCAACCTCTTCATCTTCTCCAGTTCATGAATGTGGAAATCTCATTTTGACCATGAATGTAACATTTCCCACTCCCTGTTTCTGTGTTCATATGTTTTATAATATCTGTAAGTTCAATGGACTCTGAATCATTAAAATTCTATTTGAATTAATTCATTGAGTAGTAAAAGCTCTCCCAATACCTTTTTTTTCCCTGTTCACAAGGTTCGAAACACGAAACCTTACCTTACGGTGGCAAGGCGTTGAATCCGTTCAACCGATTCACAATGATACAATTTTTTTTGTCATCTTTATTTTGATTGCTTTTTTTTAAGAAGGACAGCAACAGTGGTGACTCAATTACCTCACTACACAAAGTTTGGTCTTGTTAATCTGCGAACATATTAAATGGATTAAACAATTAGTACTAATACTGGCTTTGTCAAAATTAGCACCATCAAGTCCCTAGTATAACCCAATAAGTCGGTGTTCACCGAGGCCCATGCTTAACAGCTCATTCTAGCAATTTTTTTTTTATTTAGAACGGGACTCAAACTTGGGATGTAACCTCATCAAATCTTATGAAAGTGAGCGTTAGATCTCATATCGGTCATATAAGATAATCATAATGAGTTTATAAGATAACTAAATACCATCACATGATTGTTTAGACTTTTAGATGGAAATAGGATCAGTGTCTTATAAAGCCCATTATCAATAACAGAATATATGAGTGTTGGCCACACTGCAATCACTGATGTACACCCAGACCTATCTCCGGTAACCCTCACTGACATGCAGTCTCCTCTCAGCTCAAGTCGTCGACTTCGCCAGCAGTCCGCTCGCACAACATACAAATCAATAGTGAATTTTAAACTACTAGACCACCGTTTTTTGTTTTTTTTTTTTTTTGGTGATTGTGGTTGTCGATGATGCCTTGCGTACGTATATATTAGATGATGAAACGTTGGCATTAAAAGGACAGGAGATGAGTATTATGAAAAAGAGAAGGATATGGGGGAGTTGGACATTGCGTGTATAGACCGCCGAGAAAAGGCATGATTTGAGGCCCTCAAGTACCATTCAGACCAGAGCAATAATTCCCACGCACACTTTTCTTTTTCCGAGTCAAACAGTGTAATGTTCCCACTGTCCATCACCATCATGGCAAGCAATTGCCTGCCAAGTGCCAATACACACCATGGTTAAATTCTTCTAATGGTACAAAATCTTTTTTTTTTCTTTTTACTATTTTAATATTTTTATATTAAATTAAAAATTATTATGCTTTTATATGATATCATCATCTTAACTTATAATAATATTGCATAATAAACTATCAATGTAAAAGTTGAGGCTGTTAATTTTTTTTTTACTGATGTGGCATCTGATTTGAATGTTATACATTGGTTGCATTAACGCAACACATTTATTCAAGATTTTTAAATTTAAGGAAATTAGGGGGGGAAAAAAGGGAAAATCAAAGGTAACATCGCTAAGGGGCCGATGGTCCGACTGGAGCCGTAGCCATCTTCCCTTTTCCTGGGGGTGTGCAGAAATTGATTTGGAGACCTAAGCAGTTTCGGATTGAACTGAGCCAAAAGAACCTGCTTGGATCGGTTCGATATATCAAGTTGAAATTAGAACCAATTTAGGGGGAAACTTGGATTGTTGTAAAATTGTTCAAATTGAATTGAATTGGATAAGTTTATCTTTAATTTGTTAAAAATAAAATAATTCAAACCGAGCCATTTATTTTTGAAGAATTTAACATATAAAAAGTTCAGTTTAAATAGAACTAAACAGTTTTGTTTTACCAAGAGGGGTTGGGCCGAGTGGTAAGCAGCTCGGTGCCGCTTAAGGAGGTCTCAGGTTCGAGACCTCACGTACGCAGACACCCCTCTTGGGAGCCTCACCCGCCATTGCCAGGCGTGCGACCCGGGGCGACCAACGGATTAGTCAAGTATGGTTGGCTGAAAGATGTCATCTCATCGCTGGTGGGGCCTGCTTGGATACCGTGGCTGGCGACAAAAAAAAAAAAACAGTTTTGTTTTGTTTTTTTAAATAAAAACGGTTCAATATACTATGTCCAGAGTACTGGTTTAGGAGGAGAAATAAATTGTTTTAAACTGGTATGAATAAATAAATTTTATACTTGTTTTTAAAAATTAAATAATTCATTTCGATTCCACCCAAACTGAACCGTTTATTTTTGAAGAATTTAACTGGTCAAAAGTTTGGTTAGTTCGAATTGAATAGTTTCATTTAAAAGATAAAATCAATTCGATTCGAACCAGTTAATCAGATTGGTTATAATTAGAAATTAATTGAACCATTTTTCATCTTAAAATCTGAACTAAGATAAAAGCGACTTGAGGAGAACCGGCTTTTTCTAGTTCGATACTCCCTGAACCGTTTCTTTTTACACACCCCAACCTTTTTCCCCACCTCCCTCTCTCTCTCCATTCAAGAGGGAAAGGTGGTTTGAAGCTTCCTCCACCTAGCCAGCCCCCACCAGAAAGGGCCACTTGAGGCGTTTTCAGGCATCTGAAAGATCATGCCTGGAGCGCCGACCTGACTTTTCTTTTCTTCTTCTTCCTTTTTTTTTTTTTAATCACAGCCAATTTGGCTGCTACTTTTATTTGTTTTTAATTTTTTTTTTAAATTTCTCGGATCAATTTTAGGAAAGCTAAGAGTGAAAATAAAGTCGTGCTTAAGACTGCTTGGATCCTCACAAATAGTACCAAGTGACTGGCTGCTGAAGCATTGAAGGTTAAATACGCCAAATAACAATGATAATATCTCAGTATAACGTATGGAAAGACTTAAAAAGTGCTGTATACAAACCTTGGGAAAAGGAGCCCATGCATGTGTATTGGAAATATGTATAATATTGAGAAAAGAGAATTTAGTACAATCCGTATCACTTTTGACATATGACAAAGAAGTCTTGAATTTGATTTTCACCTGTGAGACCTATGTGCCCTTTATTTCCTATTCCGCGTAATACTAAATTGCGGAAGGATAATGGATTCCGGAGAGTGTTGACTCAAAATTTTTTTTACCAATACCCATCAATGATAGCATGCCAAATGCTAATTTGTTGGTTTCTGACCTAATGTTAATTGAACTTAAGAGATGGAAGTGGAACATCACAACCTTAAACAATTTGTTTGATACTTCAAGAGTTGGATAGTATTCTTAGCATTAGATTACCTCAAGAAGATTGTTCAGATAAGATAATTTGGTTACCTTCTGCCATGGAAAATCAGCGTGAAATCCATTTATTAATGATACCGGGAGTCTTATATGCATGTCGATTCTTACAAGTGCGTCCTAAATGTTACAAAGTATCAAATCAAGTCCTATATGTTGTTCGTGTTACAACATCGAGTCTTTTCCATCACCTACCGTTACTTTATGTTGATATGTACCAGTGCCATGTCAGTGTCACATTAGTACTGCATCAACTTAAATCAATGATAGGTAATGGAAAGAACTCAATGTTGTAATATAAATAATATATAGGACTTGATTTAATACTTTAAAATATTATCGATAAATGTATAAGACTCGCATTGTCTTTATCTCCTTTATCAATACGTGGTCCAATGGATAGATCTGAAACACAAGATACTCAGCTTTGGAGAAAACTATGAAATTCCAATTTACATGACAGATACGAAACTAATCTACGGAGATTAGCCGCTGACTCGCTGCCATCGTACTCCAAGGAGGGAGATCCATGCCCTTCTCTGTGAGTCTGGTATTGATAATTTGGACATCCTTTTAATTATAATCTTTTTTTGGTGATAATAGAAACATAGTATGTCTAGTCTACTACAGGAATAGAAGACAAAGAAAAATAAAATGGACATATAACTTCTAAGATGATGATCGAGATCCCAAACGATAGGTTATGAGACAGCCTTGTGCCACTATACCAATATTTGTTCCTCTCTTTTTAAATATTGCCTTTGTTACCATGTTGCATGGAGAGAGTCACCGTAGGGGCTATGGAGCTTGCCGAGTAACTTTTCCTCTCGGATGGAATCCGCACATCTTCTTCTCTTAACCCCAAATTAGCTCAAGCCGTGCTTTGTAAGCAGTTCACGATATCACATATTTAATTCTCTGATTGTCGCAGATATTGGCAAGACTACTCAAATAACACTTGTACATTGACTTGCTTGGATTCGTGAACTCCTGCAAATGTTTTTGGATCCAGGGCAAGCAGACTTGTTATCAACAAAAATCATTGCACAATTGTTTTTCTTATATGAATTAACAAAAGAAGAACATTAATTTCAACTATCACTTTATTTATCCTGTTGCAAGTCTACTAATTTGTTAGTTAACTTTATTAAATAACAAAATCATAGCCCAGTACTATATCAAATTTCTAGTAGATTGGAGGAGGAGAAGAAGATACACTTCATAATTTTCTGGTTCATCTGTGCTCTTCTAGTTTTTACTGAGGAATCCATGTACTGCTTTGATTGTTTCTTTTATTATCCGTTTTCAATCTATTTATTAATTTAATTTTCAATAGAAAAGTAGAAAAATACATTTATAATATATTCACTTTCAACAGTATTTCTACAATGAGAAAAAAAGCAGAATTTTTAGAAGAAGAAATAACTCTAGTTATACGGGAATTTATATTTGGCTAAAAAGAAAATTATAAATGAAAGTCCGTGGAAAGAAATAATTAATTAATAAAATAGTAAAAAATTTGAGGAAAAAAGACTTCTCCTGTTCAAGTATAAATCTAAATAGTGGGCATGAGAATTTCTCTAGAAAATATATCATTTTATAAATGAGTGAACGCATTAATTTTCCATAATCCTCTCCCTTAAAATTAATTTCGTACACCTTCTAATTTAGAGTTCCAGATTTCTTCTTTTGTAACCAAGGTGTCCGAGCACCTTCCAAGGCTAACTAGCGATGATTGCGACACATTCTCCTCGTGGTACACGCAATAGCCCGTAAACCACGTGTGCCGAGTAAGCTATCCAGATTGTTGTTTCCATGAAAAATGTAGCGCACTTTTCATCGCAGATTATCGCATTTATGTATAAAATTAACCGTACTATGAAATTATGTGAGTTAAGACTTTATGATGTGTATTGGTGGAATTTTTACCTCCAAAACACTTTACGTTCTCACTTTACAATTAACTATTTTATTTATATTTACCATCAACTTTATATTATTTCAAATATCATAATCTCATATTTAAATTAATTTTTCAAATAAGATATACTATTATTCAAAAATTTTTTATATCCTTAATATTTTTCTTAATTTAATAATACCGGAACTATACCGCCAGTTGTGGAGGAGAATCCCGCGGTGGAAAGAGCCAGCCACGCTAATTGCGGATTCAATTACACCACCGGAATTTAGGTCACGCCACGGTTCTCTCGTCAATTGCGTCGGTGGAGGGTAATTTGGCGGGACCCACCTCCACGTTTCCTTTCCTCTGTCCTCCCGACTGACACTGGCCCCGCCGGAGACAGAACCAGGAGGGGAGGGGAGGGAAGGGAAGGGAGTGGCCATGCCGTGACCCAAAATAAAAGCAGAAGGAAAAAAACAAATCATCTCTATCTCGTAAGTATGCGACGTCATAATGTTATATAATAAATTAAATTATGTATTTTAACAATTAATCACTTATTATTATATTATATTTGCTTTTTTTTTTGTTATATAATATGATAGGATAAAATGATCTAATAATTTCTCGAATTTTCAATGTTAGCAATGTTCTTTGCTGGACCGACCGGCTGTCCTGCCCTTTCGCGATCCTTAACTGATGTCCCCCGCGGAAATGTGGCTGAAAAGGCCTTACTTAACTAGTTGGTTCGTGAGACTTTGCATGATTGAACGATTTTTTTTTTCCCTTCGCGTCTTCTCACATTCTGCATGCATCTTGAGATTCAAACTCATATGCGTCCAAGTTGGATTCTATACCTACACATTTAACAATTTTATTATGTACATTATCTGATATTTAAAACATTGAGTATACTTTGATTATCTCGGGTCCTAAAAGAGTCAGATTACGGTGGTGAAACTCTCCAAATTATACCACCAAAAGCAATAATCTAGTAGTTCAAAACTCACTTTCATATAATTTGGTGATATCAGGATATGAGTTCGAGTCTCACTCTGTAATATTGTCATAAGAGATTCTTTTATCACTCAACAGTTTAATAATTGGGTCTGAAGTTCTTTTTTTTTTTTATCATGTATTAGTTTTGTTTGTAAATGTGTCACTGTGATCGATAGACAGATCCTGACGATCAACAAGGTTTGGTGCGGTACAGCATTCTCTGCAACAGCAGAACAGTTTTTTTCCTTTTCCCTGACATTACAGCATCGTTTAATATACGTTCGTAGATTCATAGCGGATAATACTCTA
This sequence comes from Lagerstroemia speciosa, assembly GCA_037672795.1. NCBI lineage: Eukaryota > Viridiplantae > Streptophyta > Magnoliopsida > Myrtales > Lythraceae > Lagerstroemia > Lagerstroemia speciosa. The sequence goes on from CM075288.1 coordinate 9,061,369, forward strand.
TTGATAATAATTTTATTCTATTTATAAAATTTTAATTTCAAATTTTATTTGAAGAAAATAAGTGTCAGATTGGAAAAGCGACCGATGTTACTGTATCACGTGTATTTTCCTCTCCTGGTTTACTGGGAACGTTGCATGCTGTAAGTTTCCACCTTCAGTAGGATCTGTGGTGGTGTGGAGTTTTCTATTGGGTGTTTATTTATATAAAGAATTCGTTATCTAAATCACCATTCAAATTTTAACATACGTAAAGTTGATCCTAGAAGAAAATGGGGATTTGGTGCAGCAGTACCGCACTCGACTCGGTGCCAAGAGGTCATGGGTTCGGATATCACTTGTGAAATCTATGGGAAATTTGCGTGACGAACTCGTCGTATATTACACGATCAATATTTGTGCTTCAGTGGTTGTGGTGGTCCCCCGTGGAACCGTTGCAGCAGTCCCATGTTAGCTGGCTCTCTTCTGTAAGATCCCGCCCATCTTTATGTGGGGAGCGGAGCTTCGGCACCGAATACTGAAGACAAGATAAATAGAGATGTAGCAGATGCTCTCTCTCTCTCTCTCTCTAAGATGTCAATATTGTTTTCTGAGAGTTGTTGATTGGGACATTTCGCCAACGACTGTAAAATGAATGATAAAGCCAATACACGTCTTTCTTGTTGAAATGCACAGACACGAACTTTGGATAGATATGTCTTTTGTTTTTTTTTCCTCGGTGACTTAGGATAGAGATTTTTTTTTTGGGTGGAAACTTTGGATAGATATGTTACTTAATGTAACTCTTGGGTTAAACTGGGCAAATAAGCTTCAGTTCGATGGAGAAGGTGATCGATCAATTGAGACCTGAAATTTATGAGAATCAATGCACCACCACCAATAATCTTGTACTTTTAAGTGTATGTGGGTCCAAAATTCTTATACAACTTATGGATATTTCACATGGAATTAGAGTCGGTTACTGTGTGGACTAGCACTGCACCAGTTCAAGGCAGGAAGAAAATATACACTTCCTATGGTTAACAACCTGATGATGGAACCACTTGCCCGAGTACGAGAAGAAAATATCAAATTCGAGCCCAGTTATCCAGGGCGGGTCTTCAAGGAACATGTCCAGTATAAATACGTTATAAACGTAGGCTGGTGTTGAGGAAAACTCCCATATCGGACAATCAATGAATTGAAATTTGGAACATACCAACACATATAAATTTAGACTTTTAGGTAAATATGAGTTTAATCTCTTATAAGTCGGTCGATATTTTACGAAGACTGGTAATTTCAATAGAGTAATACTTCGATGATCCTCCCTCATTGCTTCCACTCAATGGGTAAAATAGTAATTTTTATCATTAATAATTAATTAGAATAATTTTGGTATTATAAAATAAGATGATATAAGATTTATCTGTGTATTTGAGTCAGCCAACAGGAAAAACAAAACGAAAAGAAAGAGCCTGTGAACTGATTCGATTCTCAGGAACAGGGATTTCCCACAAGAGATCGTGTTCTTGGCTGGGAATATTCCCTCTCAGTCAAATTGGGGCATAAGTCGCAATTGGCAAACCTGAATAAACATCCTACAAATAATGTTATTATAAACTTGCTTTATGTTTTTGGGGGAATTTTGGGACAATGTCCATGCAATAAATTAAAAATTAAATGACACAGTGTCGGGTTACGGTTGCCACTTGCCCAGATGCCTATCTACATGTAGCAAATTCACAAAATCTCTAAGCATCTCAATGGGGGATAGAAACTAATGCTACTACAAAATTAAAGTAACCGCAAATGTTAGAAATTCATTAAAAAGATTTATATTACGTTTTGGTTTGTATGAATGAATAGGTTGTATCATGTGATATCGCTGATGTGATGTTTCTCATTAGAGAAAAGTACCGGTACTTTGTAATATTATGAAATCCACTCAATTAGAAACTGCTATATAGTGCTAATCCATCACTTAACATTCTCCTCTTCGTCACCATGGCCACGCCGTTACTCCCTGTGGTTTTAACCGGTTGCAATTGGTCAAACTTGAGCCATACTTGTGAGTCTCACCGTAGCCATGTCTCTGCTTGAAACCACGTCTTAGGCTGTGTCTCTAGTTGCAACTTTATAATGAAATATATACCTTTGCACATATGTATGAGTAACCGTGCCTTTTTTTTTTCCCGGTATACACCATATAGTATCTAAAAACCTCAATAAGTATAGATCAATTCAAGTTCGAGTCAGGTCGGTCGAAAAAAATCTTCAAATGATGCACTAGAGCCATGAAGGATCTCAAATGATACCAAGCCATGAACCGACCAGTTTAATTCTCTTCTACGGTAGTGCCATTTTGAATCGCATATGGATGTGACTAGAAGTTTATAAAAGTATCGTATCGAGTATCGGTCAGATGGAGCCATTAAGCAATATAAAAGTTTGTCCGTTGCTTGGGGATTTCATTAACAGTGTGGGATAGACTTTCATGAGACTTTCAGTCCAATGATTAAGCCACTGATAGTATATCTTTAAATTGAGGATTATTCAAGCAATCACATGTCATATATCATGTCGCAGAATAGTATGTGTAAACACTCAATAAATGGAATATTAACTTGCCGCTCGATTATAACAAATGTAAGATGAGTCCTAAACAAGAAATGTTACTGAGATCGAACAAAACACTAAAACCAGGGCATCCCGAACCAAGGCTATGATCGTGCAATTGGTGGCTAGCAAACTCGATTCAATGCTGCCGTCGACTAACACAGGCCGGATGAGAACTACGACCGATGTACTGCCAGTCGCTAATGTAACGGACTCTTCAGCTAGCATCCCCTCGACTGTGTACACTTCCTCATGACACCATTGCTGTCATGTTACTGTACATAAGCCAACCTTCACCCCAAAATTACTTTTCCAAGTCCATTTTAAACTGTTAAATTCGATGCAAAGTGTATATAATACCGTGAAATTTTTAACAGACCCATCACATGTCTAACCCAAAAGTTTAAGTTGATGAGTTAATAGTACCCAGTCTTATATAAGCTAATTTTCAATCCCTTTATTCTTATATATAGAATTTATATCTCAATACTTATCCTCATATATGGCAACACATATTCACACTTAACACACGCCCTTAAATATCCGCCCTTAACAACTGACTTGGAGGCAAGCTTTCTCTTTTGTTCTCGGACTAACAAATAGCATCGAGCTTCCACTAGGGCGTGGAGTAGCATGAGCCCATGCGGCAACCTGCACTCTAATATCATATAAAATTTCATCCGACTCATAAAGGGTTGGACCCATATATCACAAAAAAGCTTAAATTGATAGAATGACGACAACAATTCTCTTATTAACCATGTTTTAATCCCTTTACTCTCCAGTGTTGATTTGGGAGCCCTCTATCAAATCTTGCCGATGCCATACCTTGGACCGGATACAGTCACGGCGCCATGGCGCTCAATCATGTGGCGCAACATGATTGTGCGCCATGGGGCCATGACTGTATACCAGTAAGGTTTTTTAAAATTTTATTGTTAATTTATATCTCAACAAATATATATAAGGTTAGGTATCTAGTTAGCTGGGCAAGTAGGGTCATGGTCGCGACAATGTAATCTTTTCCTATGTTCGAAAGGAATCCGGGCCCCCCGGTTTCAGTTGTTGCTTGGCCTAGAAAATCAAATTCTCCATCTATGAGATTTTGGGCAGATTTTTATGCCTTATTTACCTATGTTCTCTTCTCTTTAAACCTTTAACATATAAGATTCAAATAGAAATGGATTTTGAAAAAAAAAAAAATACACGATTTGGATATAATTCTTTAGGTACCAGTGATGTTAGGTAGAAGGAACAGGCATGTTTTATGGTGTAGGTATTGAATTAGGGTTGGCTTTTCATTCCATCACATTTGTGGAAATACTATATCTGGCCCTATTTATACATGCCAGAATCGTAAATTATCATAATTTCAATGGTTATAAAACATTCGATCCCTTGAATTTTTCTTATTTTTCTTCAATATACATCATTAGATATTTAGAAATCCAATAAGCCCGGACTAATCTGGTTTCAAGTTAAGTTAGTACACTAAAGGGTAACACTCTACTAACGTAAATTCTCTTCATCTATAAAATTCGAACATATGCCATTGTTAAAAAAAGATTTATTACCATCTCAATTAACTTATATTTGAACATTCTCTTATTCTTCATTTCCCTATTTTTGGAATTGATTTCCCTTTTAATCTTGTGTCATGTATGTATCTGGATGCACCGGTTGTAATGTATTGAACTTTTTAATATGTGTCATCGTGTTCAAGCACCTTGTACTTTTTATAGTTGAATCTTACGATATCTACATTAATTCCTAAATTTTAGATCTGATTCGCACACTATTGAATTTAGGAACCGGACTCATCTCAAAGCTTTTGTTAGCCTCTTGAACATGTTCATTATTATTTTTCTCCTTACCTCTATTTGTACAAAATTATCTCAACTTATTTCATCATTAGCTACTACTGACTAGTCTGAGTTTAGAGATATTTTATCAATTTACCTTATGGAATTTTAGGTATATTTTCAGCATGTTTGATTATTTTATTAATTATCAGCTTCAAAATTATTGTGATATGTTTGGCATTACTATTGCTATGTGAGAATCAAAGTACAACTAAAGAAGTTATAAATAACCGCGTGAACCACTTTCTATGTAGCCGATTCCGGATATCCTGTGCGATGGAACAAAAATAGGAACTAGTTATAATCGGCTCTTTAATTTCTTACCATAAATCTATATGGAACCTAACCTATATTTAATGGTTCAGATTGTACCATATATCCGTGTGCACCAAATTACACATTTACAAGAGGGTATCCGAATTCAATCATATTGTTGATCATTGAACTAGGGCGAGAACATGGAGTTTTGACATTTGCTCGTTGCTATCGTTCGTTGGAGAGTTCTTTTACCTTTGATCTCATGTGAACCATGAACTATAGACCTGCCAAAACGACTGAGTCTCCCGTCCTTTCTTTATTTTATTTTATTGTTTTTTAAAATCACCTCATCCTTGAACCTGTCGGCGGCCAAAAAATAAAGTAAAATAACAAATCAGTGAACAGAGCCACATGACACGGTTAGACTTAATTCAGTGGGGCATATATGTAGCAGAGTCAAACCTTACGGCCCACCAAAAAAGTCATATAAAATTGAATTGCCAGATAATAAATGTCACCCATAAACAAAAATCATTCAAGTACAAAGTTTTCTTCCTTGTTACACAATGAAACTAATGCAGTGATGGATATAAAAAATTTATCACAATGGAACGAAACTCGATAGAAGAGGAATACGATAAATTTAAGGAGCATGAAATAGGAAAAATAAGCGAAATACATGTAATATTTCACGTGTCTTTTCGGATTTTACGAGGGCGACCGCTCTTGACCCCCTTGAATCCATAGATGGATCGATGTGAACTGTATAGAATAAAGAGAGTAAATAATAGAGCAGGGGAAATACCAACGACCAGAATTCAATCTAGAAACTCTTCGACCGACAGAAAGTGTCACTGTGTGCTTTGCCTTCTCGTTCTTACAGACGTAATTCTGTTAGCAGCAACAATGCAAAGGTTGATACACATCATTCAATGCCCCTAGAATCCATCATCGAAAAAGAGAGTTTCACACAGCTGATACTACTCTTACCGTATGACTTGAAGGTTCTGAGTTTGATATTACCAATGGGACTTCCCGTGCTGGTTTATCCCATTTTCATCCTATCTCCTTTAGACTTACATGCCTCCCTTGTACACCGTAAAAAAATCTCATTTGCTTTCTTGGTTGGGAGTGTGATACCCACATATGTCACATAAGATATAAATTCTATATTTATAAGATAATTGAATTCTACATCTTAATAGCTTAGGAATTTTAGGTGGAAACAAGTCCAATTTCTTATAAAATCTACTAAGTGTATTGATCGCGCAATAATATCTGATATAAGCCTGGTAGAACTAATTTTTTAATAAAAAAAATGCTATCCTAACCCAGCTGATAGCACCTTTGACATAGGTCTGAAAAATCCGACAGTCTCATAGGGGCTCAGCTGTGAGCTCACCAATGGTCCGTTAACAACAAATTCATCAGGAGGAAGGGACTTGGTAAAATTGATGTAACAAAGAATCATTTTCAGCATATTCGCATATATAATGTTCCTTTTGGTAATAAATTAAAGTGGATTTCGGAAATAATATATTTGAGATTATTCCTCTTGGTATTATATATGTTTTTTTTCCCCTTTCCCGCTGTTATGCTCTGCATGTTCGGCTGGTTGTTCTTATTTGTCCAAGTCTCCGACCAACTTTGTTCTTGCCGGAAATAATGTTCCATCTGCGGAAATTCTAATGATTGGATTTTGAATGTTGAAACATTCCATGGCGATAACATTAACAAATCATCACCATACCGAAATAAATATTATCATGAATATATTTCATAACATTTGCACAATTTAAAAGATCTAGCATCGATGGATTGCCCCTTATCGTATTCGTCACTACAAGTAACTAGGATTCGGGTTTCGAGAAAAGATGAAACGAAGTAGAGACCAAGGCAACCATATCTATGTAAAACAATGTCATTAACGCAACGGTAACTCGGGAAGCTAGAGTGGTATGTGTAAGGGGACGTCTTGGTTTTAGGAGGACAAAAGACTGGATTTCTTCTCAGTTTTGTCCTTGAATGAAAAAGAGAAAAGCGAATGACTCATTTCGTACATTAGAGGGTTGATGTGCAGGATTGCTTTTTGGTACTCGATTATGCTCTTTAGACATCACTTTGCATCTGTAAAGTGAGAAAAGCATCACAAGAATGGCTATTTATTCAATTATGAAAAGATAGAAAAAGATAAGAAACCAACTCTGGGGGGTTCATGAAGTATTTATAAAAGAAATAGAACAAGACTTATATATATATATATATATATATGGGTCAAACTATAAATAAAAATCATAAAAGAGACATGATACGTTCTTAGTGCAGTGGTATAAAATTTGAACTTATAACCTAGAAGTTCTGAGTTATGTGTTAATTTATTTCTCTTTATTATACTACTTTTGCAAAGGATTTATGCATTTTTCTTATCACCCAAAATACTATAAAACAAAGAAAAAAAATACCAAGAAGTTTTGGTTGAGAAGTTGGATTGTAAATCTATTTGAGTTTACCCGAGTTTTTGTCCCCAAGGGTCTTTAATTTGTCGACTCTTAACCCTTTGTGTGTTCTTTATAAATCTGAATATGAATATAGGGATAATTTGTTCTTTGATTATGCCTTCTCTACATCTACTTGGGCTCATGTCCTATTGCCTCACTGAGTAAATGGGGCCAGCGAGTATTGGAATTTTGAACTTCAGTGGTCTCTACAGAAGCGCAAAGGAAGGTCATTGTCATCTATGGCCTTTCTCATTTATCTTAGCATGCCCATATCTATTTCATTTGGAAGGTCCGGGACGACTATCTGTTCCCAAATTCCTCCTTGCCAAGGCAAGGGTTTAGCTGGTATTAAATATGTTGTTAAGTCCAGAATTTTGCATTGTAAATTTCTAGATAGAAAGGTCAAAATAGAAGAACAGATAAAATTATTTCTAAATTGGGGTATGTCTCGGTGAACTATGTTTGTATCTTTTCTTTTTTCATCAGTTTTTCATATCACATGTAGTCCTTTTTGAGCTCGCCCTAAGAGCTCTAGTCTGTTTTGTACATTTCGATCAATTTTAGTAATAAAGATCGATTACTGATTTCGATTAAAAAAAAAAAGAAATTGTTAACCCTTTAGGAAGATTTGTGAGTGGCACAAAACAAACTCTTGAAGCGGCAAGTCTAGTGCCTCCAGGTCTCGATTCCTGAATTCGTTTATATGTTCCTCCTCCTCCTCCCGTATTCTCCAACAATTCAAGAGGGTTAAGTGGAGATGGCCGTGAATATCGCATTGATGAAGATGGTGAACCAATAACTGTGGAAATTGGACGAAGGCATCAACTTCAGCACGGATGGAAGGATGCAAGATGCTTTTCTCCCTCGCGTCGATATAAACATTGCCCGTGTCCTGGACCAGGAATTGCGGCACATTGAAGAACCTGGTACTAAAGAAGGGCTAGAAAGGGGAGGAATAAAAGAAGAGAGAGGACAAGAAGATGCTCTACAGAGTTGGTCGACTTCATGATCTGTAAAAGTTGATCGAGTCTCCCCCAACTGGAAGACTCTTGAAGAGAAATACATACCAAAAGGCATATACATTTAGATTTAAAGGATCAAACTTGATATATACAGATCACTACTGAAGAGCAGCACCATTATTGTACTGAACTTCACTTTTTTTTCGAAATCCTAGATCCTCTTCAATATTTGTAAAAGAAGGATTTTATCGATCTAATTGTTGATATTGATATTGTGGATCATGAATGTGCAATTTACATTCAACAGAAAATTACTAAAAAAACCTCTTCCTATGTGCCAAAGGAATTTGAAACATAAAATGTCAGATTTGATTTAAAAGTGTTAAAATAAAAATCTCAACAATTGTTAAGTGTGGTACATTCTCACTTTATGTTAAAATATACTTTTTTTTTTATCAGATATGTTAAAATATACTTATGTGTACTGTTAAGGAATAAGTACATGGCTTTGGGAATGTACAAGCGTTATTGTAAAAATATTTGGGAGGCAAAAGGCACTCTCCACTGATGCTTTTATTTTCTAATTAATATAATACCAAGTATTGAGGATGATAAGATAAAAGTGCTGATAATGCCACTTAGGTAATTGGAAATATTGTTATGTTAATCAGATAATTAATTGCATGTGTTTTGATATGAAATAAAGTAAACGACAGTTTTGGTAAAGAAAAAAACACACTGTAAAAGGGTTTTCATCTATTATTATGTTGGAGAAGGGAGACAGATTTGGTCTTACTTTTGAAATTCCAAAATTGCCGTCATCTTCAATTCAATTATTTAGGAGAGATGTTCAGGAGGGCCAAATTCATATTAAGAAGGATGACAATAATGAACAAAATTAGAAAAGGACGAATTTGATATACATTGTATCTCTGACAATGGATTAATCAATTTACTTTATTTTTCTCTGTGAAGACTATGTGTTCATCTCTGCAGCACTTGGAAGGTCCTCGAGAAAGCAAAGAGCATCAAATTAACCTCGAAGTTCAATATAAAGGATCTTAACGGGGTTGTTACAATTTTAGGAATAGCAGCTCACAAGGATGGAATGGAAGTGGTTAATTATCAAAAAAAAGGGGGATGGAAGTGGTTCTCCAACATTTGTTTGGCTCACTGAAAAGAAAATTATAGGAAATAAAATCGTTGTAGAGTAGAAATTAAGTTCTGATGAATTTTTGTTTAGTTGGAGGAATAGAAAAATGTAAAAATGATAAAAGATTATAATGAATCTAATTATATATATTTGAAATTGAATTTTTTTTTTAAAAAAAGGAGATGTAGAAGTTAAAATTTAAGGAATAATTAAGGATAATTTTGTTGTATTATTTTTACCTATAAGTAATAGACATTATTTATGGGGAGGGAAATTATGCTCCTCATTTCCAGGAGTATATATTTCATATCCACCTGATACATCTGTGTGAAATAGGGATTTCGAGCCATAACTATTCTAGTAAACCTAATATCTATTCCGCACAGAATAATTATTCAAATGGATATATATTTCAACGAACCAAACGTGCTCTAAGCGTTTAGGCTCAGTGCAAGAAAGTGCTAGTTTCAATCCACCTATCTTGTGTCACTTCCTTTGAAGTACTGACCTTGACAAAATAGGAATAAGACATATTGGTTAGTAATAAGATGTCACTTCCTCAACCATTCTTAGAGTCATGGTGGAGAAGGTACTTTATATAACCATGTTACCATAGACAGTTTTATGTGATGATACCTACAAATTAAAACTTATTCATGTAATTGTGTTTTTATTTTTTAAAAATTTTATTAAAACACATAATATAATTAATTTTTATTAATCGGTATAATCACGTAAACATTGTCTGATAATAACACCGTAACATAAATAACTTCTCATGATAGTGGGAGGAGCGTCCGCTGATTCTTTAGGAAGAAAAGTAAATGTTCCCATTGTAAGTAATGGACAATTGTTATTTCCTCTCCACTTATCTGTTAAGGGCAGAGGCCTTCACTCGGTTATGAACAATTTACCCTTTCGACAGATACAGATGGGCTACCAGGCCAATTCCCAGCCCACAATCGAGTAAATTGGAAACAGCTCCAATTCCATTCCTTCCAATCGTACATAAGACAAACTGTCAAGTTACGCATTTGGAGAAACTTCAGAGAAGCTGATTGAAAAAAATCTCAGCTAAGCATTTTTAGGTTTAGCCTAAGGCTGCTGGATAAAAGAGGGGTTGGTTGGCTGGTATGCCTGATGTCCTGCAGAGCCATAGGCAGCATAGCCAGTCTGCTCCCCGATCGAGGCTGGGTAGTAAACTGCTCCTGTAGAAGCTGCTGTAGCTGAGGTGTCCACAATTGACGAATACTGCGGCCGAGAAATCCCGGCGGGGAACCGATTGTGTTGCCCGACATACTGACTCGGTGCAGATGGGTTCCCACTGCTAACATCATATGCATCGTGGGTCGGATAGCTGTACTGGGCTGCAGAGAACCTAGCCACAGGGCTGGGATGTCGAGGAGTTTGTGCTGGATCATAACCTGGGGTTCGTCGACTGAAAGATGGGTGGTAGGAAACTTTGGCCACTTTTTCTGGATGGAGTGGTGGGCCGCTGCCTTTGCCACCTCCGGAGTTGTGCTTTCTTTTGCCTGAGGACTTGCTTGAAGATGGGGCAGAACCAAAGCGATTCTTCCTCTCAGCTTTTGCTTTCTCCAAGACATTGGCCCTCTTCTTCAGGACATCAAGCGTGAACACTGACTCGAGCTTCTGATCTTCCACACACCTAGCCACGGCCTTGATTGCATTCAGTTCTATGTTACTAGATTCCTCCTGAAATTTCCAGTGGTCTCACAATTCGTCAACATGCACTGCAAAAGGATGTACTTGTTTCAAAAACAGAACTATAAAAAATTTAAGATCACATACTGATGCAGCAGCACTGCTATTGCCCTTCTTGAGTGCATCCATGGCATTCTTTTTGGAGTTTTTGAGGAATGACTTGAGCAGGGAGACTGGAGAGAACTTTTCGGTCATACCGGACTCAGTAACAAAGTAAACAGCATCTATCTCTTTACGCTCTCGCACAAGCTCATCAATGATATCTGCAGAAAATCAGAGGGGAGTGCTTCAATGTCAAGTATCCTCGAAAACTAAAGATAAGAGTAGTATGGCAAACTAAATTCAACCATAACAATCCAATCATAATCCTACCAATTGCAATCATCTTCATGCAATACTGTAGAATGACCCTGCGAGAATTCTATCTGTTTTTATTTGTTTCCAACTAAATACGAAATGAATAATAAGATTCTTTCTTCTAGGCCAAAAATTAAAAAAAAAAAGGTAAATATGAAATGGCATGAAATGGTCCCCTACTACTAATACGAGCAAGTACCATCAAAGGTTAGAAGGCTCAATAACAGGCTTATACTACAGGTTCATGTTTCAAGCTAAAATCAAAATGCATCATCATCATCATCATCATCAAATGTACAATCACGGTTAACACTTGGATTCAAAGAACTTGCAATCAACTAGAAACTACTGAATATCAAATATCTGACACAATTGAACAACTGACATCAAAGGCAAAGTCAGCATTGCTGAGTGCAAAAGGTCAAAAATCCAGACCTGCCAACTTCTCTCCGAACCCCAAACAAGAAGCTAGCTTTGCTATGTCCCTCCTGGAAGAGAACCCCAGAACCATCTTTTTCAGGAACTCTTCATTGAACCTTGATTTCAACCCGAATCCCGCTACAATTTCCAGGAACATAACGGCCTCTACCGGCCCAAATCTTCCGAAATCATTGAGGTGCTCATTGGTCTCCACATGCCCCTTCCAACTTTCCAAAACTCTCCAAGCCCTCTCCACCACACTCTTTGCGAACTTTGGCCCTATATCCACACTTTCTTCCCCTGATTTTGCATGTGAATCCGCTTTTAGGTCAGGGAATAGAGCATGAACCAGCATTCCGACAGCCCATCGCTTATCCATGATCCCCGCTTTTGCAGCCTTGGTCTCCAAAAAGTCCTCCACGGCATTTAGCACCAACCTCGGAGGATCAATCGACTCATTAATAGCGCCCGGGAGTTCCGCTTTAAGCAGCGCCGGTTCTCTCCTCTTCAAGATTAAGAACTTCACCAGTCCCAAGGAGTCCATCCTCATCGCAAAAGACCTCATGGTTTCAGACAATCCGAGCTCTCCAGAGGCCGGCTTCTCGATCTCGGCAATCGCAGCCTGCTTCCTCTGGCGGACTCCTTCGACCGCTTCGGCCTCGCGATGCGGAATCGAGTCCTCGCGCTGAGAGAGGGACTCTAGGGTTTGGCGGGATGTGGATTCGAGGGTCTGGAGTTTTGATTCGACGGACTTGGATCTCAGACAGAGAGACTCTTCGAGAGTTTTGAAGTGATTGGATAAGTTCGTGAACAGTTCCTTACAGGTGCAGAGAATCGTCTTTTCAGCTTCGAGGTCGTCGGCGAACTTCTGCACTCTGTCGGTGCTGATCCCCAGCTCCGTCGCCATTGATGTGGAGCTCCTAGATCCAAGATCGCCTTTCCAGACCTGGCAGCAGGGGAAATGTAAACCCTAGACCAGGCCACCGAAATTCGGAGGATGTGTATCTCTTGGGGTTTGAGCTTTGCTGTTTCAGCCGATTTTTCTGCCGAAACTCAGCCGAAATGGAAGTGGCAAGGCCTGGAAATGGAGTAGCCTCTCCATCCGGTGCTAGGGACCCTCTTACAGCGGTAACATTAAAATTGTCTCCATTCCCGGATTTCACTGGACTCATAAAAAACTGCGCCTAACCAACAACAATTAGTAATTTTATACTCGAATATTGTAAATAAAAAATTTAAATAATGCTAATTTAATTCAAATATTATGTAAATAAAATTTTTAGATGTACAAAAAAAAATTAAGCTGTACATATTCATCTGATACCACTAGAGATTGACATGTGCTCTACACAAAAAAAAAATTAAATATTATTATGAGTTCGGATAATTAAATTATTTTGTTATAACGTGTTACAATTCAATTTATTTGTAATAAATTTATGTTAACTTATAATAATAGTTAAAATATTTTGAATTTTCAACCGTATTTTTTACAATTTTATTTACATTTTCAAAAAATTCGTTTAAAAATCATGGTAAATTATTTAACTCAAATTAATAACAAATAAAATATTTTTTATTTTGTTGTTATAGAGTGGGAGAGTCTAAATTCTTAATGGAAGATTTTTGTTTTTTATATCGTAGATGTAGAGTTAGAAGAAAAAATGATATAAATGACTATTACCCTTAATTTGAAGGATTTTATAAAATAGATGTATACTATAAAGTTTAATGTCAAACCTGAAAAATAAAAAAAAAAAACACCAAAATAGATAAATGTTTACATATAATACAATAAATAAATACTATTTTCCTTGAGATATTTTTATTTTCAATCATTAGTAATTCTTTTCTTTCCGTCTACCGTCTAAAATAATATTTTCCTTTGAAAGTAATCTAATGAATTTACTTTCAGAGTTTCCTTTTCCCCCCTTTTTTTTAGAGTGCGTCCACCAACTATTATCGTATTGCTTAATGGAGAAATACTGAGATGATATGACACATCTTTTTCTTAAATAAGTTCTCATATTTGAATCTTATGAATAGAAAGAATTTATTTTGGAAGAATTTTAATCCTTAGTTGGTCATCTTGGCTCGAACTGGATCAATTATGATCCGTTGTACTTTTAGATATCAGCCGTTCAGACCGAAAATATAAGAACAAGCTCCCCTTTCGGTTATGTACACCATTCGGAGTACTGACTGTGTGCTGGTATTGTTATATAGAAAAATGTTTTTACCTTTAGTCTTTTTTTTCTTTTCATTTCCCAAAAATAATCTATTACATGTAAAATTCAATTTTTAATACTTAATGGATTGGAAAAAAAGAGTGTATATGATGATAAATTTATTAGTCACCTAACTACCCGATCACCCACTTTCGATTTCTTTTTCTATTGGTAAAATCTCATTTCTTCCTTCTTCAATACATACAAAATTACTCTACCAATCTTCTAAATAATTTATTAGTTCAATGTTTGGATTAAAAGAAAAATACATATACATTAATTATTTTACGAGTCAATTTCTAATCATTTCATCAAATTATAAAATCTATACGTACCATGAACTGATCTCCAATATTTCTAGAATGAAACTAGTGGTCTAAAGCAAAATCCCTGTGGTTTGGTGAGATCAAGTTTGAGTCTCAGTAATATTGACAAAATAGTCTCTTGAGTTTGTGCCTTAGCTAATACCGATTTCTTATACTAGACTAGACATTTGGTGATACTATATTGATAGGGTCAGTATTAGTACTGATTATTCAGTTCACATGATATATTCATGATTGAACGCGAAAGTTCAAACATTAAGTAGTTAAGGGTGATTTGGGTCACTACTATTGTTTCCATCCTTTTTAATCCATAACAAAAAAAAAAAAAGAATGAAAAAATATTGCCGATCGAAGAGTATTTTCCATTAATTGCAGAATATGATACCAGAAGATACAATCTGGAAGCCCATTCATCAATTGGGGCAACCAGTTAACATCTGACTTTGAAAGATTTGCACTTGCATAGCCACTCTCTGTCCTTCTGAACAGCTACATCTATAATGAGAAGAATTTGGAGACCACTACAAACTAGAACAACTTGGAACTAAAGAATTGCCCGGAAGATGTAGACCTCTCCGTCTATCCAATCACAGCCTGAACTGCATGGACCAGATCAGATCTTTATAAAGGCATTGTTCGCTTGGAGTTCAGCTACATAATATGAAGCCCCCCATTACAGCACAATTTCAATAAATTTATGTCGTTTTTGGAAAGCACTGATTACCTCCCTCTCAGAGCTGCAAAACGTGCAGCAAGATCATCATAATCTGGCAGCTTTGGGTGCACGTGCTTAGCGGCATCTGACCGGTCTATCTGAAACGTAGCAGCCCTGGTGAAAACTTTGGCTGGCTCTGGAGGAGCTGAGGGCTGCTTGTGGGGGAGGGAAACTGATCGAGGTGGTGGAACGACCCCGAACTCCTCGTCAGGTCTTTCCTTGTCTACTTGCCTTCCAAGAGGAGACTCACCCATATCGGGTCCCGCACCATTGTGATGCCGACTTCCTGACTTTCTCTTGGCCCTTCTTCCCCCTTCATAATTTGATGACTTGTTGCTGTAGTGTATCAATAGCTTATCAATTATCCTTTCCTCCTCATCCTTCTGGCTTTGTTCATCGTCGAACCATATCTGCAGCCCTCGTCTGGGATCATCCCTCCGCCTGCTTCTTGACGATCTCTTTCCACCTCTAACATCTTCGTCATGATCACGAGCTTCATATTGAGCTGACTGCGATTTTGAGTGCCTCCTTCTGGAAGATCTGGCCTTTGTTAGGGCGATACCATTTGCATCATCCAGATTCTTATAGTAATCCTTCCCATCAGCACGACCGTTTCCCTTCCCAGGTCCCACATCTTCCTTCACCTTCTCAAGATAGTGCATTCCCATTTGAATGTCCTCGATTCTTTGATCCCCATTGGCAGTTTTGTGCACTGGGGAAGATTTCGGTTTCCCATTAGAATTGGGATCAGCATGGTCAATTTCGGGTTTGATTCTGTAGGCGACATCCTTTGCCATGACATTTGGTTTGACATAAGGAGGAGGGAGGGCATGGTTGAAGTGCAATCTGTCTCCTTCACTCTTTACTCTTGCCATTGAGTTGGTAATATTAAGGTTGCCACCAACATTGTTGCGAACAAAGGAGGCTACCTTAACTTCATTCTTCGAAGAAGCTGCTGCAAAATTTTCTGCGTATGGTTTGTCTCCTTCACTCAGTACTCTTGCCACTGCATTATTGTGGTCCCCAACACCATTGTTGTGAACAAAAGAGGTTACTTTAACTTCACTTTTCAAAGAAGTTGCTGCAAAATTATCTGCATATGATCTGTGTCTTTCACTCTTTGCTCTTGCTACTGAGTGAGTACCATTGTGATTAGCACCGTTCTGGTCCAAGCCACCATAGTTGCAAGTAGAAGAGGTCACTTTAGCTTCCCCCATCAAAGAAGTTGGTGGAAACTTATCTGCAGAGCCTTGTCTCAGTTGCATGGGAATCTCCCTTTCTGGGACACTCTTCGCCCTTGCTCTACTATGTTTAGTTCCATTATCAGCATATCCATCCCCTTTTCTGCGAGATGTAGTATCTGGTCTCATAATCGTCGGGTCAGGACTCTCCTTTCCAATTCTATCTGAAAAGAAATCTTGCTTTTGTTGTCGTGGACTGCCACTGTTTCTTAATAAAGGAACCTCCCTTGCATGGAGTACCTCCAGATTATCACCAGAAAGGTTCCGCCCTGCAGGAAGGTCAAGCTCATGTTTTTTCGAGATGCCAGTTTCCTGGCGCTTTCGGAACCTCTTCCCGTTATTGGATGCTTCAACTGCATGAAAATTGAGGTGATCTCCTCTTGGAGGAACTTCCTTGCCATTATTATGTACTTTGTAGTTGCCATCAGTCACGTGGTAGAACCCATCACCTTTTAGGTGCTCCTACAAGACAGTCCTTTAACAAAATAAGCATTTCGCACAGCATGAAAATAATTAAGAGATGTGAAGACACCGTTCATTAAACTGAGACAACACCTTCTCGCCATTAGATGCTTTGGACATCTGCTGTTCAAAATTTCTTGGGTTCCAGTCTATGGAAAACTCTGATGCTATGTCCTGCATTAGGCGAACTTTCTTTTCCAATGCAAATGGCTTTGGAGCTAACTTCTCTGAAAACTGAATAAGAACAAAAATCAGCCAATTAACAAAGGCATCAAGCCAGAAATTTGATAGCACCAACAATGAATGAATTTGAGGGGCAGTACCTCTTGGTTCAAACAATGATCAAGGGAATTCCCATATCTCTCCTGAAATGTATGCCTAAGATCACGCAACTCCGGCAGATCTGAAAATCCCGCAGCAGCAAACATGAGGGATGATATAGCTTCCCTACATTCTTTGGGGCATTCACTGGGTAGGAAAAAAGGATGATTGTCAGGATGAAGATGGCGACTCCAAATGTTTATACCAAATAGGCACTTTGTGGCACCAAAAGCAGAACCAGAGTAGGAACCAGACATTACGCGAGACAAAAGGAAAAACTAATGATATTTTCTGCAGCTTGAGACATAAAAAATTCATATTCTTGAGAAATTATTGTATATTTACTTGAATTATGAGATTATCTGCTTAGTTATTTTTGTTTATCTCCAAACAAGGTACATAACTGAATATAAAGTTGTGAAACAATGAGCTCCAGTATTGAATGATCTGTGGGAGCCTGAGTCCAAGAAGTAACTTATCCTATATTTAAAATGTATCCGTTTCGGGGTTTCACCGAGATATTATTTGTTCACTTCAGACAAACAGATAAACCATCAATGCAGCTGTATCAATGGTACTATGAGCAAGAAACAACTTTGAGACTTTCTGCACTCAAGTCAGCTCTAGTGAAGGGAAAGATATCTGTAGAAACAACTTCTATCCAGCATAGGCAGGAAGAATCCGTCCCTCAGAGATGAGGAAGAGTAATTATAAAGCTGTAGCAGCAACATGCCCATCATTATTAGCATTTAAATAAACTAAGCTATTCTCTATAGTCCCTTGTATGGTGAGACCATACCTCTGCTTCTGCATGATCAAGAGATGCTTCAAAAGCAAGTCACAGCATTGCTCAACAAAGTCATAACACGATGAAAGGGTTAATTCAACCAGAAGTCCTTCAGCCTATTGGAGACCAACACAAAAAAGAGAGCTTTTGTCAGAACACATCACCGTACATGATCAGCTTTGAATTTGTACAGCAATATCAAACAACATGCAACCGCTCTAAATAAAAAATCTGCAACGAATCGTCTAATAAAATCATGTCAACTCCATCAGCATAATCAGAGCCCTGTCTAATCTCACTGTTTAAATCTTGACTTATCTACTATATCCAAACAAAATGAAAAAACTTGCTAAATTTAACGGTCTGACTTTTTCCTGTTACATTGAATTACAGCAACAATAACATAGAAATATCCAAGAATCAACTAAGAAGCCATCTCCTTTGTCTTTCTCCAGGAATCGAACAAGTCCCAAAAGGAGGGGGAAAAAAAACAGAAATAGTCTAAGCATATCACAGATAAGGGAAAATTGCATGGATGGTACATTTACTTTCACGGATGTTAGACATTGGTGCATTTTTTTTTTAAATTTGTTCTACTATAGTGCATTTCTTTTCAAAACCATTATATACGTGTACAAACCATCAACTTTTGGATGACGGCATCAAACATTGTTGGCATGGCAATCCGTGCATCTGTGCATGCGTGGTGTCCATATCAAATTACCACGTCACTGCTATTAACACTGTCATAAAAAAGTTGATAATTTGTACCATCATACAACAGTTTTGTAAACAAATGTACCATAGTAGAACAAAATAAAAGAATTACACCAATGTGAAACATCCATGGAAGGAAATGTACCATCCATGCGATTTTCCCTTACAGATAAACAAATCAATCAAATGGGTTACTTTAAAGGAAAAAGACTATCAACCAATTACCCTCCCGTAAGCATTGACATCGAGGCCATTAGCAAGCAGATCGGCCATATCTTTCTTCAGAAATTTCTGCATCGCATTTCGTTTTCTCCTTATCACGTCAATTCGTGATTTCGTCAGCTTAATCAACGATTTGCTGCCAAGCAATAATATGAAAATCAGTAAGAACGCAAATAATCAAGAAACCAGAAATACTTGAAGCAGAATAAAGCTAAACACCAAGTCGAGGGACAGAGGAAGGGCGGGAGGGAGATCTAAGAAGTCACCATTTGGAGGCGAAGCCTCGACCCAGGAGAACGTCCAGCATTATCGATCTCCGGTCGCTCCAACTCAGTGAGTCCAGCTCATTGACTCGGCGCGCAACTGGGATTGTGCCCACAATCCTCGTACGAAGCCGAGACGTGCCTCGGAGGAGAAAACGTTCGGGAAGAAATAGAAACGCGAGCTGGGAGGTGACAGAAGGGAGCAGACACTTTTCAAAAACTGGCATAAGTAGGCGACGGACAAGACGACAGAGACTTTGATGGACGATAATGGCCTTGCCCTTTTTGGTAGTAATTTCAATTATCTCCACACAGTTTCCAATAATTTTACTTTGCACCCTGTGCTTCTAGCTGTGTCGATTCATCCCCGGTTAGCGTAGTGATAATAGAGGATAAAGCGAAAATGATAGTAGGGAAGGGAGCACTTCAAACCCTATCAAAGGAATCAAACATTACTATGATTTTCCAATTTCTCAAAAATCCCACTTTAACTGTTACTATTTATATTTAGGAAAATAGAATTGAAGAATTAACGTGAGTTAGTTCAGGTGACTCGACACTCGATTCTCTTAGGTAAAAGTCTTGTATTTAAGTTTTTATAAATAGAGAAAACTTGTGCTAATGGCAGAGAAGTACTGGACATGACAACTTGCAGGTCTAATAAAATTTTCCCATGCAAATGTGTATATAAGAATGATTCGTCCATATTTAATAGGACAAGACACAAATCACACTAATTTTGTGATAGATGTCCCTTAAAAGGATGAAGTCTTGTATGAATTTATTAGTAATGCCACTACCGTTTACTAACACTATCCAAGTTCTTGACTAACAATCATCGGTAAATGGATTCATTCCGGTTCAACCGAAAATCTAGAATTACTAGATCACTGAATCTCCTTTAGATTTCCTAGATAAATGAGCTATATCCATGAAAAAGATTTGGATTGTACTAGGAATCCATGAGACAAATTTTAATGAGGACAAATTGGGATAGAGGGCAAAGCTTGGGGGCGACAAAATCAAACAAACTCTTGACGTGGCGGGCTACTGCAATATTGACGTTGGAGGGGTAGTCTGGGAAGAAGAGTGAAAAAGCGGGCACCGGTTGATTAGAACGTGGCCGTTAGGGGTGGGGTCAAAGCAGGAATTGGATGGTTGTGGGAGATGATGGATGGCATTTGCCGAGGTGGACCACACACGACCATCATCAAAATTCTTTTCCCCATCCATTCTTAACCTTAATTTATATTTAATTATATATATTTATATGATAAATTATCTAAATTTTACCTCACTAATTCCCACGACTATGCACGCACGCCTACAAGTATACATGATACGGTAAACCCGAAATTGCATGTTGCCTTAAGGAAATTTGAACCTTGGAAGAGAAGGATGTTCAACCTCTCATTACAACTATGCCAACTCCTAGGAATTAATATTTAATAATATCCTTAATCATCGCTAATTTTCCTTACTTGTTTTCCTTGAGAAATTAATAATTTCTAATCCATAAACCTAGTAAATCCAATTAATACAATACATGTTTGAGTTAAGTTAACTTAGTAAAGGGTAAAATTATTGCAATTATAATTTTTTTTTATCATTAACGATGTTTTTAATATGATATATCTTAAATTAAAGAAAAGAAACGTTAAATCCCTCAATCGTGATAGAGGAAATTAATAATTGTTATTAGGGCATCACCAGTAGGTAAAAGACAGTTTAGAGCAGAGATAATGAATCAGAACAGTTATGTCAGCTTTAGTTGCTGCAACTACCTTTGCAGCTGTTTTTTGTTTATAATTTCCTTTTCCCAATAAGAATACCTTCCCACCTTATTATTTTTCTCTCCTATCAATAAATTATTCATTAGAACAAGGAAAAAAAGAATTAAAAGAGTTTGCTGTGACAGTTTTAGATTAGGTATATATAGCATTAGACGATAACCCTCACTCCCTGTCGTTAATGAAGCCCGACCAATAGACTTGCTGTGTTGGTTGACATCGAAGAATGATTACAGACGATATAAGAGCTTAGATACCTGTAACACTAGAGTCATTATGTTTGAGGCGGAACTGTCCCTTCGACAATCCGTATAGAATTATGACTGGGTCGGCTTTTCTTGTTTATGTTCCCCTTTCTTGTCAGGGCATATTGTTAGGTTGGGAGCACATGGGTGACATGGCACATGTGTCATCTTGATAGCTGACAGAGCGCGATCATTATTATTATTTTTCCGCGTTTAGCTCCCTTTAATCTTCTCCCCTTTTTATCCTTAGATCTTCTCTTGTATTGCACCATTGAAATTAAAAACGAAACTAGATTTGCACCTGAATAATAATGCTCGGCCAATGGACAACCATGAAAGGACACAAAAATCAAACGTGTCTTGCAGGAGGGTCAGAAAAGGAAAAGGATAGGCCGACAGCTCCAAGTCCTTTTCTATCGATAGGAAGGGCCGCTGCACAAAATGTACTTCTAAGTAATTGTCCTATAGATCCCATATCTATCTATATGAAGAAGAAATCATGTAACGAGGGAGATTCTTATTTGTACAAATGGTACTTCGAACTTGGAATGAGCATGAAGAAATTAACGATACTTCTTTATCTTTTGAGTTGTTCTGCCGGATCGATCGCTCAAGACCTTCGGTCTCTACCCGGACCCGGTGAAAAAAATGGGATCACTTCTTATGGACTCGTTGAGAATGATTCGGATCTAGTTCATGGCCTATTAGAAGTAGAAGGCGCTCTGGTGGGATCCTCGCGGACAGAAAAAGAATGCAGTCGGTCTGATAATGATTGAGTAACATTGCTTCTTCGGCCCAAACCAAGGAATCCCTTAGATATGATGCAAAATGGATCTTGTTCTATCGTTGATCAGAGATTTCTCTATGAAAAATACGAATCGGAGTTTGAAGAAGGGGAAGGAGAAGGAGTCCTCGACCCGCAACAGATACCCCCTTTGCTTGGGGATTGGGGTGGAGGAATTACTAAACTTCTTTTTTTTATTGTACTTTCATCTTGTATCTAAAAACTTTCCCTCTCTTTTATATTGAAAATCAAAAATGCGGGACAAATTGGAACCATTAACTATTAAATGGGGCTGTAAATTCATAAAGGATTCTTGGATTTGAATCGAAAATTGTTTTTGAAAAGTGGTCTTTTCATTATATAAGAAAATAGAAATTGATACATAACTAATCAGTATTGATTCTTTTCAATAAAAAAAATCCTTGCCAATTGCTATTGTTCCAATAACGAATAATTGGTTTAAGTTTAATTGAATAACTAAATAAAATAGATTAACTTTTCTCTTCGTCTCAGGTCGAAGGATATGAAAAAAAGGGGTCTGGATCTCCTGCGGGAATGATTTGGAAGACCCCCTATATGGATAATACGCATTCCAGTTGACCGAGCCTAATTCTAATTGTTTTGTTCCGAAGCAAAGATATCCTATAGGATCTCCGCCCTTCCAAATCGGACGTGAAAGTTTCCTTTCATCCGGCTCAAGTAATTACACCAAATAAAAAAGGAGTTTTCGCTTTCAAATTCTCGAAAAACACCCCAAGACCTCTGAAACAAGAAGTTCGGGTCCTGGGGGATAATATCAACCACTTGACGTCCATCCGACGCATCTGTTATGGTTATTTCATATCCCCTTTTTCTTTTCTATTGATTTCGTGAAGCTAAGCCAAAACTCAAATGGGGTGGTTGATGTAATGATATTACAATGGAATTAAAATTAGGATGCATTTGATCTAATCTTTGTCATTGAGATTTTACATATGTTTTCAGTTATTTTCTCTTGCAACTTTTGAGAATCATGGATCTCTTTCGTAACAAAAAAAAAAAGGGATTTTTGATTATACAGTTGCCTCTAGAAATAGGCTATTAATGAAAACAGGAGCCAATAAGAATCATGTGGCTTTGGTTATGTGGCGACACTTGCCAATCAGAATCAGTTATTCTTAGAATTATTCTTTTATATTTTATACAAAAAATTGTAAAAATAGTTGATTCTGATAGACTAATGTTATCGCGTAAGCACGTTCACGTAATGACAAAGAACCATAAGCAACTTTCTCCTCTGTTTGAAATTTTGAAATATAGCGTCGATAATGATGGAAAGCACTTTCACAGTTTGGCCATCGAATGGGTTGGTTAAAAATCAAGCCACTTTAATTATGGATCGGTTGAAGGGTCATTGTATCTACACTGTTCCAAACTTAATTAATCAAGTTTAATTATCTTTACCAACCTTAAGCTTGTAAGATCTTACATTCAAAATTCGTTAATGGATAAAATTTTACCCCTTAATGATCAGCTCAATTCGAACCTGTATTAATCAAAATTTATTAGTTTTTTAAATATTTAACTGTAAAAAAAATTATTTATCTTTAGATTTTCGTAAGAAGGTGGTTCCCTCATCTGGTGATAAGCACGTCCGGGTTAGGTTATTGAGCAATGAATTGGGTTGAAACTTCAAAGAACTCCATCAAAGCAGAAAGAATATGTCGTGTGATTCGTGGGACTTCCATGTCACTGTGGCAAGAAATTTTTAAGTGAATCGAGCTCATAGATAATGTGATGGACTTAATCAATAAATATTTAACACGTAAGTAAATATTTTCAATAAAGCCTAATATATGATTATTATTAGTGAACAGAAAAAGATTATGTGAACATTTATTGGTGTAGTTCAGTTCACGGATAACGTGACGAACTGAGCTCGTGTAAGAATCTCTCCATGGTTACGTAACCAATGCAGAGAGATTTTTAGATGAACCCTCATGTCATATATAAACTTGTTTAATAATTATTTAATATTTTAATATAAACTGTGATATCAACATTTTTTCTTTTCATGAACAGTATTTACTTTTTTTTAAAAAAAATGGTACGGTATTTACAAGGATTATCCCATGGATATCTCTGTCAGCTTCATCGTCTTTTGAGAATTATGACCATTTTCTCTCGATAATTAATTAAAAGTTAGACTTTTCTTTTTTACTTTGACCAATTTAAGAACATGAACACCAGTAGAAGCCATGATCCCACCAAAGGCACGAGAGTTAGAATATCCAGTCAGGCTTTAGTAATTTAAGGTAAAGGTTAGATAGAGCTATCAACCTTTTCTCCGTTGTCCATATATTCTTTTTAATGCACCGCTTAGATTAGATTTAATCTTCAATCTTTTTTATTAGTTACACTTTTAGTTCTTATTTTTTTTTTATAAAAATTTTAAAAAGTAATAAAATTAAAAAAAGACAGTGAACGGCTCCATGGAAAGTTTCATTGTTCTGGTTGCGGGAGAGAGGCTCGTCAGTGGCTGCCCCTTCCCTACCAAGGCGATCGGTTCCCCTGGCCGTGAGGTTCTCAGTGACCTAGGTCTCGGTGGGAACAAGTGTCGGCCAGCGAGCATCCCTCCATTCCTCCTTCGGTGGAGCTATTCACTAACCTTTTTTCTAGAAACAGTGTCATTTTTTTTTTTATATTTTAAAAGTCAGATTTTTTAAAATAATTTTTTAATGATAAAATAATAAGCTGACCTAGTGGAAATGTTAGAATTAAGTATAATCCGAAAAAGATTTAGGTGAAAAAAAAGAAGGAATGGTTGAATACCAAATCCAATAGTTTTGTTTTAATTATTTAATTAATTGAACATTGAGGTAGAGACTAAACGTTCACTTCGGATCCACTTAAAAGAAAGAGGGCTTATTGATCGGCGGCAAGACTCTATGGTTTAATAGTTGAACCATTTAGCAAGGAATAAGGATAACTATTGACTATGTCCCACTTTAAAAAATTCAAAAAACAATTCGCCTTCTAAGTTGTAGAGTTCTCCTTAATTCATGCAGCAAAACAGTTTTGCTATATAATATATATGTATATTATATATATTATGAAAAGAATGCAGTTAGTTAGTCTCACTTTTGAATTTTCGGAATACCCTTGATAAATATATTTTTAATAAATAGAAAAAAATGACACTTGTTTGTTTATGAAACTCTCATATCCTTGCGGATGAACTTCGATGTAGTATTTCGAGAAAGAAAACTCTGAACAGTTTAATAGAAGACAGACTTGCATGTAACATCTTTATCACGTGACATGATAATATTTATATGGGAATTTAAGTCAATAAAATTTAAATTACTTTTCAAGGCCTTTTTTGTTATTGTATTTTATAAAAAATATTAAAATTATTAAATCTTATCAATTCCCAATACTATATAAGCATTGTTACGCAATATATTCATTACCCAAAAACTCTGTCGTTCAACAGGGAGTGGGTGCATTTTGGTTTTTATGGAGGAAGAGATTCACGAGAGGGTGAGGTCGTATAAAGAGAACGATCTTTGTGAATATAAGTTAGTTGCTCGGGATGGGAAAGTTGATGAACGTTGATGCACGTATACGCTTTGCTGGGTTGACAACGATGAGAAAGTCTTCCATGTAATGAGTATATCACGTAATAATACTTATATGGTGTCACAAATGAATAAAATTCAGTTATTTTTACGGTTATTTTTTAATTAGAGGTTTATACAAAAAAAATCTTAAAATGATTAAATTTCATCAGTTTGAAATGCCACGTAAAAATTATCGCGTGATATACGCATTGCATAGAAGACTCTCGTTATTAAGATAATGCTATTGTTGAATCTGTCTATGACCAGACCAGGGTTCTTAAGAGTGATCTTTCGGTAATGTTTCTATGGGGCTGAACTGAATTCATTTCTCAAAAGTGCCAGCATAAGGAGACTTTGTAGTTAGCTGCGGATGCTGGAACGTTGATTATTCATGCTCAAGTACCAGCTATTTGATAATACTAGGCCTATTTATAGAAGTCCATATGTGAGATTAACTACTATTCCTCTTTACTTAAAGTAATAGAGATATTCTTCATCGAAAAAAGCAATAAAGATATAGTGATAAATTATCTGCAGATTTATTGTGACTCATGTCACAACAATTGAACTAGTTTACCGAATACTAACTAGCTCAGCAATTAAAAAAAGGAAAAAAAAGCGTTGATTTTAATCTTTAACCTTTATATTATGTCATGCTTCTGCTTGACCTCAATATTTTTTCAAGTTGATTTCATTTCTCAACCTTTTGGATTTTACTCGATTTTATTCCTCTAAATTATATTTAGTATTAAAAAGGTTATCTCACTTTAAATAATACCTAGCGAATGACACATATTACTCATGATGAACATCGTCACATATAACTGAATAAGATAAAAAGGTTGTTACATAAATTAAACAAACTAGTCGAACCATCCCTTTCGCATAGGCCAAAATTCTTCAAATAAAAAAATTACTATAGTTCTATATATATAAATTTTAAATTTTTTCATATAATACCTCTTGTATATGAATACCTTTAGATAATGAGTGTCGCCATTCAGAAATACAATTTCAATTTAAAAACCTTTTGTGGAGAAAAAGTTGGGATGGATTGTCGGAGTAAAAAAAGTCATGGAGAAAATATAGGGGTGAATGGTAAAGTAACTATTTCAAAATAATTGAAATGATAGTGAAAGGCGGGGAGATATAATATTAAGTGACTTAGAATAAAAACAATTTTGAAATAGGAAAAAGGAAGATCAAGGTTGTAGATATCTTTACCAAGTCTCAAGCCCGGAATTTGCTTGGCAACTTCAAGACCAAACTTGATCTTTAGACTCTTCTAACAAAGAAAGTCTTGCGTGTAACGAGTATGTCATGTAACAGTACTAACGTAGTGTCATGAGCCAATAGAATTAAGTTATTTTTAGGATTTTTTAAAGAAAGCTTAGAAGGGGAAAACAACCCTAAAAGTGAAAAAACAATCGTAAAAATGGCTTAATTTGATTTGCTCGTGACACCACGTAAGTACTGTCACATACTATACCCGTTACATGCAAGATTTTCTCTTTCCAACGAGTCCTTTGATGGGGTATTGAACCTTCCATATCAAAGGACAAACATTTGAAGAAAGAATCTCCAATTAAGACCATCGATAATATCAACTATTCAAGGAAAGTACCAGAAAAGGAAGAACACACTGAAGGAGGAAGGTGACAACAAAAAATCAGCACCATTCATAAAATAGAATAATTCTTGATTTGTTACATGTACATTTGTATTTTTATATATAGGCACAAATAAGAGTAAACTATCATTTTGATCCTCAAATTTGTATTGAGCCATTAGTTTGGTCCTCAAAATTTGAAAGCCATCAATTTAGTTATCACTGTTTAATTCCGTCAGTTAATTTCGTTCAGACATTATATACCATTTACGGACGCTGACGTGGATGGTGACAACCATCTTTTGGGTACCACATGTCGCACGGCGAGTTATGAATTGTTGAAATTAAATAATTTTATCAACTTATTGATTGCCACGTAACATGTCGCCGTCCACATCAGCCTTCATAAACGGCGTTATAATACATAGACCAAATTGATTAACGGAATTAAATAGTAAGGACCAAAATGATGGCTTTCAAATTTTGAGGATCAAACTGATAGTTTACTCTACAAATAAAGATTGTAAAAATAATCAAGCAAAAATATAAAGAAAAAGTGTAGACACCTCATTTTAGCTCATAAAGAAACACTTGGAACCATGTTCCTGAGAAGATGGTAAAACTCATTCAAGACACAGAAACTCCTCATGGAATAAAAAGTGAAGAATCTGAGTAAAAACTGTCGATCTTAGCAACTAGCTGGGATAGTAGACTTAACGGAGTTAAAAGTGTGCGAACTTTAATTCATCATGAAGATTATTGAGATAACTTTAATAGGTCTTGGACCTCAAAATTTATCTTGGAGAGGGAGATGCAATTTTTTTTAACGAAGATTGCACAATCTGTGAATAGTAATCAGACCGTGGCAAGTTTTGTAGGAAAAATCATATATATTTATTGAGATGTCCAATTTAATCAGCTCTTATGATATTTGGACTTTGACTCATGAAGATCAAGGAAAAAATAGAGCGAAATATTGAAAGGTTTGGAATTAGCTCGAGAAATTTGATCTCCAAGCCTTAGTGTGTAAGGCCGGCTCGTATCGCTCAGTTGGGTTCAAAAATTCATTTCTCACGAATCTTGAGGTTTTCTTACATGTTTCTTATTTTAAAGAGTCTCCAACATGATGAATATTCATTAGAAATTTTCATAAAGGAAAGCTAAAATTTTTGCTCAGCTGAGACGAATAAAAAAGGGGCAAATCCAGAACTGATGTGAACTAATAATATTCAAGCTATAAGGATTGAGTAAAAGACGAAAGGAAATATTGCCTCAGCCTTTCTAATTCAAAAATTAGATGAGACATGGATGATTTTGAGCCTCAATATCTTCATTCTTTCTAAATTTAACTCATGAATGAAGTGTATCAATGGAGGGCAAGCTAAACGTTTTGAAGGACCAATCGAAATCCTGAGGCACTTCACAAAATCCGAAGTAGTCACCCACCGACAATGGTTACCACTCTTCATGCGAGAGCTGCTACAACTGTGATTTCTCCCTCAATCAACTTCTGCTCATGAGGAACCACTGAACCAGCCAAGTCCCTCCTCTACATCTTCTTCCTTAGTCAATCCCACCTTTAAAGTCTCAATGATCTTGAGTTCCTTTTGATATGATCTAGGCTATTTGTAAATTGGTAAGGCCCTATTGATTCCTTGTTGAACTATTTTTTGTACCTAGCAACTGGTTAACGATTGAGGTTACTATTTGGTTTGTATCTTGTCTTTTATTCAAGCTAGATGTGGTTTAGTCAAGTTTTGGATCCCGTCCCCTATTTCTCATGATGCTAATTGGTCTTATTTTTGCTTCACAATATTTCTATGATTCCCTTGGTTTGTGAATGTGACCATCCATGCTTTGTTGATTTAAATAACTGTCCTTAGATGTTTGGTGTTGAGGTGCCATAATCGAACTAGTTGTTCGAAGGATGCGTGTTGCCACAAATTTGTCAAAGTTAAAAGTCGTTAAGTTGATTCGAGTTCGTTTCTAGTCATATCCTCGATTTTAAGATGAAATTGTGGATTTTCTTATTTTCTTATCCATCTTCTTCTTATTGTTCGCATGTCATGCATGAATACATGTTCCCTTAAGTGTTGTACGTGATTTACTTTAAAAGGTTTTTTTTTTTAAATTTGGCTAAGTGTTTTAAAAGAGATATTATTTTTCTATATAAACAGAAAAGCCAATAAATCCACTTGATTGGGGATTAACTCTATTTCTTCAATTAGGATAACGAATTGATTTAATGTTTATTATGAGTCTTTGTCGGTAGTATTGGATTATTTAAAACTACGTGGAAATTGAACTGAGAAAGAGGAATTTGTGTGAGTTAGAGATTACCATTGAGATGGAAATTGATTATAAGGGATAGATCACAATCAAGATAATAGTCCTCTTATCACCGTGGTAAGGTATAATTCTCTTATTCACATGATGCTATTGGATTGATTACTTTGTTTGCCACTATATAGGATTGCTTGTTGAGTCTGGCATATAATTTATGATGGAAGCCCATTGTTTGCTTGCTTATAGGATTAGAAAGTACAAGATTAAATAAAGTAAGGCAAATTCTAAAACATTGCTCAGGAATCATTTTAGGGCTTGTCGATGGGCTCGTGAACTTTTCAAATGTAATACAACCCCCTGGATCTAATTTTGGTTCAAGACTGGCTAATAAAAGTTTATGTGGCTAGTGTCATGTGCATTTAGGTGAATTATAGGTTTCTAATCGTTCTTAGGACTAGTTCTATAAACGATTAGTAGCGACTCCTTTCTATTTTTTTACCATGTCATCGTGAGCTCGTTTTATTTCGAGGTTGCGACAAAAAGCATTTTCATATTATTCCTTTCCTCCCTTTCCTCATACTTTCGTATGGTATCAGAGCATATAAAGGGCATGAAGACCTCTTCCCCTTCAAGCACAACCATGATCAAGAAGATATCCTTTTCCCTCTTCTCTCATTCTAGCAAATTTTATTACATTTAAATTAATCGATAATAACTATCTTCTGTGGGAGACACATGTGATATTCTTCATCGAAAGCTAGGACTTTCTCACTAGAGAAATTGCAGCCCCTTTAGCAACCATTATTAAAGATGGGCAGAAAATTACAAATCCTAACTTTGCCTCTTGAATGCGCATCGGCAAGCTATTCAAACCATGAATCATAGGAACTCTCTTTGATGATGTAGTCGACCTTGCAATAGGTCTTAAAAGAGCATCCAAGGTACGAAAGGCTTTAAATGACCATTATGCTCAAAGTTTAGTTGCTCGAGAATTTGATTTGCTGGCACAACTACAACATATAGAAAAAGGAAATAAGCCCCTAGCCACATATCTTCGGGAATTCAAAGTTATATGTGATCAATTGAATGCTATAGGACAACCTATTTTTGATACTACTAAGTTTTCGGTTGCTTGAGGGCCTCAATCAGTATGAGTCGTTTAAAACATCTATATGGAGGCCACCAATCTCATCATATGTGGAAGCTATTATGCAATTGCAAAGTTATGAGCTTTGCAACAAAAAATATTTGAGTGAGCACATCAATACCTCATAAGCATTCTTCTCACAATATCGTGGTGGCTCTCACTATGTCGTAGAGGAGGTTGCGTCTGTGGTCGCAGTTTCAATTCAATCAGTAGGGGTTTCCCTCAAACAAATAGTGGATATAGAAGTTTCCCTAACTCACCTAGCCAACAAAATTGGAGAGGACCCAACAACATAGTTTTAAGAACTAGACTGGACCGGCCGATCAAACCTGCTAGATACTCAATCCGATTTTTGTCACTTATTCGAAGTTACAAATGATTCCGGTTGGACCCATATTAACCGGTTGGTTCCTGTAAAAAACCACAAATCCATAAGAACTAGTTGAAGAAGTTCGGTCCGGTTTCTAGTTCGGACCACCGATTCAACCAATAAACCCATGACCCATATCTTAACTGGTTTCTAGTCCAATCCGATTTTAAAAATTATGCCCAACACTAATGAGCCTATGACAATTTGCCAATTATGCAAGGAACGTGGACATGACATGCTCCATTGCAGGCATCGCTTTGACACTCTTTCTCACGCCTTAAATGCAATGCGCATGTTAGATCAGAATGATGAAGAATGGCATCCAGATACCGATGCAATAGCCTATATCACCAAGGATAAAGGTAAACTTCAATACTCACATCTCTACAAGGGGTCTGATTCAGTGACAGTGGGTATTTGCACCTCTTTTCCTATAACACGTATTGGGACTAATTCTATTGGTCATTCCAACAGATTTGTTCTAAATAATATTCTGGTGATCCCAAAAATTGCAAAGAATCTACTCTCTATTTCTCAACTGACAAAGGATAATCCTTGTTTATTTGAGTTTAATCAATTTTGCTTCTTTATTAAAGACTTAAAGACACAACAAGTTCTAATGAAGGGACCTAGTCTTGGAGATCTTTATTCAGTCCAATCTTAGGAGCCAGTGGTTTTCTTCTCTAACAAACAAAGATCAGCTGATGAAAAAGTCTAACATCAAAGACTAGGACATCCAAATGAACGCATTTTGTAGTTTTTGAGAAAAAACAATCTTAATTCCATTAATAAGTCAATTGATTTTTGTGCTCATGTTGTCAAATGAGCAAAATTCGCAAATTGCCATTTAAATTATTAGAGACTCGCAGTATCGATGTTCTCAATAAGGTATATTATGATTTATGTGGTCCAACACCTACCATTTCATCTCAAAGTTTTTGGTTCTGCATTATTTTTGTGGATGACTCAAGATTCTCTTGGCTTTATCCTCTAGGAAACAAGTTTGATTTTTTTGGAATTTACTTGTCATTCCAAAAATTGGTTGAGAACTATTTTGACAGGAAGACTAAATCTTCCAATATGATGTCGGGTGGCAAATTTTCAAGCCAAGTGCTATAGAATCATCTTGCAAAATGTGGCATTAACAATCAAATGCCTTGTCTGGGCACCCCCGAACAAAATGGCATTACCGAACGAAAGCACCGCTACATCATTGAACTTGGACTTGCATCTCTATGTGAAGGCATCAATGCCGTTACAATACTGAGTAGAAGCATTCTCTACAACAAACTTTCTAATTAATTGGCTTCCTTCGATGGTATTAGGTATGAAAAGTCCCTATTTTGTTTTGCATGGAAAAAATCCAGATTATAACACCTTTCAAGTATTCGGGACACGATGCTTCCCATATCTTCGTACTATATGAAAAACAAATTTGATCAAAGATTATTCCCACGCATCTTTCTCAGATATAGTGAGAAGCATAAAGGTTATTGATGTCTTCATCAACCTACGGTTCGCGTATATATTTCATGACATTTCATATTTGATGAATTGACCGTTTCTTTTACCTTAGATTAGAAAAGGAAAATTAACTTTGATTATGAAACATCCTCGGGGCAATAAGTTGCTCGTTTATTTGCATGGGGACACAAATTCCTTAAATGCAGATTCTGCGGTGCAAATAGCCTTTCCATTTGCAGACTAGCCCACTTCCCTAGCCAGCCGACCTGCCCATCATTCGGGCCTGCTGCCCAGCCCAAATTCCCAACATTCTACTAGATTGAGCCAGACAGCACGAGCTTCTCTTCCCCACACCGCCTCCTCCTCAGGCCTAATATAGCAAGCCTAGCACATCAGGCCACATGGCTCGGCTCGGATCACACAACCTCCATGGGCCTTCAACAACGGTCCATCTTCAACCCCTCAGCAACATCTGGAGCTTCCCCATGATTCCTGTGATAGGGGAAAATCTGGCCATGATAGTTTGTGCTTCTCTTCTTAGTAGTCACCACTCGATGAATCTATAATAGTGGTTTGAAATTCTACTCCTTCAATCGAGGTTGAGACCAATAATATACAAGACAACAATGCCATAGTTTCATCTTCTCATCCCATGGTGGCTCGATCCAAAATAGAAATTGTTAGACCAAATCCGAGGCATACCAACTTAAAGATTTGTACTTTGCCTACTGAATCTAAAAATATCACTATGTGCTAGGAGTAAATGGAGAGATGCACAAATGTGCTGTCTCCTCTCATGTATATATACACATGTGTCATGAATGGAAATTACAAAATATACAAGAATGTCACAGTATTTGCCATATGCAGGAGATTTGCCATATATAGGAGATATGCTATAATGCGCCCCCTCAATTTGTTGGTGGTGCAGACAGTGATAGATTGTTGCGATGAGCATGAGGATATTGGCTAGCTGAGATGCGGTGGGAATTTACCGAACCAGAAGATCACCACAAGATATCCGCTCATGAACAAAATGACAGTCGACAACAATCTGTTTGATTTGAGCATGTTGGATTGGGTTGGTAGCAAGATAAGTAGCACTAATGTTGTTGTAGCAGGCAATGATGGGACTTGGCGTATGTAAATCGATGTCCATGAGTAACTATTGAAGCCAAAGTATCTCGGCTACTGCATAGGCTAATGCACGATACTTAGCTTTAGTGGAGATGGGTGAAATAGTGGTTTGTTTCTTTGAATGCCAAGAGACCAAGTTTGGTCCCACAAAGATTGTATATCCTGTGGTTGATTGATGACTATCAGGACAGCCAGCACAATTTGCATCAGTGTAGGTTGTAATATGCAAATTTGGTGTGCTTTGAAGTGACAAGCCATGAGAGGAGGTTCCTCAAAGGTAGTGTAATATTCATTTGGCAGCCTGCAAGTGAGTGCTACGTGGAGCATGCATAAATTGACTAATCAGACTAACCGCAAAGCAAATGTTAGGTCTAGTAATGGTGATGTATTGTAAGGCACCAACTAAACTCCTAAATACAGTTAGGTCCTACAGTGGTTCTCTATCCGTTAGTGATAGTTAAGCACAAGGTACGAGGGTGTTTTGATTGCGGTGGAATTACTAAGAGCATATCTATGCAATACATCATTGATGTACTTTTGTTGTGAGAGGAAAAGAGACTGTGATGACCCGGTGGCCTGAACTCCTATAAAGAAATGAATGGACCGAGATCCTTCATAGCAAATTCTTTGGATAGAGTATGGATGAAGGATTGAAGAAGGTTGGGTGAGCTACCTGTCAGAATGATGTCATCGACATATAATAAAAGAAGAATGATATGAAGCCCACTTCGATATATGAAGAGAGACGAGTCAACTATACTTGAGCAAAAATTATTAGAGTAGAGGAAGGTGCTAAATCGAGTGAACCAAGCCCAGGGTGCCTGTTTGAGGCCATATAAAGATTGATGAAGGTGACAAACATGATGAGGATGTGAAGGGTGGATGAAACCTGGTGGTCGTTTCATATAGACTTCCTTGTTCAGATGGCCACGGAGAAAGGCATTTTTGACATCAAGCTGTTGAATATCCCATTTGAAGGAGAAGGCTAAAGAAAGTACAAGACAAATGCTGGAGGATTTTACCACTGGACTGAATGTTTCATGCTAGTCAGTCCCGGCTTGCTGATGGAAACCCTTAGCAACGAGTTGAGCTTTGTAACACTCAATAGAACCTCTGCACGTATTTGACTCGGTACTTCCAAGTGCGTCCCACCACATTCATATTAGGGCGGTTAGGAGCTAAAGTCCAACTGTGGTTCTAAAGAAGTGTATTGAACTCTTCTGCCATCGCTTGGCTGCATCTTGGGTCCTTAGGTGCTTGAGAGTAACTGGTGGGTTCTATGTCTAAAATGGAGGAGGAAGTATGTAGACTTAATTTGTGGATTGGCTTGCTAATACCGGACTTAGACCTAGTGACCATGTGGTGAGTGTTATGATTGTGCAATGTGGTCAAAATATCATGCATGGAGGAAGGACATGGTTGGGTGTTGGTCTTGAGCTTGTTCGATTGTCAGGGAGTGTCCGCGGGGGAGTGGGTCACTTCTATCTATCTCGTGGATTCGGGTTTCGAAGGACCAACTGTCTAGGTGTTGATTTCGGGCTAGCCAAGGTGAGGACGGAGGCTGTGTGTGGATTGTGGGACTTGAGTGATTGTGAAGGATATGGATGTTGAGTGGGCCGTGAGTGGGACGTGGGATATGGAGTGGGCTAGGAGGGAGATGTGTGTGTCTATAGGTGGTGATGGAGTGGGCTGTGAGAGTGGGTTAGAGGGAGCACTCGGCCCAGAAGAAGAGGCAGAGGATTCAGGTTGTGGGTGTGGATGTGGGGCTAAATGTGGTTGGGCTTGATGGCAGTCATGGCCACGCTGCAGGCTTCGAGAGAAGTGAGAGTTCCAGTGTGTGGAGGGAATGGGCAATGGAATTATTTTTGGTGTAGGAGCTTGTCCAGATGTAGCTCGTTTAAGTGAAGTAAGATGGGCATAGGGAAAATAATTTTCAACAAACAGTACATGATGTGATGTGTATATCTTATTAGTTAGTGGATCAAGACATCGATATCCTTTATCGTTAGAGGCATATCATAAGAAGACGTAGTGTTTGGACCGAGGTTCAAGTTTCTGGTGTGTGTATGGAGTAATTAGGATAACAATAGCACCCCGAAAACATGTAAAATGGAGTAATCCGGGAATGAGCTGTATAGTTTTTCAAAAGGTGAGAGCCCATTTAGTGTTGGGGCAGGCAACCAATTTATTAGGAAAATGACAGTAAAGGCAGTGTCTACCCAAAACTGATGTGGAAAGTTGCTCTGAATAAGTAAAGTACAAACCATTTCAATTATGTGGCGGTGTTTCCTCTAAGCTAACCCATTTTGTTGCACGGAAG
The DNA here is from genome assembly GCA_037672795.1 of Lagerstroemia speciosa. NCBI lineage: Eukaryota > Viridiplantae > Streptophyta > Magnoliopsida > Myrtales > Lythraceae > Lagerstroemia > Lagerstroemia speciosa. Next base: position 9,097,232 of record CM075288.1, read on the forward strand.
GCGAGTGAAATTAGAATGATTGAATTCAGTGCCTCCATCGCATTGGAAAGTTTTGATTTTATATCCAAATTGATTTTCAACATTTTTCTTAAAAATACAAAAATTTCGGAAAATTTTAGATTTTCGAGATAACATGAATATCCATGAATAGCTGGAGAAATCATCGACGAGTAGAAGATAATAGCGAAATCCCATAAATGAGGAGATTGAAGATTGCCACGCATTTGCATAAATTAATTGCAAAGGAAATTTTGAATTATGTTCCACACTTTGAAAGGCAAGACGATTCAACTTTCCTAAGCCACAAGAGGTACAAAAATATTTGAAAATTGGAATAGATGGTATCAAATCTCGAGATTTTATTAACGCTAGAGTACACATGTTTGGGTGTCCTAACCGACGATGCCAAAGTACTGAGTTGGATGTGCTGGCTGTCAGTGCCTTCGGGTTGTCTAGGGAAACAGGGTATAAGTAACCATTAGAATGGAATTGAAGCAGTGTCTTCCCCGTGAGATTATCCTTACTAAGAGCCTCATAGTCAGTGAATAAGACATGACAATTATTATCAGTGTACAATTTGTGAATGGACACAAGGTTGCAAGCTAATGAAGGAACATGCATAACATTTTTAAGAGTTAAAGGAAAAATGGATGAGTTTATAGACACAGAACCCATGTTTTTAATTGGCAGAGGACCCATCAGCAAGGATAACTTGTCTAGAATCATTGTAAGGAGAAGGATTTCGTAAAATACCTTCTGAGGTGCCCATGTGAAAGGAAGCACTGAAGTCCATGTAAGTTTCTGTGGGCAGCGCATCACCTAGGGACATAGCAGCTAAGGATTTTGGAAGCTCTTGCGAGTTTGAGTAGCAGTAAAGGTCGATGCATTGCATGGTAGAGTGGTCAGAAGGATTACACAATTGGTAGACTACCGCAGAAGAGATCAAATCACGAGTTCCATCACTAACAGTAGGAGAGTTCACTATGCTAGGTGTTACCATAAAAGGAGTTTGAGTACTAGTGAGCTTACTATTCCATCCACCATGACCATGGCTGACAGTGCTAGGCATAGTCCGATTGTTAGTGCGTCCTTGGTCCAACTTGAACTGTGAGTTGATGTTGGCACCTTGTCTTGGGAGTCGACCTCTGAATTGGCCACGGCCATGGCCTCCACGATAACCTTGTCTTCCCTGAACACCTGTAGTGGTAGTATGCACATGGTATCTCGTTGCGGTGTTTAAAAAGCTATTTGCATCTAATTTCTTGAGACGATGCTCTTGGTGTATGAGTTTTGTGTGAAGTTCCTCAAAAGTGATAGGATCGCGGCCGTTTGAGATGGTGGTGATGAATGCCTCATAGTCCCGTGGAAGTTCCATGGGTGCATAGGCGACCATGTCATCCTGAGAGGGAGGAGTGTTGACCTCTTTTAACTGATCTGCAAGTGCTTTGATTTCATGTAGGTATCCGTCCATGCCTTGATTTTGCAATTTGTGACTCGAAAGAGCAAGACGAATATCTAAGGAGTGTGCCCTGGATCCGTCCACATAGCGAGACTGAAGCGCGTCCCACACTGGTCTTGCTGAAGGGAGATCATGGACTTCCTCCAAGAGTGACTCAGAAAGTGTTGCAAATATCCACGAACAAATACCGTAATCTATTCGATGCCAAGCAGCATCGGAAGAGTGTGTTTCCAGCGGGCAAGGTATTTGGCCATCCATGTATCCATAGAGCCCATGAGAACGAAGGAAGGTGGAAAAGGGAGAAGAGAGATTTCCACACTGTGTAGTTTCTTTGGTTTAATTGCACAGTAATCAAGTTGGTAATATTTGATGTGACAATGGGATTGTTCGAGGACTGCGAGGAGGTAGGGGTGGGACTTGCAGGAGTTGGATGGGGAAGATTGATGGTGCTTGAGGTTGGGGAGGTGGCTGTGAAATTGGTGGGATCCATTTCGTGGAGAAAAGACGGGTGGAGGAGAAAAAAATTGGTAAGGCAGGGTAAGAAGCTGCTGGGATAACACATATCCGAAGGGAGATGGCAAACAGCTATGGAAGGGTAAAATTTGGACTTTTAGTACTGTGGCTCTAATACCATGTTAGAAGTAAATGGAGAGATGCACAAATGTGCAGTCCCCTCTCATGTCTAATACCATGTTAGAAGTAAATGGGGAGATGCACAAATGTGCAGTCCCCTCTCATGTATATATACACATGTGTCATGAATGGAAATTACAAAATATACAGAATGCCATAGTATTTGACATATGCAGGAGATTTGCCATATGTAGGAGATATGCTATAATACTATGGCTCTAAAGCATTCGTGATGGAAAACTGCTATGGAGGACAAAATGAGAGCACCTTACCAAAATAAGACATGGGTTCTCATTGCTCGTAATGAACAAATGAATATCATTAGCTGTAAATGGGTTTTTCGAACCAAGCTCAAAACTGATGGATCACTCGACTGTCTCAAAGTAAGGTTAGTCGCTAAAAGTTTTCATCAGGAAAAAGTGGATTTCCTTGAGATATTCAGTTCTGTCATCAAAACTGACACAATCCCCATTGTTCTTATTGTTGCAACAATTCGAGGCTGGCTGACACATCAACTTGATGTGGGCAACGCTTTTTTACACGATGATCTATCCATTCCATTTATATGGAGTAGCCACCGGGTTTTTGTGATCCTACTCTACTTGAGCATCTTTGTTTACTTCGTTGGGCTTTATATGGGTTGAAACATGCTCCTTGAGCATGGTTCAAGAAATTCAGTGACTTCCTTCTCAATTATTATTTTTCCTGCAGTAGTGCTAATCTTCTCTATTTGTTTATCATTGACAAAAACATCTTATTACTATTCTACTTTATGTTGATAATATTATTGTTAACATGGATTCTTCACCATGTATTGACAGATTGGTTCAAGATCTTGCACAGGCCTTGGCCTCTTCATTTCTTCCTAGATATTGAAATTTCATCTGCCTAGGATGGTATATTCCATCTCAAAGAAAATGTGCTATTGATGGTCTCAGATGAGTCTCTATGCACTAGTGCAAGCCCATAGCTACTCCTCTAGTCTTGAAGCAATGGCACAGAACCATTTCATGATCCCACATATTTTCGTAGCATTGTCGATAGCCTCACTTTGACAAGGCCTGACCTATCATTAGTAGTAAATATTGTCTATCAAGATATGCATGTCTCGACGGTATCTGATTTCGCCAATGTTAAACACATTCTTAGCTACATTCGAGAAATAATTCATCTTGGGCTCTGCTTTCTATCAAATAGTAGTCTTGATTTGTTTGTCTTTACAGATGTTGGTTGAGCTGGATGCAAAATCACTCATCATTCTACTTTTGGTTACTGCATTTTCCTAAAAGCAAATTGTATTTTTTGGCATGCAAAGAAGCAGCCCACAACTAGTCGATTGACCACTGAAGTGGAATATCGAGCCTTTGGCTCTACAACTTATGAGCTTTCTCAGATAATGTTTCGACATTGCATCTGACCACCAATCTAGTCTTTCATGCCCGCACAAAACATATTGAGCTTGATCATCATTTTGTTCAGGAAAAAGATTGCCATTGGATCAATAGTCACTTGGTTCAGTCCATCATCACTATAGGTTGCAGACATCTTTACCAAGCTACTTGCTCGGAATTCATTTGGCAACTTCATGACCAGACTTAGTCTTTGGACTCTTCCAACGACTGGTTTGAGGTGGTATTTGAAGAAAGAATCTCCTATTAAGACCATCGATAATATCAAGTCTTCAAGGAAAGTATTCGAAAAGGAAGAACACACTGAGTAAAGAAAGAATCTCCAATTAAGACCATTCTTGCAATAGAATAATTCTTGATTTATTACATGTATATGTACTCTTACATATAGGCACAGACCAAGATTGTGAAAGTAATCGACCAAAAACATAAAGAAAAGCATTTTCATATTATTACTTTCCTCCCTTTCCTCATACTTTCGTAACACACAACAATGTTCATCCATTGTAAATAAAAAGATTCAACCATAAGAGGTTGGCCTAATAACCCAAGAGGTTGGACTGCCCGCAAGGAAAGTGTTCATATTCTTCCCATTCAAGATTCAAATTCTCTAGGGGACAATCGACGATTTTGGAGATATCTTGCTTGGCACGCTTATTGGCATGCATACTGGACTGTGAAAATTAGTTGGGCGAGACTTGGATGTCCCGCGATATAAAAAAAATAAATATAAATTTTGTCAATGGGGATTGCTAGGATACCCCGTTTATTAAAGAAAGCTTGCCAGCTAATGACCTCAAAATGAGAATAATATCTTAAAGAAGCAATCATTCACAAGTTCAAATTCTATCCAAATTGCATCAAGGCCCCTGAACTCTGACAGACCAGAACAATAACCTCCATACTTCCAACTGGGAAAATGAATTTTTTGCCCTGGCATGTCGGAGATTATTGTTGCGAATTGGGATGCAGTGCAACGTGAACTTCAGAATTTTTTATTCCAAAAAGCTAACAATATCTTTGACGTAATTCATAAAATATATAATAGGAAGTTTAAAAATTACCCAAAAAACCTCTAAGTCAGCTCCTATACTAGTAATTGTTCAAATTGGCATTGTCCTGTAACAGCTACACGAGCTAGGGATACCCGTCAACAACCTACCGCAAATGATTTTTTCTGCACAATCTTTAAACCCCAATTAACAACCTCCAAGATCGATCATTTTACTTTGATTTCACTTTCCTTTTTCAAAGTATAGACTACAATCTTTCCATTTCAATGCAAGATCATTGATTTAAAAGAGACAGTGAGAAACTAAATAAAATAATAGAAAAAGTTCCCAAAAAGAAAGAATTGTATACCCATTGATTTCAAGAGGTCATTTTTCTCACATGCTTGAGTTGAGGGACGTGAATGCAATTTTTACCCTGTGCTTGTTTGCGTGTGTGTGTGCATATAAACAAGGCTAGTGGTTGCTCGAATTAAACAGCAGCCCTTGAGAAGGAAATTGTTGTGGCATCGACAATCAATCCAGACGTTAGGTCGCTTGCCTTCATCTCCCAGCTTCTCGCTTCGGGTGGTTTTAAAACTTTCAAGAACTGTTTAGATCATTGTCACTCGTTTCTTCAATATGCCAAACGCCAACGTCCAATTATGTCAATGGTTAGACGAATGCCATCCTTTGAGAAGCTTCTTAGTATTTGTTGGAGTAAATGAACAAGCTCATTGAAAAGGGACAGATGGATTAAGTTAAATAACACTTGGCCATTTTCTGACATGGTTTCAGAGTTACAAGGGGCTATAGTCATTCGTGCCTCGAGAACCCATCACTAACAACCCAACAAAAATCATCCGAGGATGGATACGAATCGTAGTGCTGGTGGGCTTGGTATCTAGCTACTGAACTCGTCCAACTACATGGTCTAGAGGACCTGCATGGAGCCGTACCTTGTGGGAGAGGGCCTGTGGAATGTCATCGACGTGAACGATGCCCAAATCCCAGAAGCTGCTGCTGGAAATTTGGATGCAATCAGTAAGTGGAAGCAGCTAAACGCCAAGGCTGAGTTTGCCTTAAAGAGGTCTATTAACCTCTTTGATCATATCACGGGATGCAAGTTTGTGCACGAGATATGGCGGGCACTTGACCGCTTGTTCGATGAGGGCGATGATAAGGCTAAGTTTGTTGCTAGTGGAGGTAATATTTCCTAGTGCACAACATTTCTTGATTAAGAACTCAGTGCCTGTAGATTATTATTACCACGGCTGCTAGTACTACCACTTCTATATCCATTCATTTTTGTCGAACCCTTGGTTTCTTTTACTCTTTACCCTCGCAAGTTCAAAGTATTGTGCTAATTGATGCGATCAACTCGAGGGGCAAACTTTTTTTAAGGGTAAATAGTTACTTTGGTTTTTTATGTTGAACCCAATCGGCAATTCAGTTCATCTACTTTTTTCTCAACTAATTTGACTCGAACATCCATCATTTTACTATCACATTAGTACTGTTAAAATGCAATAAAAAATCATGTGTGGTGTACACATGACATAACGGTATTTAATTTATATATTTTAAGTGTAAACTTTCACTTTGATCCCTAATATTTTTGTGAAACAATCCCCATAACTAGATAGCCCCGGTTTACCTCTAGAAGCTCCATCAGTGTTCAACTTCACCCACCCTTCCGGTAGATGTAACCATATAAGTTGTCTCCATTCTTTCTTTGGTCCCTACTAGAGTCGAACATAACTTTTAGTAGCTTCGTTGAAATTGGAGGCCACCTTAAAAATTATAGAATTGTCATTGAGCGGTCATACAAAATCTTGCTCGAACAACTCTTTGTTGCTCCAAGACCAAAGCAACCAGTAGGTAGTACAAAAAATAAGGGGCCGCATAGGTGGATCTCGAGTGCCAAGGTTAGTAGTCAACTGGACATCAATCCCTTGGGTGAAAAACTCGGACTTCAGAAACAGTAGTATAATAATTTCCAAACCCTATGTGCATGCATAGAATCTCATAGAGCTTGAATATCTATTTTATCCTCCAGACAACACGATGATAGATACTGGAAGTAGACACGTACTCTTGAGCAGAAGGAATTCGTAAGTACACGATCATGACGCACCACCCAAAGAAATTGTCGAACTTGCTGAGGACCTAACCAATGCCTAACATGCTTTCAATAAGGCTTTTGCTCGCACCACATGCTCAATGCTTGATGTGATCCAAGATACGAGTTCGAAGAATGAAATCAAAGTCTTTCAAGGTCTAATGATGAGAAGCTCAAGTGAGATGAAATGGAGGACATGGATATGCATACAAGTGAAGAGCAAGTTGAATGACTCAATATTATTCATGATATTTAAAAAAATGGACAAATGGTGAGCTGAGCATCAAGAGTGCAAGTGCTTCAAGAAATATAGCCCAGCCAGATGTAAAGAGAAAGAATATTTTTAAGAAAGGCGATTGAGAGAACTAAAGAGGTAAGATAAACACAAGTTAATAGTGATATATTAAAGTTATCTACAAGAATATATAACTTTCCTCTTTTAGCAAGTAGAATATATGGCCTTCCATTTATTTAGTTCTAAAGATATTGGTAATATTTTGTAATTTCTTGGGAATAACACTTAGATTTGCTTTCTAATTAGTTTCCTATCATATGAGAACCATCTATGAATGTTATTTTTGACGTAATATTACACTTTGGCTTATTCAAAGCCTGGTGCTTGCCTTTGGATGAATTGAGATCAATTTATTTATTAATAAAGTTTAAGATTTTATTCTCTTTGGTTCTTTGAAGAACTATTCGAATTTATCAGAGAATTTCGTGGCATTCATCCCCGACTTATCAATCAACCATTTCATAGTTGATTGCGGCCTCTTCACTATACCAGGGCTCTTAACTCTTTATAGGTAATGGGTCAAGGTTCCACCTTTAGAGCTTGAGAATGACACATTTCCTTGAGACCTTAGTTGAATACGGGTTTTGTCATGAGCTGGTGAGGTTCATATCATACTTGGTATTGGGTTTCATCACGGTGTTGGTGAGGTTCGCAGTGGAGGTACCGAAAACCTGTCTGAGGCCTCACCTTTCTAGTACAAGACATCCCAACCATCGTTGAATAAAGGGGCCTTGATGGTAGCCACATGAAGAACTAATGCATGATCAAGAAATGGGTTGATGATTTCCCAATTCTACTAGCCTAGAGGAGTAAAAAAGGTCACCTACTGCTCGTCCTCTCAACATTGAGGGAACTAATGGAAAGACCTAGCTGAAGAGAGGGTCACTAACTCCACTCCATTCATCTTGCGAAAAGCAGAACGACGACCCTTTGGCAAGTGCCCATGCAGCGCCATGGCTCATAGAATTCCATGCCAGACAATGGACTGCCACAACCAAGAATCCTGAGAGTAGAACGTAAATTGGAGATTAGATTGCACTAACCATATATATTTCCCCGACAAAACTCGAGCCCAGAGGTCATTAAGACGATAAAACAGCTCCCATCCCGCTTTGCCAAGGAGAAAGTCATTGAAGAGAGTCAAGGAATGTAGATCAAGGTGCCTGTATCCGTCGGTTGTGTTATAACTTCCCATTTTACATGATCAATTTTCCTCCTCTTTTCCATATGGCCCCATATTCACTTTTAAAAATAATATGACATTTCCTACTGACATTTGAAATAATTATTAGTGAAGTTCACCGTGTTATTTGTAAACTTATTCACCTAAAAATTTCTCGTAATAATTTAATGTACAACATGTTATAATTTACTTGATCGATTATCCAGAATACTTCAATGTATTCAGGGGATACTTGAGTTAGGAGAAAATTTATATGTAATAAGTATATCACATGGTAATATTTATGTAGTATCACAAACTAATAAATTCAATTATTTTCTCAGAGTTATTTTTTTAACTTTAGAATTTTATTAAAAATATTAAATTGATTGAATTTTATTAATTTATAATAGTATATAAATATTATCATGTAATATATCCATTACAGAAAAAAACTCTCTCACAGGCAAGTTCTTCTTTATTGATGATTGTTAAGGTTTTTGTTTAATAATTTGTGGAATTCCCTTGTCAAAATTGCTATGAGCATGGACAGTTCTTCTTTGTTTACGATTAGGTCTTTGTTTAATAATTCATGAATTTCCCTTTCTTTATTGACCATTAGGTCTTTGTTTAATAATTTATGAATTTCCCTTGTCATCATTGCTATGAGCACTGAGCATCGAGCACTGACAGTTCTTTATTGACCATTAGGTCTTTATTGGCGAGGTTCACATCATTTAGTATCAGAGCTAATATTCTAAGTCAGGTTCAATTTATCCTTTTAGTTTATCTTTGTTTCCTTTCATCTGCGTTGTTTTTCTTCATTTTCTTTCTTTTCTATTTTCTTCTTAAAAAAAGGTAAAAAAAAAGGTAGTGGGAGAGAAAAAAAAAGTAGCAGAAAAAAGAAGCAAAAAAAGAGAAAAAAGTGGGAAAATAAAAAAATAAGTAAAAAAGAAAAAAGGTATCTGCAAAAAGAAAGGCAAAAAAATCAATAAAAAAGTGAGATATTGAGCAAGTTCAAGAATTATTTAACCATTCATAGAGTTATCGAAGTTCCTCAATCAAAATTGTTTCTTTTTCATTGATCTATTATTCTCTAGTCCGTAATTCCTTTGTTACTCGATATTTTGGTAATTTGGAACCCGACCCTACATTCTCCTTTCAAATCTTGGTGAAGTTGTGGTGGATTGTTGCAAGACATTTTGATTTTTGTTTATTTAGTTAAAAAAGAACTGAAAGAGAATATACGAGTGGAAAAATGCAAGAGCGGTGAGATTATTATAGGGTAAAAGCCGTTTGAGTGCAAACACGAGCAAAATTGAGTGAAACACGTGAGGGAGTGTTTGTGAGGTCCTAATATCTTTTGCAAATTCTAAACATATCACACCATCAAGAGGAAAGCTCATCTGATGAAGCACAACTGCAAGCATTCATACATAAAGTAGGGGTGATGGTAAAAGACGAATTCAAGCCAATCCACAGGAAGATGGATCGGATTGAAGAACAATCAAAAGGAAAAAGATTTCAGTTTCCATATAAAGATAAAGAATCAAGGAGATCAAGACGGGATGATGGTTTAGCTAACACAAAGGTGAAGCTTCCAACTTTCTAAGGCAAAAACGATCCTAAAGCCTATCTTTTGTGGGAGGAAAGAATGGAGATGGTGTTCAATCATCACAATTTCTCACAATTTCTTCAAAAGGAAAAAGGTACAACTTGCTTATTTTCAATTCTCCAACTATGATGTTATTTGGTGGGATCGACTTATTACAAGCAGGAGACGGAATGGAGAGCGACCTGTTGAGACATGGAATGAGATGAAGTCAATAATGAGATGACGATAAATTCCAAGTTCCTATCACCCGAAATTACACGATAAATTGTTGTATCTCACTCAAGAATCGAAGAGCGTTCTCGATGACTGCAAAGAGATGGAGGTTGTGATGATCCAAGCAAATGTAGAGGAGGACATAGAAGCTACCAAGGACAGGTTCATACTTGGATTAAACCATGAAATTGCGAATGAAATGGCGATGCATTGTTATGGAGACTTCGAAGATATGTTGCTATATGTCATGAAAGTTGAACAACGGTTGAAGCATAGAAACATGGATGAATGGTCTTTACACATGGCTGCTACAAGCTCATGGAGGTCAGCCCATAAAGAACACAACGTGCCATCGTCTAGTTCTGACCTCTCTATGGATTACAAAAAAGTTGTGAGTATTAGAAGTAATCATAAGGAGATGAAGGAGATTCAACTACAATCGAATGAGCAAGTGGTAAATCTACAAGCTAGTGGTAAATCTACAAGCTAGTGAGTACATGAGTCCCTTTATTGTCTTAATATTACTAGGGCATGAGGATCAAACATGGAGAAGATTTGCTAATTTTAGAATCATTAGTAACATCGAGGTAATGTGCGCTAATCTTATTCTTTATTTAGATGGCATGTTAGATGGATTGCATGGTGGATATGTGATTTTAAAAACTGATTTAGTGAAACAATTCCATCATGTTAGGGTGAGAGAAAATCACGAGTTAAACGTGGAATGTAGAACACCATGTGATTTATATATAATGTTGTTTATGTCTTTTGGATTGATTAATAGACGTGGTGCTTTCCTAGGACCTAGGAGTCATAATTTGTATGCTTTTATCTACTTTGATGATATTCATTATAGTAAGAACCTAGATGATCATGATGAACACCCAAGAATTATTTTAGAGGCCTTACGAAAAGAATTGGTATTTGCGAAACCTAAAATATGTACTGTTTGTATGGATAATATTGTGTTTCTTGATTTGATTTTGAGTGCTATAACTATTGAGAATCTTGTTGAAGGGGAAAAGGCAATCCAAGATTGGCCAATATCTTATTTGGTAAGTCAGGTGAATATATTTAATTGCATAACTAATTTATATTGGTACTTTGTTCATTGCCATATAATTGATGATACCACACATGATGATTTCTTCTTTAAAGAGATTGTGAGGATTCATGTTATATATATTTTACACAAAGTTGCTAGCTAACTTAACTACTCTTGGGAAAATATGAGAGAACATGGAAACAAATTATTGTTTTTGAATTGTTATACAAAAATTGATTTTAAAGCATGGGAATATTGTTTTCCCAATGTTGAGATTGCTCATTCTAGTGTCATTCCTTTCACCACTAAGTTTTCTCATTCAAAGCAAGTATATGCCTTTAGTTTGTTAATTATTGTGGATATAACATCTTTACCTTCAAGTGGATGTGCTTACTTAGGTGGAATGATGAAAGATGAATTTCTTAAGTCCAACCATGTGAAAGCCATCCACCCAATAGTGGCAGTAAGAATTTTGTATTTGATCCTGGTGGTTGTAATTCATTGCACATGAGGAAGAAGGGATTCGCATTCAAAGGCATTCAAAACGACATACTATTCCAAGTTCTTGAGTGGATTACTAATGATGCTTACACATTTGAATAGTAAGGTGAGTATAAAGATAATGATACTTTCCAACTATGTAATTTATCTTCATTTAATGCAGGGCAAGATTTAAGGACAAATCTTTTTCAAGAGAAGGGGAATGATGTGATCCAAGATACGAGTTCGAAGAATGAAATCAAAGTCTTTCAAGGTCTAATGATGAGAAGCTCAAGTGAGACGAAATGGAGAACATGGATATACATACAAGTGAAGAGCAAATTGAATGACTCAATATTATCCATGATATTTCAAAAAATGGACAAATGGTGAGTTGAGCATCAAGAGTGCAAATATTTCAAGAAATATATCCCAGCCAGATGTAAAGAGAAAAAATATTTTCAAGAAAGGCAGTTAAGAGAGTTAAGGAGGTAAGAGAAGCATAAGTTAATACTAATATATTAAAGTTATCTGCAAGAATATGCAACTTTCCTCTTTTAGCAAGTAGAATATATTACCTTTCATTTATTTAGTTCTAAAGATATTGGTAATATTTTGTAGTTTCTTTGGAATAACACTTAGATTTACTTTCTAATTAGTTTCCTATCATATGAGAACCATTTAGAAATATTATTTTTGATGTAATATTGTACTTTCACTCATTTAAACGCTGCTGCTTGCCTTTGGACGAATTGAGACCAATTTATTTATTGATAAAGTGTAAGATTTTATTCTCTTTGGTTCTCTGAACAACTATTCAAACTTATCGGAAAATTCCGTGGCGTTCATCCCCGACTTGTCAATCAACCATTCCATAGTTGATTGTGACATCTTCACCATACCAAGGTTCTTACCTCTTTATAGGTAATGGGTCAAGGTTCTACTTTTAGAGCTTGAGAAGGACACGTTTCCTGGAGACCTTAGTTGAATACGGGTTTCGTCACGAGTTGGCGAGATTCATATTATACTTGGTATCGGGTTTCATCACGGTGTTGGTGAGCTTTGCATCAATGCTAGTAGATTATAAGTGGAGGTACCGAAAACTTGTCTGAGGCCTCACGTTTCTAGTACAAGACATCCTAACCATCGTCAAATAAAGGGGGCTTGATGGTAGCCACATGAAGAACTAATGCATGATCAAGTAATGGGTTGATGATTTCCCAATTCTACTAGCCCAGAGGAGTAAAAAAGGTCACCTACTGCTCGTCCTCTCAACATTGAGGGAACTAATGGAAAGACCTAGCTCAAGAGTGGGTCACTAACTCCACTCCATTCATCTTGCAAAAAGCAGAACAACGACCCTTTGGCAAGTGCCCATGCAGCGCCATGGCTCATAGAATTCCATGCCAGACAATGGACTGCCACAACCAAGAATCCTGAGAATAGAACGTAAATTGGAGATTAGATTGCACTAACCATGTATATTTCCCCCACAAAACTCGAGCCCAGAGGTCATTAAGATGATAAAACAGCTCCCATCCCGCTTTGCCAAGGAGAAAGTCATTAAAGAGAGTCAAGGAATGTAGATCAAGGTGCCTGTATCCGTCGGTTGTGTTATAACTTCCCATTTTACATGATCAATTTTCCTCCTCTTTTACATGATCAATTTTCCTCCTCTTTTCCATATGGCCCCATATTCACTTTTAAAAATAACATGACATTTCCTACTGACATTTGAAATAATTATTAGTGAAGTTCACCGTGTTATTTATAAACTTATTCACCTAAAATTTTTTCCTAATAATTTAATGTACAACATGTTATAATTTACTTGATCGATTATCTAGAATAATTCAATGTATTCAGGGGCTACTTGAGTTAGGAAAAAATTTATATGTAATAAGTATATCACGTGGTAATATTTGTGTAGTATCACAAACTAATAAATTCAATTATTTTCATAGGGTTATTTTTTTAATTTTAGAATTTTATTAAAAATATTAAATTGATTGAATTTTATTAATTTATAATAGTATATAAATATTATCACGTAATATATCCATTACAGAAAAAACTCTATCACAGACAAGTTCTTCTTTATTGATGATTATTAAGGTCTTTGTTTAATAATTTGTGGAATTCCGTTATCAACATTGCTATGAGCACTGATAGTTCTTCTTAGTTGACCATTAGGTCTTTGTTTAATAATTTATGAATTTCCCTTGTCGTCATTGCTATGAGCACTGAGTACCGAGCACTGACAGTTCTTTATTGACCATTAGGTCTTTGTTTAATAATTTGAGCACTGACAAATCTTTATTGACCACTAGGTCTTTGTTTAATAATTTATGAATTTCCCTTGTTAACATTGCTATTAGCGCGACAACCGGGCCAACATATCTGGAAGTTGGATTGAATTTGCTTTTACATTTCTCTATATTCATAGTAGTATTCATTTTCTATTTGTAATATTATTCTTTATTCTAATTTAGTTATATAATAATTTTAATTTTATGAATATCTCAATAGCCGTGATTATATAAACTATTCGTTGACGGGATTTCATTCAATAGTCTAAGAGTTTTGATTCGTGAAACTGAAGCAGTTGATTGATTTGTTTCATTTTTACATAATAATATTTTTATATTTTTCAATTATTTTCGATGATTTTATCGTGGATAGCACACCTCATTCACTATTATCCCTTACACGCATCAATTTCCCGGACAAGTCGGCTACAGACAAGAAGTTGGAGGAGACATGGCAAATAGAGAAGCAAAACTAGACTGTGTATGTGAGAAAGACTAGTAAGTAGCAAATATATTAAGTGATAGTACTAATGTGATGTAACGAAACTAATATGATTTAATTATATTTTTAGGGTTTTTTGTTCATAATTTTTTTATTAAAAAGTCTTAAAATGATAATATCTTCTTATTTATAATACTACATTAGTATTGACACGTGGTGTATATTCATTAGCGATGATACTCTCTCCCCCTTATATAATATGATAGAAATTTATATTAACAAATTATTTTTATTATCGATTCTTTTAAGATGTAGCATATAACATGTGAATTCACACTACGAACCAACAAAATATGTGAATTCACACAAGTATAGATTAGTTCAAACGATTCATAGTCTCTTTCCCATCATGCATGGTTTCTACTTTAAGGTTTTATGAATCAAGAAAATCTTTGTTGAAAAAATTTTATTTTTTACTGGACTGGCAAGGTTTGAATATGGGTTAATTAGAGTTTATGTGATTTTGGCATTTGTGAGAATTTGCCGTCAGGTAGATAACAGATATATGCGTGGTTTTATAGGAACAATAATTCCTCAAATGTAATTACAAATATTCATGAAAATAAAAAAATTTAAAAAAATTGAGAAAGTTATAATTCCTAGCTCTTAAGTCATGACAAATTGTCTCAGATAAATCAGTTGAACCGTGTGATGTCGGAGATGTATTATTTTTTTATTAGATATAAGTACCAATGTCTTATTAAAATCAAAATTCATACAATCAGAAACTGTTACATGTATCATAATATGATTAAAATACTATTACTTTTCTCTGAACAGAATATCACGTACCGTACATGAGCGAGCTTTTGCCATTTATGACCTCATCAGAGGCAATCAATCACAAGTACGAATTCTATCGAAATTGCATCAAGGCCCTCTTTACTCCAAAAATTCAACAATAAATTTTATGTAATTTATAATCTACATAGTAAGAGATTTAAAAATTACCTATAAAAACTCTAAACTACTTCATGTACCTGTAATTCTTCAAATTAGTAATGTCTCGCAACAATTACATGAACTAGGAATTCCCGTCAATAACCTACTGCAATGGATTCCTTTTGCACAATCTGAAAACCCTAATTACGAACCTCGAAGATCGATAATTTGATTGCACTTTCCTTATTCAAAGTGCATACTACAATCTTTCTATTTCAATGCAAGATTATCGATTTAGAAAAATTCCTGAGTGAGCTGAGTCTACGTGTGACTGGTGAACTTAATTAATGAATACTTGACATGTTAGAAAATATTTTAAATCATGTTTAAAAAATGAGAATATTATTAATGGATAGAAAAATATCATGTGATGCACTATAATAACATGTCAAATATTTATTGGTTTAATTCACGAATGTCATGATAAACTGAGCTCATTATGTAAAAATCTCTCATCGATTTACAAGAGAAAGTAAAAAACTGAATAAAGGGACCTAAAGAGTTGTAATAAGAAGGAATTGTATCCCCATTGATTTAAAGTGGTCATTTTTTTCACATGCTTGAGTTGAGGGACGTGAATGCAATTTTTCCCCGTGTTTGTTTTTTTGTGTGCGTATATAAATAGGGCTAGTGGCTGCCGGCATTTGACAGCAGCCCTTAAGAAGGAAATTGTCGTGGCATTGGCCATCAATCCAGACTTTAGGTCACTTGTCTTCATCACCCAACTTCTCGCTTCAAGTGGCTTCAACACTTACAAGCTCCGGTAAGTCCAAAATTTGTTTTTTCTTTTTCGATATATATACTCAGAAATTTAATGGACCTGAATAATCTAATTTGGGATAGATTGACTCACTAGGTGGCAAAACTTTTCTAAAATTAGTTCTTTCCACTCATAAGGTTCAAACTCGAACCTTAGACTTTGCTTTTAAAGGAAAAGGACCACTTTACTACCTCAACCAATCCACTTTAATATATCAAAAAATGTTTAGATCATTGACTCTTGATAGGATCATAATTAAAGGGGATTCAAATAAGAAGATTGAAACAGGGACAGGTGAAGTAAGTTATACATGAGAAACAACTTTTCGAGCTTGAATTTACTCCATTAAACTCATTGAATAGGGACGGATGAAGTAAGTCAATCGAATAACTCAGCCCTTTGTTGACATGGTTTCAGAGTTACAAAGGCCGTAGCCGTTCGTTCCTCGAGACACCATTGCCAACGGCTCGACAGATCATTCGAGGATGGATATGAATCTTAGTGTGAGTGGGCTCGGGATTGAAATGCTGAGCCCGTCCAACTACAAGGTTTGGAGGAACTGCATGGAGTCGTACCTTGTGGGAGAGGGCCTGTGGGATGTCGTCGACGGGAGCAATGTCCAAATCCCAGAAGAAGATGTTGCTGAAAATTCGGATGCGATCAGGAAGTGGAAGCAGCTGAATGGGAAGGCTGAGTTTGCTTTAAAGAGGTCTATTTCTATTAAACTCTTTGATCCTATCATGGGATGCAAGTCTGCGCACGAGATATGGCAGGCACTTGACAGGTTGCTCGGTGAGGGCGATGATGAGGCTAAGTCTGCTGCTACTGAAGGTAACATTTTCTAGTGCACAGCGTTTCTAGAATAATAACTCAATGCCTGTAGAATATTATTATTACTATTACTGCTACAACAACTATTACAAGGGAGAGAATTTTGTTTGTAACAAGTATAACATGTGTTTGTATTGATGTGATATTATGAACTAATATAATTCCAGTATTTTTAATTTTTTTGTTAATAAAACTTAAAAAGGAAAAAAAAACTTTAAAAATAATTTATTTTGATTAACTCATAATATCACGTATGCACTATTATATAATATATCCGTTATATATAACACTTCTGCCTTGCCGAGGCCTTTCTTATTTCTTACATATCAAAAGTTGACTTCTTCTCGTAATGTAAAACTTGCATTCCCATTCATTTTTGTCAGAATCACGGTTTCTACTGTGCCCCTCGCTATAAGAAAGAGACACTCTACGGCCCTGGCGAGTTCGAAATATTGAGCTAATTGATGCGATCAACTTGAATGGAAATTTTTTTTTTTACCGTTATTTCATTTTCAAAAGTCTAATTTTCTACGTTTTATTTTTTTTTCAAATGTCTTATTTTATTTTGAATTTTATATTACATTTAACAAAAATATTTAAGAAATATGGTATTTGTTTTTATGAATTTTTCACTATTTTATTTAACTTCGAGTTTCATTCATGAACTTGTTTGACTATTTCTGAAATTTTTCATTTATTTATTTTTTTGATAAATGATATGATGATACAACAGTGATAAATGCTATCACGTGTCAAAACATGCCGAGTACAACCTCATAAGCATTTTGAGGCTGTTACTTGATGTTTTTGCTAGCTTGATAATATGTGTTTTAAGTAAAAATAATAATAATATCTACCCTTAGCTAATAAGGTTAATTTTCTTGGATAAATAATCATGGCAAATTTAGATTTTGTTGTGATGCTAGAGGCAGGTTCGCACCACTTCACACATACATTTCCCCGATTAACTAATCCTTTCTGTTGTTTATTAACCTATTTCTTGAGTTTTCGAATCCCTAAAATTCTAGCCTAATGCAACTTCAGTACTTAGAAACTCAGAAGCCTTCTGGATTGAGTTCATTATGTCTTCTTTACTTTAAGTTAGTCCGGTAATATTTGATTTGCAAATAAAGCAGATGAGGATCAGGTCAAACTCTCTCGTGACTCGGACAACGCAATTGTGGAGGAAGACCATGGTGACGATGAGCCTGCGTTTAGTGGAGGTAATATTTTCTAGTACACAGCATTTCTCCTTTAACAACTCACACTATGATTGGTTTGGGAGATTTGGAGGGAAGGGAGGGAGGGGAGGAATTTGTAGGGACAAATTATTCTTTTAAATCACTTATTTGCGTATTATTATTTGAGAAAGGATTTGAAAAGATAAAAAAGGTTAAATTAACTATTTTATCTTTTTTAATATAGATAAATATTTTATGAAATGCATAGAAAAAATTAACATAAGTTTTTAATTTTTATTTAAATTTTTAAATGTATTAACCTAAATAAAATTTATTTTATTTTTATCTTAAAATCACGATATTAATTTTAAATTGGTCCCATTATGATTCTTATACGATTTTCTTATTCTAGAAAATGTAAATACAAAGGATATTATGAGTTTCGTAAATATTTATTTTTGTTCCTTCGTTTTAGCATTTTAAGACAAGGAAAGTGGGTAAAGTCTTGTCTTTATGACCAAATATTCGAAAGGATGTAAGATAGAATAATATAATTTTCTTTTTTTCGTATTTCATAATATAGATGGTATTTTTGTTATAAAATTTTCTATTCCTCCTATTTTCTCAGAAGAATTGAAAAACTAATATTATCCAAATCCCTCATAATTAATTTGCCAAATAAGACTTCCATAATTTGATAAAAGAACTAGAAATTTCATCTCGGTAAAAATACCACCTCAGTTTTACAACCACCGCAGATGAGACCTCCACCTTAGGCTATAACTCGTGTACCAACTTTCCTCGCATTCGTGTGTGTGTGTGTGCATGTATGTGTATGCACGTACACATATATACAGTCAACATTGGAGATCCATAATAAATAAAAAGGTTCAACCATAACATGCAGGTTGCCCTAATAAACCAAGATGTTAGACTAATGGTAAGGAAAAATGTTAGTATTCGTCCCATTCAAGATTTAAATTCTCTTCGGATTAGTCAGGGTTTCTGTGTTTACCTTACACGATGCGCTTGTTGACATGAGTATTAGATTATGAAAATTAGTTGGGCGAGACCCGATGTCCCGCAAAAAAAAAAAATGTGACGGCGCGTGTATATTGGATAATGAAAATTAGTCGGAAGAGATCTAAATGTGCCACGCTATAAAAATAAGTGTAAAATTTGTCAGTGGGATTGCTATAGTACCCTTTTTTTTATTAAAGAAAGCTCGCCGGCTAGTGACCTCGACATGACAATAGTATCTTAAAGAAGCAATCAATACTAAGTACGAATTCTATCTAAATTGCATCAAGGCCCCTGAACTTTAACATACCAGAACAATAACAGCCACACTTCCAACTGAGAAAATGAATTTGGTCATATCGGAGATTATTGTTGCAGGTTGCAATGTAGTGAAACGTGAAATTTAAAAATTTTTGTTCCAAAAATCTAACAATATCTTTGATGTAATTCATAATCTACATAATAGGACGTTTAAAAATTACCTAGAAGAACTCTAAATCACTCCATGTACTTGTTAATTCTTCAAATTGGCAATGTCTTGGAACACTTAAATGAACTAGGGATACCTGTCAACAACCTAACCCAATGGTCTACAACTCACTCTCGTGTAGTTCAGTGAGGTCAAGATTACATGTTCAAGTTTCACTTTAAATAATATTATCAACATAGACTCTTGACTATATGCCTTGACGGACACTGGCATTTTAGATTATACTAGTCCTTTGGCAATGCTAAATTAACAGGACCAATGTTAGTACTAGTCGTTTAGTTCATTTAATATGTTTACAATTGAACATGAAAACTTGAACATTACATAATGGAAGTGATTGTTTTATAATTACTACTATCCTCCTTCTCCCTGATAAAAGAACCCTAATTACAATTCTCCAGGATTGATCCTTGATTACAATTTTCCTTATTCAAAGTGCAGAATACAATCTTTCAATTTCAATGCAAGATCATCGATTTAAAGACATTCTTAGGTGAACTAAGTTCATGAATGGCCGATGAACTTAATCAATGAATATTTCAAATGTCAGCAGATATTTCAAATCATGTGTAAAAAAGAACATTATTAATGGATAGAAAAAGGTTATGTGACAATTTGCGATAATATGTCAAACACTTATTAATTGAGTTCACGGATGACGTTGTGGGCTTAATTCATAATTTAAGAATCTTCCATCGATTTGTAAGAGAAAGTGAGACACTGAATAAAAAGGTATAAATAGTTCTAATAAGAAGGAATTGCATCCCCATTGATTTCAAGTGGTCATTTTGTTTTCACATGCTTGAGTTGAGGGACGTGAATGCAATTTTCCCTTGCGTGTGTCTATCTATATTATACTGATACAGCCACGGTGCCGCGGCGCAATATTATTGTCACGCCGTAGCGCCATGACTATATACAAACCAAAATACCATACCTTCAAGATTTTATAAAATTTTCCCTATATTGTATAAGCAAGGCCAGTGGTTGCCCGTATTAAATAGCAGCCCCTGGGAAGGAAATTGTGGCATCGATTATCGATCCAGGCGTTGGGTCGCTTGCCATCATCACCCAGCTTCTCACTTCAAGAAGCTTAAAACTTTCAAGCTCCGGTAAGTCCTTTTTTTTATATATACACACGTATATTCAAAATTTTAACGAGTTCTAATTAATTTTGTTCGATTCAGATGAGATTTGTTAGATGGTAAAATTGTTTCAATTTGAATTCTCTTTATCGACAATACTCAAACCTGAAATTTAACTAAAAGAGAAGAAACACTTGATCATCTTCACCAATCCAGTTTGATAGTATAAAAATATTTTTGATCTTTGACTGATCTTGATAGGATTATAATTCAAGGAAATTCAAATAAGAAGATTAAAATAGGAATAGGTGAAGTAAGTCATATAAGAGAGACAGCGTTTTGAGCTTGAATTTACTCCATCAAACTCATCGAATCAGGGCAAATGAAGTCAGTTGGTCTGATAACTCGGCCCTTTATTGACATGGTTTTAGAGTTACAAAGGCCATATGTGGCCATTCATTCCTCGAGATCCTATCGCTAACGACTCCACGAAAATCATCCAAGGATGGATATGAATCGTAGTGCGAGTGGGCTCGGTATCGAGATGCTGAACAAGTTCAGCTACAGGGTCTGGAGGACCTGTATGGAGTCGTACCTCGTGGGAGAGGGCCTGTGGGATGTCATGGACGGGAAAGATGTCCAAATCGCAGAAGAAGTTGCTGCTGAAAATTTAGATGCGATCAGTAAGTGGAAGCAGCTGAAAGCGAAGGCTGAGTTTGCCTTAAAGAGGTTTATTTCTTATAGCCTCTTTGATGATATCATGGGATGTAACTCTGCGCACGAGATATGGTGTGCAGTCGACAGCTCGCTCGGTGAGGGCGATGATGGCGATGCTAGTGGAGGCAATACTTTCTAGTGCACACCCATTTCTCGATTAAGAACTCGATGCCTATGGATTATTATTATTACTATTACTACTGCTACTTCTTCTTCTTCTATATTCATTCATTGTTCGGCGGAAGCGATTCGCTACGCCAAGGCTTTCTTATACATCAAAAGCTAAAAATTTCTTGTACGTAAAACTTGCACCCTAATTCATTTTTGTCGAGCCCCTAGGTTTCTTTTACTCTCTGTCCCTCGCGAGTTCAATGTATTGAACTAATTAATGCGATCATCTCGATGGCCAAATTATTTTTTAAGAATGAACGGTTATTTTAATTTAGTTGGCACCACTCTCGTTCTATGATCCAAACGTCCTGCATTCAATTTTAGTCGTGAGACTTCATATGTTCCTTTTATCCCCTCATCTGTCTATCTCTTTCTAGGCCTATTTGTCTTCTCTGTACATCGAAAAAACAATTACTTTGGTCCTTGTACCCAACCAGCAATTGAACAATCCATATTTTTTCCCACTAATTTGACTCGAACATCAATCTTTTTACCGTCACGTTATTATAACTATTAGAATGCCATTAAAAAATTCCTATATGACATTCACATGGTATAATTTATATTTTTTAAGTTTAAACTTTCACTTTGATCGCTAATATTTTTATGAACCAATAATTTAGTTCCCAAATTTTTTTACGGTCAATTTGATCCACGCATCTACTATTTACCATCACTGTAGTCAAGCTGTTAATATCTTGTTAAAAATAAAAGAACAATAGTGGATGAGGATCAGATCGTTACTTCAGTACGTAGAAACTCATAAGCCTTCTGGATCGAGTACATTATTATAATTATTGCCAGGTACATTAAGCTAGTCCGTTAATATCTGTTTCGCAGATAAAGCAGATGAGAATCAGGATAAAACAGATGAGACTCAGGTTAGGCGCTCTCGAGACCTGTACGATGCAATTGTGAAGGGAGACTGGAAGGCTGCCGAGAGCATAATCCAAGACGATCCTAACTCGCTGAGGGAGACACTTACATTAGAGGGAGAGACTGCACTGCACGTGGCAATCGATTTCGGGCGTGACGAATTTGCCGAGAAGCTAGTGGCACTCATGCCTCTAGAATCCCTCGAGTTACGTGAGCATGAGTGGGGACACACAGCCCTTCATTATGCTGTCATCTCCGGAAGCTTGAGTACGGTCGAGGCATTGGTAAACAGGCATAAGAAATTGACACAGCTATTGGATGGAGACAGACGGACGCCACTTCACTATGGGGCCTACATATCCAAAAGTAAGGAGATCCTGTGGTACCTTACTTCGAAGATCCCTCGTGAGATTCCATTTACCGAAAACCCTTTCTTCAAGAGCTCCAGTGGTGGCGAACTAATGAGCAGACTAGTGTCTTCAGGTTGTTATGGTAAAGTAGATCCTTAACTTGTTACTATTTTGCTTTTTATACACACACGTGCAAGCGCCATGGTAAGGTAAATGTAGAGGTGGAGGCAAGTCCCAAGGGGACTTGAGCCATAAATGCGAGCGACTCTTGTGTGTAGGTACACTACTTGAAAGTACTTATATGATATTACGAACCAATTAAATTCTATTATTTTAAAATTTTTTAAATAAAGCCTCAAAAAATTTTAAAAATAGCATAATCTTATTGGATAATGACATCGTGTAAGCGATATATCTGTTACGTACAAGGTTTCTCCATAAATGGGGAGGGCACACTTAAAATTTCTCCTTAATACCAGGCAGGCCAACCCCTCGGGTTTGTTAGCTTATTGTCTTCCCCCTATTATATCTTAGTCATTTTTTAACAGCTTCATGGATGCGTTGCTAAACTGTGTTTCACTGCACACTAATAGTTTCAATTTGAATTTATATGGAATAACTGAAATTTAAATTCAGAGAATAGGTTTTTATTATTGATTTTTAAGGATTTAGTTGATTAACATTTGGTTGGTGGTTTCCTCAGAGAATCTGTAGTAAAATCGTGCAAAAAAATCTATAATTTTCCTGAACTGCTAGTTTAGAATCGTCCAACTCCAATTTAAAATCGGGCAATTTAGTAAATTTGTTTAATAATTAATACACAATGAAATTGAATTAAAAATTCATTAAATGCATTATATTTTTAAAAAAGTATATAATTTGATACATAAATTGATTGAACTTTTTTTAATTTTTTTTAAGGTTTTGATTTTGATTTGGAATTGTTGGTCTAAGACGAGCTCCGATTGCGGTTCTTTCAAAAGGAGGAACCGGTCTAAAACCGTCCCTCATGATTTTGGGACAGTTCCGATTCAGAAACTGCCCTTGGCTAGGACTAGCGATTGTTGCCAAGGCTCATTTTTATTTGTTTTTATTAGAAATTGTTGTTATATTTAAAATTGATAAATCGACATTTTTTAATTAAAAAATGACAGCAAAAAGTGAACCAGCTAAAGTCTTCTGAGCTCGGTGAGCTCGGTGGCCGAGAGCGGGCATACCCTAGTATTACCAAGCTCACCTGACCTTAATAATATATTTGATTCGCATGAATAAAATAAATAGAGAATATAATAAATAGGAAAAATGAATAAATAAGTAATAGAATCAAATGATCTAATAAAAAAATATTTGATTGAAAAGAATAAAAATGATATATAATATGATATTTATAGATAAAAAAACAAAATTACTTCTAATATACTTAAATTTTTATTAAAATAACATTTAAAAACAAAAAACAGCCCTAGAGCCTTGAACCCTCAAAACCCGAACCCAGTTCCATCCCCGAGACCCCAGCCCATAGACCCACCCCAATACGAGCCACTCAAGCCGCAAAACACCAGTCCGCAGAACTCCCTAGCCACTGAACCCCTAGAACACCAAAGCCTTGGTGGGTTCGCCCTTGCCCACTAGAGCTTGCACAGTACCTTGGAGCTCGCCCCGGCGGGTTCATGCTCTTGCTCTGGTGGATTGCCTCCTCGCCGTGTTGGTTTGCCCTTGCCAAGTGGGTTCACCCTGGTGTTAGAGCTCACAAATCATCGGCAGTTCACACTGGAGGCTCGAGGAGGCTGAAGGGTGGACAGGCTGATAGCGGTGGGTTCATGCCCATGGCTAGAGCCACAACTGAGCTCGCTGGAGCCAGAATCATCGCCCTTGAGTTAGAGAAGGTCGCTAGAGAAGAATTGTCATTGTCTTCCGTGAGCTAGTGTCCATTGGATGAAATGGATGCAGTCGCCGCAGGTGATGGGAAAGGGCAAGAGCTTTGTATGAGTTGAAATTTTGAGTATTTGAGGTCATTCTATTATTATTGCATATAAGGAATAGCCATTCGTTGTATTGAGAGGGGAGCATCATTCCTAATGTATTCTGGATCCTATCCGGTATGGGTGGTCGGGTCTGGGTACCTTGGATCATAGTTTTTAAAACCGGACCGGGCCGGAAACCGGTCAAGGTATGGGTTCTTGAGTTCTTGGGTTCAACCGGGGTTCAATGGGTCTAACCGGATTTTTACAAATAATACTTATAATAATATAAAATTAGTAATATGAATGTAAGATTGTTATATTTTATACATTAATTTATAATTTCAACTTTACAAATAAGATTGTTATATTTTATACATTAATTTAGAGTTTAGGTTTCCTTTTTTTCTATTTTTGACTCTTGTTTTTTATTTTTTTTGTTTTTCTTCATTGACCGGTTTCTTGATCGGTTCTTATGGGTTCAGTGGAAACCGGGTCAAACCGACCGGTTCACACTGTCCAACCCGGTCCTTGATGCAAATGGAGTAATTAGTGAAACCGGACCGGGCTGGTGTCCGGTTCCCGGTCCAACCGGTTCGACCGGCCGGTTCGGTCCGGTTTTTAAAACTATGCCTTGGATTTTTTTATGGTACCCGGACTTGACCATATATAACACCGATTCCTATTTTAGGTCTAAACTTTGCCCTATTAATTCTTAGAATTAAACCCGACTCGAAACCTGTATTAGAACATGTAAGATTTCACAAGTACCAGGTTCCTGTTGGAAACTATTATTTATTCTTTTACCTCTATGATACAAATTACTTCAATATTTTTCATATATTTAGTAGTTATGAAATATATCAAATTTAAAGAAACTTCATGATGATTATTTTGTCATAATTAAATATGTGTAATTTCACTTATAATTGCAGTATATTTAAGTATTATTTATTACTAATTTTTAAGTTCTAATAATATCTCAGACATGAAAAATTTATCAAATATGTATAATTATTAAGGCAAATAAAAGTTCATTGGGTTAGGAGTGTAATAATTTAAACAATTCGTGAATTGGAGTTTAAACAAAGAAGATATGCACGATTAAAATTAACTGTGTGAATCAATTAGCAAGTTCCGATTCCTAACACCCTGTGTGCTAGAACCAAAATCGGAACCGACCAGTTCCTTGATTCGTCACCTAAAACCTACATTTTAATTGAGATTTACCTAGGATTGAATAGGTTAGAATTGGATAGACTCCTATCAGTTCCAGGTCTACCATGTACCCGTACATACCCCCATTATCCAGAATGGTGTTCCTGGTAATGCTAATAACTTGTTTGGTTGAATAGAATGAGATAGGGAATAGAAACTATTCCATTCAACCAAACATAACATAAATCTTAGATTTCAGTGGCCTTAGGCAGATATGACATATATCTACAGAGGTCTTCAAATGGAGGTTACGACATTAGGTAAATAGTAATAAAGAATGATTCAGTTGCTATCTAGTTTGGGTTTTATTATTAGTTTTGACTCCACATCTTCCATTGTGTGTTGTTACAAATGATGAATTTGTGTGACGAGCCGAACTTGCCCAACTCGATTTAGACATTCTTAGCGCTTTGGGTTTGGATGCCGATTACGGTTTGGTCTAAAAAATGGGCCCGTCAACTTGGAACTGTCTCAAACCATTTTCGGCTTAGAATTGCTCCAGACCGTGTTTGAACCGGAGCCAGCGAGGATCCAAAACAAAAAAGGCCCATTAAATTGATTAAAGTTGTCGTAATACCTCCAATGCCTATGAATGGTAATGGCCAAGTAAATCCAATCCTTGTCATTTATCAATTAAACATTAAACAAGTTTTTTGAGCAAGAGTTTAACATCACTATGATGAACTAATCAACAGATATCTAACATGCATACATATATGTGTGTGTGTATATCTAACAAGAAAGATTTGATGTGGTGTGATTTCTCTCTATGCAGACATTTGCCTTCACTTGTTGGAAAGATATCCTTTATTGAGTATTGCAAAAGGCGATGATGCGCATGGAATGCTACCTGCGTTGATTTATAACCCATTCGATTTTCAAAGTGGAAGTAAACTTTCATTTTGGAAAAGATGCATATACCAATGTATAGTATTGTCTAACATTCGGCTAAATTTATTTCAAATTAAATTATGCATGCAATCTTGCTAATTTTTCTTTCTCTTTTTTTTGTAATAAATATGGCTGCAGTTATTCCCATAGAATCATATAATAAACAACAAAATTCATTTTTGAGGAGTGACTTGGAAGACCCACGAGCACAACTACCACCGACATTGCTGCAATCCATGGCATCTTTTCTTAGACAAGGTTTGCAAATTTTGGCACCATACAGTTCATTATCTATACCTTTGTTATCAGCTTAATTCATTACCTTGGTCCTCAAATTTGTAGCGAGTTATCAATTTGATCTTCAAAATTTCAAAGTCATCAACATGGTTTTCGCTATATAATTCTGCCAGATAATTTAATCTAGACATTATCACATCATTTACGGACAATGAAATAGATGGTGGTGGCCACTTTTTTGGTTCCTAAATGCCACATGGCAATCAATAATTGTATAAATTTTTTTTTAAATAATAAATTTAGTAAACCATCATTTTGATCCTCAAAGTCGTAAGGAGCCATAAATTTGTTCCTGTAAATTTGAATGCCTACAATTTGGTCCTTAAATTTTGAATGACTATGATTTGGTCCTCAATAATTAATATTGTCAAATAATTTGATCCGACAATTACAATATCATTTTACAAGACCGATAGGGAAACTAACAGCCTATTTTGGGGTCATAAATACCACATGACAGTTAATAATTGGATAAAAGCATCCAAAATGATGTTTTTCCATGATCGTTTATCAAATTCTTAAGCCACTAACATTCATTTCTCATATTTCAATTGTCTATTAAATCTCTTCTCATTTATTACAGTGTATTCATCATACAAGATGCATATGAAACTAGAGTTCAACAAGTATAAAAGGGAATCTCAAACCAATATAATGGTCACCATTCTAGGCTCCTTTAACCATCACCTTTGTCGAGACAACCATGTGCATCTACTCAATTTCACTTGATCTCGAATCTTCGAGTGTCCTTTCTCATGTTTTTTAACATCTTGATTAGGAGAGATGTCAACTGAATTCAAAGTTACGATTGTCGTGTATCAACATAAAATAAAGGTCCCCCAATCTAATTGCTGATCAATTCAATCTTACCACTTATTAGCTCCCCTCAAATCTTCTAGTGTCTTTTCTCATGTTAATTAACATTTTGATTGGGAGAGGTGTTAGTTGAATTCAAAGTTAGTATTATTGCATATCAATATAAAAATAGAAGTTCTTGAACTCAATTTTCAAAGATAAAAATAATGGATTTCACTCTTAAGAGTTCAGTTTACCTCTGGCATTTCTTCAAGCTTTCGACTTTGAGGGTTAGGGTGGTGTTCAAGAGAGGGACGGGAAAAAGGTTGTGATACAGTAATCTTGCAAGGAGAGAAGGTTATTAATGGAGGAAAATTGCAAGGACATATCTGTGCCAAACATGTTTCAACCATTCACCAAAGGATGTGTAGTGGCGATCTATTGACTTTCATAATTACGTAGTAATTCCTCGAGACACCTATAAATACCAAAGTAATCTTTGAGGTAATTATTCCACTCTACAATTTATTTTATTCATTTACTATTTTCTCTCTACCTGTATAATGAGTGACTTGAGTGTGGAGAGGTGAATCAGACCGTAACTCCTAGCTCGATATTCCTTCTTTGTTTTACGTATCTTTAGACTAGCTCAAGGTAGATCAGCTCTCAATTGTTTCAAAGTCTCTTCTACCCCTCTTCTTCATCTAAATAATAACAGTTGGACCAAAATGTCCAATAGAATTAAAATGTGATGACTAAATTGATAGCTTTCAAAGTTTAAGGACCAAATTGATGGTCAGTTACAAATTTGAGGACTAATCGATGGTCTACCTATTTTATTTTTTCAATTTCAATTATTCATAATTCATCACTTGTCATGTTGGATCCCAAGAAGCCCTGATTATTGCCCATGTTAGTGTCTGTATATGTATTATAATGTCTAGACTAAATTGCCTGGCAAAATGAAAAAATTAGGATCAAAATTATGGTTTTCAAACTTAAAGGACTAATTGATGGCTTGCTACAAATTTGATGAGCAAAATTACTATCTACTCTTGTCTTCATGATTGAAAAATCAAAATCATCAAATGAAAAAAAAATAGTATTTGTAACTTTTCAGCCAAATTTGTCAATATATTTCATTTTGATCACTACAGCTATGCATCTGGTTAATGGAGCTTTTTGGAGAAAATTTGAATATCTAGGTAGGTACTATGGATAAGATGATAATTTTCATTTAATTTATTGTTCTTTCCACACTTATGAGATTGGACTTTAATCTATTGCAAATGCAGTGCCTGGCATCAAGTGTATAAAGGATGAGAAATACAATAACTATTGCACTAAAAAGATGGTGGAAATTGCATGTGCACAAATCTCATGTCAGAGCGAGAAAGAGATTGTCGACTTCTTTTTGGAAGAGTGGCCCATTATTGAAACAGCAGCGAAGCATGGAATTGCTGAACTTGTAACTATCTGTCTTCAATATTTTCCTTTTCTAGTACATATTGGTGGTATCGACATACTCGAGGTAGCAATTTCAAACAGAAAAGAAAAGGTATTCAATCTTTTTCTCGGAGTTAGGGGGATTGCGAACCATGTAGCTGGGATTTCTCGAGAAGGTACAGGCAACAATATGTTGCACATTGTTGCAAGATTGGCGCCATATCCCCAGCTTTCATCTGTATCATGCCCAGCATTGCAAATGCAAAGAGAGTTGCAATGGTATAAGGTGCTTACCACTCTTGTTGTTCTTTCCTTCACAATTTCTAAATTAAAAATTTGAACAAAATATAGCCTTACAATTAGATTATGCCAGTATTCGATGGGAAAAATATAGTATTGCCAAGTTTAGAAAAAAAAAAGTTTGATTCTTACACCAATTATAAATGTATGGACCACTGGATCATGTTAAAGCTCATTTTTATTATTGTTATTTGTTAGTTTAGCTAGCATCTACTAAACTCATGGAATTTAATATCATCTTCCTAGGTGGTGGAGAAGTTTGTAGGTCCTCTACAAAGAACAATAAGAAACAAGGAGAATGATTTGCCTCGTGAGATTTTTACAAACCAACATAGAGAATTGCTCAAGGATGCTGAGAAATGGATGAAGGATACATCTAACTCATGCATGGTTGTGTCAACACTTATAGCAACTGTAGTTTTTACAGCAACTTTCACAGTTCCTGGAGGAAATGTTGACGGCAAAGGCATCCCATTGTTTTTATATGAGAAAGTCTTCATATTATTTGCTATTTCAGATGCACTGGCATTGTTCTCCTCCACCACATCCATATTGATGTTCCTATCTATTCTGACAGCACGTTATGCTGAAGAAGATTTTCTTCGTGCACTCCCTAAGAGGTTAATACTTGGATTCTCATCTCTCTTCATCGCCATAGCAACCATGATGATGGCATTTGGAGCGACACTCTACATGGTCCTAAGAGAGAGGTTCAAGTGGATTTTCATCCCTATCATAGCTATAATTTCCATTCCGATTACTCTATTCATTATGCTTCAGCTTCCATTGTTCATCTTCATGGTGAGATCAACCTATGGTTCTGGAATTTTTCACCCTAAAAAAATTTGGTAGCTAATATCTTCTATCCTAATGAGATTTGTAATGCTATGAAATCTCTTCTTTGTATTTTGAACTGTTATATAAGCTTATAAGACAATCTATCTCAGTGTTTGGTTAATTTGATAGAACTTTTAACATTTTCAGAGTGAGAGTGTCCTCTAGGAAGCATTTCCTAAATTTGATTAATTTTCCTATAAATCTCATGTCTATGGTTTTGACCTGCTAATTATTTTTGTTTTATAAGCCTTGTGATATCCTATACTATTTGATAATTTAAGAGTGGTACTCTACAAAGGAGAAAAAAGATAGGGAAACAAAGCAGTAGCCGAATTCGCTTTCTCGATCACCTTTGCTCCTAAACTTTCCTCTATGTAAGTTATTGTAAAGAGATGATACTTAAGAATGAGTTTCCTAATATATATTACAATATTGCAGCAATTGCACTCATGTATGCATTTAACGAGTGGCCATGGCCACATTAATTCTTAAAAATAGTATGAAATGAGAAATTCTTAGGTGAGAATTTCTCACCTTGATCACAATAATACAATATTAATATCATCTCGGATTGGCCATATTGTTTAGTGAGAAATTCTTTGGTGAGAAGAGCTCGTGAATGACATAGTGAATCTAGTTAGTGAATACGTGACATGTAAGTAAATAATTCAAACCATGTTTAAAAATAAATATCATTAATGAATAAAAAAAAGGGGGAAGTGATGCGTAATGACAATGTGTTAAATATTATTGGAGTTGAACTCATGTAAGAATCTTTTATGATTAGCACCCCTTTGCATAAAATAAAGCTTCAACTTCAAGTATTTGGAACGTAGAAACAATAAATAATTTTTCTCTATCTTTGCTATGGGTGACAAAAAACAACACAAGCTGAACATTAGTGGGTAAAAAGTAATAAAGCAAGAGGTTGACAAGTTAGGCTAGAGGATGGAAAAAAATTATTCAAATGAAAAGTTATAGAGATGGATAAACTGCAAACAAATTACAAAGGCTTTCACAAGGAGGCAAATTGATTAGGCTATAGTTGGCTTGTTATTGTTTTTAAATACAATCCGCTAATTACGGAAAAACTTAATAGACCCTAAATAATTTATAGTTAAATGGGATCGATGTATTGATGGATAAAATTCCCTCAATTATAACTTTTTTTCATTTATAAGAGTTAAATCGAAAACCTCATTTAAAAAGGATAGTTATTGGACCACCTCAATCAACCCTATTGGTTACTCGGCCTACTAATCCAAATGAGAATTGCTAGCGATAGAGTGAAGCATCCCACTGTTTTTGGACAAGAACGTCTTCATGTTGTTAGTTATTTCAGATGCATTAGCGTTGTTCTCCTCCACCACGTCCATACTGATGTTCCATTGTTCTCCTTCACCATGTCTATATTGATATTCCTGTCGATTCTAACAGTGTTTTATACTGATGAAGATTTTCTCTGTGCACTTACTAAGAGGTTAATACTTGGGTTTGCATCTCTCTTCATGATGGTGTCATTTGGAGTGACCCTCTACCTCATCCTAAGCAAGAGGTTCAGATGGATTTTCATCTAGATCATAGCAATGACTTGCATTCTAGTTGCTTTATTCATTATGCTTCAGCTTTTGTTGTTCATCTCAATGGTGAAATCAACATATGGCACTGGAATTTTTCACTCGTACAAATTTGGTAGTTTATATCTTCTATTATGATGGTACGTAAGGTTGTGCAATGCAATATCTCCTTTGTGTGTGGAGTTGCTACATAAGCTTATAAGAAAATCTATCAAAGTGCTTTGATTAATCTATAAGAATATCGAATATTTCATATATGAGAGGGCCAGCTTGGAAGCCTTTTTAGAATTTGTTCAGTTTGCAAACTTATTTTATGTCTACAGTGTCCGACCCCACAACATATTTTGATTTATAAGCCTTATGATATCCTATGCTATTTGACAATTTGACTATGATACTGCTTATTAACGTAAAATAAAAAGCCCCCAATCTTACTGCTTATCAATTCAATCTTATCATTTATCAGCTCTCCTCAAATTTTCTATTGTCTCTTCTCATGTTAATAACATTTTGATTGGGAAAGGTATTAGTTGAATTCAAAGTTAGTATTATTGTATATCAATATAAAAATAAAAGTTCTTGAACTTAATTTTCAAAGAGAAAAAGAATGGATTTCACTCTCAAGACTTCAGTTTACTTTTGGTATATTTTGAAGCTTCGACTTTAGGGGCTAGGGTTAAGGATTTTTAGGAAAGGGAGGGGATGAAGGTTGTGATACAGTAATATTGTAAGGAGAGGAGGTTGTTAATAGAGGAAAAATACATGCAACGACAAAAATGTGCCTATTAGATTTCAACCATTCACCAAAGGATACATAGTGGCTAATCTGTTGATTTTCATAATTACGCAGTAATTCCTCAAGACAACTATAAATACTCAAGTAATCTTTGAGGCAACTATTTCACTCTAGAACTTTTTTTTTTCATTTACTCTCTGCACGCATAATGACTGACTTGAGTGTTGGAGAGGTGAATCAAACCATAACTCCTAGCTTGATCTTCTTTCTTAGTTTTAGGTACTTTTAGAGTAGCTCAAGGGAGATTGGCTCTCAGTTGTTCCCAAAGTCTCTTCTTACCCTCCTCTTCATCTAAATCGTAACAGTTGGACCAAAATGTCCAACGAAATTAAAATGTGATGTAGCTTTCAAAGTTCAAGGACTAAATTGATGGCCATTAACAAATTTTGAGGACCATTTGATGATCTACTTTTTTATTGTTTCAATTTCAATCATTCATAATTTGCAACTTGTTGTATTGGACCCTAAAAAGCACCTATTACTATACACGTCAGTGTTCGTATTTGTATTATAATGTATAGAATAAATTGCTCGACTGAATTAAATAGTGATGACCAAAATGACAGTTTTCAAATTTTAAGGGCTAAATTGATGGCTCGCTGTAAATCTGATGACCAAAATTATGGTCTACTCGTATCGTGATGATTGAGAAATCAAAATCAGAGAAAAAATTAGTATTTGTGACGTTTTAGCCAAATTTCTTAATATATTTCATTTTGATCACTGTAGCCATGCATATGATTAATCGAGCTTTTTGGACAAAATCTGAATA
The DNA here is from genome assembly GCA_037672795.1 of Lagerstroemia speciosa. Lineage (NCBI taxonomy): Eukaryota > Viridiplantae > Streptophyta > Magnoliopsida > Myrtales > Lythraceae > Lagerstroemia > Lagerstroemia speciosa. The sequence continues at coordinate 9,130,778 of CM075288.1, forward strand.
TCTAGGTAAGTACTGTAGATAAAATGGTAGTAATTTTCAGTTAATTGATTATTCTTTTCACACTAATGAGATTGGATTTTAATATGTTACAAATGCAGTGCCTGGCATCAAGCGTATAAAGAATGAGAAATACAATAATTATTGCGCTAAAAAGGTAGTGGAAATTGCATGTGCACAAATCTCAAAATGGAGCGAGGAAGAGATTGTCAAATTCTTTTCGAAAGAACCCAACATTCTTGAAAAAGCATCGATGCATGGAATTGCTGAACTTGTAACTACCTGTCTACAATATTTTCCTTTTCTAATACATACCAATGGTACCACTATACTCAAGCAAGCAATTTTAAATCGAAAAGAAAAGGTATTCAATCCTTTTCTCGAAGTTAAAGGGATTGCGAACCATGTTGCTGGAATTTCGGAAAGTGGAAAGTCTATGTTGCACATTGTTGCAAGATTGGCGCCATATCCCCAACTTTCATCTGTATCATGCCCAGCGTTGCAGATGCAAAGAGAGTTACAGTGGTATAAGGTACTTGCCTCTCTTGTGGTTCTTTCTTCCGCAGTTTCTAATTCAAAATTTTACACAAAATGTAGCATTATAATAAGACTATGCCAGTGTTCGATGGACAAAATGTAATATTGCTAAGTTTATAAAAAAGGTTTGATCTTTACACCAATTATAAATGCATGGACCGTTAGATCATTTTAAAACTCATATTTCTTGGTATTATTTATTAGTTTAGCTAGCATATACTAAACTCAATGAATTTAATATCATCGTCTTAGGAAGTGGAGAAGTTTGTCTGCCCTCAACACAGAACATTAAAAGATGCGCCTCATGATACTTTTACATGGGAACATAGAGTATTGCTCAAGGATGCTGAGAACTGGATGAAGGATACATCTAACTCATGCATGGTTGTGTCAACCCTAATAGCAACCGTAGTTTTTGCAGCAGCGTTCACAGTCCTTGGAGGAAATGTCGACGGCAAAGGCATCCCATTGTTTCTAGAGGAGAAAGTCTTTATGTTGTTTGCTATTTCAGATGCATTGGCATTATTCGCCTCCACCACATCCATACTGATGTTCCTATCTATTCTGACAGCACGTTATGCTAAAGAAGATTTTCTTCGTGCACTCCCTAAGAGGTTAATACTTGGATTTGCGTCTCTCTTCATTGCCATAGCAACCATGATGGTGGCATTTGGAGCGACACTCTACATGGTCCTAAGCGAGAGGTTCAAGTGGATTTTCATCCCTATCATAGCTGTAACCTCCATTCCGATTGCTCTATTCATTATGCTTCAGCTTCCGCTGTTCATCTTCATGGTGAGATCAACTTATGGTCCTGGAATTTTTCACCCTACAAAAATTTGGTAGCTGGTATCTTCTGTCCTAATGAGATTCGTAATGCTATGAAATCTCTCCTTTGTATGTTGAAATGTTATATAAGCTTATAAGACAACTTGTCTTAGTGTTTGGTTAATTTGACAGTATTTCTAACATTTTCAGAGCTGAGAGTGTCCTCTAGAATTATTTCCTAAATTTTATTATTTTGCCTATAAATCTCATGTCTATGGTTTTTGACCTGCTAATTATTTTTTTTTATAAGCCTTGTGATATCCTGTACTATTTGGTAATTTAAGAGCAATACTCTACAAACAAGAAAAAAGATAGGGAAACCAAGTAGCAGCAGAATTCACTTTCTCGATCACCTCTGCTACCTAAACTTTCCTCTATATAAGTTATCGTAGAGAGAGGGATGCTTGAGAATGAGTCTCTGAATATATATTACGAAATTACAATGATTCCACTCATGTATGCATTTAGCGAGTTGCAACATTAATTCTTAAAAATACTATGAAGTTAGACCTTGATCAAAATAATCCAATATTAATATCATATCAGATTGACCATTTTGTTTAGTGAGAAATTATTACGTGAGAAGAGCTCATGAATGACATAGTGAATATAGTAAATGAATACGTAAGTAAATATTTCAAACCATGTTTAAAAATGAATATTATTGATTGAATAGAAAAAAGGTGCAGTGGGATATAATGATAATATGTTAAATATTAATGGAGTTTATAGATGATATGATGAGTTGAATTCACGTAAGATTCTTTCATGATTGGCACCCCTTTCCATAAAATAAAGTTTCAACTTCAAGTATTCAGAACGTAGAAACAATAAATAATTTTCTCTATCTTTTCTATGAGTAACAAAAAAAAATGCAAGCTAAACGTTAGTGGGTAAAAAGTAATAAGGCAAGAGGTTCACAAGTTAGGCTAGAGGATGGAGAAAAATTATTCAAATGAAAAGTTATAGAGGTGGATAAATTGCAAACAAATTATAAAGGCTTTCAAAAGGAGGCAAATTAATTAGGTTGTAGTTGCCTTGTTATTGTTTTTAAATGTAATTCGCTAATTATGAAAATACTTAATAGACCCTATATAATTTATATTTAAATGGGATTGACGTATTGATGGATAAATTTCCCTCAATTATAAATTTATTTTTATTTATGAGACTTGAATCGAAAACCTTGTTTAAAAAGGATAGGTATCGGACCACCTCAATCAACCCAATTGGTCAGTCAACTTATTAATCCAAATGAGAAGGAATGAGAATTGTTAGCGATAGAGTGAAGCATCCCATTGTTTTTGGAGGAGAAAGTCTTCATGTTGTTTGTTATTTCAAATGCACTAGCCTTGTTCTCCTTCACCACATCCATATTGATGCTCCTATCAATTCTAACAGTGTTTTATATTGAATAAGATTTTCTCTGCACACTTACTAAGAGGTTAATACTTGGATTTGCGTCTCTTTTCATTGTTGTAGCAACCATGATGGTGTCATTTGGAGCGACCCTCTACCTCGTCCTAAGAAAGAGGTTCAGGTGGATTTTCATCCCAATCATGGCCCTAAGCAAGAGGTTCAAGTGGATGTTCATCCCTATCATAACATTAACTTCCATTCCGATTGTTTTATTCATTATGCTTAAGCTTCCGCTGTTCATCTTCAGGGAGATTAGCTTATGGTTTTGGAATTTTTCACCCTATAAAAATCTTGTTGTTGATATCTTCTGTCCGATGAGATTTGTAATGCTATGTAATCTCTCCTTTGTATGTTGAACTTTTACATAAACTTATAAGACAATTTGTCTAAGTGATTGGTTAATTCGATAGTACTTCTCAAATTTTTTGGAGATGAAAGTACCCTTGGTAAGCAATTCCTAAATTTGATCATGTTGCCTATAAATCTTATCTCTATGGTTTTTAAACCATTAATTACTTTATTTTATACGTCTTGTGATATTCGGCACGAAATGTTAATTCAAAAGCGATACTCTACAAACAAGAAAAAAGACATGGAAATGAAGAAGTAGCCGCGGATTCACTTTCTCGATCCCTGTTGCTACCTGAAGTTTCCTCTATGTAAGTTATTGTAAAGAGATGGATACTTAGTTAAGAATGAGTCTTCTAATAGATATTACAATATTGTAGCAATTCCACTTATGTATGCAATTAAACGAGTTGCAACATTAATTCTTCATAAGAGTATGAAGTGGTAAAATATTTGTTCCCTTGTTTCTATTAAGTAAAATAGTACAATCTTAACATCATCTCGAATTGGCTGTGACTATTTAGCGAGAGATTTTTAGGCAAGAAGAGCTCATGGATGATGTAGTGAATCTAGCTAGTGGATGTTTTTACACTAAGTAAATATTTCAAATTATATCTAAAAATGACTATCATTAGTGGACCTAAAAAAGATGGTGTGGCACTTAATGACAATGTGTTAAACATTCATTAGTGGAATTTATAGATGATGTGGTGAGCTAAACTCGTATAAAAATCTCTCATGTTTAGCACCTCTTTCTATAAAATAAAATTTTAAATTCAAGTATTTAGAACGTAGAAACAAGAAATAATTTTCTTTGTCTTTGCTACTAGTGACAAAAAAGTGACAAAAAATAATGTAGGTTGAATGTTAGTGGGTAAAAAGTAATAAAACAAGAGGTTTCACAGGTTAGACCAAGAGGATGGAGAAAATTATTCAAATGAAATGTTATAGATATGGATAAACTGCAAACAAATTAAAAAGGTTTCAACAAGGAGATTAATTGGGGATTGTGGGAAGGGTAAAGACTGACTATGGAGCTACCCACAGAGAGATGAACTAAGATGGAGGCAAATTGATTAGGTTGTAGTTGGCTTGTTATTGTATAATGTAATCCTCTAACTATGGCAAAATTTAATGGACTCCAAGTAATTTATACTTAAATGGGATGACATATTGATGGATAACATTCTCTCATTATAAAATTTTCTCATTTATAAGACTTAAATCAAAAACATTATTTAAAGAGGAAAGGTATCCAACCATCTCAATCAACCTTATTGGTTAGTTGACTTACTAATGTAACAGAGGAGAAATGAAAAATGTTAGTGATAGAGTGAGGCATCCCATTGTTTTTGGAGGAGAAAGTCTTCATGTTGTTTTTTATTTTAGATGATCTGGCATTGTTCTCCTTCACCACATCCATATTGATGTTCCTGTCGATTGTGACAGTTCGTTATACTAAAGAAGATCTTCTTTGTACACTCACTAAGAGGTTAATACTTATTTTGTCTCTCTTTATTGCCACAGCAACCATGGTGGTGTCATTTGGAGCGACCCTCTACCTCATCCTAAGCGAGAAGCTTATGTGGTTTTTCATCACAACCATAGTGTTGACTTCCATTCTGGTTCCTTTATTTGTCATGCTTTAGGTTTCGTTGTTCATTTTCATAGTGAAATCAATGTATGGTGCTGGAATTTTTCACCGTACAAATTTGATAGTTGATTTTTTTTTTTTATTTTGATGAGACACGTAAGGGTGTGCAATGCAATCTCTCCTTTGTGTGTTGAGCTGCTATATAACCTTATAAGAAAATCTATTGAAGTGGTTTGATTAATCTTTAAGAATATCAAACATTTCAGATATGAGAGGGCCAGCTTGGAAGCTTTTCTAGAATTTGTTCAATTTGCATACATATCTTATGTTTACAGTGTTCGATCCTATAACATGTTTTGATTTATAAGCCTTGTGATATGTTGTGCTATCTTTTTTTTTTTTCTCTTACAACTGATGTATTCGAGCACCTTCCGAGCCGACTAGCGGTGGTTGCAACACCTCCTCCTTGGGGAACATGCAATAGCTCACAAATCACGTGTGCCGTGTAAGCAAGTCAAACCTGACAGGTTCGAGAACTTGAAAGCCCCAACCCACGGGGAAATGCATCTCGGGGATTTGAGCTTAGGAGGTTTTGGAGGACCTCCCAAAGCCCCGCCACCTGGGCTGTCCCCTCATGAGCGATATCTTGTGCTATCTGATAATTTGATAGTGATGCTCTACAAAAAAGGAAAAAGAAAAGGAAACCCATGTATCATCTTGATTTACCTTCCTGATTTGCTCAATTGTCTAGAGAGTAATCTATGCAAGTTATTGTAAAGAGATGGGTGTTTAGAGTCTTCTCATATATAGCCTGAAATTGCAGCTTAAACTTTTGTGACATTCTTCAAAACAGTATTTGTTAAATTTGAACAGAGACATTCTTAAAAGAAGCCCTAACATGATTAAAGTACTTCATAAAATATAAATAAATTTGATTATGTTCAGCCCTTAATAAGAAAGGAAAACGAAAGAGATGAAGAAGGAAAAATACATGCTAAGAAACATAACTTTAATGGCCAAATTGGTTATTATATTTATTAAATACATCCATAATTGGTTTCATGAGGATGTTGGGACAACTCAGTTGGAGTATATCATTATCACAGCGAGAACATCACTTATTGCTTTGCGACACATCTTCCCTTATATAAGGTTTCAACTTCAAGTCATGTGAATGTAGAAACAAAGAATTTTTTTCTTTTTTTTTGTTACATATAACAAAAAAATAACATAGGTTGAATGACTGGCTATGATATAATAAATAGTGTTTCAAGGAGAAATAGAGTTTCATACAATTAGTACCGCTACTCGCCCTTTGACTTGGAGATCTTCTATTCTATATCACTAGTGGGATTTCTTATGTCCCTTTTATCACTTTTTCCTTCTACATTTTTTAAGTTTAAGTGTCTTCTTTGTATATCAAGAAAAGAATGTTTGACAAGTTAGGGCACATAATGGAGAAAAGATTATTCAAATGAAAGTTAGAGAGATGGATAAAAATTTTGTTGAATTATGTGTTAATGTGAACCCACTATTGGCTAAGTAGGCGATTAGACATAGAGAAGATTGTCGGATTTGTGAGCTTACATAAGTTTGGACTACTGGAGAAGAGTTCAGGTTTACGCTAGAAGTTGTCATGGTCATGTGCTTTATATTTGTTCCTAGTGGGATTTCTTATGTCCCTTTTATCCCTTTTTCCTTCTACACTTTTTAAGTTTAAGTGTCTTCTTTGTATATCAAGAAAAGAATGTTTCACAAGTTAGGCCAGATAATGGAGAAAAAATTATTCAAATGAAAGTTAGAGAGATGGATAAAACTATTGTTGAATTATGTGTTAATGTGAACGCACTGTTGGCTAAGTAGGTGATTAGGCATAGAGAAGATTGTTGGATTTGCTATATTACATCAGTTTGGACTACCGAAGACGGGTTAAGGTTTACACTAAAGGTTGTCATGGTCATGTGTTTTATATTTGTTCCTAGTGGGCCTTATAAAAGATTGAACTTGTTTACATCCAAAAGTCTAAGCTATTAGATAGTGATACATATTTCTCTTACAAACCCATTATTATTGTCTTATATTGTTGATATCGAATCTAATATCTACTCTCACACACAACTTGTTAAGGAGTTTAGATTGATTATGATACCATGTTAAACTGTGTTTTATAAGCGCATTGTTGGCTAAGTAGGGAACTAAGCCTAGAGGAGACTGTGTTGATATTGTGATTTGTGTGACTTTTTTTTAATCCATTCCTAGCTTAGATTTGTGGATTTGTGGCCACTTTCCATGCATTTAGGCGTTATTTACATGTACTTATAAATTAGGTAATTTAATTGTGGTTTATGCAAGTTTATAGGTTTCGTTTTAGTATTGAATACTGTCATGAGTTCAATTATGTGTTGGAAATCCTAGAAGATCGTGCAAAGTCCCGAAAAGGAAAGAAGATGTGTTTAAAAAAAAGCAAGAAATGGCTTGATCAAGGGTGTGATGATGGATGTAACAACTTTAGCATGAAATTTCTTATTTTCAATGCATAGGAAATATGACGAATGAGATATCAATGGAAAGCTTATCAAATTAGAGATCCAATGCAACAAACAAATAGCAAATTGAAGTTAAAGTGAGAAAGTTATAGCTGAGGAAATGAAAATGTGCACTGAGGCAAGAAGATCACGGTCACACGCTTTCAAACTGCGTTTCAAGATAAGAAAGTGCATCTTCTTAGTTCCAACAACATAGGTAAGTTTTCAGAAGTATTCTTGCAATTTAAAACTTGAAAAAGAAGAAGAAAGTGGTCAAAGGTTTAGAATATCATGTTGCATATTTGAGGGAAATATGCCAATAGATTCCAATTCCTTCACAATTCAAGGGCACCACTTCAACAGCTTGGGGGAAAGAACTTCTACATTATTTTTCAGCATATTTTGGGTGTTTCAAGAGCAAGGAAGGGAAACAATAAGAGAAGGACATGCTTAATAGTTGTTGAGCTGTGATAGAGTAATTTGTTTTCTTCTTGATATTGAGTTTTCTCTATCCTTTCACCTCCTCTATTTTTTTTTTCTTAATGTTGTTCTATCTTTTATCTCTTGTATTTTCTATTTTCACGTTGGACTAAATCCCTGGATTCCTAGGGGATCAATGAAATCTAATTTGGTATTTTAAGTTTAAGTTCTACTCTTTCATGTGTATGATTCTATCAATGTCGCTTCCTTGGTGTTATTTATATATACATATACATATATATCTCTTACTTTATACTTTCTTTTGGCTTGATCACCCATGTGAATGATCTTGAGATTGAGAGGAGCCTTGAGAGAGGGAATCAAAATCATCCTAGAGATTGCATAGTCTTGGTTAATTCACATCGAGAGGTAGAATTATTCATGTGAGCACATTGAGATGGTGAACATCCAAAATTGCTAATTAGGGTTGGTTAGAATAAGCCTTTCAACAATAATTGCCTGGAGATAGAGTGAGCTACTGTAATCTGCTTTGGCACACTTTTACAATAGTAAGAGTTGCATAAGGAGGTATTAGAGAAATCCTAGAACCCTGGGTTAATAACACGATAAAATTAATTGCATGAGAGATAGACTTACCTTAAGACTAGAATAGGAGAAGTTGTGAACTAGAGATGTGTTTTGATTGATTGAGTTTTATTTACTTGCTTTCTATTTGTTTATTGATTTTCTTCTCATTTTTATTTGATCAACTTGAATGGGAGTTAATCATGTTAATTTTAGTACTTAGTAGTGGAAAGAGTTTTCGTGGGAATGATACTCTACCCATTTTACATACTTGTTAGTATACTTGCTTGCAATCTTATTTATGCAATAACTATACCCAAACCTAGACTTTTGCTCTCTTGTATGTAGTCTTATTTATGCAACGACTATCCCCTAACCTAGACTTTTGCTCATCCTCAGGCAAAGTTAGAACACGCAACAAAAAGTTAAACAAAGTTTGTCCCTTAAAGTTCTCAAGAGTAGCTTATTACCTTTCACACGACCTTCAATTTGATTGCTTCCTACCTTTGAGGTCAAAATTTTTAATAAAACTTAGCCCTTACCCATGTCGTGTAAATGCAAAGACTCGTTCAAGCACCCAATTTGAAACAAGGTTGGTCAAGCACATATTCAAGAGATTTGAACAATCACAAAGTCTCCATTTCTTTTTTCTTTCTCTCTCTTTTTTTGGTGATGCACAACTCTAGTTGTCACATCCTTAACCTAAGCCCGTGTAGTAAGGAACCAACTAATGGCTCCTGCCCCAGTTGGTCAAAGGCATTAGGTGTTGAGACACCCCCCATGAGTTTATTCGCGAGCATAGACAGATGGATGTACCTTCACACTGAATGATGCTCAAACCCATAGAGTGGTGCTCAGAGCCTTAGCAGTTTTTTTCATGCTCTTGCCTACTTTCATGTTAGCAAAATAACAAAGTAACATCAAGGGAAAATTTAATCTATTCCTAAAGTAAGACTGCCACAAAAAATATTGGGGTTTGGACACCATGAAAAATTCTCAATGATACATTTTAAGGTAATTAGCAATCTCCAATTTGTTCATGTTCTAGGTTTCAAGCTACTGGTTGTTGTCATAGAATAAGGACCAAATGGTTTTCAAACAAATGACGATCTTAGTAAGAGTAATCAAATTTAGCAACTTGAGTAACTAATGCATATGCAGGAAACTATCATCCTAAATGCAATGAAATAAAAAATAAAGGGAAGAAATCTAATCTAGAGATGGGAAACAGCATGGAAACAAGGCCTAACTCCCCCAAACCTAATCCATGAATCATTAAAATAATATTAAAGAAATTAAAAGAAAGATAGGATACTCCACTAGAATGAAGTAGGTATCCTCCTCGATGAACTGGCTCTTGCCGCTTTCTTGATTGCCACTTGTTTGCATTCCTTAGTTGATGGATCTCTCTTTTAACTCTTGAAGAAGAAGGCTCAATAATCTTCTTAGACAATTGATATATTTGTGGAATCGTTGGGGTGTTGTTGGAGGCTCATATTTTCCCTTTGTTGGTTGGGAGAATCACCATGTTTCCATGAGAACTCATTGCTTTATTGGCATTTGATTATGCTTCAACCAATGTAGATGTCAAGAAAATCTATATGCTCCTTCTATGTCAATATATTAGAACTATCATTAAATAAATTATTTTTAATGAATAAAATCCCATTGCCTTGTGCAGGATTGGCCATAGGATGGATAGAAGTGTCAGGATTGCAAATTTTGACTTCTATGACCTCATCCAAAATTTCACTACTTGGTGCTGGTGATGTGGTGTTGTGGTGTCCACCTCATCCTTTACAGTGCTATTGGTGACATTATTCTCCTCCCTTAAGAGCTCTTCGACTTGTTTCTCAATTCCATCAGTACGATCCTCATCATCTTTGGCATGTGTAGTAGGGTTGTCAATATTGCTTAGAGGACCTGTAGAAGGTAAATCAATAAAATCTTGTCTTCTATCATTAAGGGAAGATTCAAATGTTGTCCCAAGTATAGATTACCTTGAATTTGTTTAATGTCTCCTCTAACTTAGTTGTATTGTCTTCCATGGAGCATCTCGGTTGTTATTAGAAGTACTAATAATTATTCCACTTCAGTTTGCCAATTTTGTTGAAGTTCCAACTCATTATCATGACAAGCTCTCCATCTCAAATCATGCATATCATAAAAGACATTATTCCAAGTATCATGATTAATATATTCATCAGATCAACATAAATAGGATAGTAATTGGTAGATAGATTTTTCCATATTATGACAAAGAGATGAAATAATTTTGCACAAATCTATTATGACATGCAATAATTGAATCTCTATAAGGTCCACCTAATTAATTGAAATTAATTTCAATACTTTATAAAAAAATATTGAATTAAGAACTACCAAAAAGTGAAATTAAAATAAATGTCACAAAAGAAAGGAAAGCAAACAAAAGCTAGAAATAAGAAAATAATGTAAAAAAGAAGAAAAATATTTTACAATCGAAACTAGAAAAATAGAAAAAGAGTTGGTAGAGGAACAATTGTGTGGTATTAGAGTGAATCGAAAAGTAGGAAAAAGAGTTCCCGGCAACTGCGCCAAAAGGACTACTAGGTAGTCCTCGCCACTAGCCGATTTGGGCCTAGAGCTAGCTTGGTCAAAACCGGATTGAAACTGGTCGAAATGGAAACCGATCTAGAACCGCAAGACTTAAGGTATAGGGTTGGTTCCACTGACCCCAAAAATCAGAACCGGTGGGAAAATAGAAAAGAAAAAAAAATTTCGTCAGCTTACCACCCCCCGCCCTGGTCAATCTACACGTAGGCCCTTGCATTCTTTCCTTTTTTTTCCCACACATTTTCAATTTTAAATATTTATTGTGTGATCCAATAGATAAATAAATTTGTTATATAAATTACCATTCAAATCTTGACAAGTGAAGAGTTAACTATTAATAATTGAAAAAATTTTACACGTGTAAAAAATTTAACTGTGATTTACACAATGAACTTGTTATATTTTTTATTTAATTTTAATAGAAATCGAACTAGTTGGTTTGGAACCATGGTTTCCAGCCGGAACTGTCTGGTTCCGAACAACCCCTAAACCGTCCAAATGAAGGCTTAGGACCCGTTCCAAGGGGCCACAAAACTGAATCCACCCGGTTCTGGAACCGTGGCCAAGGCTACTATTGGGTTTATATTCTTAAGTCAGTGAGGTAACTAACAGAGATAAGTCATGGTTTATGTCAAAGATTGTCATAGTTAAATGCTCATATATTATATTATTGTTAGTGGGTCTTATAAGAGTTTTGGCTCGTTTCCACTCATAAGTCCAAATTATTGGGTGATGGTACCTAATTGTCTTATTAACCCATTGTTATTGTCTTATGATGTGGGATCTAGCAATGTGAAGAAACTAAAAAGGTATTAAAGAGGGGATTAATTAGGGATTATGGGAAAGGTGACGAACAATTATGGGTCTGCCTATGGAGAGACAAACTGAGATAGAGGCAAATTGATTGGGGATTAATGTAATCCATTTGCTATTGAGAAATTTAATGGACCTTAAATAATTTAAACTCACATATTCGGTCAATATATTAAGAGATAAAACTCTCTCAATCATAATTTTTTAATTTATGAGACTTAAACCTGAAACATTATGTAAGGAGAAGAGATATGTGATTATTTCAGCCAACATATTAGAGACAACTTTGCCAATGATGCCACTTCTAACAGGAGGAGAAAGCGGTATCATGGTTCCTATAATTTACTCTCTAGAATTTTGTAGGTTAAAACTATATTATCATCCATATATTTTGTAGGCTTTCCCAAATTTAAGAGGCGATATCCTTACATCCTTTTTAATCCATCCACGAACATGGATCGCATAGTATATGTTAAAAACATAAAAGAGAGTGTTTCTTGTAATTGACATCAACTATGATGAGGAACTAATAGGTTATGAGCTAGATTCTCGTTTATGTTGGCCATCATGGCCTTTTCTTCTCTACTTCATCACATCTCTTTTAGATATTTTTGCTTTCTTTCTCACCAAGAAAATAATATAACATAAAATTAGTATGAAGTTTCAAAAAAGATAGCTACATGCAGCGCAAGTAAATATTTCCTTTTGCATAGTCCCATGTTAAATAATGGCCTACTAAAAATGAAAAAGTTAAAAAAAGGTGTACTACGATTGGAGAAAGTTTCGTATATAATAGGTATATCACATCATCATTACTTGTAGTGTTACTATCCGATAACAATTAGCCACATTGGTAGATTTATGAGAGATAAATGAGGTAGCAAATATAAATTCAAATCCTAAATAAACATTCTAAGAAATCCTAAGAAATCCTTAAAACTTCTAAGCAACCCATGTGCTATAATACTTGACATTCTTTTCCCCTCTTCTCGCTAATTGATATCTTATTTTTGGCTCATTATAGTCATTAACAAGCACCTCTCACAGTGCGAATATACCTAATTTTTATAAGCAATCTATAAAGAATCATCAATTAAAGCGCTACCTATTACTTTATTTTGTTGGATAATTCTATAATTTCATTAATGTTAATCAAAAGCTATACATCACTTTTATATTTGAAGTCGAATATCTAGCGCTCTTGCTAGCATACTATTTTGAAATCTATTCTTCAACTTGGAGAGTGAGACTATTCTATCCCTAATGATGTACAAAAATTTCTCTACTATCAAGATGTGGATTGGAAAGAGTTCTTAAAGATTTTGTTGTTTCTCTCTATCCACGTAAAGTAAATAAAACCAGTCTACAATAGCCTATTTATCAAGGAGTCTAAACTACATCCGTTGCTAAGCAAAATGGCATGCTGCAACTCGGCTTCCCACGGTCTAGCTGTGTGAGCGATTTAGAGTTATCTCAAGATAGCTTCCCAAATTGAGTGGGTGAACTGACAGGTGAAGAAGAGATGTTTAGAGTTCTCAATTTTCTCATCACATAGAACACATGATGGGGTAGATAGAGTTGCCTGTGTTACAATCCGTTGCCTTGTCGAGAGCTTGTCATGGAGAGCAAGCCAAGATATAAAAGAGAACTTAGGCACATGACCAGAAAACCATATTGTTTTATGCCATGGTACGTTCAGTTTTCGAGGTCGTAAGTTGTTCCATACAAGCTTCAGAGTGAAATTTGTGAAATTCCCCCATTGTATGGTGTTTATGGGAGCTCTGGTGATTTTTGAGACGATGAGGTAGCTATCGTTCTCGCTTAAGAGTCAACACTTGGCCAAACCCATTCTGCACTTTGAAACACACAGAGAGGTTCTCTTGAGGTTCGATTGACTGAAAGCATGCTCTGCCTCGATGGCAGAAGTGTGCAAGGGGACCGAACTCGGACCAGTTGTCATACCAAAAGTAGATCTTGCTGCCATCCCCAACTGACCATTTGATGTGAGGTCGAGCAATTGAGTGATATTTGAGAATCTTCTTCCAACTCCACGTGTTGCTTGATTTTTCCTTAATCTCCCAAAAATTTTCATACTTGAGCAACACCTTAATCACCCAGGCCACCTAGAGGGATCCCGAGTTAATTAGTATTTGCCACATGTTCTTCAAAATGCAGGCTTGATTCCGTTTCTCTAGATTTTTAAGTCCCAAACCTCCTTCTCTTTTTGGATAGCATAAATCATCCCAATCGACTCGAGCCTCCCTTGCATTAGTTGACTCACTTTCTAAAGAATTAAGCTGTAAATTTGTTGAACTTGTTAACCACCTTCTTGGGAATAATGAAATGGTGAAACCAATAATTCACCATGCTATGCAGCACCGAGGTGATTAGTTGTCGCCTCCCAGCAAAAGTCAGACTCTTGAAAATCCAACTCCTTATTCTGGTTGTTATGCATTGAGTGAGGGGAAACAATCTATGGCTTTGAGTTGGGTGTAGATAAGTGGAATGCCAAGGTACCTCACAGGAAGACAACCCCTCTTGAAACTTGAGATCTCCATTAGTTCTTGGATTTGGCCCCCAATTAATCCTGTAGTGAACAATTCAGATTTCTCCGCATTCAAGTTTAGACCAGAAATTCGATAAAATTCTTCTAGAGTGTTGCATAGTGTTGTAATAGATGAGTTTTTACCATCTATAAATACTAGAAGATCATCAGCAAAAGTGAGATGGGTGACTCCTATTCCCCTGCCTATTACTTTTATCTTCACAACAACCAACCAATTGACCTTACCTTTTATTCGATTCGGGTTTTCCAAAAAGTTCACCTGCCAACACTATTGAGCATGAATGAAAGAATTGAAAGAATTGTAGGAGCCACCCAATTTAATCTCTAATATTTTATGCTGCTAATGGATCATTTGCATATTATGTTTTTGGTTAGGATTAAACCATTTGTACCGCAATAATACGATATGCTTGATAGGTTGTCCCATGTAATACAACTAAAGTATTTCCTCTAAAACTTTATAAAAAAAAATCATTATCTTCATTGTCATTAGCTATTTTTTGTATTTAAACTCCGCTATTCATAATCTTACGATTAGTATTGTAAGTCTGAGTGTGAAAATTGAAACTGTTAATGCAATAGTATTGTCATATGGTAGATTGTCGATTTGGCTTATTGGCAAAGTCATACAAAACCCGGTTACATACATTGTCTCTCAAGTCATGTATCTAGCACATGTGTAAACAACATTTGAATATAAATAGTAATATATGTCACCAAAAATGTGTTGCCCAACAGGTCTAACACTTATGTATTCTCTGAACCAATTAGAGAAGTCTTGTTCTCTGCTCATGGTTTCTCAATAGCTGTACAAACTGCATGTAATTATTTTGTTGTTAATAATATGCAAAACAATGCACTTGCCAACAATATATATGTATAAGCAATCTCTGATCATTATAACTATTTATGTATGGTTTAACCTCAATACAATTAAGTAGGGATAACTGCCCCGGCAGTACAAAACCTTTGATGAATGTAATGTTTTGGTACAAAAACTTTTTCACACTGCGCTACAAAATATTTTTAAAATGTAATATTTTGGTACAAATCGTCAAGTTTTCATCAATGTCATTAAGCTTGCTAACATGGAAGCGTGATGTCGACGTTGACTCAGCGCCACGTGGAACTTTGCTAATGTGTCAATATAAAATAATTTTAAATTAAATAAAAATACGATAAAAAAATAAAAACCTCCCTCCATCTATTATTTAATTTTATTTTATAATTTAAAATATAAAATTTTTTATATTTTATTTTATTTGTCCATTATTATTTTATTTTATTTGTCCATTAATGCCGTCATTATTTTATTGTATGTTTATACAATTTGAAATTATTTTATAGTGACATGTCAACAAAATTGCCACGTGGTGCTAAGTCAACATCCAAGTCATGCTTCCACGTCAACAAGCTTAACGACGTTAATTGGAAGTTGACAATTTGTACTAAAATATTACATTTTGAAAACGTTTTGTAGTGCAGAGTAATAAAAAAAGGTTTTCCAACCAAAATGTTACATTAATAAAAAGTTTTGTACCGTGAGGGTAATTATCCCCAGTTGAGCAACACATGCAAAATGACAGCACTTAACTATGCATCATTTGAGCACCAATTTGAGTTAGCTCATGTTGGGCAATCAAGCAGTCTGAAAACCGTCAGGACAGAAGGACACTTAGGATTTACTCCATGTCATCATTGTGAGATGGCCAAAATGTGGGACTAAAAGTAAAATGAGCAAAAACTAATTATCGCACTAAACAAGTATGCCTAACATATAGATCCCTCAACCTGTGCTTTCTATTTCAAAGACCTCTTCATCTTACCAATATACTTGTTAATATGTAAACTCACCAATTGTTATGTTTAGTCACAAATATATAGAACATAGAATTAATGGCCCCTCAAACGTGAACATCCATCCAAATTTTACATGTCCATCACTTCGAATTTCTTCTACTAAATAGATTGGAAACCTTTCCATAATATTTAAGTTAGTTAGGGAAAGTATTCTCTCCAATTTACAGAAATGAATGGAATGTTTGTTTGTACCTTTTCAAATCTTTTTACTCATAGTGTTGTCAAACAAAATCCTTAAATAATTTGTTTAGCTTGGCCAATGGATTCTATATAGTAAGATAGTTCTTTAAATACTATTGGTAGTGGTTGTACTATGAAAATATGACAATCATGACCACTCTAGTCGTGGAACTTCTCAAATACTCATGCAATCAGTCGAGATATTTTAAATGCATATCCATTAGACATTCACAGATCCTGCTCCATAACATGTTTTCATTCTTTGATTGATAGAATAAATTCTACTTTCGGTTTGGTGCATACCCCATTTCCCCTCTCCACAATCTCAAAAAACTATTTCTCTACCGTACTCTTTAAGGTCCTGCCAAATCTTAACAATATTTCATTCTATCCTTCACATCCATGATTATATTTAAGATGTTGCCAAGGAAATTCTTTTAATGTACAGGATATCTAGGTTGTGTCAAGATTATTATCTTTCAATGTGGATGACTTGTTAGAGACTCTATCGCATTACTAGTGGATTCAGATCCATCAAAAATATTGGCTAATTGTGGCAGTTTTCTTGTAATGTATAGGCAATAATCATTACATAGATAGAACCCTTCCAACTTCAAAAGTTCCAATAATATTCTAAATAAAGTAAAAGAATTGATCACTACCTCAAACAAAACCTTTCAGCTGATAGTGTGCATAATAAAGGATTTTTTCAGGTGTAATTGCATTTTGAATGTTCTCATAACTTTTCATTAGCATTTTCAGTGTATAACTCATACGATACAATAATTGAGATATCACATAATGTCGGCTAAACCAGCTTTTGAGGACGAGTTGAATTACAGGCAACTATTGTTGTTGCTTTGTAGGAGGTATCACAGCACACTTCATCCAAAAGCTTATAAGAGACTTAGCTATGTCACAGCACTCCTCGTTTATTTTTCTCTTTGCTCCAGGTGTCATTCTATAACTCGAATAGATCTTGAAATAGAGTTTTGCTCATTGATCAAATCATTTTCTCAACATGTATTGGCTGCCTCAACATTCAATACACATGCAAACTGTATTTCTACCAACTCTCAATCCATCCATGCTGCCACTTTTTCAGTCCAATGTCCGATCTGTTTAGATTGCGTGGACTCATAATATCTCATTGAATATTAAAGCCACTGGTCAATCTAGATCCCTAATCCATGTTCATGGAAGTGGAGAAAATTACTCAGATATCTGACGCTTCAATTTGTCCCTTGCAAATAGGGAATAAGCACTTCGTCTTCTTCTTGCATGACAGTTGGGCATCAATTGGTCCCACCATCCATTTCTACCTCCCAATGCTAAACTTATTGTGATGTGCTGTCGAGAGCTGAAATTACCATGAGACATAGGAAGGCCAAAGTGATATAGCATAGAATTTTCTTTTTCTTGTGGTTTCCTATGCATATCCCTCATCTCTATATGTTCTCTAGCTACACTGGACAAGCTCATCACAAAGGACAGAATGTTCAAATGGATCTCTCAGTCTCATATCAACTACGTGATGTTTGATTCTAGGGCTAAAACCTTAGTCCCCATTCTTTCAATGTCCAATTTCCCAAAATATGTGCTCTATGATTTTATCAAAGATTCATATCCCTAGGCTTAAAGAAGATCAAGATTTTGAGCTCTCTTGCGTGATTAGCAGAAACCAAGCGAGAGTTATTTCATTTCCTATTTTAGTAATAGAAAGAGGGAGATTTTAGCCACTAAGTCATATGATTTGTGTACTTGATGTACATTTTGTGTAGTCTTGCTACTTAATGGAATCACATGCTCACACAAATAGAAAGAGACTACGACAGCATTTTTGTCCCATACTATTTGCACATCGAAATGGAAATGATTGGTGAGAAAATCAAATTGAACAAATAGTGAATTTTCAATATTGTATCTTCTTCAAAATGCCTACACGTTGTGTCTCAATTGAGTAATGAAAGAATATCGTTTTCACAAACACTTCAATTCAGAATGCATTTTCCAAGATGTCGATTTTCCTTTGCATTCATCTTATTCTCCTTTTTATCTCGAGATTTTTAGTGTTGGTAACTAGAGTTTGTAGCCATAAATTTCTCCTCAGGGACATCATATAGGATTATTATTGAAGAAATTTCACCTCAAGGACGTCCCTCTAGATCCATCCATGACCATTATAGATAGTTATGAAAGGGCAGACGGCTTCGAATCATAGTTCTCATCAACTCCCAGCTATGTGACACACAAAAAAGGCCCGAAGATTATTTGTCAGTGGGTGAAGATATGGGCATGAGACGAAGAAATAGAGGGGACAACTTTTTATAGTCTTTTTCATAATGATTATTTTTCGTGTATAAGCCTAACAAATTGGAGGGCAAAATCTTAAATGGTTCTATCCCACAATAACATCAATTAAATTGTTTTAATTGGTATTAACTATGACAACTGCTCAAATGGTTAACGCTAATATGCTTATTTATAACATTTTAATTGGTGCTTCTTCATGCCACATGCTCACATGGTGTGATAGAATCATCTAAGAATTTCTCTTAATTGGAGATAGCAAAAAATTAAATAAATTAATAAAAAGAGATGCGAGTTCCAGTAATATATCAGCACCTCTCTTTTTGTAAGTTTCAGGTTTTTTTTCTAGAGTAAATTTTTTGGTAAAAAATTATGCTTTTGAGCCTAATGTAATATTTATTGCAACAATTATAATTCGAATTTGTAAGTCATAGTAATAAAATTTGTCACATCATATACACACACACACAAAACTCGACTATGTATAATTCCCACACATTAAGAATATTTCAAGATACTTACCTTGATTCGTGCCGATATTGTGTAAGGAAAGAAAATTGTCAAATAATTCTTGCCTCCTCACCTTCCCTTGAATGCTTCAGGATAGATTGAAGACTTTAAAAAACTGTCTGTCTTTCTCATATGGACTTTTTGTTATAGCTTCTTTCTAAAAAACTTCAATCCTTTTTTACTCTATAATCAACTCTTTTATATTCAACAAAAATCATTTATATTCCTTCTTAATCGACTCTAGAATCCCAATCCCTTCACATTCCAAAATCTTTTATTATAGTCAATTTCAACATTACTTTAAGATAAGGATATGTATTCAATTATAAGTAGGATGTGAACGAATGTTAAAACTTCAATATTAAAATTCCTGGATTTTAATTTCCTTAACAGACATATGTCCATTAATGTGTTGTCTTTTATATTAAAACCATATATTTAAAAAGGACTTAATAAACGGTTAATAAATTCAAGACACATAGATCACATAAAACGTTGTTTTGAAGGAAATATTTTGAAACCTAAGACATTATATGATGCAAACCCATTCGTACGGGTTCCCATCCTAACAGGGAACTGAGATTTTGAAAAGCTTCACGGTGAGGAAAGACAATGAGTGTGTATAGTTGGAGAAGATATTTTGTATTAATGTGTTACTATGTGGTAGTAGTAACGTGACATCGTGATATCAACAAATATTTGTTTTTTTTGAGAATTTCTTTATAAAACTTAAAAAATTTTAAAAAAATCCTAAAACGGTTCATTTTTATTAATTGGTAACTTATTATCACAATATCAATAGTACCACATGATAATACCATTTCATAAGGTACCTTTTCTTGTAGATGGGACGCCTTCGGTGCCTGAAGTTGTTTATTCTTAGGTAAGCGGATCTCACGGATGACGATAGTGAACTTAGCTAATGAATGTATGATACGTAAATAAATATTATTGAAAAATAAGTATTTTAAATAAATAGAAAAAATATGATGTGACACTTAAAATTTACGATGTGATAAGATGAGCTTATGTAAGAATCTATAGCGGTCATATATAGTACGACTAATCCTGATTTGGTTGCTACTTAGCCCACCAATCAGAGGCCACGAAACTGCTCAGAGACCTTTCTGGTCTGTGAAAATTGACAAATATTGATGTCTCCGTCGATCGTCCGCGAAAGTTTACACTCAACCCACTGACTTTCACCCATGATTATTAGTTTGATAATGATGTAATCTTAGTAACTAGGACAAATGGTTCAAATAAATTTTGGCTGTTTTATTGAAACTTTTACAAATTGTTTTTCTGGTAAATATGAGGAATAACGTTTATTTTTCCACAACTTCTAGGATATTTGATAGTTTTTGTTAAAATTTATACTATATTCACTGAGGATAAGATGCATCGCTACTTGGATCAGGCAGAGAACAATAATACATGCACATTGTGCAACAATCAATGGTGACATCAACTTATCTAAGAATTTCTTAAGGGGATCGAGCAACTTTTACATGAGAAATAAAGACGTACCAAATTACTGTGCTTGGCTAGAACAGTTAGTTATTTAAGTATACACATAATCATCATCCTTTAACATAAACATAAGAGAAAGAGAATTGGTGTAGTTATACTGTCCTTGATCTGAAATTATAATATTCTGAATTTAATTCTTGTTGGGACTCCTCGTGCCCTTTTGCTCAATCTCCTTCAAACGGATGAAAAAAGGGCATAAACACAACAGATTGTAGAGGCCTTATTCATCTTTGTCACGGCATCATCGCAGGCAATGATGGGCACGGATACAAGTTCAATCAGTCTATGGGCTTTTTCTATTATTAGTAAAAATAAGGATAATAATAATGGTGACTCAATAATCGGTACTAACTCTAGTACTGTTATAAAATTTCCAATTGACCCCTATAAGAGTCTCGGACCTATGTTCAACCCAAAAGTTTAAACTGATAAGTCATGGATACACAGTTCTCTTATAAATCAAGTTTCAATCTCTTATTTGTCCCATGTGAGATTGACTCCTCAAACCCATCAACATTGCACCACCAAGGTCTGGTATAATTTAATAAGTCAGTATCCACTAAAAAACATGCTCAAAGAATCCCTTCTAAAATTTTACTTACACAGAAACTCAGACCTGTAATCTCAACATTATCAAATAGTATAAAAATAAAATTTAGACTATTAAATCACGACTCTTTCAAATGTCATCATTTCACAAGACTATATATTTTTTGAAAAATATCTAGCGGACGTGGACTCCTGAGCAGTGGGAGTCCTACCTCCATCGTCACGGCCATCCCGATTCGCTGTCACATTACCTGTCTGCCTGACAATAAAGAAAGTGCTCCCTGTTAAAATATTATGCCAAATTTTATAGTCCAGTCCCCGACATCGTTCAATATGTGATGAAAAATAGTTGTGTTATTGTTATTGAATTCTTTTCAAACATTGATTGTCGATTGCATGTGAGTTCGTTGGATGAAATCGATAAGTGATTTAATAACTAAATTGCAGAAACTTTCAAATATTAATGATATGGCTGGCAAAAAAAAATCAATTACATGAAGAATAATAAATTTATATAAAAAGGTACATACAATCATGCGTGAATGAAATAACAATTGCATATAAAATTTAAATATAATTATGTATGATCAATTATATACACATTAATAAATTAAAATAAATGATAGAAGTAACCAATATTAATTGATTGAAGTGATTTAACACTTTTTTTTATTTATTAAAGATCTCAATTGAAAGCTATTAGAAAAAAGATTTTGATTTAAGTCTTGCAAATAATTAAATTGTTAATTAGTGAACCAATCATGATTGAATCTCCGGGTATTTTAAGTGAGGATTTAATACAGCAATATTAGATTTTTGAAAATCTTTGTGTTCCAGTTTTTTTTGTTTTTTTTTTCCTTATCCTTTGAGGTTACGCCATTTTCATTCAGTATGTAAATTCAGCATCGACAGTCTTTCTATCTAACAGATACACTATGTAATATTAATTACGTCATATTACAAATAAATAAAATTTAATTACTTTAAATTTTTTTATAAAATCTGATGATAAAAATTAAATTTCATTTGTATGCCCATTACTTACAATGACTTTCTCCAACCTTAGACTACTTTTGAGGTAGACAAAAATGGAACATGGGAGAGTGCAAAGAGTCGAATAGCTCCCAGCTCACTTGGCTCGACGGAATCCCGAACAAAAGTCTAAAACACATTGCAGAAGGAAGTCCAGAATCAATGGAGCTCTCTTCTCCTCGCAGCGGCATCATCGCGCCGATCGTCATGAAGACATACCAGATGGTCAACGACCCGTCGACGGGCAACCTCCTCACGTGGGGCAGCGCCAACAACAGCATCCTCATCGTCGAACCCATCCACTTCTCCGATCGCATCCTTCCAGCCTACTTCAAGCATAACAACTTCCCCAGCTTCGTCCGTCAGCTCAACACCTACGTGACTCTCTCTCTCTCTGATTTTTTTTTTTTCCCATTTCTTCCTTCCTGCGTACAAAAGAGGTACATGGAATTAAAAGAGTTAAGGGAAAAAAAAAAGAATAAAAGAGTACAAGAAATCTCACTGATAAGATCAGACCTAGAATTTTTAATACTAATATCTAGTTCGAACTGAATCAGTTTATTAAAAATAATTCTCTACGTATGAATTTTTTTCATTCATAAAAATTCAAATCCAAAATTTTAACTTAAGATAAATAATTTTTTTTACCATTTGAATCGGCTATATTAGTACGTAAAAGGTTAATCTTGTTAAGATAATGATATCACCTCTTATTCATTGCTCAATGTAACAGGGTTTCAGGAAAGTGGATCCCGACAGCTGGGAGTTCGCGAACCAGTGGTTCCTCCGAGGGCAGAAGCACCTGCTTCACAACATTGGCCGTAGGAAGCCCAGCCGGAATGCGCAGTGCAAATGCGAGCACGGCATGGATGACGGCAAGGAGTTGCTCACTGAGATTGCCCGTCTGAGGGATGAGCAGATAGCACTCGACGAGGAGCTACGAGGAATGAACTGGCGGCTCAAGTCTACTGAGCGGCGGCCCCAGCAGATGGTGGCGTTTCTCTGCGAGGTTGCCGAGGACCTGGAAATGATCCCCAGAATGATGCTCGAGAAGAACATCAGAAAAGCCCGGAACCAGACACTCTCTGGAGAGAAGAAGAGGCAGCTCGGGGCAGATAGCGATCCCGCCTCCTCCTCGTCTTTGTTGAGCATGGCAGTCTTGAAATCGATCGAGAGCGAGGATGAAGACAAAGGAATGGCCTCTTTGCCGAAAGAAGGTTTCGACATCAATAACTTGCCGTCGCCATTGCCAGCCCACTTGGAGTCTTATCCGGCGGTTGGTTACCCTATTCCGCCTCTGAGTAGTGGGGGGCCAGCTTATAAGCTTGGCTGAGATGGGGACAGACGAGCCCCGGCTAACCAGCCCCATATAGCCACAGCCTTATCCGTTCTCATTGTTAGGGGGTGGCTTTTAAATTAGCCGTTCAACAAATAAAATAGTACGAAAATGAAAAATCAATTAAAAAAATCTTTTTATTTTAAAATAAGCATTATATCATTAGAAACAAATTCCTCTAGATAATTTAATTTGTTTCCTTTATATCATTAGAAACAAATTCCTCTAGATAATTTAATTAGTTTCCTTTACGGAATTTATGTTGGATCCTATTCTCTTTGTATTTTTGCTTCTCTGTTTCTTTTACGTTTTATGGTTCGCATTTTTCTTAATGGCGCAAGCAGTCAAGGGAAACATCGTCTAATTATCATCTACTAATATAAGGCTATAAGCTGCTTCAAAGTGGTCTGACACCCAAATTCTCTTAAATAAAAATTTGAGTTTGAATTTTTGTAAGA
Source organism: Lagerstroemia speciosa (assembly GCA_037672795.1). Taxonomy (NCBI): domain Eukaryota; kingdom Viridiplantae; phylum Streptophyta; class Magnoliopsida; order Myrtales; family Lythraceae; genus Lagerstroemia; species Lagerstroemia speciosa. The sequence continues at coordinate 9,154,773 of CM075288.1, forward strand.
TTTGATAGTTTTATTTTTTAACGAACCGACTTGATTTCTAGTTATATTAGTTAGGAACTCGTTTAGCTTATATATACCACTTTTGCATACCCCATAAAAATAAATTATTCTCTTGTAATCCATTCTATCCCTATCAATATATAGAAAAAGAAAAAATTTGAAACTCTTACGGTAACATCATGTTGCCATATAAAATTTTAATCCTCTATAATGATTTTTTTAAATCTCTTTTATTCCCTCTACTTTAAAACTAATTATGTTACGTAGCCCAAAATTTGAAATATTGATTACACGTTCTCTCGGTTCTCTCTCTGTTTTTATTTTCTCTCATTTTGATGAATCTACCGTCACATGACAACCGCTTGAGGTGTTGCACAGCTCGTATTAGCGGTTGGAATATCGACCGTCCACATTCGTCAAATTTTGAGTCTCAATTTTGAACATACAAAAAAGTACCCTGATAGGAGGGAAATCTCGTACGTAACAGGCATATCGCGTAACAGTACTAATGTAATTTCCCAATCCAACATAAATCAATTATTTTTATTTCCTATTTTAGGGGTTTATTAAAAAACCTAACACGACTTAATTTCATTAGTTTGTAATATCACGTCAGTACTGTCACGCGGTATACTCGTTGCACACAATACTCTCTCTGGGTGGGAGGGAGGGAGGTCATATTAAAACTTAAAAGACAACTGTATGCTTGCCAAGTAAAATGATTAGTCTGGCAAAAAAATTATCGACTCTATATTTATGAGGAAACCAATAATAAATTTTACAGCATGTCAAACTATCCAGTGGCTAGGGATATTTGCTATTATGATTGTTAGATGTGTCATCATTTGCCAAGTTAAGTTACAGAAATGTTGTGAGCACCATGTAGCAGCCGAACATCGAAAAAATGAGATCGAAAAGCTCAACCAGCGGAGTTCTGTTCTTGTTTTATCGACTGGTGTTCCAAAGGATCGAGGAAACTATCAATATCAGTGGCACCCGGCCGCCTTTTGCAGCTCGGGGGGGGAGGAAGGAGAGACGAGAAGATAGAGCCACAATCGGAGCCCGGCCGTCCACCGGCTAGCGAGTTTATTTTCTTTTTACTGCATCACATCCTACCTTCTCTACGAGCAGTGAATGTTCAATAGGGAACGACAAGATGACAACCGTGGAAGGGTTATCCTGGGGGATTCAAGACAAAAATGAAAGCACAAATTGAGGAAATATTTCAGGTCAAATGATCGAGAGTCCAGTATGTATCAGTCAGAACCGAAGTCTACACACCCCAGACGAGTATGTCTGGGGCAACTCCACTACCAACCAAAAGCATAGCTTGGCACCCGACGATCTCATTTACTGCCAATTTGCCCTGCTAATGGTGATAAATTCATTTTCAATTATGTACACTATTCGGAGTTTTCCCTTTAGTCTTTTTTTCGCTTCCCAAAAATAATCTATTACATTTAAAATACAATTTTTAATACTTTTTAAAAAAAGAGAGAGTGTATATGATGATAAATTTATTAGTCACCTAACTACACAATCACCCAGTTTCGATTTCTTTTTTCCTACTGTTAAAATCTCATTTCTTCCTTCTTCAATACATATAAAATCTCTCCACCATTCTTCTAACTAATTTATTAATTTCAGTGTTTGAATTACAAGGAAAATACATATACATTAATTATTTTACGAGTATCATTTCATCAATATGATAAAATCCGTACTTACCATGAATTGACCTCCAGCATTCTTAGAATGAAACTAATGATCTAAAATTCACTCCCATGTGATTTGGTGAGGTCCAAATTACAAGTTCGAGTCTCGTTCTGAGCGATATTGTTAGAAGATATTCTTGAACTTGTGCAATGACAGATATGCTTTTTAAACTGTATGAGACTTTGGTGTTCTTATTCTGACGGGGTCAATGTTAGTGTCAATTATTTAGCTTGTCCTCTATGTTCGCGATTAAATATAAAAACCTAAACATTATGTAGCAGAGCGTGATACTATTACCTTTCTTTTTAACCCATAAAAAAAAAAAGAATGAAACAAATATTGCCGATAGAAGAACATTTTCCATTAATTGCGGAATACGATATCAGAAGATACAAAGTGGAAGCTCATTCATCAATTGGTGCAACCAATTAATACCTGACTTTGAAAGATTTGCACTTGTACAGGCGCTCTCAGCGTCCTTCTGAACAGCTCCATCTGTAATGAGAAGAATTTGGAGACTGCTGCAAACTACATGGGCCAGATCCAATCCTATCGAGGCAAATGCCTCGGGATTCAGCTACACTACAGGAAACCGCTCATTCCAACACAGTTTCAATAAATTTATGCCATTTTTGGATAGAACTGATTACCTCCCTCTCAGAGCTGCTAAACGTGCAGCGAGATCCTCATCATAATCTGGCAGCTTCGGGCGCACACGCTTAGCAGCATCTGACCGATCTGGCTAAAATGTAGCAGCCCTGGTGACAACTTTGGCTGGCTCCAGAGGAGCTGAGGGCAGGGCTGCTCACGGGGGAGAAAGACTGATCGAGGATGTGGAATGACCCCGGATTCCTTGTCGGGTCTTTCCTTATCTACTTGCCTGCCGATAGGAGACTCACCCATATCGATGCTGACTTCCTTTCTCTTGGCTCTTCTTCACCCTTCGTAAGTTGATGACTTCTTACTATAGTGCATCAATAGCTTATCAATTATCCTTTCTTCTTCATCTTTCTGGCTCCATTCATCGTCGAACAATATCTGCAGGCCTCGTTTGGGATCATCCCTCCGCTTGCTTCTCAACGATCTCTTTCCATCTCTGGCATCTTCATCATGATCATGAGCTTCATATTGAGCTGACCATGATTTTGGCTGCCTCCTTGAAGATCTGGCTTTTGGCAGGGGAACCATTTGCAACATCCAAATTCTTATAGTAATCTTTCTCATTAGCACGACTGTTTCCCTTTCCAGGTCCCGCGTCTTCCCTCACCGTCTCAAGATAACACATTCCCATTTGGATGTCCTCGATTCTTTGATCCCCATTGGCAGTTTTGTGCACTTGGGAAGATTTCGGTTTCCCATTAGAACTGGGATCGGCAGGGTCAATTTCGGGATTGGCTTTGTAAGCAACATCCTTTGCCTTGGCATTTGATTTAACATAGGGAGGAGGGAGGGCACGGTTGAATTGCAATCTGTCTCCTTCACTCTTTACTCTTGCCATTGGATCGGTACCACCATGGTTGCCACCAACATTGTTGCGAACAAAGTAGGCTACCTTAACTTCATTCTTTGAAGAAGCTTCTGCAAAATTTTCTGCATATGATCTGTCTCCTTCCCTCATTACTCTCGCCATTGCATTATTGTGGTTCCCAACACCACTGCTGTGAACAAACAGGTTACTTTAAATTCACTCTTTAAAGAAGTTGCTGCAAAATTACCTGCGTACGATCTGTCTCTTTCACTCTTTGCTCTTGCTACTAAGTATTATTGTGTTTAGTAATATTCCGGTCCCAACTGCCATAGTTGCAAGTAGAAGAGATCACTTTAACTTTCATAGTAGAAGTTGGTGGAAACTTATCTGCAGAGACTTGTCTCAGTTGAATTGGAATCTCCCCTTCTGGCACACTTTTGACCCTTGCTCCACTGTGTTTAGTTCCATTATCAGAATATTCATCCCCTTTCCTGCGAGATGTAGTATATGGTCTCATAATCATCAGGTCAGGACTCTACTATCCAATTCTATCTGAAAAGAAATCTTGCTTTTGTCGTCGTGGACTGCCATTGTTTCTTAATATAGGAACCTCCCTTGCATGGAATACCTCTAGATTATCACAAGAAAGGTTCTGCCCAGCGGGAAGGTTGAACTCATGTTTTTTCGAGATGTCAGTTTCCTGGCCCTTTTGGAACGTCTGCCCATTATTGAATGCTTCAACTGCATGAAAATTGAGGTGATCTCCTCTTGGAGGAACTTCCTTGCCATTATTATGTACTCTGTGGTTGCCATTAGTCACATGGTAGAACCCATCACCTTTTAGGTGCTCCTGGAAGACAGTCCTTTAACAAAATAAGCATTTCGTACAGGATGAAAATATTTAAGAGATGTGAAGACAACGTTCATTAAACTGAGACAACACCTTCTCGCCAGTAGATGCTTTGGACATCTGCTGTTCAAAATTTCTTGGGTTCCAGTTTATGGAAAACTCTGATGCTATGTCCTGCATTAGGCAAACTTTTTTTCCATCGCAAATGGCTTTGGAACTAACTTCTCTGAAAACTGAATAAGAACAAAAATCAGCCAATTAACAAAGGCATCAAGCCAGAAATTTAATAGCAGCAACAATGAATGAATTTGAGGGGCAGTACCTCTTGTTTCAAACAATGATCAAGGGAATTCCCATATCTCTCCTGAAATGTATGCCTAAGATCATGCAACTCCGGCAGATCTGAAAATCCCGCAGCAGCAAACATCGGGGATGATACAGCTTCCCTCCATTCTTTGGGGCATTCACTGGGTAGGAGAAAAGGATGATTGTCAGGATGAAGATGGCGACTCTAAATGTTTATACCAAATAGGCAGTTTGTGGCACAAAAAGCAGAACAAGAGTAGGAACCAGACATTGCGTGAGACATAAGAACAAACTAATGATATTTTCTGCAGCTTGAGACATAAGAAAGTCATACTCTTGAGAAACTTATTGCGTATTTACCTGAATTAAGAGATTATCTGCTTAATTATTTCTGTTTATTTACCTGAATTAAGAGATTATCTGCTTAGTGATTTCTGTTTATCTCCAAACAAGGTACATAACTGTATATAAAGTTGTGAAACCTTGGGTTCCAGTATTGGATGATCTGTGGGAGCCTGAGTCCAAGAAGTAACTTATCCTATCTTTAAAATGCATCAGTTCCAGGGGTTTCACCGAGACATTATTTGTTCACTTCAGACAAACAGATTAGCCATCATCGCAGCTGTTCAATGGTACAATGAGCAAGAAAAATACGAGCAAAGATTTGTGTGTATGTGCAAATGGAGATGGAGTCAGTGGCCAGAAAATTTCTCAAATATCAAAGTCTCAGTCTCTGCACTCAAGTCAGTTCTAGTCAAGGGAAAGATATTTGTAGAAACAACTTCTATGCAGCAGAGGCAGGAAGAATCCGTCCCTCGGGGATGAGGAAGAGTAATTATAAAGCTGTAGCAGCAGCATACCCATCATTATTAGCATTTACATAAACTAAGCTATTCTCTATAGTCCCCTCTTATGGCAAGACCATACCTCTGCTTCTGCATGATCAAGAGATGCTTCAAAAGCAAGTCACAGCATTGTTCAACAAAGTCATAACATGATGAAAGGGTTAATTCAACCAGAAGTCCTTCAGCCTATTGGAGACCAACACAAAAAAGAGAGCTTTTGTCAGAACACATCATCATACATGATCAGCTTTAAATTTGTACAGCAATATCAAACAATATGCAACCCCTTTAAATAAAAAAATCTGCAATGATTCGTGTAATAAAATCATGTCAAGTCCATCAGCATAATGAGAGCCCTGTCTAATCTCACTCTTTAAATCTCGACTTATCTTCTATATCCAAACTCAAAATGAAAACACTTGCTAAATTTAATGGTATGAATTTTTCCTGTTACATTGAATTACTGCAGCAATAGCTTAGAAATAACACAGAATCAACTAACAAGCCATCTTCTGTGTCTTTCTCGTGAAATCGAGCAACTCTAAAAGAAAGCAGTGGTAGTCTAATCAATCAATCGCTTACTTAAAGGGGGAAAAAAACTATCAACCAATTACCCTCCCGTAAGCATTGACATCGAGGCCATTAGCAAGCAGGTCGGCCATATCTTTCTTCAGGAATTTGAGCATCGCATTTCGCTTTCTCCCTATCACGTCGATTCGTGATTTCGTCAGCTTAATCAACGATTTGCTGCCAAGCAAGAATATGAAAATTACTTAGAACGCAAATAATCAAGAAAACAGAAATACTTGCAGCAAAATAAAGTTAAACACCAAGTCGCGGGACAGAGGAAGGGAGAGAGGGAGATTTAAGAGTTCACCATTTGGAGGCGAAGCCTTGAACCAGGAGACCGTCCAGCATGATCGGTCTCTGGTCGCTCCAACTCAGTTAGTCCAGCTCATTGACTCGGCACGCAACTTGGTTATTTGCCAGTCACAAACCTCGTACGGAGCTGAGACCTGTCTCGGAGGAGAAATCGTTCGAGGAGAAATAGAAACGGGAGCTCGAAGGTGACAGTGACGGGAGCAGACACTTTACAAAATCTGGCATAAGTAGGCAGACAGACAAGACGACAGAGACATTGGTGGACGGTAGTGGCCTCGCCGTTTTTGGTGGTAGTAATTTCAATTGGCTTCCATAGTTTTCAATATTTTTAATTTTCTCCCTGCACTTTTAGCCGTGTCGATTCATTACCGGCAGCTTTTTTCAAAAAAAAATATTTAAGTAAATAAAAGAGGATCATAGCATAGAGATCATAGAGGACAAAAAGAAAAGGGTAAGGGAGGGAGCACTTCCAACCATATCAATAGAATCGAACATTAGTATGATTTTTAAGGCTTAAGGGCTTGTTTGGATTGAGGGGGTAAGGAGAGTTATAGAGGGGAGGGTTATGGGAGGTTAAATATAACTCTTGTTTGGTAAACATGAGATTTATGAATGTGTAAGTTCAACCCTTATTTAAAAAATTAAAATATGATGATTATGAATGTTGAAAATAATCCTCCATAAACCTCATTCAAGCTTCTTTTTCAACTCTCCAAATTGGGGATTACGGAGGGTTACGTAATTCTCCATAACCTCTACCTCCAAAAACTTCCATAACCCTCTACCTCCATAACCATCCATAACCCTCCACAACCTTCACCTCCAAAAACTTCCATAACTCTCCACCTCCATAAACCTCATCACCCCTCCATAAACCAAACAAGCCCTAAGAGTTGATTTTCTAGTATCTGAAAAACTCCCTTTACCAGTTACTATTTATGTTCACGAAAATAGAATTGATTAATCAATGTGGATTGGTTCAAAGTGCACAACACTTGATACCTTAAGTAAAAGTTTCGTATTCAAATTTTCGTAAATGGAAAAAACTCATGTCAATATCAAAGAGAGTACTCGACATGATAACTTGTAGGTCAAATAAAATTTTTCAATGCAAAGATGTGTATATAAGAATGATTCATGCATATATAACATGACAAGACGGCAAATTACACTAATTTTGTGATAGATGTCCTTTAAAAAGGATAAAGTCCTGTATGAATTTCTTAGTAAAGTCGATACCGTTTACTGACATTATCGAAGTTCTCGAGTAATAGTCATCGGTAAATGGATTCATCTCAATTCAACCGAAAATCTAGGCTTACCAGATGACTGAATCTCCTTTAAATTTCCTCGATCGATGAGCTATATCCATGAAAAAGATTTGAATTGTACTAGGAATCCATGAGATAAATTTTAATGAGGATAAATCGGGAGAGAGGGCAAAGCTTGGGGGTAAAAAAAAGCAAACAAACTCTTGATGGGCTGCAATATTGACGTTGGAGGGGTAGTCTGGGAAGAAGAGTGAAAAAGCGGGCACTGGTTGGTTAGAACGTTGCCGTGAGGGGCGGGTCAAAGTAGGAATGGATGGTTGCGGAAGATGACGGATGGTAATTGCTGAGGTGGACCACACATGATTATCATCAAAATTCCTTTCCCCCTCCAACCTTAAGCTTAATTTTTATTTATTTATATATATTTATATGATAGATTATCCAAATTCTGCCCAGCTAATTCCTACGACTATGCATGCAAGCTTACAAGTGCACATGATAGGTTAAATCTGGAGGTGCATACTGGTCTCAAGAAGATTTGAACCTTGAATGAGAAGGTTGATCACTTTCTCCTTACCACCAGGCCAATCCATTGGGATTAATATTTAACAATATCCTTAATAATCTCTAATTTTTCCTACTTTTTTCTCCTCGAGAAATTAAGAACCTTTAATCTACAAAGTTACTAAATCCAATTACCATAATATATTTTTGGGTTAAGTTTACTTAGTAAAAGGTAAAAATATTATCATTATACCAAGAGGGGTTGGGCCGAGTAGTAAGCAGTTCGGTACCGCTTAAGGAGGTCTCAAGTTCGAAACCTCACGTACGCAGACACCCCTCTTGGGAGCCTCACCCGCCATTGCCAGGCGTGCGACCCGGGGCGACCAGCGGATTAGTCAAGTATGGTTGGCTGAAAGATGCCATCTCACCGCTGGTGGGGCCTGCTTGGATACCGTGGCTGGCGATAAAAAAAATATTATCATTATAATTTTTTATTATTAACAATATTTTAATATAATATATCTTAAATTAAAGAAAAGAAATTTCGAATTTCTCGATCATGTCAAAGGAATTCAATAATTTTTTTTTATTAGGGCATCATTGGTGGGTAAAAGACAGTTTAAAGCTGAGATAATAAGTCAGAATGGTTATGTCAGCTTTGGTTGCAACAACCTTGGTAGCAGTGTTTGTCTATAATTTCCTTTTCCCAGTAAGAGTAGCTCCCTCCCCACCTTGTTGTTTTTCTCTCCTATCAATAAATTATGTACCAAAATAAGGAAAAAAAAATTAAAGGAGTTTGTTGTGACTTAGGTATAGCATTAGACCATAACCCTCACTCCGCATGTCGTTGATGAAGCCCGACCGGTAGACTTCTTGTGCTGGCCGACGTTGAAGCATGATGACAAATAATATTTTCTATTACTTTAAAGGAGAAGTGTTACAGTTTTGGTCTTTTTTCTATTTCCAAAACTACTATTTCATCCAAATTTAGTTATTTGTCTATTACTTTAAGGGAGAGATGTGGTAGTTTTGGTCTTTTTTCCTTTTTTCAAATATGCAATTTCATCCAAATTTAGTTATATAATAGTTTTAAGTACTTTATTGTCATTTTAACTATCTCAAAATAGTTACTTCATCCATTATTCATTTTTTTCTCTACAATAATTTTATTTTAAAATTATAAACGAATCTCTCAACCATATTTTTTGTATATTTTATCATTCGAAGGGTTTTGATTCGTGGAAATGTGGTAGTTGATTGATCTCTTTCATTCGCGCGTAGCACTGTTTTCATCTTTTCAAATTGTTTTCGACGATCTTTACCATGCGTAGCACGGTTTGTTCGTTAGTGATAGTTTAGATGGCTGTAACACTAGAGTCACTATGTTCGAGATGGTGAAGTCCCTTCGACAATCCGAATGGAACTGTGACTGGGTTGGCTTTTCTTGTTTATGTTCACCTCTCGTGTCGGGGCACATTGTTAGGTCGGGAGCATATGGGTGACATGGCACATGTTTCATCTTGATAGCCGAAAGAGAGCGATTAATATTATTATTTTTTCCGTGTTTAGCTCCCTTTAATCTTCTCCCCATTTTATCCTTAGATCTTCTCTTGTATTGCACATTTAAAATTAAAAACGAAACTATATTTGCACCTGAGTTATAACGCTTGCTAATGGACAACCAAGAAAGGGCACAAAAATCAAACGTGTCTTGAAGGAGAGGCAAAAAAGGAAAAGGAAATGCCCACAGCTCCCAAGTCCTCCTAATCACTAACCCCTCTTCACTGTGAAGCCAAGTCAAAACTCAAATTGGGTGGTTGATGTAATGATATTACCATGGAATTAAAATTAAGATGTATTTGATCTAATCTTCATCAGAGAGATTTTACATATTTTTTGAGTTATTTTCTCTTGCAATTTTTGCAAATCACGTATCTCCTTCAAAACAAAAAAAAAAAAAACAGTTTTTCGATTGTACAGCTGCTTCTAGAAGTAGGCTATTAATAAAAACATCAACCAATTAGAATCTTGTGACTTTGGTCGTGTGGCGATACTTATCAATCAGAATAAGTTATTTTTAGGATTTTTTTATTTTTTTATATTTTATAAAAAATTACAGAAATAGCTGATTCTGATAGGTTAATGTTGCAACGTAAACACTACACGTAATGACAAAGTAGCATAGAAGACTCTCTACTTTGTTTGAAATTTAGAAATATGATAGCATCGATTATGATGGAAATCACTTTCACAGTTTAGCCATCGAATGGGTTAGTTAAAAATCAAGACACTTTAATTATGGATCGGTTCAAGGAACATTGTTCCTACATTGTTCCAAAATTAATTTATAATTAAATCAAATTTAACACCCCTCCTGACCAAGTTTATTTATCTTTACCAATCTTAAGCTTTTAAGACCCTATATTCAAATTTCGTTAAATTGAGAAAATTTTACCCGTTAATGATCAGCTCAATTCGAACTTGTATTAATAAGAATTTATTGATTTTTTAAATATTAAATCATAAAAAAGTTAATTATCTTTCGATTTTAGAAAGAAGGTGATTCTCTCAGCTGGTGATAAGCACATGTGGGTTAAGGTGGTTGAGCAATGAATTGGGTTGAAACTTTGAAGAACTTCGTCAGCGCAGAAAGAATATTTCTGTGTGATTTGTGGGACTTCCAAGCGAATGTCGCTTAACCAATGCAGAGAGATTCTTATATGAGCCGAACTTATTACATCATATATAAACTTATTTAATAATTATTTAATATTTTAATATAAAGTGTCATATCCCTTTTTCTTTTCTTTTCATTAACAATATTCACTTTTAAAAACGATAAAATATTTACAATTATTAACTAGGTAGAACACATTTCTCTGTCAGCTTCATCGTCTTTTGAGGATTACGACCATTTTCTTTCGATAATTAATTAAACATTAGATTTTTCTTTTTCAGGCAAATAACGTAATAGGACTTGTACTTTTACCGAATTTTCACTTTTAGCACGAATTTTTTCGCGTGACTTACAAAGACATAAAGTATGAGACATTTGTTAGTTTGGGAAAATTGCACGGGTGGTACATTACTTTTTGGGAATGTTTCATATTGGTACATTATTTTTTGGGAATGTTTCATATTGGTACATTACTTTTTTTGTTTTACTTTGGTACATTTCTTTTCGAAACCGTTTTTTAATGATACATTTTGTCAATTTCGGCCTAACGCCGTTAAATGTGCTGACGTGGCCATTTGATGTGGATGCCACGCGTGCATAAATGCTGATATGGCATGCCACATAATATTCTAAATGAAATAAACACAAAAAAATTTAATAAATATATAGGAAATAATAAAAAAATTGGTAAAAAATTTTTAAAAATAGGAAAATTATTTAAAAATAAAAATTTTAAAATATATAGGAAATAAATTTTTTAAAAAAATATAGAAAATAATAAAATAAAAATTTTAAAATATATGGAAAATAAAAAAAAAAATTTAAAATATATAGAAAATAATAAAAAATTTAAAAATATAGAAAATTTAAAAAAAATTAAAAAGTGTATAAAAAATTTAAAAAATATATGGAAAATAATAAAAATTTCAAAAAATTATAGAAAATAAAAAAATTTAAAATTTAAAATAATTTTTTTTTAAATAGGGAAATTAATGAAAAAATTTAAAAATATATATAGAAAATAAAAAATAAAAAATATATGGAAAATCATAAAATATCTCAAAAATATATAGAAATTATAGGCGCTACACATAATGTTGAGGGAGGGAGTCAGCCAATCTCAACATGAACTTCAGCGATGTCGTCTATTGAGTTCAGACCAAGCTTGGTAGCAATTTCAGATTTGGTGACTCCTCAATTTCAATTTTTTTATGAAATTTTTAATTTTAACTTTTATTAAAAAGTTCAAATTTTTTTAAATGTTAAAAAATTTAAATTTTAAAAAACTTTAAATTTTATAAAAATTAAAGCTTTTAGAAAAAATTTAAAATTGGGGAGCCAACGAATTTGAAATTGCTGCCAAGCTTGGTTTGGACTTGCTGGAAGACAACACTGAAGTTCATGTTGAGGCTAGTCGACTCTCTCAACATCATGTTGCCATTTTTTTTAACATCTGACATGTCTTCTCTTTGTTTGTCTTCTCCTTTTTTTATATCGGTGTCCATCTTTTTCTTGAATGCTAACAGCTACTTTTCATTATTTTCTATATATTTTTGAAATTTTTATTAATTTTCATATATTTTAATTTTTTATTATTATTTTATATATATTTGTAATTTTTTTTATTTTCTATATTGTTTTAAAATTTTTTTAATTTTTTTATTATTTTCTGTATATTTTTAAAATTATTATTATTATTTTCCATATATTTTAAAATTTTTTATTTTTATTATTTTCTATATTTTAAAAAACATCTTATTTCTTATATTTTAAAATTTTTGTTTTTTAAAATTTTTTTACCTGTTTTTTTTATTATTTCCCATATATTTATTAAATTTTTCATATTTATTTTATTTAGAATGTTATGTGGCATGCAATATCAGCATTTATGCACGTGTGACATCCACATCAGATGGCTACGTCAGCACATTTAACGGCGTTAGGTCGAAATTGACGGAATGTATCATTAAGAAACGGTTTCGAAAAGAAATATACCAAAGTGAAACAAAAAAAGTAATGTACTAATATGAAACATTCCCAAAAAGTAATGTACCACCCATGCAATTTTTCCTATTTTAAATATATTTAGATAATAAAATAATAATGAAAAATAGAAGTGAACTTAATACAAAGGTTGAGGATTAAATCCAATTTAAAAAAATATTTAGGATAAAAGTAGAAAAGTAAGGAGCACTAGAAGAAAATTCTTCAACTAATATATCATTAGAATGAAAGTTTTCAACTACTTATCGTCATATTTTGAATTAGTTATCAACAAACTTAAGTTAGAAATTATTATCGATGATGAACCGACCAAAAATTTTCCGAAATTACGATACATTATTTTTTTTCCCAAAATTTGTCACACTTTTTCGGTGAATTACCGATAAGAAAATTTTGTTGAAAATTCTTTGATTTTTTTTTAAAGCGGCTAGTCACCCATGTGTCCAAAGCCAAGCAATAGACAGCTTTAGCGCAAGGTATGAACAAAATAATTTTTCTAAAATTTACAATTTCATAATAAAACCTCATGTTGTCGTAAAACCGCGTTCTATTTTTTCACCTAAAAATGAAAATCCGAGTGTAATCAAATTCCAATAGACTTACCTTCCTTATAGGGCTTTTCATAAGAGAATTGATATGGAAAAGGTGTTTTGCCGCATCGTTGGGGACTCCCAAGACATGCACTACACTTTGTGGATCTGGAGTAACTCAACCGGCTAGAACTTATCGATTAGTGCCTTAACCCTTTCCACGTACTTCTTGATGCTCTATTCTTTCACATTTGTGAAAATGTTCACTTGAGCACAAAAGCCTTGGGCCCATATACAACCAAAAAATGTAAGCAATCAAGGTTGTTTCTATTTATTATCCGTTGTGAGATTTATTATCCGTTGTGGGATTCATTCTCAACACCCACCCTCCATGGCGATATGTTCATACTTGGCACATACTTTTAGACTCCCACCCTCCGTGACGATGTGTTCATACTTGACATGTGCTTTTAGACACCCACCCTCAACAACTGACCTCGAGCTGAGAATTTTTCTTTCGAACTCGAGCGATGGGGACAATTGACCATGAGTTATGCATTTTTCTTCTAGTCTTGGGATAAATGGGTCACGAGTTTCACACTTGGGAATGACTTGATGTGGGCCCACACAGTTGGCTCTAATACCGTGTGAAAATATCCACTTGGCCCCCAAGTGCCTTTGGGCTTATATTCAATCCAATAGTTTAAGTTGATAGGTTGATAGTATCCACTCTCTTATAAATCATGATCATTTCTATTTATTATCCGGTGGAGGAATTCATTCTCAACAACAGTATATCTTCCATTTATATGAATCATACTTGACCCGCACCTTCTGAGCCTCGGCTCCTCTGGCTATGAGGAGCCCCGCCATCATGACTTCGTACTCGGTTTCGTAATAACGGGGAAAGACGATAGCCAAGCTGAAGGTTAATAATTCACCTCTTGTCAAAACAACAACCCATCGGGCTCCAATGACATGGGTTATCTAGGAAACATATGTAAACAATTCTCGAATCTCAGGGGCTCTTCCTTCAAGATGTTTATAACGCCAGTATTCTCCACAAAAATATCATCCACGGCTTGGGCTTTTATCACCCTACAAGGCTTGAAATAGTCATTGAACTCACTTAACTCGATTGCCCAGCAAACCATCCTTCTAGAAGCCTCCAGTTTGTGCAACATTTGCTTGATGGACTCATCAACCATTACCATAATGTTGTACGCATAGTAATAGGATTGAACTTTGCGCCTTGCTACTATGTGTGCTAGAGCGAACTTCTCTATTAACAAGTACTTCTACTCTGCTGAAAGCATTACTGTACTAAGCAGTATACGGGGTCTTAGCCCGTCTCGTTCAACTAGTAACATTGAGCACTACAACACTAACTACCAAATGTAGATATAAAACTTCTCGAGGGTGCAACATGACTAGACAAGGGGTGGCTTTAGATACTCCTTGAGGACTAGGAATGCCTTCTCACAATCATCAGTCTAGCTAAACACCTTCCCTGCTTTTATGGCTATGGAAAAGGTAGAGGCAATTGTCGCTTGCCTTGGAAAGGATCTATTTAACTCTTGCTAATTTCCTAGTGAGCCTCTACACCAACTTCATACTACTTGGAGACTTCATATCCTTGATGGCTTTAACTTTCTCAAGATTTACTTTCACCCATTGATGGGAAAGAATAATGGTGCAGCCGTCGAATTTGGTTCGAAGAGAGCTTTGGCAAGCTACCTTTGCAGCAAAGAAATCTCTAGAATTTAGGGCACACTAATTTACTCAAATGGGAAAGCTACTTTCGTCAGCTCCCTGAACTTTTTGTTAAGCTAACACCAAAATTCAAAACGCAATGTTCCAAGTAAATGTCTCAAAATGACAAAGCAACACTATGGCACAGCCAATTGGAGGAAAATCACAAAATAACATAGGAAAATAAGATAAGGAAAACAGGACAAAAAGCACCACAGTATAGTAGCTGTTGCATCATTCTCCCCCTGTAGGAGAAGAACTCGACTCTGAGTTCTTAACGGAGACTGCTGCTTCATCTGGAGGGTCATATTAGTGAGATCTACAACATTAAAGTTGTTAGAGATTTGCCAGCCTTGTGGGAGCTCCACTGCGTAAGAGTTGTTATTCACTTTATAAATAATCCGACAAAGGCCAATCCTTTTCTCAAGTAGCTTGTGGTAATTTCCTGTAGGAAGCCTGTCTTTTCTCAAGTGCACCATGACCAAGTCTCCCACTTTGAATAATTTCTCCCGATCATGACAATCTGCCCGGGCCTTGTACTAGGCATTAGCATACTCAAGCTTATGTTTTGACGTGTTGGTATAGGAGAGTAATCTAATCTGCCAGTTTTGCTGCTGCTTTGTTTTTTAGATGAGGTAGAGCAACCAGATCAATGGACTGGTTGGGGGCCTTCGTGTATACAATGGAGAACAGTGAACGGCTCATGGAGCGATTAGGCAAGCTATTATAAGTAAACTCAACCTGGGAAAGAGAGAGATCCCAGTTCTTTGGTTGTTCTCCAGCCACACAATGCAACATGTTCCCAAGAAAGCAGTGAGTACCTCCATCTGTCCATCGGTTTGCGGGTGGCAATTGCGACTAAATTGTAGGGTAGTGTTCAATCGTTGCCGCTATACCTGCCAAAAATGGCTCACAAACTTGACATCACGATCCGAGGTGATCGTTCGTGGGATCCCATGGAGATGAACAATTTCTTGGAAAAACAATTTGGCAACATGATTGGCACCTACAGCTTTCTTGCAAGGTAGAAAATGGGCCATTTTGGAGAATTGATCCACTACAATACATGGAATCAATAGGTTGAGGTGTCTTCGGGAGGCGTAAGATGAAGTCCATGGTCAGGTCCTCCCAAATGTTGGAGGGAATCGGCAATGGAGTGTACAAGCCCATGTTTTTGGTAGTGCCCTTTTCCCATTGACAAATAGCACACCTCTTGACAAATCGTTCTACTCGCTTTCTCATACGAGGCCAATAAAATCTTTCAGCTAGCACATTGAGTTTTTTGCCTCACCGGGGTAGGCTGCTATGCCATTGGAATGGAGTTCTCGGATGCATTGTTCAGAAAGTGAAGATCGAGGCAAACACAGAGAATTACCCTTGAAAAGATAGCTTTGATTCAAGTGAAAGTCGAGGGGCAGTATTCCTTCTTGATACTTCTTCCAAGTTTTTGAAAAGTCCTCATCTGAAGCATATTGTTCAGGTAAAACCTAAAACACAATAAGCTCATTCTTCAAAATGGACAGCAAATGAACTTGCATGCTTAATGCAGCAGCTTTGGTATTCTTGAAGCCCGCATGATATTTGAAAATAAATGAGAACTTTTGTAGATAGAGGACCCCACGAGCGTGCATCCTACTCAGGTTCTTTTGTGAGTTGATAAATGGTAGGGAGTGATGATCACAATGTAAGATGAATTCCTTGAAAAGAAGAAAGTGTTCCCAATGTTGTAGAGCATGGATGACGCTCTTGCCCATACACAGTACACCTTTGCTGAACTTCATTTAATTTTTCGCTAAAGAATTCAATGGGTCATCCTTCTTGAATCAATATAGCTCTAATACCTATCATGCTAGCATCGGTTTCTATCTTGAAAACCTTCTCGAAGTTAGGAAAAACTAGGATATAGCTTTAAAACTCTGATCATGAGCTTTTATCCCATGAAAATTTTCCTTTCCTGAGACAACAATAAAGCTAAAATTCCTTATAAATCTTCTATAGAAAGTAGCAAGGCTGTGAAAGCTTCACAGTTCATGGATTGTTTGTGGAGTAGGCCATTCATCAATGGCTCGAATCTTCTCTTTGTCGACTTGAACCCCTTGAGAGCTAATCACGAAACCAAGGAACAACAACTGATCCGTAAGAAAATAAATGACTTTTTTTAGATTCAAGTAGAGTTTGTGGCTCTGAAGTGCTTCAAAGATCTGTTTTAAATTCTCTATATGCTCAGGCACAAACCTACTGAAAATCAGGATATCGTCAAAGTAAACAACTTATTTATAGATAAATTGTTTCAACACCTTGTTCATCAGCCTCATAATGGTACTGGGGGCATTGCTAGGCCCAAATGGCATGACAAGCCATTCATAAAGCCCCTCTTCTCGAGTTTTGAAGGCCATCTTCCACTCGTCACCAAGTTTAATACGAATTTGATTATAACCCAATTTGAGATCACATTTAGAGAACACCTCAGAATTGGCTAATTTGTCCAACATGTCTTCGAGATGAGGGAAGGGAAAACAGTATTTTATGTAATCTTGTTGGTAGCTCGGCTGTCCACACACAAACGCCATGAGCCATCTTTCTTAGGTACCAAGAGAGCTGGCACTGCACAAGGGCTTAAGCTGACCCGTATTAGCTTGTTCTGTAGCAAATCATCAGGAATTTTCTAAAGCATTTTGTGTTCATTTGGGCTCATTAGATAGCTAGAAAAGTTTGATAGACTATCGCCTGGTTGAAAATCAATTTGGTGTTGTATACTTTTTAAGGGAGGGAGCTCCTTAGGTAGGTATGATTGCACCACATCCTCATACAAAGTAAGCAGATCTCAAATTTCTTTTGGGGTACTCTCAGTGGTAGACCAACCTTCCTTCATAATCAGGGCAATCATGATTCAGCTCTCCTTGATAGCTTAGCTGAATTGAGGGGCATTCACAGTCAGGAGAACATCTTGCATTGGTGTTAGGCTTGATTGTGTTGAAAATTCTGGCACTAATGGGAGCAGAGCAATTTTTTGCCCTTTCCAAATGAACAAGTGTTCTTATGGCCCTTGTGAACCACACTATGATCAAATTACCAAGTTTGGCCCAAGATAATATGGCAAGCATCCATATAAAGTACATCACATGAAAACTCATCTTGATAACATTTCTCGATGGATAGCGGTACTCAACAAACTTCATTCACAGTGGAGTCCACTCCTCGCCTGATCCACCCAACCTTATATGGTCTTGGGTGCCTCTCGGTAGCTAAATTAGGAACCTTGACCAGTGCTTGAGAGACAATATTCTCCGTGCTGTCGTTGTCCACTATGATATCACATACCTTTTGCTTGATTGTGCAGCGGGTTCAAAAGATCGAATTTCGCTGCGATGAACTTGGCTGCCACAGTGTGAGTAGGAGTTTTTTGATGATACAAACAACCTGTTCCCCTTCATCTCCTTGAACAAGTTCAACATCTTCGTATTCGTCATCAAGAGGATCGCATTCCAAGTCATCCCCATCCAGGTATTGTTCATAGTTCACATCGATTAGTGCCACTGGCTACCTATTCGAGCATTCATTGGACTTGTCCCCTGGTTTGTGGCAGCGAAAGTATCGATCAGACATAGGCCTTGTATAGGGATTTGAAGGTTGCTGTGCAGCTTGGGGAGGTTTCACAGCTGTAGGAACTACATCTATACTTTTCAGCAAGCTACCTTTTTCCTTTGAAAGTCGTATGGGAGTCCATTTTTTTGGTTTCATTTCACCCTCCCAAGAGGTCCTTCAACCTAAGAGTTGCTTCGAACTCATTTTAGCTAGTTGAAGTTCAGCCTGATATGTAAGGTTCATTGTATCGGAAAGAGTCCAAATGGACTTAAGAGCAAGGTGGTCTTGAATCTGCTCCGTCAATCCCCCAATATACCGAGCCACCTACTGGTTTTCACTTTCAGCTAGATCCACCCGAGCTCCTAGGCAATAAAACTCTTCAATGTAATCGGCAACACTCCTATTTCACTATCGACATTGTTGTAGTTGTTGACATAGGATTTGCTTGTAGCTGGAGGAAAGGAATTGCGCCTTAAGCAGCCGTTTCATCTTCGACCAAGCGTGAATGGGAGCTTTAGCTTCTCGTCTCCTATTGTATTGAAGCTACTCCCACTAGGCAGAAGCTCCCGCTTTTAGTTTGTAAGCCACAAATTTAACCTTTTGCCCCTCTTCTATCTCAACATATTCAAAGAAGTTCTCCACCGTACGAATCCAATCTAAAAAATCTTCAATATGGAGTCAACCATTGAAGTTCAAAAGGTTGATTTTTAGCTTGAAATGTTGGTGGCCTGGTTGAGGAACATTGTAGTATCCTCTTGCTCGGTGTCTCATTCCCACGAGTATATTTTCTACATCTTTGTCAGTATTCAATTCAGATGTAGGGGTTCTAAGGGGCAATGGTCTCTGTCTGTCTTCATTTGAGTCTTCGGGGGAGTCATAAGGGTTTGGTGCACGGGCTGGTCTTCGATGGCGATCGGGTTCTCCTGTTGGTGGACCTCAAGCTACTTCACGAAGTTGTTTCGAAACGTGTTGCCGGTTCACCAAAGGGCCCTAAGTAAGCTGACTCAAAGCTCGTCACATCTCAGTGGCGAAGCGCTCAAACTTCTTATTTAGCTTCCCGACAGCCGCCCACAAGACTTTCACATTATGGTCTTCACCATCGATGCAGTGGCTACTACCGTCTTTGCCGGACATCGTCGCAAAGGGAAGTCAGTGGCTTTGATACCATAAATGATGCAGTTGCCGGATTTGGTTCGAATGGAGCTCTGGTGAGCTGCCTTTGTAGTAGAGAAATCTCTAGAATTTAGGGCACGCTAATTCACTCAAAATGGGAAAGCTACTTTCGTCAACTCCCTCAGCTTTGTATTAAGCTAACACCAAAATACAAAATGCAGCGTTCCAAGTAAATGTCTCAAAACGACAAAGCAAACTGTGGCACAACCACTTGGAGGAAAAGCACAAAAAAACATAGGAAAATAAAATAAGGAAAACAGAACACAAAGCACCACAGTATAGTAGTTGTTGCATCATATAAAGCCAATGAACTTCCCAAATTCCACTCCTCATTTCTAGGAGTTAAGGTGTAGATTGTTCTGGACCATATCTTAGAATGCGGCATGAAGGTCTTCCACGTACACCAACTCTAGAAATGGACTTAATAATCATGTCGTCCGCAAAAGGTTCTATTTTCCTTTCTAGTTGCAATGAGAAGAGCTATTTACTAGGTGATGATAAGTAGCTCCCATGTTCTTCCGTCTAAAAGTCATGACATGATAACAATATATCATACTTCTTGCATAAAAGACAATCTTCTCCTCATTGTTAGGATACATTATGATCTAATTATAATCCAGAGTAAGCCTCCATGAAACTAAGAAATTCATTGCTTAAAGTGACTTCCACCAACTGGTCAATTCATGGTAGGAGACACGCATATTTTGAGCGTGCCTTGTTCAAGTGATGTAATCCATGCACATCTTTTATTTACCATTAAGCTTCTTTGTAAGTATCATATTGACCACCCAATTGTGAAAATGTACTTCCCTGATAAAATTTACTGCTAAGAATCATCCACCTCTTCTCTTACTACCCAACACTGCTCGGCTCCCACTGAGTGGATGGTTTTGTATCATTGGCTTGGCAAACAAAGCCACTATGTAGCCATATGATATCAACGTCAGATCCACCCTTGGCATTGCTGCTGGTTTTCAGGTGAACAAATCATCAAACTCTTTAAGTAGAGCTATTAGATCTTCCTTATATTCTTCCTTTAGCCCCGATGACTTTTCTGGGGCTAGGAATACTTCTTCTAAATCTTCTGCTAGAGTCGGACGTTCCGATTCTTCTCTCTCCACGTATAGTGCCTGGCGTGCTTTGACTTCTTTCGACATAGCCAAGGTACAACGCTTGGCTAACTAATGGCTACCAATGACTTCTCCTATCCTTTTAGAAGTTGGGAATTCCACCTTCTAGTAATAGGTGAAGGAAATGGCGAGCGAAGCAATATGTAAATTTTGTAGTGTTAAGTGGATAAATCGTGCCTCTATTAAATTCAAACAACTCTTCCTCCCGTAAACTAGGTTGGATTGCGACCATCTTCTCTTTATGCATTAAATCCCCTACCTTGGTCATAACTTTTGCGAATCTTTTGTACCACTAACATAGGGATTCCTTATCCCTTTGCTTCGTCCCAAACAATTACACATCGTTTAATCCTTAAAGAACCCTAAAAAATGCTCTAGGAACTTCTCCTTAAGCTGGCAAAACTTGCAATCGGACCTAGCTCCAAGGAGTAGAATCAATTAGCTACTAAATCCCTCAAGATTCCCAGTAAAAGAACAAATTAAATTTCTCCTATCGCGCCCCTGCCCAGAGGGGAATTGATGTGGGTCCGTAGATTTTGAATTTTTGTTATCCTATGCAACAATTTGTGAAATTTTGAATTTTTGTTAGTGTGTCACAGCCTGGATTTCTGTTAAATAAGGGCTGGTTACCACTTTATCTATAGCTGGGAATGCATACTTTCGATGATTGTTTGCCTCTAAGGCCTTTGCCACCTGATCTTCCACTAGCTTTTGGAATTTCTACGCTGAATGAGGCCCAAGGATTGGCTTCGCGCCACAAGTATGTTTGCCAGTTGAGAACTAAGCTCTTCAGCCTTGTGGCATGACCTTGATGCTGCTCCTTCTGCGTTGGAGTCAGCGCTCCCTTCATGCCATTCACTCGTGCCGGATAATTCTTCGGTCACTGGGGCATTGACCTAGTTTTCAACCGGCTGTTCCATTGTCTGACGTGTGTTACGAGAGAGACTATCCAACAATTGCCGTGGCCTCGAGATTACCTCTTTAGCTCCAAGGGCTTACTTGCTGGATTTGCAAGGGGTTGATTATTTGGCTCATGGGCTCCAATAGCAGTTTGCACATTGGCTCCGGTTCAAGCCATGACGTTTTTTGTCCGTGTTCCCATAAACGATGCCAATTTTGATGGGAAAAATCTGTGTGGAAATAAGAAATGGATATCAGAGAAGAAGAGAACAAAATGAAGAACTGAACCTCCTTTTTTCTTCACTCATTACTGTTTTTATAGATAATTTATAGTGCGGTTAATTATTAACAACCGAGAAACACTAGCATACTGGGTAGTTTAGTTGAACTTCACGTCCAAGTATCTATAACCGCCAGGACTCTCCCTATGGGCCTTATGTATTGGTAACCTTTCTTCCTGGGCTTGGGCCCAAGCCCATCACTTGGGCAATTATGATAAAGCACAATACGTCATTTAAGATGACCTGGCAAAAACAAAAGTAAAACGATCTTATGTACAACATGCCAGTTTTTATAATACGTTGACCAATAAGGTCCTTGATTAATTATTGCTTAGTAATGCTGTTTTTAGCGTGACCAAGTTTAACGCTATCTTATTTTTCGTCCCTCTTCTTCAAAGGGGAGTTAAAAAAGATAAAAAGGATTGTTTTGTTCCTGATAGTCCTTTGGCGGGCGTTGGGATTTACGATCAACTTTTCAGCACCCTCTAGGGGTATGTTTTGTTGGAGAAATTCTTTCTTACATGTGGGCTACAAAAAACTCATTAGAGAAAATCCGTAAAATATTATGCTAATACATTAGATATATATTAACTTATAACATATAACACGCACGCGATATATCTATTATATAAGAAGACCGTCTCGTAAAATAGAAAAGGGGGAACTAAGCAATGTCATTGACCCTTAACGTCCGTCATTTATTTTTAAGTAGTTTCATCCTTCGTTGTCAGCAGTACACACATATATATATATTTCAATGTATATAATGATGTACATATGCTTAAATAAATAGAAGGAATAAGGAATAGAAGAATGAATAAAACGGGTACGAGAAGTCTCATTTATGAGATTAAAACCAGGACTTCTAGATCATAGGGTAAAAATGGTACCAAGCCCTCTTTCTCCGATGGGCATTATATTAAAGTGTATGACAAGTGACTGCATATAAACTAAGTAAATTTTCGGACGTGATTATGTGGAAAATTTCATTGTCATCCCTTATATGCAGTAGTTTCTTTAGCGTCTTTTATTCGAGGATGCCAGCCAAATATATAGAAAGGGAAACTATGCCATGTACAACTTGTCATTTTATATATATAATATCAATGCAACGTAAATGTCTAATTCATTGGCGAATCTTGTTGTAAGCACGGGTAATGGTTAGTTATACTATATAGCGTATAACATGGCTAAATGTTAGAAGCACGAGCTAGGCCACGAGTCAAGATTATCAATGCGATCGCATAACTAGTTGTTGTGTACGAATAGTCAATGGAACTTCTGTATATACACCCCTTATTTATCATGCCAATTGAAATTGAATACAATAAAAAAAAATCAAGTGGAATCGGGAAGATTCCTATCGAATGAATTGAAATTCAAAACTGAATAGAAATATAGAAATACAGTAGTTTGGTGGATCTGATTAGCTAGAAAATTGAAACTATATAATATATACAACATGACGCTATATATAGTATATATTGACCATTAAGGTACTTATTTATATATTTCTTGGTCGACGTTACTGTATGCACTGCCTAATGGTATATATAATATATGTGATTCGTTGGATCTGATTAGGTAGATTGTTTCAATACAGTCTTGTAAATGAGATAGTATGATTCACGAACCATTTGGACTCGATTCGATGAAAATTCGAATTTGACTCGATCTTAACTGGCGTGGCCTCGTTAGTTAAACGAGTCGAACCAAGCCTAATATTATTATGCTCGAAGCAAGTTATGGGTCTAAACATAGTTTTTATTTTATATAATAATATTTATTATTATTATTTAACCATAGAAAAATAAAAATATATATATACAACCTATTGTTTCAAGCACTTATTTAAAATCCTTTTTTCTTCATTTTCACTCACTTATGAAATCTTACTCGTGATAAGTTCTCCTCCTCGTCCTCTTCAATTTTCCTCACTCTATGCAATTGACACCTTACCCGACGCCTATCTTATGTCTTCTTTCTTGTCTCGGCTCAGCTCAGCTTAGCTTGTGTAGGCTTGCCAAGCCTTTATTTATTATAATGAACCAAGTTCAAGTTTAAAATCTACGAATACAATATAAATTTTACTTGAATTAATCCATTTTTATTAATTATCTTGTTTTATACTTTCATTTAGATTTAGTTTCACCCCATTAAATAAATTCTATGGATCCGTCCATATTTCAATATTCATCCTTAGTTTATTGGCCAAGTGGCTTATGGGCATGATGGTGACCTACAATAGCAGAAAGTCTTTTAAATATAATGGGTATATTACTGATGTAACACTATAAATTAGTATAATTTAATTATTTTGAGAATTGTCTTTTTTTAGGATTTTATTTAAAAAAATTAAAAAAATTGAATTTTATTAATTTGTGATATTACGTTAGCACTGTAATGTGATATACCCATTATGCACAATGCTCTCTCCAGTAATAGCAAACAATTAGAAAAGGTAAATTATGTAAATTATATGTGGTCGATTAAGGTCATAAAGATAAATTTCTCTCTGGGATTGCTATAAGATCATTTCTTTGTTTCTTAGAAATGAGCTTTGCCAACTAACAAGTTCAGTATAAATTTCATATGGAAACTAGCCAAATTAAGAAACGAAGAAATGACAACATAACATGTTTCCAGCTAAAAAGGTTAGCTGTCCCAATTGCAACAATATCCCTGAACTTTGACATACCATAACAATAACCACCAAACTTCTAACTGGGAAAGTGAATCCTTGGCATGTCGAAGATAATTGTTGAGGATGAAGGTAAAATGGAACATGAAATTAAAAAAGGAAAATCTTATTCCATAATCCAATAATCTCTTTGATGTAATTCACAATCCATATAAATAAGGGATTTATTAGAAATTACTTATAAAAATTTCGTATCGATTTTCTAGTCGTAAACCTTCGATTTATTATTGTTGTACAACACTTACGCGAACTGAAATGCCCAGCACTAACATCCCACCATCAGTTCTTTCAGTTAAACGTCTCTCTTAAAATCTGCAAAACAAAACCAAATTGTGCACGCTTTAGGCATGCACGTCCTCTATAGTAACCGGCGCCAGGGTTCACCATAAAAGTCGAGAAAATGATTTTCTCAAGATCACACACGAGCCAAAATCATTTAAATTTTTATATTTCTTTCTCCGCTGCTTCTCTAAAACTATCGCACACTATGCTGTTTCTGAGCGGGCTTATATCTTCTACTAGATGGCCAGCCGGGCTATGCATTTTTTTATTATTTAATGATGCTGATGAAAAATCAAGCACGTAAATGATTAAATAAAATTTCAATTACAATTACAATTATTAAATTTTGGCGTTTTACATTATTTTTAATATTAAAAAGGCGACTCATACCTTTTAAATCGTTTGCTATGGCGCCAAACACCGTAATTAATTTGTTATTAAAAAAAGAAAAAACTCAACGGAAAAATAGCTCAAATCCAGCTATCACAATCCCTGTAAGGTCTTCAATTACAATTAGTTTTGAATATATAGTTTCTCGGTATTCCTAATATGAAAATAATTAATAAATTTATCAAAAATGTTGAGTTTTTTATATAATAAAAATAATAGAAGGAGAAAAAATATATGTGATAAAAATAAGTGATTTATATGTGATAAAAATGGTAAATAGAAAGTAGAAGAAAAATGTATGTGAAAAAAAGGGTAGGTAGTTATATCTCTATTCATTTAAGTAAACTCAAAACAAGTTTGGTCTCATTTTCAAAATTTGAAAATACCCTCGATTAAGTTTTTTTTAATCATTTTTCATAATTTAAATATACTTATCTATTTTAATAATTCCTCATATGAACTTTTTTCGCTATTCTTTCAACTATTTCCCACGATTTTCTCAACTATACAATTTTCTTTCATCCTCAAATTCTCCAACTCCTTGCTAACAACTTCCATAGAAAAATCTACTTTATTCATAAAAAAACTCTCCCAATTCCCTGGTTGTATTTTATTTTTATTTGATTTGAACTTTTTTTTGTCTATTCTAACATTAAATTTTATTTTTCCAATCAACTCTGTATTTTTTTGATCAACTTAAATTTTTATAATAGAATAAATAATTGAGAATTCCGTGTGTAATACGGATCACCTTCTAGTATTATTTATTTTATCATTACATCCCTATTTTTTTCAAATTAATGGTTGTTAAAGATTAAATTTTATGTGGTAATGAGCTTCATTGTTTTTCCTGGGGAACTACATAATTGAAAAATGTAAGTTTTCTTACATTCACTGACAAAAATTTATGTGTTAACGGGTAATTTAGCAAAGAAAACAGGACACCAAGGATGGGATACAAGATAAGATAAATAATTAACAAACAATTTGTTTTTAACAAACTCACCACATATGGAAGAAAAATAGCTTCATGTATCATGGGACGGAATCCTACTAGTAATTCAATTTTTATAATTGTGATTGTATTAATAGAATTTCCGTATATCTAATTTAATTTTTAATATTTTTCAAATATTAAAATCAAATATCTAATTTCATATTACATATTTTTACCAGGGAAAGGACTGACTTTTGTCCTCAACCTTTTGGTGAATGTATATAATTGACCTAGTTTTCAACTTTTAAGCTTTTATTAAATTTTAGTGTTTTAGATTATTTTTAATATTAAAAAAAGGTGACTTAGATCTTTTAAATCAATTGCTACGGCACCAAACGCTATAGTTAATTTCTTATTAAAAAAGAAAAAAACTCAACCGAAAAATGGCTCAAATCCAGCTATCACAATCTCTGTAAGGTCATTGACAGTGTTGAAAACTGTCAATGATTTATCTGATGTTAGTTTAGAGTGGAGCTCTGCCGACCCCTCTCCTTTTATGTCGAGCATTTCTCCATATTTATGTTTGTAAAAATAATTTCTAATTTAAAATATATTTTTATTATTAGAAAGTCAAATAATCTTTTCAATATTAAATTTAATGTAAAGGACTAAAATTTAAAAATATTTAAAAAGTTTAGCATTAGAATCAATTCAAAAAGTTTTAGATCAAATATGGATGTGGAATACAAGATTGAGATCAAAACCATTTTTTCCCTTTTTATTGGAAAGTTTCTCATTTTATGCTAACATAAATCAAATTTTCCTTTAAAAATTTAGAAAATGTAAATTTTGCTTTAAGGAAATATACTATTGCCTCCGTGAGGCAGCCCAGCTGGTAAACAAGTGTTTCCTTACTTTCCAGGTGAAGGGTTCGATCCCACAGGGGCACGAGCCCATTAGAATTTATCCTAACTTACCTCACATATGTGATTTGCAGGTTATTGCATATGCCCCGAAGTAAATTAGCCATGGTTTTAGAATTGCACATTTCCGGTTTTATGGCCTCTTGGAACTCGCCCTGAACCTTCCTTTGGATGGTTCAGGGACTGTTCGAAACTATGGTTCCGTCCAGCTCCAAACAGGCAATTCGGTTTTTGCAAAATTAAATAAAACTAGATAAATTTTAAAATATATAATTAAAAATTAAATGTTAAAATAAATTAAATTAATTGGTTTGAATTTAATTTTCTTACCAAAAATTAAGTCGCCTACGTATCCTCTTGGGGTCTAGAGGATTCAAAACATACGTAATCCTTTTACCTTTTTTGGAATAATTGTCCACCCCATTACCTTTAATCACTGCCCACGACAGAAGTTGATATTCCCGTTGTTACATCGGTCTCGGTCATGAAGTCGTACAAATCTTCATCTTCGAGTTTCTTGTTTTCTTGCTCTCTTATTGTTGTTTTACTCCAATCTTCTACGCAAACTTAGGTTTCTAGTGATTTGGGATGTAAGCAGAAACGTGACTCATCTAATGTTATACTCCCTGCACTAAAAGTTTATTCTACTACAACTATTGTATTGGACATGCTAGAACATGTCTAGTAATTTGTGTCAAAATCAGAAAAGTATTATGATGCCATTGCCACCAATCAACCACTGGAAAATCTTTACCTATGTTACTGTCACCAGACTAAAAAAAAACTATTAGATAAATTTCAAGTTTAGAAGTGGAATCAGATAAACCTCTAGGCTTTTTATGTCTTTGCAGTAAAAGATGGTTATTCATACTAATCCTAAATAGTTCACTCTGAATTTAACTTATTATAGAAGGAGTATAAATATTAATACTACAAGAAGTAGATGATGATTGATAAATTGTACTAAATTCCGTATATATATATATATATATATATCTTCTATTACTTTTCTAACTCTAGAAATTATTGAATCAATAGAAGTGTTGTTCTCTAAATAAATAAGAATAATAAATATTCATGTAAGGCTTCAATTTTATATCTAGGATAAAAAATACATGCTACAAGATTAATCAAAGGAATTTCATTAAAATAATTTAACCATTCCACTTTCATTGACCCAATTGATTCTCTTAAAACAATATCATTTTCATGTTCTTGTAATATCCATGCAATATTAATACATTCAATTAATAATAAATGTGATGTAGGATATTAAACTCCACTTAAAATATGCATTGTATCATAAAAAAATTTTAAAACATTTAATAAAATTTGCACAACATCCTAATTTTGTGGACATAAATAAACTTGTTGTACATTATTTGAAAAAATTATGCATAATAAATCTTTATATTCGTAAGACTCGTTGAATAATTCATAAGTTGATTTTCAATGAGTCGGTACATCTTTTGAAAAATATTTTGTTCTTTTACAATTTTCTTTACAAAATTTAGACCATAATTTCATTATTTGTATATGTGTCCACAAATATGTAATAGCTTTTTTAATAAGAGAAATTACAATATTAAAAATTTTTAAATCATCTTGTACACATAAATTTAAAAATTGACAAACACATCTAATATGAAAAAATTTACCACCAATATTAGGTTGGCAAATATGTTTATGTTCATTTATTGATGCAGTATTTGTCGATGCATTGCCAAAAGAAATTGAAAAAATTTTATTAACTAAGTTATATTCTTCCAAAATATTTATAATAATTCTATAAATATTATTAATAGTATGACGCTCGTCAAAAACTCGAAATGCAATAAACCATTTTTCCAAAAGCTAATCGTCATCAACCCAATGACATGTAATACCCATATATGAATGCTTTTGCCAATGATCACTTCAAGTGTCACTACATATAGAATCACTTCCATTTAAATTATAAATAATTGATGTAATTCTTTTTTTTCTTATTTATATAACTTAAATACGACATGTTTTAATGTATTTCTTGGGATACATTTTACTTGAGGATTTAAAGTTTTTTGAGTATAATTAACAAAATCAACTCTTTCACCAAAACGAAATGATAAACGTTCAATACTAATCATTCTTGCCAATTCTAATCTATTATTTTTGTCAATATATTTAAAAAATTGAGAATGTATTGCAAACCCAGAGAGTTATATTTGTTTCTTCTGAACACCAATGTGACTGGGATACTTTTTCTCCAGATATCTTCTAAAAGTTTTATAGCCTCTTATAGGTTTATATTTGTAGACCTGTCCACAATAATTACAAATAATTTCGTAAGTACTATATGTTTTTCACACTCTTTTAAAATGTACCTAAAAATATCAGAATTATAAATTTTTTCTTCTTTATCATGTTCCACATTTTTTTACTTTCTTGAGTAGAAACATATTATTATTGTTCCTGTACATCACTAATATTAGAGTTTGATTCACCAAAAAAATTGAGTTCTACTACTTGAGCTTGCCTTTTTTTTTTTACAATAAATAATAGATAGTCAAAAAATAGAAAGATCACAAAATCACATAAAATTAAATAAATAAATTTAACTGTGTAAAGATTTAAAACTAACATGAAATACAAATAAAATATAAGTGCATTAGTAATACGAAATATAATAGCAAATAAAATAAAATTAGAAGTTAACACGAAATTCTAAGTAAAAATATATAAAGATTTCGGTGAATAGCTGTCATATTTGAACTAAGAGTTGTTGAAAAATTCAGTACATTATCACAATCACATAAAATAAAGAGAGTAGCTCTGTGAAATATAAGAGCTGAGTTTGAGTTTGCAGGGAAATGGAGAAAATTGAGTTGCATGTAAAAATATTGTAAGAATGATATATATTTGTAGTGTAAAAATTGTAATTTTTTTAATTTTAAAAAAATAGGCAGTGGACTGTCTGAAAAGGGACTGGGGAGGGGCTTGATTGACAGCTATTGGGGCTTGAGGGGCTGATTGACAGCTGGCCTAGCGGTGATTCAATTTTTTTTTTTTAAACTTTCCTACCAGTTTAAGTTTCAGTTCGGAACCGACGGTTACGATTTCTAAGGCCCGTGGAACCGGCCCTGAATCTTAGGTCTCACGGTTTGAGGCCAGTTCCGAGCCCAAACTGGCCTGTGACCACCACGACTAGAGGAGGAGGTGTCGCAACCACCATTATCCGAACTCGAAAAGCACTTGAATACCTCAATTATTAAATATATATATATATATATATATATCTCTATTGTATTTGTCCCATTGGCCTCTCATTAAATTGATGGTGGACCCAATAAAATATAATTGACTAGTCAGAACACTTCTAATCATTCAATCGTATTATATTCCTTTTGATAAGATTCCTATTCAATTATGTCTCAATTGGAAAGATATAGAGTCAAGATTGACGTCTAATAACATTTCGTGAATACTTGACTAGTGAGCATTTCAATAAAAAGAATAAAATACAATATTTATCAATAAATTAGGGTAGGACTAAAATGTTTCAAATATATAATCACACATAAACAAGGCTGGCGGCTGTCTCGCATAAACCAGCAGACACTGACAAGCAAAATTTGGGGTTCCGGCAGCATCGGATAGCAATCCAGAAGTTCGGCCAATTGCCTTCACCGCCCTTGTCATTTCAAGTGGTTTCAGCCTTTGAGGCTCCGGTAAGTCCAAAAACTGCTCAATTCAATGACTCTGGATGAAAAGAGACCTGGAGTCCGGGACCGGAGTCATTACTCATTAGGTTGTGACAGTATTCTGAGGCTGAGACAAATGCATATCAAGATTTATTGGTCATATCTTCTTCTCAAATCTTCCCATAATTGGTTACCAACTGAGTATCAATTTTGGGATCGCAAATGTTTTCTTCAATACGTCAAAGCAACGTCCAATTATGTTGTTCAACAGAGAGGGTGCTATCCGACTGAGAAAATTGTTCCTATTTGCCGGATTCCACCTTCCATGAAAATCGTTTATGTGATAATTGATATTGCTCTCCTTGATAAAGCGCCAAAGAGCCTGGCATAAATAATGGTCTGTTAAATGCTGACGAATCTTCTTAATACATTTATAATTAAATACAAAATGGAAAAATTAAGGTAAAGCTTGCTTTTACTCCAGCGAACTCATTGAATAGAGACAAGTGAAGTAAGCTAAATAACTTAGCCCTTTCTTTGTTCACATGGTTTCAGAGTTACAAGGCCATAGTCATTCGTGCCTGGAGATCCCATGGCGGACGACTCAGCTGATTATTCGAGAATGGATATGAATCGTTGTGCCGGAGCGCTCGGTATTGAGCTGCTGAACCAGACCAACTACGAGGTTTGGAAAACCTGTATGGAATCATACCTTGTAGGAGAGGACCTGTGGGACGTTGTTGATGGGAACGATGTCCAAAGTCCGGAAGCTAATTCTGGAAATTTAGATGCCCTCAAGAAGTGGAAGCAGCTGAATGCGAAAGCTGAGTTCGCCTTAAAGAGGACTATTTCTCGTAGCCTTTTTGATCACATCATGGGGTGCAAGTCGGCACACGAGATATGGAGGGTACTTCACAGCTTGCTCAACAAGAGCAACAACGAGGCTCAATCGGAGACTATCCAGAATAATTTGGAAAATGCAACTCCAGGTAATGTTTTCTTATGCAGAGTATTTTTCTAGATTAGATACTCAACGTCTTTAGATTTCATTTTGTTCAGTATCCGAACAAGCTACTCCCCAAGCCAAAAATTCGATGGAAACATCTACACTCTACAGGCAAAGAGATAATATTTTCATTGTCGATCAAATTGGGGATTTCAACCTTGGTGATTATCCTTTTCGATCACAAGTTCTGTTACAAACTCTAACCAGATAAGAGTCCCAAAATCCTCTCAATTTCTGCACCCTACTCACTAAATGCTTTGTTTGGATGGAGGAATTTGGGGGATTTGGAGGGGAGGGATTTAAAGGAATAATAGAATCTCATATTTGGGTAAGTTTTTAAGAGGGATTTGGAGGGATTCTGAATCACTCCAAATCCCTCCAAACCTCAATTTTGTAAGTCCTCCAATTCGGGAGAATTTGGAGGGATTTGGAGAAATACAAAATTTCCAGACAAAAATGTCCCTCAACTTATTAAAAAAACTGACATATTTCTTATCAATAATGTCTTTCTGCTGCCTTCCTTGCTCAACCATCATCAATCCATATCCCGCGAGCCTATCTCCTACTTGGCTGATTCTCTACTGTTGCCCAACCCATTGTTCTGCTTTTGCTCGACTACATCCAACTTAGGTTTGCTGCCAAACATATTTTCTGCTTACAATCATATTCTTCAAAAAATATTTTTACCGGTATTATTTTATATATTCTTCTGTTAAAAACTTTGTAGGAACGAATATCGTGAGAAATATGACTACAAATATTGGAAAGTCTTTAAAACAATATTGAAACATAAAAGGATAAAAAGGTAAAATTAACTTTTCCATTCCTCCAAATCCTTCTCCAATAATGATATCCAAATAAGGGATTTGGAGGGATAAATCTCCCCTCCCCTCCCCTCCAAATCCCTCCAAATCCTTTCGAATTCCTCCCCTCCGAATCCCTCAATCCAAACAAAGGGTAAAAGGCTAGAGTCAGGGGTATTCGCGATTTGGTTTTATGATGAAAACCAAACCGGACCTAAAATTCAATTTGGATCGATTTCATATAGTAGGTCCAAACCTAAAGCGTATTATGGGGAGAAAAAACCAAACCTCTTCATACTAGTTTGCTATACTCAGAAGTGCTAGCATTGATGGAACTTCGAAACTCCCTGCAATGTCTTTTGTGCGCTCAATCAAGACATGATAGAACTAATTGACATTGGATCAGTATGTTAATATAATGCACTAATAAGTCAGTGAATCTAATATTATTGAAATTATATTGAAATATGATTTTATAGATATAATATTTTGAATTATATTGAAAATTCTATTTAATTTTGTTAACTAAGATTTATCAAATTATAGATATCAAGTGAAAACTAGAACCGTCTTTGCTTAAAAAACCAAATTGGATATGAAACAATTTGGATTTAACCGATTTCTTCTATTTGAATCCAATTTGGATAAGATTTTCGATTTTTATGAATAGCCCTATATAGATTCAGAGTGAAGTTTCCCTAAGAATTATTGCCCATCATGATCCCTCATACTCATATCTTTTTGTAACAATATTCTTTAGGGTTAATTTACATTTAAAAACACGTGATTTATTTCGTTTTCTAAAAAAAGCCAAATGTGTTCAAATTTAAAAAGTAAAATTATGTAGTTTCATTTTATTCTCAAATTAAACAAAATCTTTCTAGTTTGAAAAAATAGGTCATATAATTTTGTTTCATTATCAAATCAAGCCAAACTCATCAAATTTGAAAAGTAAAAGTTACATATTTTATTTATTAATAGATGGACTAACATATTAAAATATAAAGTGATATATTTGTACAACTTATTTTACTTAAACTTTTTTGTCACATACTTCACTAAAATTAGCATAATTTTTGTTTAAAATTGACTTACTAATTTTCTCTTAAATTAAGATTAATATTAATTGTGAGAAAATATTAAGAGAACTCTATATAAGAAATTAGTATAAAATTTAAAAAATTCTAATATATTTTCATCTCATGATGAAGAAAAAATTATAAAAGATTAGTCACATGAGTATTCAATATCAAGTTAAATAAATTAGTCTGATTTAATATATTAAAATAAAGGGTAAATAATCTAGATGTGGTCTCTCCAAATTCTCTATATTATTAGTCTTTTTTTAATAACCTCGAAAATCATGGTATTTACTCTAGTTTTCTGGTTTTGTCACCCGTTAGTTTTTTCCATTATAATATCATCAAAATTGCTTACGTGACATCCACGTAGTATGAAATAGTCAAAATTCCCTATAACATGAAAATATAGAGAACTGACACATGACACTTTTTGCTGACATGACATTCAAAATTTTAAAAATTAAAAATTCTAAAATTACTAGAAAATTTCAAAAAGTGAAAACAAGGATTATTTTGAAAATTAAAAAAAATTGTCTAAAATGTTTATAAAAGCTAAAATCTTATCGGAATCAAACTATGATGTATAAAAATATTGATACACTTTAATCGAAATGATAGACTAAAATGTCAGCTGACAATGAAGCCTACCACAAACTGCCCCCCCCTCGGATGTTATTTAGATTGATGAGTTTTGTGAGTAATAAAGGGGACAGTTATTGAGGAAAAGGTTGTAAATGGGTAACATAATCGTACACAAAGAACCTCTCTATTACTATCATAAAGATAACGCTCATTTTTTTGCCTAAACAATTAGTATTCATAAGTCCAATGGGTTATAACTAATACAGTTGAAGTTGCGTGTAATCCACTTAGCACAAACCACCTCAATCAATCAACTTAATATGGTGTATAACTATCATTACTTATCAATCCACATAGTTTCTAAAAGATGGGGCTGTCCATTGTAGGCTTAATCATTGGTGGTTTATTATAAAATTTTTATACTTTTTATATTTTATAAAATCTTAAAATTTTTTTGCTTTAAAATCTTATATTTTTCACATTCTCCAAAACTTTTAAATTATTTTTAATATTTTTGTTCAATTTATCTTAAATATCTTAAATATTTATATTCTTAATATGTTCTTAATTTCTATTTTTTACAATTTTTCTTAACTTTTTGGAATTATTTAAAATCATCTGAAATTTTTCTAAGATTTTCAATTTTTCTGAAAATTTTAAAAATTTTGTAAATTTACTCTATTTTTAAAATTTTATGAATTTTTCAATATGTTTTCTTATTTTTTGAAGTTTTAAGAATTTTTCTAAAATTTTCAAAAAACTTTTTTATTTTTTCTAAATTTTTAATTTTTTTCTAAATTTTCCAAAGTCTTAAAGTATTTCTTTAAAATTTGAATTTCACATTAGCATAATCACCTTGTGGCAGCTGTTTATATTGCCACGTGTATGATAGTTTCATACACGCAATTTTGTTCGCTTTATAATTGAAAAATCAACAGGTGACAAAATAGGAAAAATGAAGTAAACATCTTGATTTTCTTGGTCATTAACAAAGTATGTGACAATATAAGGAATTTGAAAAAATAATATAATTTTTTAAACTATTTACCCTAAATTGAAAAATGTGATTTTAAGTTTAAAATATGAAATATTTGGCTCAAATTAGGAATAAAAGGAAACTGTGTGATTTTATTTTTAAAATTTTAAAAGGTTTGGCTTATTTTGGGAACAAAATGAAACTAAGTGATTTTATTTTCAAATTTAAAACATTTGACTTTTTTTTTGGATAAAATGAGCAAATCACAAACTTTTTGTTGGTAATTTACCCTATTCATTATTGTATGTAGAAGATCCTTGCATATTTGAAAATGTTCTACAAATATTTTCTTTCGAAATACATTCTCTCTTTACAAAAAAAAAATCTTCTTTAAATGGGAAAATTGCATAATCCACAAGGTGTTTATTTTTTTGAAGAGTAAATAGTTATTTTAGTTCCTAATATTTTACCTGACCAATAGTTCTATTCCTATTTTTTTTTTTTGCCATCAATTTGATGTAAACATCCATCAATTTGCTATCACATTAGTATAACTGCTAAAATACTGTAAAAAAATAGTTGTACCTAATATCCACGTGGCATAATAACATTAAATTTATATTTTTTTATGTGCAGACTTTCACTTTTATCCCTAATAATTTATCGAACCAATAATTTAGTTCTCAAATATTTTTCGCAACCAATTTGACTAAAACATCCATTATTTTGCCTTCTCTTAAGTCAGGTTGTTAATTTATTGTTAAAAAAGTCCGACATGGCACTAAATTGCATTAAACATATTTTTATTTTCAAAACCTGTAATGATCCTTTTATATCTTACTATTTATCAAATTTTTATAAATTTATCATTTAAACACATTTTTACCACACCCAGTTTCCTAATTTTCTCATATCTATGTTTGTCTTCCACTTTGATGGCTTTCCTCATCTTCCTCAGCTTGTTCAAAATGTCTAACTCATTATATGCAAAAAAGAGCCAATCGATCTCTCCATTCATGGAGTGTTGCATTTGCCTCTTGGAAGTCTAGTCTGCTACATGTGGCTTGACTTTGATTATGATTATCTAAACCTCTGCCCTCCTCAACTCACTTTATATAAACATCTGCCCTTCCACTTTCCTCCAATTGGTAGTGGATGAATGTCAGGAAAAATCTCAATATGCTTGAAAGTAAAGAGATCATCAATGCATTAATGTCGTACATATGTAATAGCCAATGGTAGGAAACATATGATCAATTTAGACTTTAAGAAGCATTTTAAGCAATTGCTCAAGTGGGAGAGAGAGAAAAGGTTGAATAATATAATGTTATTAATATGTTAGAAGAAGTAGAAGTACAAGAGACATATATCTTATGAAAACATAAATACAATGAGGTGGATCTGTTAGTAACCTTACACTAACAAGGCACCGAGGAAGATGAGTGTTTACATAAAAATAGTGGAAGATATATTTGGTCACGTGACAAATGCCATACTCTATGAGCAAAGAATCGATTACTCTTCTTAATATTTGATGGCTTAGATCTCTTGAATACATCGAAGAAGGTGAGAAAAACTATTAAAGTGAAAGAAAGATAGAAGTGAAGGAAAAAAATTGAGAGATTAGTAAAAATGTACTTGAATGGCAAAATTTATGAAAATTTTGGTAAATAGTAAGGGGTAATAGATAATTACAAGTTTTAAAAATAAAAAATTAGTTTTAACTTAATTTAATGTCACATTGAGTTCCTAATAAAATTTTGAATCATGATTAAAGTGGTGATAAAATAGTGGATATTTGGATCAAATTGGTGACGAAAATATTTTAGGGGCTCAATTATTGGTTCACTAAAATATTAGGAATCAGAGTAAGTTTACATATAAAAAATGTAAACCCAATGTTGTTATGCCATGTGGACACTACATAAGAATTTTTAGATTATAATTATAATGACTATACTAACGTGATGCCAAAATGATGGATGCTTGAGTCAAACTGGTGACAAAAATTATTAAGGACTAAATTATTGGTTGGGTACAATATTAAGGATCATAGTAACAGTTTGCTCTTTTCTGAATCATCGGTGATGCAAGATGATTCATGTGAAAAGATGGGTTTGTGTGTATGAGATAGAAAATCCTCTCCTTGCCCCATTCCTTGA
The DNA here is from genome assembly GCA_037672795.1 of Lagerstroemia speciosa. Classification (NCBI taxonomy): domain Eukaryota; kingdom Viridiplantae; phylum Streptophyta; class Magnoliopsida; order Myrtales; family Lythraceae; genus Lagerstroemia; species Lagerstroemia speciosa. The sequence continues at coordinate 9,192,171 of CM075288.1, forward strand.
TTTCTTCCCTCTTTGAAACCTGTCTCCAAGCAATTGGATAAACATTCGTTCTTTTCCACTTTTAGTAACTCATCTACTCTGTACGAAGAGCAATGTTGATGCAGAAGAGCTCGAGCTATGATCTTGGCAAAGTTCAATCAAAAGTGGAATTGGATCTCTTTTCAGGTCCGACCACCTCTTGAAAGAGTATGTTCAACAAAGAAACATAGTATAAGTTGTTTTACATTACGTAGGTTAAAGAAATAGGTATAGTAACCACTTCAGAAGGGCTTGCTGAGGAAGGAATCAAGAAATGGGAGAGGTGCCTTGTGGGCTGGTTTATTGGCAAGACCCCTAGAGTTTGGGGCAAGAAATCTTGAGTTAATGTGGCAAAGAAAGGGAAACTTTTTTTCTTGCAGTTCACTAATGGAAAACTCATGCAATGGGTTTTGGAAAGTGGGCCATAGTTTATAGGGAAAAAAGTTATCTGTGATTCAACGTTGGCACCCCTTCTCTTTCCGGAGGTAGTATCAACCTTAACGCCGTTCAGTTTTCATTCATTTTTTGGAAGTAACCCATGAATTTATACAACAATACCTGTCTAAGCTACATAGCTGGTACAATAAGAGAGCCACTTTACATGGGTAGAGGCACACTTACCCTGGCCCATTTGGATTTTGCGAGAATTTGCATTCAAGTTGATTTAGATGATGTTATTCCTAGCGTGTTGAAAAGATGTAGAGGTTGTTGTCTTTGGGCAGGACTGTGCTAAACAGAGGCAATCCCTTTAGCAGAAGCCCCCCATTGGAAGATCAACCCCTTCAGGACAAACTTCCTTTGGAAGAACAAAGCCAAAGCCCTTCCCCTAACAGCCCAAGTGTAGCTTAGAAGATGTCAGAGGAGATTGTTTTTTATACAAAGTAATTAATTGAGCTACCACCTATTGAAGACAAGGCAACCTTATAGAATAAGGCAAAAGAAGGAAATGATCTGGTGGACATATGAGAACTTGCGTCAACCTTAAAAGAAAATGCAACCCATTACATGATAAAGTCCAAATGTCTGCACCTAAGAAGATGGAACTGAACAATCTTTCAAGTGATGTAAAAGAAGAGAAGTTACCTCACACATTTATGAGGGGTCTGGGGCTCCTAAAAGGGCACTCTGCCCTGATCTCATACTCATGGTCATTTCTTGTTGGACTATGAGAGGTTACAATAACCCTCTTAAGCATGCTCACAGGGTCTGGGGCTCCTAAAGGGCACTATGCCCTGATCTCATAGTCATGGTCCTCTCTTGTTGGAATATAAAATGACCATCTTAAGCATGTTATACAGGTTCGTAAAAGGTAAGGATGAAGGCTTGCTGCATAAAAGAAGAAACTGAAACCACGACAGCAAATATTATAATGTAGAGGATTGCGAGAGAGAAGATAGAGAAAACATGGTAACTAAAGGGCAGAACTCACGTGATTAACAAATATTTCATTATATAATGACTTAAGAATTACAAAATCCAACCTAGCTATTTATGTTAAGTGGTGAGGAAAATAAGAAAATATAAAATATAACTCAAATATAGTCAAATATTCTAACAGTTAAATCACAATGATATCAAAATACACCTTCTTAAGAATAATGAATCAAATATCAATAATCCCCCTCAAGATGCACAGATAACACTGCAAGATACGCATCTTGAATATTGTTCTACAAGCCACGTCATCTTGAATCTCAATAGCCATGATTTCCATTCACGATTAACTCTTGGTTTTGCAACCATATTTGATTTTCTATCCTGTCAGATAAGTGGCCAACACCAATTTTATTTTCTGCTAATACAACGATTAAACATTTTATATACTGTCAGTTAATCGGTCATAGCCGTCTTATATCTCGTAGGCATAGCAATTACTTCATATCTTCAAATGCTTGAATTTTTATATTGTAGTACACTTTGATAAACTGATAGCTAGGGGGAAACCAGAGACCTCAGGATCCATCTTTTCTGATACCATATCAAATTTTATACAATGTGGAGCAGTGTGGGGGAAAAAGTAGACAAAACATGGTAGTCTAAGGCTAAACTCACAGGATTAACAAATATTTCATTATTGAATGACTTAGGAATTACAAAAGCCAACTTAGCTATTTATAGGCTAAAATGATGAGAAAAATAAGAAAATATAATAAAGAATCTGAAATTTAATTATATACCCTAATGGCCAAATCTATTTGATATCCAAAATATTCTTTCCTAAGAATAACAAATCCAATCTCGACAATGTATTTTCACCTCAACAAGAGACTCTTCTATGCAACGAGTACAATATGTGTCAATGATTATATGGTGTTACAATCTAATAAGATTCATCAATTTTAATATTATTTTAAAATCCAAAAATAAAAATAACAATCATACAAATAACTTAATTTTTTAGTTTTTGATACCATGTCAGCCTGTTATATGGTATACTTGTTATATAAAAGAATTTTCCCACCCCACCAGTCTCGAGAGTGACAAATTTTGTATAATCCATATGAGAGAAGGAGAACAGAGATATTGAAAGAAATAAATATGGTTATAATCCCAAATGACAGGAGTTAAACTTTACTATAGTGATTGATTGACTCAAGAAATATATAAGACGATTCATCTCTTTATATGCTCAGAAAATCAAATAAACTAGAAAACAAATAATTCAAAAAATTAGAATGATATCAAATCTGATATCATAAAATTCTATGGATACTAACTACTTAAGTGATCAATATGATCTTATTATCAAATATTCTTTTTTTTCCCTAAAAAATAAGGATAATTTCTTCAATATTACCCCTCAAGATGACCATGCAGCGAAGCAAAATGTTTATCTTGCGCATAATAAATTTGATGACGATGACTTGAGTTTTAAAATTGACTTGAGCATCTTTTGCTTTGGAGGTCAAAAAATAATAATGGCTTCAGGCTTCTTGCCTTTAGAGGTCGGAAAATCGGCTTGAGTCTTCTCTTCTTTAACTTCAGAGATCAGAAGATGACTTTGATATCTTGTCTTTGTCATCGCACTAATATCTCGATCATCTTGCACAGTGGACTTGCTAAGATCAATCCGCCTGATATCATGATAAATTTTATATAACTCATATAAGAGGAGGAGAGCAGGGATGTTGAAAGAGATAAATATGATGGGCTTTCACCCTAAACCGTGAAGGTTGAACTTTATTAGAATGACTAATTAACTCAAGCAATACATGAGACAACCTGTCTATTTACATGCTTAGAAAATAAAATAAATTAGAAAACAAATAATTCATAATGTTAAAATGACATCAAATCTAATATCACAAAATTCTACGTATACTAACTAAACTGATTGATCGATACGATCTTATTGTCAAATATTCTTTTTCCAAAATGATAAGGATAATATCTTCAATACTCTCCCTCAAGATGAGCACGCAATACAACGACATGCTTATCTTTCCAATAATTAAATTTGATGACGATAACTTGACTTTTAAAATCGAACTAAGCATCTTTACTTTAGAGGTTGAGAAATAACGATTACTTAAAGTTTCTTGCCTTCAAAGGTTGGAAAATTGGTTTGAGTCTTCTCTTCTTTGACTTTAGAGGCTGGAGGATGACTTGAGCGTTTTTGTTGCTTCAGATATCTTATCTTCATTGTTGCATCAACATCTTGATCATCTTGCACATCGACCCACTCTCATGCCATGACAAATTTTATATAATTCGCATGAGAGAAGGAGAGCAAAGATATTGAAAGAGATAAATGCAGTTGTCTATAATCCCAAACCTCGAGAATCGAAGCTTATTAGAATGACCGACTGACTCTAGAAATACATGAGACGATTCATCTATGTATACGCTCAAAAAATCAAATAAACTAGAAAATAAATAATTCATAATATTAAAATGACATAAAATCTAATAATAAAAATTTATATGGATGCTAATTAACTTAATTGATTGATACGATCTTATTGTCAAATATATTTTTCTTAAATGATAAGGTTAATATCTTCAATAGAGAGAACTCAAGTGATAGTCGTTAATTCCCAAATGACCACCAAGTACTTTTCTTCAGAAGTCAAACACTCCATCACCGTCGTTGCAGCCTTTTCTTTCGGGAGTCGTAATGGCCAATGCCATCCTCCATTCATCACTGCAATGGACCCTTTTCAGAGTTTTTGAGATTCTTCATTGAGATATGTATTTATAAATTCAATCGTCAAGTTTTTAGAATGAAACTAAATTCTGCCTATTCCTGGATCATGTTGCAAATTGCATCATCCAACATGATTTATACTTCTACCTCGACTATTTTAGAATGTCCGACTATCTCTCTTGTACCAATATTCCGACCTTATATGGGGTCGATTAATTCAAAATAGATCTTTATAATGACAAATATGGAAAATGCACACTAATCCAAGAATCCAATGATCTAATTGTCAACCACTGCAACTCCACACTTGCCATCACTTCTTGTTGTAAGAACATCTCCATCCATCACGATGACTATTTGCCTAGAGATTTTGACCTTAATTTGTTCCGCTTTTTCCTTGGACAGTCTCTCTTGAGATGCACTTCCTTGTCACAATTCAAATCAATTCCTTTTGTAGTCTTTAACATGCCTATGCTACGTGATATTTGTCCATATATCTTCCTGTACAACCCAAACATTCATCATCACCCCTACGATGGTCATGCTTGGTCGGTGTGGAAAAACAATAAAATAGGCCCTAATCGGTGTTTCTATCTCGAAGTTCATGCTTGTGAGATTCATCACAATTTTGTTGAACACATATGTATGTTATGTGTTCAGCCAAAGCGGTAGCTAGACTTATCTTTAGCAGGTATATTCGTTAATTCAAATCTAACATCCTAGTAGACTTTAGCATGATGCAATGCCTCGAATTTTTCCTAGTTTTCCAGTGTCAAGCCCTAATAAGATACCTCCAAGCACTACAATAAAAAGGGCACAAAGTTGGATGGAAAATTCGAGCGACTTTAGATTACATTCTTTTCTCTATACCTTTTTAAAATATTCTAGATGCATCTCTTAACATCCTTTAGAAATATTTCATATTCAAATATATTTTGAATTTTACTCATCCAAAATAGGAAACAAAATCCACAATATTTTGTCTAAGATTAACTGTTGCGTGATACACCATTCATGTATCGCACAAATCAATTGAGAGCATCCAGTTTGCTACATTGAGTCACAACATGAAGTGGCTAAATAAGTCACTTTCCATGCTATTGATCGTTGCTGCGACTTCTAACAATCATTGTCCTCACTACTCTTATTAACTGTCCTCGTGTGTATTTGCTATTTTCCAACTTTTTTCTTGAGTTCTTCAAATCCTTGAACTTCCTACTTAATGTGATTCGGTTCTAGCAACACCCAGCTTGTTGATTAATTGTGTACATTATGTTTATATATAGGCATGCTATTTTTTGAGTTATCTGTTAATATTTGATTTGTAAATGAAGCAGATGGGGATCATGCCAGGCACTCTCGAGCCCTATATGTTGCAGCAGTGAAGGGAGACTGGAAGGCTGTGGAAAGTATATTCGAGAACGATCCCGATGCAGTGACTACTGCAAAAATTACATTAAAGGGAGAGACCACACTGCATGTGGCAATTGATTTTGGACAGACAAAATTTGCCGAGAAGCTAGTGGCGCTGATGCCCCAAGAATCCCTAGAGATACAGGAGCATAAGTTTAAATATACTGTCCTCCACTATGCTGTCACCTCTAGAAGCTTGAGTATAGTCAAGACATTGGTTAACAAACATGATAAGTTGACACAAATGGTGGATCGATTCGGACGGACGCCACTTCATTATGCAGCCTTTATATTCCAAAGCAAGGAGATTGTGCGGTACCTTGCCTTGAAGATCCCTCCTGAGTCGCCTCCTACAACAAGCCCTTTCTTTGCCGACCCCAGTGGTGGTAATCTCATGAGCAGACTGGTGTCTTCACGTTCGTACGGTAATGTGGAACCCTAACCCATTATATTTTGGCTAATATACCTTCAATTTCTTTACAATTTCTTTGGTGCTTTGCTAGGAATTCTTTTCTTTATCATGACAACTACAGATTCAAACAAGTATATAGAAGTTAGGGAAAACTCATTCTACTGCATTCAAACTCATGTTTACATATGATGGAAAGATTCACCTGCACAGGAATTAGAACAATCTTCCAACTATCTGTACTATTTAAGATAAATGATATTTTTTATTCCCAACCTTTTGATCCTTTGTCATTTTAGTCATAAATCTTCATTTTTTATTATCCATATCCTCAACCTTTTGAATTTTTACCAATTTAATCCTAATGATTAGGACTAGTTCCATCCAAAAATAAAGTTTTTAACAAAAATATTTTATGAAAATTAAAAAAGAAAAATCAAACCGGAGGGAAGGGGGATAGTGACATTGTTCCTAATTAAGGAAGAGGTGGTTACTAGTAAGTATCCCCTCTAAAATTGAGACTTGTTCCTTCTCAGAACAGGCGACGATTTGCAATGATAATGGTTGCTAATCAATTCTTAACTAGGAATGAGTCTCAATTCCGAAGGGATATGATTGTTGGCAATGCTCCACCGCCATTTTCCTTTTCATGTACTCTTTTTTTAATTTTCAAAAATTATTTTTATTAGAAAAATTATTTTCAAATAGAAAATACTTTTTTAATTGAAAAAAGTAACAATAAGGGCAAAGTGATAAAAAATCAAAATTTTGAGGATATGAGTGACAAAAGATAAAGATGTATGATGAAAATACTAAAAATTTAAAATGTTGTTGATAAAAAATGTCTTTTTTCCTATTATTTACAATCCTCCTATATAATCTAGCAGAAATCACAATAGCAAATTTATGAGAAAGGATTTAGGTGGTAAAATATAAATTCAATTCATGAATAAAAATTTTAAAATCTTAAAAATCTTGAGAAATTCTTATAGTTGTATCCTATATTGTTCAATCTCTTTTTCGCTCACTAATTGATGTCAAGTTTTCCATCGTTTCTTAAGATTTCTTATTGTTTTATTTAGGCTTTTAGTTTTTTCTATTTTCTTAGAAATGTTTGAATTTATATTTTACCGCGTAAATCTTCTCCTAAAAATCTATTGATATAACTAATTCATATGACATGTTACAACACTAAACAATATTGACATGATATCCTATGATATGCAAGACTTTCTTATTTGAATGGAGGCCACAACCTTAAACAAATACTAATTATAAACAATTGTTTAGTTACCATCTATCTATTTTGGTGAATTTTGTTCCGATCAATCTTGGCTCCATATATTTTATTCTATGTTGCAAATCATGAACTAGTCTACGTAATATTAATTCATAACAAGAAAGAGTTGATTGGGGTGATTCCTTTCTATGCAGACATTTGCCTTCACTTGTTGGAAAGATATCCTTTCTTGAGTGTTGTACAACGCAAAAATAATGATGGGATGCTACCTTCATTGACATATAATCCGTTCGATTTTCCAAGTGGAAGTAAGCTTGCATTTTGGGAAAGATGCATATACCAATGTATGGTATTCTCCAACATCCGATGCTATTTGTTTTGAATTAAATTGTGCATGCCATGCTTGCTAATTTTTTGCATTTTTCTTTTCTGCAATCAATGTGATTGAAGTTATTCCAGTGGAATCTCTTCATGAACAACAACATTCATTTTCAAGGGGTGATCTGGAAGATCCACGAGCACAAGCACTACCGTTACAATCCATGTCAGTTTTTCTGACACAAGGTGTGCAAATTTTTACACCATATACTTGACTCTCCATATGTTTGTCTTTATGTTTGAAAAATCAAAATTATTTGAAGCTAAAACAGTATTTTAGATTTTTCAGTCTACTTTCTTAATTTTTTGCATTTTGATCGCTGCAGTTATGCATAGCATTAATGGAGCTTTTTGGACAATTTTTTGTTCTCTAGGTAGGTATGATAGATAAGGTGTTCATAATTTTCAATTTAATATGTTATTCTTTTCAGTTTAAATAGATTGGATTGTTAATCTATTGGAAATGCAGTGCCCAGAATAAAATGTATAAAGGATGAGAAATGCAATCACAGATGCACGAAAAAAATGGTGGAAATTGCTTGTGAACAAATCTCATCCCGGAAGGAGGAAGAGATCATCAGCTTCTTCACGGTTGAATGGCGCATCCTTCGGGTGGCAGCACTACACGGGGTTGCTGAACTCATAGCTATCTGTCTTCAACATTTTCCTTATCTCTTACATATTAGTGGTTTTGATATTCTCGAAGCAGCAATTTCTAATCGAAAAGAAAAGGTTTTCAACCTTTTCCTCGGAATTAAAGGGATGGCAAATCCTGTGGCCGTAATCACCCATTCAAAAACAGGGAACACTCTATTGCACCATGTAGCAAAATTGGCGCCCTATCCTCAACTTTCATCTATATCATGTCCAGCATTACAAATGCAAAGAGAGTTGCAGTGGTATAAGGTGCTCGCTTCTCCTATTGTTCTTTCTTTCACATTTTCTAATTCAAGGTTCTAACAAGATGCAACACAATGTGATCACCAATGATAAGCAAATGTTTGTTTTTGTTACACTAATGCTTAATGCATGGAACAATTTGACCATGTTCAAAATCATTTTTCTTATTATTATTTGTTAGTGTGACTGGCATCTACTTAACTCATGAAATATCATGTCATCTTCATAGGCAGTGGAGATGCTTGTTTCTCCTGTACAAAGGACGGACAGAAACAAGAAGGGAGAATCGCCTCGTGAGATCTTTACAACTGAGCATAGAGAATTGCTCAAGGATGCTGAGAAGTGGATGAAGGACACATCTAACTCTTGCATGGTTGTATCGACCCTCATAGCTACTGTAGTTTTTGCTGCAACTTTCACAGTTCCCGGAGGAAATGTTGATAGCAAAGGCATCCCACTATTTTTAGAGGAAAAAGTCTTCATGTTGTTTGCCATATCAGATGCTATGGCGTTGTTCTCTTCCACCACATCCATATTGATGTTCCTATCTATTCTAACAGCGCGTTTTGCTGAAGATGATTTTCTCTGTGCACTTCCTAAGAGGTTGATAATTGGATTTGCTTCTCTCTTCATTGCCATCGCAACCATGATGGTGGCATTTGGAGCAACACTTTACATGGTGCTAAGTGAGAGGTTCTGGTGGGTTTTTATCCCAATCATAGCAATAACTTCTATTCCTGTTGCTTTATTTATTATGCTTCAACTTCCACTATTCATCTTCATGGTGAATTCAACATATGGTTTGGGAATTTTTCACCCTATAGAAATTTGGTAGTTGATATCTTCTATTGTAATGAGATTAATAATGCTATGTAATCTCTTCTTTGCATGTTGAACTGCTACATAAGCTTATAAGACAATCTTTCTAAGTGTTAATTTGATAGTACTACTCACATTTCAGAGATGAGAGCCCTCTTGAAAGTGTTTCCCAAATTTCTTCATTTTACCTATAAATCTTATGGCTATGGTTTTTGACCTGCGACATGTTTTGATTTATAAGCCTTGTGACATCTTTTGTGCGTTAAGTTCCTATATAAGCTTATAAGACAATCAATCGAAGTGGTTCGATTAATTTGTAAGAACATTGAATATTTCAGAGATAAGAGGGCCAGCTTGGAAGCATTTCCAAAATTTGTTCATTTTGCATGCGTATCTCATATATGTAGTTTGACTCGTGACATGTTTTAATTTATAAGATTTTTGATGTCATGTGCTATCTGATAGTTCGAGATATGCTTTGCTGAAAAGGAAACCCATGTGTCATCCTGATTTGCCTTCCCGATCTGCTCAATTGTGTAGAGAGTCCTCTATGTAAGATATTGCAAAAGAGAGAGCTATCTAGGATGAGTCTTCTCATATAAAATCTGAAATTGCAGCTTCCACTCTTGTAACATTCTTCAAAAAAGTATTTATAGGATCTAAATAGAGACATTCATTTCAAAAGAAGCCCTTAACATGATTAAGGCAAATCATGAAATATGAATAAATTTGATTATGCTCAACCCTTAATAAGAAAGGAAAAGGAAGGAAATAATCAAGGAAATACATGTCGAGAAACAAAACTTTAATGCCCAGATTGGTTATTATAATTATTAAATGAATTCATACACAGTTTCATGTGGATGCCAAGACAACTGGGTTGGAGTAGATCATTATCATAGCGAGAACATCACCACAATATCATAAAAACTTTCACATGATATATTCGTTACATAGAAAACTTTTTCACAAGCAAGTTCTACTTGTTGACCATTAAGGTCTTTGTTTAATTATTTTATGGATTTCCCTTGTCAAGATTGTTACGAGCACGACAACCTAGTTATATCATGTAACCATACATACAACATATTTGTATGTTGGATTTAATTTGCTTTTACATTTCACTATATTCATCGTTAGTTTGCATTTATTTCTCTGGCAAGTTGACTATAGGTGAGATCATCCATTTGAGGAGATCTGCCAAATAGGAAAAAAAAATTGGATTTTTATAACATTTTACTTACTTTTTAACTAGGGATTCACACTCGTGTCTTGCATAGGCACGTTCCATGGTCAATAACATTTTTTTATAACATTTTACTTATTTTTCCATGGTCAATATTTTTAGTTATTAGAAAAGCCCAAAGTTCTAATAACTCAGTACACAACATATTCTTTTTTTTTTTTTTGGGACAACGGGCTGTAGGCACTTTTTTTGCATGAGGTCTTTGTTTAACTATTTCCTTGGTCAATTTATAAGAACGATTTATATTTGTGAGCTATATATATAATATGCAAAACATCATACGACTATATTTAACTTATATATATAACTATTTTGGTTTGATTAGCTTGAACTTTCACCTTCATATCCTTTATATGCATCAATTTCTTGGACAAGTTGGCTACAGGCAAGAAGTCGGAGCAAACATGGCAAATAGAAAAGGGAAATTAGACTGTGCGTGAGAAAGTCTTGTATGTAAAGATTATATCAAGTAATAATATTGACGTGATATCACAAAACTAATAGGATTCAATTATATTTCTAGGGTTTTTTTTGTTCATAATATTTTTTTATTAAAAATTCTTAAAAGGACGGCATCTTATTGATTTTTGATACCATGTCAACACTATCAGATGGTGTATCCATTATACACAGTACTCTCTCCACCTTATACGATAGGATAGAAATTTACCAGTAACAAAGTATTTTTATTATCGATACTATTATGAGCATTGACAACAGGGTTATGTAAAATATAGCATATAACATGTGAATACTACTGACCAAAAAAAGAAAAGAACATGTGAATTCACACAAATATAGGTTAATTCAAACGATTCATAGCCTCTTTCCCACCATCCAATGTTTCTGCTTTAAGTTTTTGCGAATTGAGAATATCAATGTTGAAAGAATTTTATTCTTTACTGGACTAGTAGGGTTTGAACATGGATTAATAAGGGTTTATGTGTTCTTGAATATACATGATAATGTATGTTCAACATGATTTGATCTACATTTCTCGATTTATATCACCTGTTATTCACAAACCTTATAAACTTGATTAACCAAGATTCAAGCCAGATCGGCATACTATCCAGACTTGGCCCGACTCATCCTAGCAGCCATGCATGTACACTTACAAGGGAGCATGATATGGGAAATCCAGCGGTGTAAGCTAGTTAGGCCTAAGAGAATTTGAGCCTTAAATGAGATGAATACTTCACTTTCTCCTGACCATCCGGCCAACTCTGACTTATTGAATAAACAATCCAGATCATGCTACTACAAAAACAGATGAATAACTACATAAAAAAGTGAGTGAATAATCGTAAATAGCAATGTTGCAGTTTTACAAGTCAACATTAGAATTCAATATATGCAAGCCAATAAAGGCAAAACATATATATGCAGGTGAAGAATTTATTATCATATTTAACTTCCTCTGGTATAGAAAGTGGAACCAATCATATACTATCCATGACATTGCAATTTATTATGTGAGTAAAAAGTTGAAATCAAAGTAGTGAAAATTCCACTTATCAGTGAAATCCTTTTTTTTCTTTTTGAAAAATCGAAAGCCAATTTTATAAAAATATGGATCTAACAAAAAATATTTTAATCATAAAACTATATCCATATTAAGATATAAATATGTTTTAATGATAAAAAAAAATCTAGTTGCAATGTGTTTATAAACTTAAAACTATGTTATGTTGCTGACATTTTAAAACAGAAATTAAGTCATGAAAAATATTTTAATAAATCATGTAATTTTTTAGACTATTTATCCTAAAATAAATAGAAATCTTCTCAATGTGGATTGCTATAGTATCGTTTTTTTTTGTTATTAAAGAATGCTTTCCAGCTAATGATCTCGAAATGACAATATTATTTTAAAGAAGTAATCATTCACGAGTTCATATTCTATCCAAATTGCATCAAGGCCCCTAAGCTTTGACATACCAGAACAATAACCTCCATACTTCCAACTGGGAAAATCAATTTTTTGCCATGGCATGTCAGAGATTACCGTTGCAAATTGGGATGTAGTGGAACGTCAACTCTAAAAATTTTACCCCCAAAATCCAACAATATCTTTGATGTAATTCATAATCTATAGGGTTATTTACCTAAAAAATCACGAATTATTGTCGAATTTCGTATTCTACTACAAACTATTTTTTTCCAGAAAATCATGAGCTATACTTTATTTTCCCTAATCTAATACACCGTTCATTTTAATTGTTAATTGTTAACCTGTACCATTAATTTTATTGATTATGCAAACAAAGACTGATGTGACATCTTATGTGGCATCCATTTGGTCACAAAAATACGAACTATTGTCGAATTCTCTATTCTATTCGAACTACAGTCGAATTCCATATTCTACGTGAACTATTTTTGAACTCCCTATTGTGGAATTACCTATTGTACCATGGAATATTGTCAAATTTTCCATTCTACCACAAACTATCGTTGAATTCTCTATTCTACCACAAATTATTTTTTGCCAAAAATTTCAAAAATTGTGTTTCATTTCCCTCATTTACTATGGTTACAACTAAATGAAAGAAAATTGCCATTGTTTACATCTTACTCAATGTTTGAGTTGCTTTAATTAATATTACAGTCTTATGTATTACCCTACTATTTCGTATTTTCCTTTCAAAATAATATTAATAGAACAAAAATAAGACAAAAAATTAACTTACATGTTATATTATCTCATGCATTCTTCCAGAGAACGACAACTATGCGTATCTATCTTTCCTACAATACAAAGATATATCAAATAATTATAAAAATCAATATGTATCTCACACTATTGATTTTATTATACAATAAAAAACTATCTATGGTGAGGTGCATATTGATTTTGATAATTATTTGGTGTGCTTGTATTTTAAGGAATATGTATATGTATATATAATATTATGGATGATGGATGTCCATTAGCATTTCAAGGGGTTATAATATTCATGTAGATGTCTATTGGTATTTCTTAAATTAAGCCCTATTTATTTGAGAATTAAACACCCAACTTCCACATGCCTATAAATACGGACATGAGATTGTATTGTGATATGAAAAAAGAATAAGATTTTGAGTGTTCATCATCTTCTCTCTACATTGTTATTTTATAATAGGTTATTAGCACAATACTCTAGTTTGTTGTACCACAATGATTCAGCCGGCTACAACACGACACTCCAGCCCATTTCAGCCCGAAAGTTTTTTTAAAAGGTATAGATCTCTACTCTCTATGTTACATGTTATACTACTTAAGAATTTGGGCGAATTGATATTAAGTTAGGTTTTTACCACATAAATTTTTAATTGATACTAGATTGATTCAAGGTGCGGGTACAAATATTCATATATAATAAGCTTATTCCTTAATAGTCCTAATATTATAATATTTTACTAGACTTTTCTTGCATCAATCTTAGTGTATTAGATAATAAAAAATAGACTTAATCATGTTGATCTACAAAAATTCACAATGTGACCGTATTGTCTAAGAAAAATATATTTGCTAACCCATTAATTAACCATTATAAGTTAATTCTTCGTGAATATTTATTGATTTTGTCACTTTAATTTGATTGTACACTAGTTTGTTTTTTATAGTAACGTTATGACAAATTTGGCAAAGCTTGATTTCGTGGCATTGGACAACACAGGAAAAATTTTATTTATCATAGATACTTGACATTGAAACCCGTCTGGAACCTAATGCCCTTGGTGATACAATTAAAGGTGGAAATAAGGCATCCAATCAAGACAAAGCACAAGCAATGATTTTCCTTCAGCACCACTTTCACGAGTGACAAAAAGCGGAATACTTGACTGTAAAAGACCCCGTTGTCTTTTGGAACAGCCTAACAAAGAGGTATGACCACAGAAGAAAGTCATTCTCCTCAAAGCTCATTATGATTAGATGCACTTACATTTACAAGATTATAAGATAGTGAGTATAATTCAGTTATGTTTAGAATCGGTCCCTAGTTAAAATTATGTGGAGAAAAAGTAACTGATGAGGATACGTTGGAAGACTTTTTCCACCTTTCTTGCATCAAATTTGCTCTTTCAGCAATCGAGAAAAAGGCTTTAGAAATAGAATTAAATAAGTAATAAAATTATTATGATTTAGTTGGATGGAATAAAAAATGATATATAATATGATATTTACAGATAAAAAATATAAAATTATCCTAATATATTAAATATTATAATAAAATAATATTTAAAAAATAAAAAACCAGTCCTAGAGCCTTGAACCCTCGAGGCCCAAACCCAGATCAGTCCTTGAGCCTCAAGCCCATAGACCCTCCTAACCCAAGCCATTCAAGCCTCGAAACTCTAGTCCCTCGCGCTCCCTAGCCATTGTACCCCCAGAACACTTGAGCCCTAGTGGGTTTGCCCTCGCCTAGTAGAGCTTGCACAGTGACACAACTTTGGTGCTTGCCTCGGGGTTTCACGCTCTTGCTTAGGTGGATCGCCTCCGCCCGGGTGGGTTAGCCCTCGAGTAGAGCTCATGAATCATCAGTGGGTTCGCACAAAAGCCTTGAGGAGGCTCAAAGGTGGACAGGCTAATGGCAGTGGGTTCATGCCCACGGCTCAAGCCACAATTGAGCTCACAGGAGCCAGAATCATTGCCCTCGAGTTTGAGTGGGTCACTAAGGAAGACTTGTCATTGTTACCCTTGAGCCAAGGGGAGTCATTAGCGGTAGATAGGAGTTTAAAATTTGAGGAGTGATTAAGGAAAATTTGGTCATTTTATTCTTATTCCATTTAAGGAATAACCATTCCTTGTGTGAGGAGGGGAGTACCATTCCTCGTGTATTCTGGATCCCATATGATAGGATTCATCGAGTCTGGATACCTTGTATATTTTTATGGTACCTATACCCTACCATATATAATATTGATTCCTAAATTTGGGTCCGAACCCTATCCCATTGATTCTTGGAACTGGACCTAACCTGAAACATCCCAAAACCTGTAAAATACCATGGATTTTGGGACCCTATTGGAACCCAGTTATGCTTTACTTTTTTTTATCTCTATAATGCAAACTATTTCAATATTTTTCATGAGTTGTATAGTTATGAAATAATCACATTCAAATAAACTTCATTATGATTATTATTTCATATAATTCTTTATCATAATCAAATATGCGCAATTTTGCTTATGCTTGAAGTATATTTAAATACTATTTATTGTTGATTTTCAATTACTTATGATATCTTAGACATAGAAAAATTTATGAAATATGTATAATTATTATGTCAAATAAAAGTTCATCGAGTTACGAATATAATAGTTTAAACGGTTCGTGAATTAGAGTTCAAATAAGAGAGTTACAAGCGATTAAAATCAACTGCATGAATCAATTAATAAGTTCCTATTCTGAATACACTATGTGTCAGAATCAGAATCTGAACTGACCAGTTCTCTAATTGATCACATGGAACCTATCCTATTTTAATTGAGATTTACAATAATTGGATAAATTCCTACCGATTCCGAGTCTATACACATGTATCTATGTACACCCTTACTATCCAGAATGGTGTTTCGGGTAGTGCTAACAACTTGTTTTGTTAAATTGAATAAGATACAAAATAGAAATTATTCCACTCAAACAAAAATAACATAAGTCTTGGACTTTAGTTGCCTTCTTAGGTTGATATGACATATATCTGGAGAGGTCTTGAAATGGAGGTTACGACATTAGGTGAATAATAATAAATAATTATTCAATTACTATCTATTTTAGTTTTGTTCTCTAGTTCTTCCATTATTTGTTACAAATGATGAATTGGTGTTATGGGCCGAACTTGCCAGACCTGGGTTAGACCTGGAACTGTGTTGGCGCTTACGATTTGAATGTTGGTTACGGTTTGGTCTAAAAAATGGGCCCGATGACTTGGAACCGTCTCAAACTATTTTAGGTTCAGAGTCGGACCGAAATCGTGTGTGAACTGGAACTGGCCAGGATCCAAGCTGAAACAAGCCCATTGAATTGACTAAGGTTGTCGTAATACCTCCAATGTGTAGGAATGGTAATGGACCAAGTAAACCAACCATTGTCATTTATAAATTAGCCCATCAACAAGCCCATTGGATTGGTTAAAGTTGTATAAAGTCTATCCTTTATAAAGATATCATCTTTGGATCAATATCTTTGCACGGGCCATACAAGATAAGAGGGAGAAGAATGGCGATGTCACTTGTTCAAGTAATTTTATCTCACGTCAGTAACACTAAGAGAAAATGGGGGAGAATATGCTTACACAATAATTATTATATTAGTTTTTGAGCAAAAGTTTATATAATATGTATTAAGTAATAATTTAATTAAAAAAATAAAGAAATTAAATGTTATGTATAGTTTAAATTAAAATTTAATCAATAGTTAAATAAATAAATAGTCTAAGACCGCCCGAAACTGGCTCAGACTGTTAAGCTTAACAGTCCTATTTAATCTTGTTTCGACCGATTTTGAACTGCCATAAACTGGCCAATTAACATAACAATGATGAACCAATCAAGGGCTATCTTACATGTATATCTAACAACAGAGTTTAATGTGGTGTGGTTTCTCTCTGTACATACATTTGCCTTCACTTGTTGGAAAGATATCAGTTCTTGAGTTTTGCAAAAGGCGTAGATGCGTATGGAATGCTACCTGCATTGATTTATAACCCATTCAATTTTCCAAGTGGAAGTAAACTTTCATTTTGGGAAAGATGCATATACCAATGTATAGTATTCTCTAACATTCGGCTAAATTTATTTCAAATTAAATTATGCATGCAATACTTGCTAATTTTACTTTTTCTTTTTCCAATAAATGTGATTGCAGTTATTCCCATAGAATCATGTCATAAACAAAAATATCCATTTTCAAGGAGTGACTTGGAAGACCCACGAGCACAACCACCACTGACGTTGCTGCAATCCATGGTAGCTTATCTGAGACAGGGTTTGCAAATTTTCGCATCATATAGTTGATTATCTATTGTACATTTGTCTTCAGCATAAAGTCGTAAATCATTAGTTTGGTCCACAAACTTTTAGTGAGCCATCAGTTTAATTCTCAAAATTTGAAAACCATTAATTTGATTCTCACTATTTAATTCCGTCGAATAATATGTTTTCCTGTATGTTATAACATCATTTACGAACACTGATGTGGATGGTGATGGCTGCTTTTCGGGGTCCACATGCCATGCGGCAATCAATAATTAGATAAAATTATTTTCATAAATAATAAATTGAGTAAACCATCATTTTAGTTCTCAAAATTGTAATGAGCTATAAATTTGATCTTCAAAATTTGATTGACAATAATATGGACCTCACTATTTAATTCTTTCTGAAAATTTAATCCAACCATTATAATATCATTTTACAAGATGGGCGGGGCACTAATTGCCTATTTTGGAGTTCATATAATGCCACATGACAATTAATAATTGGATAAAAGCATTCAAAATATTATTTTTGCTTGATTGTTTGTTAAATTCTCAAGCTATTGACATTTATCTCTCAAATTTCTTTTTTTTGATCAATTATCTCTCAAATTTCAACCATTTATTAAAACCCTTCTTATTTATTACAATGGATTCAATATGCATGATATTTATGAAAAAGTATAAAAGGTAGCTTCAAATTGAAATCAGTCTTCTTTCTCGGCTAGTTCAACAATAACCTTTGTCGAGATGGCCATGCACCCCTACTCAATTTCACTCTATCTTGAATCTTCTAGTGTGCCTTCTCTTGTTGGTTAACATCTTGATTAGGAAATGTGTCGGTTGAATTCAAAGTTACAATTGTTACTTATTAAAACAAAATAAAAGTCCCTCAATCTTACCGTTGAGCAATTTTATCTTATCATCTATTAGCCTCCCTCGAATCTTCTAGTGTCAGTTTTTATGTTGATTAACATTTCAATTGGGAGAGGTGTTAGTTAAATTCAAAGTTATGATTATTGCCTATCAATACAAAAATAGAAGTCCTCGAACTCAATTATCAAAGAGAAAAATAGTGAATTTTTCACTTTTAAGACTTCAATATACTTATCGTATTTTTACAAGCTTTGACTTCGGGATAGGGTCAGGGGCTTTGAAGAAAGGAAGGGAAGAAAGTTGTGATATAGTAATGTTGCAAGAGCAAAAGCTTATTGATAGAGGGAAAATACATGTAAGGACAAAACAATGCCGAACATATGTCAACCAAGGATATGTAGTAGCTGATCTGCTGTTGACTTCCATAATTACGTAATAATTCCTTGAGATACCTATAAATATCCAAGTGAACTTTGAGATAATTATTCTACTCTAGAATATATTTCTTCATTTACTACTTTCTCTACTTGCATGTCTATTGATTTGAGTGTCAAAGAGGTGACGTGGATTGTAACTCTTAACCTGACCTTCCTTCTTACTTTTTGGTATCTTAAACTAGTTCAAGGTAGATCAGTTTTCAACTGCTCCCAAAGTCTCTTATGCCTCTCTTCTTCATCTAGATCATAATAGTTGGATCAAAATGTCCAACGAAATTAAAATACAATGACTAAATTGATTATTTTCAAAGTTCAATGGCCAAATTGATGGTTAGCTATGAAGGCGAGGACCAAATGATAATCTACTTATTTTTTTTTCAATTTCAATAATTCAGAACTCGCCATTTGTCATGTTGTACTAGAAGAAGCACCCATCACCGTTTACTTTAGCGTTCGTATATGATATTATAACATTTGGACCAAATTGTCCCATAGAATTATGCAATGAGGACAAAAATGATAGTTTTCAAATTTTGAGGATTAAATTGATGGCTCTCTACAAATTTAATGACAAAATAATGGTTTACTCTTGTCTTGATGTTTGAGAAATCAAAATCATCAAATGAGAAAAATAGTATTTGTGACTTTTCAGCCAAATTTCTTAATATATTTCATTCTGATCACTGCAGTTATGCATCTGATTGATGAAGGTTTTTGGACAGCATTTGAATATCTTGGTAGGTAAGATTGATAAGGTAATAGTAATTTTCATTTAGTTTATTGTTCTTTCCACACTATTGAGACTAGGCTTGTCTTGATGTTTACTCTTGTCTTGATGTTTGAGAAATCAAAATCATCAAATGAGAAAAATGGTATTTGTGACTTTTCAGCCAAATTTCTTAATATATTTCATTCTGATCACTGCAGTTATGCATCTGATTGATGAAGGTTTTTGGACAACATTTGAATATCTTGGTAGGTAAGATTGATAAGGTAATAGTAATTTTCATTTAGTTTATTGTTCTTTCCACACTATTGAGACTAGGCTTTAATTTATTATAAATGCAGTTCCTCACATCAAGCGTACAAGGGATGAGAAATTCAATAACTATTGCAGTAAAAAGAGGGTGAAAATTGCATTGGCACAAATATCAGGTCAAAGCAAGAAAGAGATTGTCAAATTCTTTTTGGAAGAATGCCCCATTCTTCAGGAAGCAGCAGTACATGGAATTGTTGAACTCGTAACTAACTGTCTTCAATATTTTCCTTTTCTAATAAATAATGGTGGTATCTATATACTTGAGACAACAATTTTAAACAGAAAAGAAAAGGTATTAAATTTTTTCCTTGGAGTTTGGGGGATTGCCAACCATGTGGCTGGAATTTATTGGATGAAGCAAAAGAGAATATGTTGCACATTGCTGCAAGATTGGCACCCTATCCCCAACTTTCATCTGTATCATGTCCAACATTGCAAATGCAAGGAGAATTGTAGTGGTACAAGGTGATTGCCTCTCTTGTGGTTCTTTCCTTCATAGTTTCTAATTCAAGTTTTGAACGAAATTTAGCATTACAATATGATGGGTATTCGATGGGAAAAATGTGGTATTGCTAAGTTTAGAAAAAAAAAAAGCTTGATTTTTACACCAATTATAATTGCATGGACTATTAGATCATGTTAAAATTCATATTTCTTATTATTATTTGTTACTTTAGCTAGCATCTACTAAACTCATGGAATAGCATATTATCTTTCCAGGCAGTGGAGAAACTTGTCTATCCTATAGAAAGGGCATCAAAAAACAAGAAAAATTATTCGCCTCATGGGATTTTTACGAACGAACTTAGAGAATTGCTCAAGGATGCTGAGAGATGGATGAAGGATACATCTAACTCTTGCATGGTTGTATCAACACTTATAGCAATTGCAGTTTTTGTTGCAACTTTCACAGTCCCTAGAGGAAATGTTGAGGGCAAAGGCATCCCATTATTTTTGGAGGAGAAATTCTTCATGTTATTTACTATTTCAGATGCACTAGCGTTGTTCTTCTCCACCACATTCATGCTGATGTTCCTGTCTATCATGTTAGTGCACTACGCTGAAGAAGATTTTCTTTGTGCACTCCCTAAGAGGTTAATACTTGGATTCACTTCTCTATTCATTGCCATAACAACCATGATGGTGGCATTTGGAGTGACGCTATACATGGTCCTAATTGAGAGGTTCAGGTGGATTTTCATCCCGATCATAATAATAACTTGCATTCCAGTTTTTTTATTCGTTATGCTTTAGCTGCTGCTGTTGTTTATCTTCATGGTGAAATCGACATATGGTTCTGGAATTTTTTACCCCGTAGAAATTTAGTGGTTGATATATTCTATTTCGATGACATAGGATTATAAGACAATCTAAGTAGTTTGATAAATTGAATAATACATCTATATTTTAAAGACGAGAGCGCCCTCTTGGAAGCGTTTTCAAATTTCTTCATTTTGCCTACAAATGTTATGTCCATGGTTTTTGACCCACTAATCATTTTGTTTTATAAGCCTTATGATATCTTGTGCTATCTGATAATTTAACAGTGATGCTCTACACAAAAAAAAAAAGAAGATAAGGAAGCCAAGTAGCAGCCGGATCGCATTGTTAATCACCATTGCTGCTTGAAGTTTCCTCTATGTAAGATATTGTAAAGAGATGGATATTTAAGAATGAGTCTTCTAATATATATTATGTATACATTTAATGAGTTGCAACATTAATTCTTCAAAATAGTATTTGCTAGATCTGAACAGGGAGATATATTTTAAAACTCCCTAACATGGTACATCGAAAAAAAAATCCCCAACATTTTGAAATTACCATTTTAAGTAATAAAAGTTAGATTTAGTTCAATCAAAGTTGGCAATCTTCTCTTGGCACAGTTGCATCAACCAAAGTGCCAAGTACAAGATTAATATCAGCTTGGATTGGCTTTGACATTTAAAACCCTCTTTCCCTAAACTAAAGTTTCAACTTCAGGTCTTTGTAATGTGGAAATAAGGAATGATTTTCTTTGTCTTTGCTACAAGTGACCAAAAATAATACATGTTGAACATTAGTGAGTAAAAGGTAACTTAGAAAGAGGTTCACAGGTTAGGCTAGAAGATGGAGAAAAAGATTATTCAAATGAAAGTTACAAAGATGTTTAAACTACAAACAAACTAAAGAGGCTCATTAAATTGTGCATGTCATGAGGAGTTTACGAAGGAAAAGGGGATTTATGGTGATTAAAGTGGAATTAGAGAAGGCTTATGACAGCTTGTCCTGGGACTTTATTAATGATACTCCATGGCAATTGGAATACCAAAGAAATTACGAGCGATCATCATGGAATCTATGACTTCTGTAGAGATCCAAGTTTTGTGGAATGCTGAGCTGGTAGATAGATAAGGTTTTTCCCTCTCCCCATACTTGTTCGTCTTATGTATCGAAAGGCTCAAACACGTTATAAGTGAAAGAGTAAAAAGTTGGATGATGGACCCGACATATCCCATCCCATGTTTGCCGATGATCTCTATTATTTCTCGAGGCATCTACAAATCAAATATGAGAATTTAGATACGCAATTGAAGAATTTTGTAGTGCATCATTGCAAAAATTTAGTGAAGAAAAGAATGTTGTACCTCTTGAGGAATATGGTAGGCACAGTCTGAGGTGGCATCCAAGAGCTGTGTAACTTTACCGTAACCGAAGATCTTGGAAGGTCATTGGGAGTCCCAATTCTTCACAGTAGAATAAAGAAGAGGACTTACCATGTAGTAGAGAGGGTGAAATGGAGATTAAGTGAGTGGGCAGTTAGTACACTCTCAATGACGTGTAGGGTGACATTGGTCAAATAAATTCTCATTACCATCTCAGTTTATACGATACAATTGGCTATGCTTCCTCGAGCCATCACAAATGAAGTTGCAAGATTATTTAGAAGTTTCATTAGGGGACATTCGATTGATCGAACAGGTCTCCACCTCATCAACTTGGAGACTATCACACAACTGCCTGAGAGAGGTGGCCTAGGATTAAGGAAACTAGTCGATTTGAATGAAGCATTCATAGGCAAGATCTATTGGGGTCTAATCTCCCAGAAGGATAGATTATGAGAACAGTTTTTAAGGAATAGGTATGATGTTTCTAATGTCATGGTTCTGACTTTTAAAGTCGAACCACAGTCTTGCCTCTTTGGAACTCTTTGTGTCGCATTTGGTCTATCATATCCAGAGGACTATGATGGATTTTGGGTTCTGGTCGAAGCGCCTGATTTTAGATCGACCATTGGACTTCAAGTCAAATACACTTCACATGAACACTGTGTAGCCATGGTTCCTTACTCTTGGCTTGATCTTCCAGTTTGTAAATTCACTTAACATGGGAGGATGGAACTGTGTAACTTTCTTAGAATTTCTCTCGGATAGAGTTGTTCTTGAAGTTGCAGCTACCTCAACACCCAATCCTCCCAGTGTACCATATCACCTCTTCTGACACCTACGTAATAATGGCTCCTTTTCAATGGGATCGGTTTACGAACTAGTTATGCATGGTAGGTGGTCTGAGGACTGACATGCATGGATGTTAATATAGAACTGGAAAGGTCTGAAACGCATCAAAATTTTCTATGGCTAGTCAAGCATGCATGGTAGACTTTACACAAATGAGCTTCATTTGCAAATTAGGGGCATGGCGACTTATGGTAGTTACTCAGTTTGTGCAACTGAGTCCAAAATAATCATTCACACCCCGACGAGCTGCTCATGTGCCCAACCGGTTTGGAGGCTGCTTGTTTCCCAATCGAATTACTCTTCATTTTTTCTGGGAACTTAGGACAATAGCTCCTTGGAAATTTGGCCCAATCTCACCCATGTCAAAGAGACCTCCCTTGGTCTTTTCTATTTGTGGCAGGCTGTTGGCTATTAAGGAAGTTGAGGAATAAGGTAAATTTTAAACCGAACTTCGTAAGACTGGTTGACTGCGCAATCCACATTGTGAGGACAACTAATATCTTCCATCATGCCCAAAAGTTTTAACTCTGATGGATGTGAGATGCAAACAAAATATTGGAGAAATGTAGTGGGAAAAGTTTGAGCTTGTTGATTAAACTTAAGATGGATGGAGCCACAAGGGGAAATCCAGGTTAGTCGGTACTGGCAGCTTACTAAGGGATGATTCAAAGAGATACTGGCAGCTTACTAAGGGATGATTCAAAGGGATGATACATTTAAAATAATAATGTACAAGATTTTTTTATCACAATATATCTCGTCTCTACCATCGTTAATAATTTCCATTAATTTGTTGACGCGGAATTAATGGCCCTCAAGTGGGACCACAAGCGTATACATGACATCACTTGCCACATGACATAAAGAGTAATTTTATAAATACAAAAAGAAAAATAAAAATATAAGAAAATATAAAATAGGGGATATTAGCCTACGAATAAAAACTTTTAACAGACAACCAAAATATATTACGAACTTAAAAAAAAGGCCTATAAATTCACAAATTTTACTTACATTACCACTATATGTCATGTGAGTGGCTTGATAGATGACGAAGCTGTCGTTGCACTGATGTAGCATTTCATTTTGGGTTATAAACCCAAAAAATTATGAACTTTTAACAAATGATTAAATTATACTTTAAAGACTTGCAGGCCAATCGACATGTCCAAAATTGGTGCCTTTCCCTAAATCTAAGTTGTTTGTTTGTTTGCACATTTTAAATTGTCCAATTGTTACGATAGTCAAGGTTTGAATCGATGGTCAAAGAACAAAATCAATAATCAAGATTACGTATCCTAACATGCCACTACTCGTCGTAATCTAAGTATAGAAAAGTAAAGGGCTCCGCTATCATTGAGGTTATAGACATTTACCACTATCACCCTATCCCATTACGAGCAATTTCTTGCCCCGAGGATGTCTCATAATCAAAGTTCATTTTCCTTGTCCGATTTGAAGCAAAACAAATGGTCGATACATCAAATATGACATTTCATGACACATATATGCAACCCTAGGTCGACTAAGACATTGATAACCTTTATGCTTCTCACTATATCCAAGAAAGATGCACGACATTGATCTCTGATCAAATTTGTTTTTCATATAGGTACGAAGATATGGGAAGCATCTTGTCCCGAACACTCGAAAGGTGTTATAATCCTTATTTGTCCCATGCAAAACAAAATAGGAACTTTACGTACCTAATACCGTCGAAGGAAGCCGATTAATTAGAAAGTTTGTTGTAGAGAATGCTTCTACCCAGTATTGTAGTAATAGCATTTATGCCTCATATAGAGGTGCAAATCTAAGTTCAACGATGTGGCAGTACTTTCGTTCGGCAATGCAATTTTGTTCAGGGGTGCTCAAACAAGACATTTGATTATTAATGCCGCATTTTGCAAGATGATCCTTAACACTTGGCATGAAAATTCGCCAACCCCCATCAGATTGGAAGATTTTAATCTTCCTGTCAAAATAGTTCTCAACAAATTTTTGAATGACAAGTAAATTTTAAAAAACCAGACTTGCTTCTTAGAGGATAAAGTAAAGAGAAACTTACGCAGTCATCCACAAAAATAACATACAACCACAACCTTTGAGCAGACAAGGTAGGTGTCGGACCCCATAATCATAATGTACCTTATTGAGAACATCCATACTGCGAGTTTCTAATAATTTAAATGGTAATTTGCGACTTTTGCTCATTTGACAACTTGAGCACCAAAAATCAATGGACTTATCAATGGAAATAAGATTATTTGTCTCAAAACTGCAAAATTGCTTCATTTTGATGTCCTAATCTTTGATGTCGGACTTATTCATCCACTGATCTCTGTGTGTTGGAGAAGAAAACACTGGCTCCTGAAATTGGACTGAATAAAGGCCTCCACTACTAGGTGCTTTCATTGGAACTTGCCATGTCTTTGATTCTTTAAAGAAGCCATATCGATTAAACTCAAAGAAACAAGGATTATCCTTTGTCAGTTGAGAAGCAGGGAGTAGATTCTTTGTAATTTGTGGGACTAGAACAAGTATGTTAGAATGACCAATAATTTAAGGTTACCTTTATCATTGGTGTGTGGGCTATTGCACCGGTATTTGGACGCCACTCCTCATCATTCGGATCTAATATGTGCATTGCATTTAAGGCCTGAGGAAGAAAATTGTGCTAATAGCTATTGTCAAAGCAATGTTAGCATCAGAGCACATCCTGTCCACGTCCCTTGCATATTTGGTAAACCGTCATAGGCCCATCAGTATTGGGTCCTCTCAGGTTTTGTTGGCCAAGTGAGTTAGGGAAACTTCTATATCCACTATTTGTTTGAGGGAATACCCAACCGATTGAATTGAACCTGCGACAAGGGCCATGACCTCCTTTACGACCATAGCAACCACGACCATGGTATTGTGAGAGGAATGCTAATGAGGTATCAATGCCCTCACTCAAATACGTTTTCTTGCGAAGCTCATAACTTTGCAATTGCAAAACAACCTCCACATATGATGGGATTGGGGGCCTCAACATAGATGTTTTGAATGACTCATACTAGTCTCCAAGGCCCTCGAGCAATCTGAAAACTTTAATAGTATCTGAAATAGGTTGTCCTATAGCATTCAATTGATCACATATACCTTTGAAGTCTCGAAGATATGTGGCTAGGGGCTTATCTACTTTTTCCATTAGTTGTAGTTGTGCCAACAAATCAAATTCTCGAGCAACTGAGTCTGAGTATAATGGTCAGTTAAGACCTTCCATACCGTGGATGCTGTTTTAAGACCTACTGCAAGGCTGAGTACATCCTCAGAGAGAGTTCCTACGATCCATGATTGACTAGCCTGTTGGTGCACATCCAAAAGGCAAAGTCATGATTAGTAATTTCTTGCCCATCTTTAATAATGGTTACGGAAGGAGCTGCAATTTCTCCAGTGAGAAAACCCATTAAGTCCTAACTTTCAATGAAAGATATCACAAGTGTCTCCCACAGAAGATAGTTATTATCGATTAACTTTAATGTAACAAAATTTGCTACATGATAGGAGGGAAAAGGACATCTTGTTGATGGTGTCATGGCCATAATTGAAAGGGAAAAGGTCATCGTTCCGTTGATAGGCTCTAATACCATATGAAAGTATGAGGAAGGGAATAATATGAAAATGCTTTTCTTTATATTTTTGCTTGATTATCTTTACAATCTTTGTTTGTACCTATATGTAAGAGCATAGGTACACATGTAACAAATCAAGAATTAATCTACAATATGAGTGGTGCTGATTCTTTGTTGTCACCTTCCTTCTTTAGTGTGTTCTTCCTTTTTTGATGCTTTCCATGAAGAGTTGATATTACCGATGGTCTTAATTGGATATTCTTTCTTCAAATGTTTGTCCTTTGATATGGAAGGTTCAATATCCCCTTAAACCGGTCGTTGGAAGAGTCCAAAAATCAAGTTTGGTCTTGAAGTTGCCAAATAAATTCCGGGCAAGTGACTTCATAAAGATGTCTGCAACCTTGATCTTCTTTTTTCTGACTTCAAAATTGTTTTTTACTCTAAGTCACTTAATATTATATCTCCATATCTCCCAGCTTTTCACTGTCATTTCAATTATTTTGAAGCAATTACTTCACTATTCATCCCTATATTTTCTCCGTGACTTTTTTTACTTTGATAGTCCTTCCTTACTTTTTCTCCAAAAAGGTTTTATTTTGAAATTGTATTTCTGAATGTTGACAGTGATTATCTGAAGGTATTCATATACAAGAGTTATTATATGAAAAAAATTAAAATTTATATGTACAAAAATGTAGTAATTTTTCTCATTTGAAGAATTTTGGCATATGTGGAAGGGGTTATTTGACTGGTTTGTTCAATTTGTTCATAACAATATTTTTTTTACTTATTCATTTATATGCGACGATGTTCATCATGCATAATACGTGTCATTCGCTAATTATTATTTAAAGTCAAATAACTTTTTTAATATTAAATATACTTTAGAGGAATAAAATAGATTAACATGGGTCACAATAATTTCACAAATAATCTATCACTATATCGCTATTACATATTTTTTTCGATGAAGAATATCTCCATTACTTTAAGTAAAGAGGAATAGTGGTTAATCTCACTTTTAGACTTCTAGCCCAAGCATGTTTTCCAATGAAGGTCAACTTTGCCCGACATGTCCCGTCCAACATGCAATTGATAGTAGAGGCTATTGTGAGCACAATCCAAGCAAACAGTGATTGCTCGTTCGGCTGCACTTCCTTGTGACTAATTCATCCTTCCCTTAGAAATTACTCAATTGCCATCATTTTTTCAAAACTCCCCCCAATTTGTCTTGTTGCAATTAGAGGTGTAAATAAAATTTAAAAATATGAATAATTAATTCCAACCAAATTTGAAAATTTGCCTGAGAAACTCAGGCGTGGACCTAGCAAAACTAGCAAAGCTTGAGACCAACTACAATTATGTTAAAAAATAGGATATTATATATAATTTTACATAATTTTGATTGGTTTTAGATCCATTAGATTTTTCCTGGTCAAATTTGTCAAATCCTAACCATTGTAATCAAAAATGAAAATTCGTAGTAAAATTGGGACATCATGTAAAATCCGTGCTAGAATTAGGAAGTTTTGAAAAGTTAGTGGTAGAATTGGAAAATCATGTAAAGTTCGTGTATTAAATAACAATTTATCTATAGTTTGAAGAGGGGCAAATTTATCAATTTGTCACTTTTAACTATTGTTTCTCACTTCCGTTAAGCAGCATGACGGAAAATTGGATGGATGGTAGAAGTGGGAAAGATTTGAAAGTTCGTGACCATTTCAATCAAAGATTGAAGTTCATGTTAGAATCGAGAATTGAGGCAAAGTTCGTGTATCATCAACTCATTAATTTGAGGATGCTAGGTGAGTGCCACACAATGTCTTGCTCCGTGCTTTGCCAAGAGGAATTCAAATTGCCTGTTGTGAGTGGGAACCTTCATCCTAATTATCGCCCTTGCAGTCCCAAGCCTTATAAAAATCTGTTTCATTAAAAATCTCAAGACCTCCCAACCCATCAAATGCAAGCTAGCATTCACAATATAGATCTACCAGGTGCGGAGGGAGAGGAATCAAAGGATTTTTGAATACATGAGCTATTTACTCGAAGTAGTTGTTGCTTCAATTTGATTTGTAGCTTTCATGGCTCTTCCCTTCCACCTGTTAAGTTTCATGTGGCCATAGTCATGTGTATATTTCATGTACAATCATGTACATTTTTTGTTTTCTCAATGAGCACTAACAAATTATTATTATGGGAAAAAGTTCGAATTTTCATCTTGACCCATAAAATAGAGAAGGGAAACTATGTTGTGTACAATAATGTCACTTACATTATATATATTGACATTTAATGCCTTTGTTTAAAAGTATATGCATGTTCAATATTATAATCAACGCAGCCAAGGGGCTATATATATATATTATAGTGTACATCATGACACTGCATATGACGTGTGGCTTTTCCTCGAACTGCGCAAAAAATTCAATTTGGGGAGAACCGAACTAAAGCCGAACCAGTTCTACATTAGTGCCGTTCTTTGAAAGAAAAGCGATTTGGTTAACTTCTAAGTATAATAAGTGTGGTAACCGGTTTGAACCAAGTTGAACTATTTCTAATATAATAATACAAAAACACAACTTTAAAGCCAATTCAGTATACTTCAAAATCGGTTCGAACAAAAATGTTTTAAAATCAATTTGGCACGGTTTGAATCGATATTAAACCAAACCGGACCATTTTAAAACCAATTAAGTTTGGATTGAATCAATTTCTAGCCAAACCAAACTATTTGAACAGGTTAACCAAATTGATTTAAACCAATTTGGTTTTTCCCCATAAACCAATTACAGTTCGGGCATACTATGCCAAATCAAAATGAATTATTTTTTTGGTTCAGTTCCAAACTAGTTCGAAAAGTTGAACTAGTTTTCGCATACCCCTAATTTTTCACATGAGATTAGGTAACACATTTCGCTGTGTTCATATACTATGTGTGCATTAACCCCGAGGAGTCCTTCCCATTCATTATGTACACTTGTCACGCATATAATATAAATCGGACATAATATCTTTCTTTGAAGTGTTCCTTTGGTTAATAATATTATAAAACCACCGAATGGGTATATGTAATAATATGAGAGATTCTTACGTTACCGAACTCGTTATGTTATCGGTGAACTCAACTGACAATTGTTTGATACATTAATAAGAAAATGTCACATTATTTTTCTTATATCCATTGACTATATTCACTTTTAAAAATAATATGGCACTTCCTACTAACATTTAAAGTAATTATTGATTAAGTTGACCACGTTATATGTTATCTCGATTTACATAATAATTTAGTGTACAACATATTACAATTTATCTGATCAGATTATCTAGAATACTTCAAGGTATTTATTGTATAAATGGCATAACGCATTGGTTTATTTTTTGGGCAAACTGGGCTTTGGGAGAAAGTTTTGTGACTCTATGAAACAACATATCTGCAACTTGGATTTAATTTGCTTTTACATTTCACTATATTCATCGTCAGCATCCATCCATTTCTCGGGCAAGTTGACTATAGGTGAGATCCATCATTTAAGAAGATCTGCCAAACACAAAAAAAATAAAAAATAAAGATTTTTATAACATTTTACTTAATTTTTAATTACGGATTCACATTCGTGTCTTGCGTAGGCGCATTCCATGGTCAATAGCATTTTTTTTATAACATTTTACTTGGTTTGCTATGGTTAATATTGTTATTTATTAGAAAAGCCAAAGTTCTAATAACTCATTATACAACATACGTCTATATTTAACCTATACAGAGATATATATATATATATATATATCGGTCTGATCAGCTTGAACTTTCACCGTGTTCGTATCCTTTTTATGCTTCACTTTCCCGGACAAGTCGGCTAGAAGCAGGAAGTCGGAGGAGACATGGCAAATAGGAAAGGGGAACTGTGTCGTGTATGTGAGAAAGTCTTGCATGTAACAAATATACCAAGTGATAGTACTGACGTGATATTACAAAACTAATAGGATTCAATTATATTTTCAGTATTTTTTGTTTATAAAATATTTTTTATTGAAAGGTCTTAAAATGTCTATATGTTATTGGTTTACAATACTACGTCAGCACTATTATATGGTATATCTGCTACACACAATACTCTCTCCACCTTATATGATAGGATAGAAAATTACCATTAACAAAGCATTTTTATTATCGATACCATTAACAAAGCATTTTTATTATCAATACTGTTATGAGCATTAACAACAGGCTTATGTAAAATACGGCATATAACACGTGAATGCACACAAATATAGATTAATTCAAACAACCCATAGCCTCTTTGCCATCATGCAATGTTTCTGCTTTAAATCTTTATGAATCGAGAAAATTTGTGTTAAAAGAATTTTATTAATATGTTTATGCTTAACATGATTTGATTCAACATTTGTCAACTTATACCACCTGTTATTCACAAACCTTATAAATCATGACTAATCAAGATTCATGCCAAATCCGCCACTAAGGGATTCTATCCATACTTGCTCTGGCTCATCCCAGCAGCCATGCATCTATATCCAAAAGGAACATGATAGGGTAAACTCAGAGGTGTAGGCTGATCGACCCTAAGAGAATTTGAAAGTTGAATGAGAAAAATACTTCACTTTCTCCCAATGAGCTGGTCAACTTTGACTTATTGAATAAACAATCAAATCATGCCACTACAAAGACAGATGAACAACTACATAAAAAAAGCGAGTGATTAATCATAAATAGTAATGTCAAACTTTTAGAAGTCAACATTACAATTCAACATATAGGGATAATTACCCTGCGGTACAAAACCTTTACTTAATATAATATTTTGGTATAAAAACTTAAAAATGTAACATTTGAATACAAAAATTTAAAAAAATGTAACACGTTGGTATATTCCGTCAAATTTTCCTTAATGCCGTTATGTTTTTCTGATGTGGCGAGTCTACCTGTCCTACAAAGGTGATATGGACAACTTACTATGATAGATTGCATGACATGGAACAAATAATATATTTTTAATTGAGAAATAAAAAAAAAATTAAAGGGAGGGAAGACCAGCTTGAGCTTGCCACCGGCCCCCTTGCTTTCGACATGGTCACCGCAGATGGGGTGATGCCAACTACCATGCCGAAGGGGAGGCAGCTGGCGGGAAGCCCCAGCCAATCTTCCCTCTAATCTTTTTCTCTTTTTTTTTTTTTTTTTATTGAAAGAGAGAGAGGAGGGACAGGCCGACGGGGGGTCGCCGGAGGGGGAGGGGGCCGGAGGAGGAAGCCCCGACCGGCCTCTCCCTCCTCCCTCTCAAAATTCAGTCAATTTAAGAAGGAAAAAAGAAAGAAAGTGGTGACGGTTAGGGTTTTGCAGGAAGATGGAAGATGAAGATGAAGATGAAGAAGATGAAAAAAAAAAAAAGAAGGCAAAAACTAGTACAAATACTTTTTATGTTAATTTGACAAGTTAATAAATCATAGCTCAGAGGTAAGGCAATTGGCGTTTGTGTAAACGTTGAAGGTTCAATTCCTTTATCTGCCGTTTTTATTTTTTTTAATTAATCAAAATTTAATGTGTAAGGCAAAAGGATTTTGGAGGAAGGACTTGAACCCGTAACCATTCATATTATTCCTAAACGTCTAACAATTTAAGCAACTATAACATTTTGTCATTTTTTGAATAAAAAAGAATCTCAAATTACTCTCCATATATCTTCCTTCCCTCCCTCCTTCCTCATCTTCCTCATCCCCTGCGAACCCTAGCCGCCACTCTTCTTTCTATAAAGAAATTAATTTTGAGAGAGAAGAGGGAGAGGCCAGTTAGGGCTCCCCCTACCGGCCCCCTCCCCTTCCGGTGACTCCCTGGGGAGGGGGAAGATAAAGAAAAAAAATCAGAGGGAAGATCTGTTGGGGCTTCCCGCCGGCTGCCTCCCCTCCGACATGGTCATCAGCCGCCTCCCCTCCGACATGGTTGTCAGAGTCACTCCTTCTCTAATGACCACGTCAGAGGGAAAGGGGCTGGTGGCAAGCCCCAGCCAGTCTTCCCTCTCTTTAATTTTGTTTTATTTTTCAATTAAAAATATATTATTTGTTCCATGTCATCCAATCTATCTCTTTAATTTTGTTTTATTTTTCAATTAAAAATATATTATTTGTTCCATGTCATCCAATCTATCCTAGTAAGTTGTCCATACCATCATAAATAGACTCGCCACATCAGAAAAACATAACCGCGTTAAGAAAAATTTGATAGAATGTACCAACATCTTACATTTTTTAAAGTTTTTATAGTCAAATGTTACATTTTTTAGTTTTTGTACCAAAATGTTACATCAAACAAATGTTTTATAATGCGGGGAAATTATCCCTCAATATATACAAGCAAATAAACACGGAAAATATGTAGGTGAACAATTTGTTATCGAGAGAATGATATCGAGAGTCCTATATATTTATCGATTCTTGCAAGTGAATCCTAAATATTTTAAAATGATAAATCAAGTCATATTTTGCGTTACAACATCGAGACCTTTCAAATGCCAGCTTAAAATAACGGTAGGTAACGGAAAAAACTCAGATGTAATATGTGCAACATATAAGACTTGATTTAATATTTTAAAATATTTAAGCATCACTTTTAAGAATCGACAAATATATACGACTCAGGATATTTTTTTCTCATTTATTATCATATTTGACCTTCTCTGGTATTGAAACTGGAATCAGTCATATGCTATCTGTGACACTGCAATATATGATGCGAGTAAAAGTTGAAACCAAGGTAATAAAAATTCCATTTTTTAGTGAAACTATTTTTTTTGAAAAATCGAAAACCAAATTTTATGAAAATATGGATCCAACAAAAAATATTTTAATCATAAAATTATATTAATATTAAGATAGAAATATGATTTAATGATAAAAATATCCATTTGTAATGTGTTTCTAAATTTAAAGTTATCTTATGTTGTTAAGATTTTAAAACTGAAGTCATGAGAAACATTTGACTAAAGCAATATAATAAATAAAAGTCTTTATAAATTTTAATAATAAAAATTGGGAATTTGCCGTTGAAATTATAATTAATCACAAATTTAAATTTAAATTTAGTTCCAGGTAGATAACAAATATATATGTGATTTTTCTAGGAACAATAATTCATCAATGTAATTACAAATATTTATGAAAATATAAAATTCAAAAGAATCGAGAAATATCTATTTCGAATTCTCTAAACTCTTAAGTAATGAGAAAGACTCAAGTTAAGTGGTTGAACCACGTAACAACCTACCACAATGGATTTTTTCTGCAGGATCTGAAAACCCTAATTACGAACCTCCAATATCGATCAGTTGATTGCACTTTCCTTAGTCAAAGTACAGACTACAATCTTTCTATTTCAATGCAAGATCATCGATTTGGAGAAATACCTAGGTAAGCTGAGTCCATAGATGACCGGTGAACTTAATCAATGAATACTTGAAATATCAGTAAATATTTCAAATCATGTTTAAAAAATGAATATTATTAATGGATAGAAAAATGTGATATAATGCTTTATGATAACATATCAAATGTTCATTGGTTGAATTCATGGATGACGTAGTGAGTTGAGCTCATCTTGTAAGAATCTCTCATCGATTTATAAGAGAAAGTGAGAAACTGAATAAAGGGATATAGTTCTAATAAGAAAGAATTGTACCCCATTGATTTAAAGTGGTCATTTTTTTCACATGCTTGAGTTGAGGGACGTGAATGCAATTTTTCCCGTGTAATCAAGGCTAGTGGCTGCCCGTATTAAATAGCAGTCCCCTGAGAAGGAAATTGTGGTATCGGCTATCAATCTAGAAGTTAGGTCGCTTGCCTTCATCGCCCAGCTTCTCACTTCTTCAAGCGGTTTAAAACATTCAAGCTCCGGTAAGTCCAAAAATTGTTTTTTATTCGATATGCATATTCATAAGTTTAATGGGATATGACTAATCCAGTTCAAGGAGGATGGATTCACTAGGTGGTAAAATTCTTTTAAGGTGAATTCTCTTCGTTCAGAAGAATCGAACCAGGGACTTTGCTTAAAGAAGAGATACCCTACTATCTCAACCAATTCAATTTGGTAGTTTAAAAGTCGTTTAGATCTTTGACTGATCTTGATAGGATTATCATTGAAGGGAATTCAAATAGGCAGATTGAAATAGGTATAGGTGAAGTAAGTTATATAAGAGAAACAACGCGTTTTGAGCTTGAATTTACTACGTTAAACTCATCGAATAGGGACAGATGAAGTGAGTTGATCGAATAACTCTGCCCCTTGTTGACATGGATCCAGATTTACGAGGGCTGTAATCGTTCGTGCCTCGAGATCCCATTGCTGACGACCCGACAAAAATCATCCGAGGATGGATACGCATCATTGTGCTGGTGGTGGGCTCGGTATCCAGCTGCTGAACCCGTCCAACTACAAGGTTTGGAGGACTTGCATGGAGTCGTACCTTGTGGGAGAGGGCCTGTGGGTTGTCGTCGACGGGAATGACGTCCAAATCCCAGAAGAAGATGCTGCTGAAAATTCGGATGCGATCAGGAAGTGGAAGCAGCTGAATGCGAAGGCTGAGTTTGCTTTAAAGAGGTCTATTTCTATTAACCTCTTTGATCATATCATGGGATGCAAGTCTGCGCACGAGATATGGCGGGCACTAAACAGCTTGTTCGGTGAGGGCGATGCCGATGATGAGGCTAAATCTGCTGCTAGTGGAGGTAATATTTTCTAGTGCATAGAATTTCTTGATTAAGAACTCACACTATGTTTGGATCGTAGAATTTAGAGGAGAGACAGGGGAGGGATTTGGAGGGATTTGGAGGGATAAACTATTTATTCAAACCCTTATTTGCGTATCATTATTATTAGAGAAGGGATTTGAGAGGTAAAAAAGTTATATTAGCTATTTTATCTTTTTTAATATAGATAAATATTTTATGAAATGTATAGAGATAAATTAATACAATTTTTTACATTTTATTTGATTTTATAAATATATTAAACAAAACAAATTCATTTTATTTAACAATACGAGATATTAATTTTAAATTGATTCCATTATAATTCTTATACCAATGTTTTATTCTAGAAAATATACATACCAAAAACATTACGGGTTTCATAAATATTTATTTTTGTTCCTTTATTTTAGCATTTTAAGAGAAGAAAGGAGAGTCTTTTATTTGACCAAATGCTCGAAAGGATATAAGATAGAGTAATAAAATTTTCTTTTTCATATTTTAGAATATAGAGGGTGTTTTCATCATAAAATTTTTTATCGCTCCTAGTTCCCATAAATCGGAGGAATTGGAAAACTAAACTTATGGAGGAATGTGGAGGAATGTGGAGGAATTTGGAGGGGTAGACAATTTCTTCAAATTCCTTCTCTTCAAATCCTTTGTAATCCTTCAATCCAAATATAGTGTTGTAGATTGTTATTGCTACTGTTGCTTGCTACTACTACAATTTCCATATTCATCCATTGTTCGGCGGAAGCGATTCGCCACGTCAAGGCTTTTCTTATACATCAAAAGTTAAAAACTTCTTGCACGTAAAACTTGCATTCTAATTCATTTTTGTCGAGCCCTTGGTTTCTTTTACTCGCAGCTAATTTGATGCGATCAACTCGAGGGTCAGATCTTTCTTAAGAATAAACAGTTACTTTATCTAGTTCGCACCACTCTCATCCTATTATTTGAAGGTCTTGGATTCGTTCTTACTAATGGGACTTCTCATGCCTCTTTTATCCCATTTTCTTTCTTACTCCTCCTAGGTCTATATGTTTCCTTTGTACATGAAAAACAATTACTTTTGTCATTGATGTTGCAGCCAACCAGTAATTCAATCCATATTCTTTTTTCCCACCAATATTAATCAAACGTCAATATTTTTATCACCATGTTAGTACAGCCATTAAAATGCAGTAAAAAAATCCTATGTTATATCCACCTGGCATAACGAAGCTTAATTTATATTTTTTTTAAGTGCAAAATTTTACCTTGATCCTATTGAGGACTGAATCTCACGTTGGGAAGTTAAGAAGTTGAAACTTGATTTATAAAAAAATTGAGTACTACCACCTAATAACTTGATTTTTTAAGTTGGATGTGGGCTCAAATTCTTACGAATCAGGTGGATATTTTTCAATCCCCTAATATTTTAGTGAACCAACAATTTAGCTCCTAGACTTTTTTTTTGCCATCAATTTTACTTAGAAACTCATAAGCACGCTACCTTAAACTAGCCCGTTAATGTTTGATTTGCAAATAAAGCAGATAAGAATCATGTCAGGCTCTCTCGAGACCTGTACGATGCAACGGTGAAGGGAGACTGGAATGCCGCCGAGAGCATATTCAGGGAGGATCCTAACTCGCTGTCGGAGAGAATTACGTTAAAGGGAGAGACCGCACTGCATGTGGCGATCAATTTCGGGCATGACGAATTCGTTGAGAAGCTAGTGGCACTCATGCCCACTGAATCCCTGGAGAAGCATGAGCACGACTGGGGATGCACCGCCCTTCATTATGCTGTCGTCTCCGGAAACTTGAGTATGGTTGAGGCATTGGTAAACAGACATGTGAAATTGACACAGCTCGTGGATATAGACCAACGGACGCCACTTCTCTATGGGCCCTATACACGCCAGAGTAAGGAGATCCTGTGGTACCTTATATTGAAGATCCCTCATGAAATTCAAGATACAATGAACCCTTTCTTCGCGGGCTCCAGTGGTGGCAACCTAATGCAAAGTCTGGTAGATTCTCGCTATTACGGTAAAGTAGATCCTTAACTTATTACTATTTTTTTTGTACACACACCTGCAAATATACATGGTAAGTTAAGCTCAGAAGTGCAAGTTACCCAAGAAGATTTGAGCCATAAATGGGAAGGGCACATTTTACTTTCTCCTTCACCCCTCGGGTTTCTTAACTTATTGTCTTTTCGCTAATATATCTTCTGGCATTTTTTAAGAGCTTCTTTGATGCGTAGCTAAACTATATTTCCTAGCTTCTTATACATAAATTGTTAGAAATTATAATTAAGTATAATGAAATTGAATTAAAAATAATTAAATGCATTGTATTTTAAAAAGTATTATAGTTTGAAACTATTGAACCTTTTTTTTTTTTTTCAAATTTTGGTTGTTTACATTAGAAATTGTTATATATTTAAAATTGATATATCAACATTTTTAATTAAAAAAATGACATAACCAAAAATGAACCAGCTGAGGAAGACTTTCTAGGGGTGGGCAGAAAACCGGTTCGGCCCCGAACTGGTTTCGAACTGAACCGAACCAAAGAACCGGTTCGGTTCGGTTCGGCACATCAGGTGAAGAACCAAACCAGTTTATGTTGAAAAAACTGCATTGTTTTAAACCAATTCGGTTAACCGGTTCGAACCAAATTGGTTTTAAAACAGTTCAGTTCAAAACCGGTTCGAACCGGACTGAATTGATTTTGAAACAGTTTGGTTCGGTTTAAAACCGGTTCGAACCGAATTGAATTGATTTTAAAACGGTTCAATTCAGTCTGAACCGGTTTCGAACCGAATTGAATTGGGTTTTAAAGTAAAACCAGTTCGAACCGGGTTAACTGCATCAATTACACTTAGAAATTAACCGAACAGTTTTTCGTCTAAAAAACTGCACCAAATTAGAACCAGTTCGAACCAGTTCGGTTCCGATTCGGTTCTCCCCTAACCGGTTCAGTTGCCCACCCCTGACTTACTGACCGCCCGAGCTAACACCTGTCATATGAAGCTTTGCCAAGAGCGGGTGTACCCTAGTATTACCAAGCTCATCTAACCCTAATATTATTAGTTTTGATTTGCAGGAATAAAATAAATAAGAAAAAGGAATAACTAATAGAATTAAATTAGTAATAAATTATTATTGTTTCGCTGGAGGGAATGAAAAATGATATTTACAGATAAAAATATAAAATTACCCTAATATATTTAAAATTATATCAAAATAATATTTTAAAAATGAAAAAAATAGCCCTAGAGCCTTGAACCCTCGAGGCTTGAACCTAGATTAGTCCCCAAGCCCCAAGCCCCAAGCCCCAAGCCCCAAGCCCATAGAGCCTCCCCAACCCGAGCCACTCTGAGGCCCGAAACACCAGTCCCTCAAACTCTCTAGCCATTGTACCCCGAGAACACTTGAGCCCTGGCGAGTTCACCCACTCCCACTAGAGCTTGCACAGTGACACAACCTTGGTGCCCGCCCTAGGGTTTCATGCTCTTGCTTAGGTGGATTGCCTCCTCGCCTAGATAGGTTCGCCATCAAGCTAGAGCTTGCAAATCTTCAGTGGGTTTGCACAAGAGGCTCGAGGAGGCTCAAGGGTGGACAGGCTGATAGCAGTGGGTTCATGCCAATGGCTCAAGCCACAGTCGAGCTCATTTGCCCTTGAGTTTGAGTGGGTCACCAAGGAAGAATTGTCATTGTTTCCCTTGAGCCGAGGGGGGTCATCGGAGGAAATATGTGCAGTCACCAAAGGAAATGGGAAGGGGACGAGTGGTAGGTAGGACTTGAAAATTTGAGGAGTGATTGAGGAAAATTTGGTCATTTTATTCTTATTTCATATAGGGAATAACCATTCCTTGTGTGAAGAGAGGAGTAGCATTCCTCATGTATTCTTGATCCCATCCGGCACAGATGATCAAATTCGGATACCCTGTATATTTTTATGGTACTTGGACCCTACCCTATATAATATTGAGTCCTAAATTTTAGATCCTGACCCTATCCTATTGATTATTAGAATTGGACCCTACCCAAAACGTCCTAGAACCTATAAGATACCACGGATTCTAGGACCATGTTGGAACCCGTTTATTCTTTATTCTTTTATCTCTATCATACATATTATTTCAATGTTTTTCATGCTTATGAAATAATTGCATTCAAAGAAACTTCATGATGACTATTATTTCATATTATTATTTTATACATATGCTTGCAGTATATTTAAGTACTATTTATTGTTAATTTTAAAGTCTAATGATATCTTAGACATGAAAATTTTATGAAATATATATAATTATTATGTCAAATAAAAGTTCATCGAGTTATGAATACAATGGCTTAAACGGTTCCTGAATTAGAGCTCAAAAAAGAGAGTTACGAATGATTAAAATCAACTATAAGAATCAATTAACAAGTTCTGACTCTAAATACCCTATATGCAAAAACCAGAACCTGAACTGACTAGTTCTCTGATTCGTCATATGGAACTTACTATATTTTAATTGAGATTTACCCAAAATTAATAAAGTTGTACCAGTTCTAAGTCTGTACACATGTATATGTGTACACCTTACCATCCAAAATGGTGTTTTGAGTAACGCTAACAATTTATTTGATTAAATAGAATAAGATACAAAATAGAAATTATTCCACTCAAACAAACAGGACTTTAGTTGCCTTCTTATGCAGATATGACATTATCTGGAGAGGTCTTGAAATGGAAGTTACAACATGAGGTGACTAATAATCAGTAATTATTCAATTACTAACTATTTTAGGTTTTACTCCCTAGATCTTCCATTATTTGTTACAAACGATCAATTGGTGTTACAGGCAAATTGGCCTAACCCGATTTGGACCTGAAACTGTCTTGGCACTTACGATTTGGATGTCGATTACGGTTTGGTCTAAAAAATGGGCACCTCGAACTGGAACCGTCTCAAACTACCTTAGGCTCAGATGTCCAAAACCGTGTGTCAGTCGAAGCTAACAAGGATCCAAACTAAAACAAGCCCATTGAATTGAATAAAGTTGTCTTAATACCTCCGATGTGTAGGAATGGTAAAGGACCAAGTAAACTATTGTCATTCATAAATTAGCCCATTAGCAAGCCTATTTAATTGGTTAAAGTTGCATAAAACCTATCCTTTATAAAAAAATCTTCTTTGGATCAATCTCTTTACCTGGGCCAAATTGGACAAGAGTGAGAAGAATAGTGGCATCACTTGTTCACGCAATTCTATCCCACATAGGTAACACTAAGTGAAAATGGGGAGAATGTGCTTACACAGCAATTATTAAATTAGTTTTTGAGCAAAAGTTTATATAATATGTATTTAGTAATAATTCAATTAAAAAATAAATAAATTAATTAAATGTTATGTATAGTTTTAATTAAATTTAATAGTTAAATAAATAAATAGTCTGAGACCAATTAAGCTCGGAACTGGCTCGGGCCATTAAGCTTAATGGTCCTATTCAATCATGCTCCAATCAATCTTGAACATAAACTGACCCTATTAACATCCTATGATGAACTAATCAACAGCTATCTTACATACATATCTAACAAGAAAGAGTTTAATGTGGTGTGGTTTCTCTCTATGCAGACATTTGCCTTCACTTGTTGGAAAGATATCCTTTCTTGAGTATTGCAAAGGGCACAGATGCAAATGGAATGCTACCTGCATTGATTTGTAACCCATTTGATTTTCAAAGTGGAAGTCAACTTTCATTTTGGGAAAGATGCATCTACCGATGTACAGTATTCTTTAACATTCGGCCAAATTTATTTCAAATTAAATTGTGCAAGCAATGGTTGTTAATTTTTCTTTTTCTTTTTTCTTTTGTAATAAATGTGATTGCAGCTATTCCCATAGAATCATATCATAAACAGCAACATTCATTTTCAAGGAGTGACTTGGAAGACCCACAAGCACAACCACCACCGACATTGCTGCAATCTATGGTGGCTTTTCTGAGACGAGGTTTGCAAATTTCGGCATGATATAGTTGATTATCTGTATATTTGTCTTCAGCGTAAATCATCACTTCGATCATCAAATTTATAGCAAGTTATCAGTTTAATCCTTAAAATTTGAAAGCTAACGATTTGATTCCCACTGTTTAATTCTGTTGGATAATTTGGTCTAGACATTATAATGTCATTTAC
The DNA here is from genome assembly GCA_037672795.1 of Lagerstroemia speciosa. Taxonomy (NCBI): domain Eukaryota; kingdom Viridiplantae; phylum Streptophyta; class Magnoliopsida; order Myrtales; family Lythraceae; genus Lagerstroemia; species Lagerstroemia speciosa. The sequence goes on from CM075288.1 coordinate 9,234,103, forward strand.
AGACACCGATGTGGATGGTGATGACCATTTTTTAGGGCTTCACATTCGACATGGTAATTAATAATTGGATAAAATTAATTTTAAATAAAAAAATTTAGTAAACCATCATTTTAATTCTCAAAATTGTAATGAGCCATAAATTTTATCCTCAAAATTTGAATGAAATAATTCAGTCATCACTATTCAATTTTGTCAGATAATTTAATCTAACCATTAAACTATCATTTTACAAGACTAGGGGACCGTAACGGCCTATTTTGGGGTCATGTAGTACCACATGACAATCGATAATTGGATAAAAGCATCCAAAATACCATTTTTCCTTGATTCAAATTCTCAAGCGATTGACATTTGTCTCTTAATCTTTGACCAATTATTAAAACCTTCTCATTTATTACAATGGATTCATTATATAAGATATACATGAAAACTGGAGTTCAACAAGCATATAAGGAAACCTCAAACCAACATCATGGTCCCCTTTCTTGACTTGTTCAACCATCACCTTTATCGAGATGACAGTGCACCCTCAATCAATTTTACTCCATCTCTAATCTTCCAGTCTCCCTTCTCATGTTGGTTAGCATCTCCATTGGGAGAAGTGTTAGTTGAATTCAAAGTTATGACTGCCACTTATCAACACAAAATAAAAAGTCTATAGCCTTATCATTGATCAATTTTTTCTTATCACTTTTTAGCTTCCCTTGAATCTTCCGGTGCCCATTATCATGGTTAATTAACATTTTGATGGAGAGATGCGTTAGTTGAATTCAAAGTTATGATTATTGCCTATCAATACAAAAATAAAGGTCCTTGAACTCAATTTTCAAAGAGAAAAAGAGTGAAATTCACTTTAAGGGCTTCAATTTACGTCTAGTGTTTCTTCAAGTTTCGACTCTGGGGGTTAGGGCTAGGGGTTTTGACGAAAGGAAGGGAAGAAGGATGTGGTACAGTAATGTGCAAGGGGAGAAGGTTATTGATAGAGGGAAATACATTTAAGGGCAAACTTGTGCCGAACAGATGTTAACGAAGGATGGATAGCCGTTGATCTACTGTTGACTTCCATAATTACGTAGTAATTCCTTGAGACAGCTATAGATATCCAAGTAATCTTTCAAATAATTATTCCACTCTCTAATTTATATTTCTTTATTTACCACTTCTCATTACTAACTGACTTTGCTGTCGGAGGGGTCAGTTGGCCCGTTACTCCCAGCTTGACATTCCTTCTTAGTTTTAGGTATCTTAGACTAGTTCAAGGCAAATCGGCTCTCAGCTGCTTCCAAAGTCTCCTCTATCCCTCTTCTTCAACTAAATAATAACAGTTGCACCAAGATATCCAATGAAGTTAATAGTGAGGACTAGATTGATAACTTTTAAAGTTTAAGGACCAAATTGATTGTCGGCTATGAATTTGAGGACAAAATTGATGGTCTACTTATTTTATTTTTTGACTGAATAGCCACTTTGATCCTTAGTATTATACCCACCAATTGCACAATCCCTAATCTTTTTTGCCACCAATTTGACTCAAAATATTCATCATTTTACCACCACGTTAGTATTGCCCTTAAAAACATCATCAAATCTATTCTACTTGGTGTCCACTTAACAAAATAGTGTTAAATTTATATATTTTTAAATTGTAAGCTTTCACTTTGATATCTAATATTTCAACAATCCAATAATTTAGTCCCAAACTTTTTTGCCACCAATTTGACCCAAACATCAACTATTTTGTCACCACATTAATTATGCATCAAGATTTTACTAAAAAAATCGATATGCCACTAAATTACAATAAAACAAATTTTTTATTTCTAAAACTTGTAATTACTCTATCACATTTTACCATTTCTCAAAATTTTAGAAATTTTTTCATTCAAATACATTTCTAATTGTATGATCTCTCAATTTTCTCCCCTAACTCTCTTTATTTTTTTCATTTTAATGGATTTCCTCATCTTTCTCAAAGTGTTCGAAAAGTCTGAGCCATCAAATACTAAGAATAGCCAACTATTTATTTGCTCATCGGGTATTGCATTTAATCATTTGATGACCTGATAGACCAATTAGTAAGGGCGAGAGTGGTTTGTGTGCTGTGTCTTTTTCGGTTCAAATTTTCAGGATCAACCTACTTCTATTTGTTTTTTAAGGCTAAAAACAACGAGAAACATTTGGAGTAATAAAACCAACCGCTGATGGCGCAGTTTTTTTGAATGAATTTTTTGGGCCCCTGTTTTCAATATGATAATAAATTATGTACAAAAATAAAAAAATAAATGTATTAAAATAAATAATAATTATTGATAATTTGCTATATCAATTAACTAATTAATATAAATCCTAATTTAAATCATCAAATATAAAAATACTTTTTATTGTCAAAATATAACACTAATATAAATTATTAAATGTGGTAATTTAATTGTTCATGAGTTCGGTCAATCTCAGACCATGTCGGATTTTTCGGGGCTGTTGCTTGATCATTTTGGTGGTTCTTTTAACCCTTAAAAACCTCCCAAATTTTGTATATGGTCCAAGGGATCAAAAAACCAACCGAAACTTACTTATGTATAGTTCATATTAGCGATTGGTTTTTGATTACCCTAGATGGTTCTAGTTATGGTTTTTAGCCTTGAAAAAACCTACTTGACTTAAGTCGAGCCGCAATAATTTGAACGGAAAATCACCCGACCCAAAACCATTGTCACCCATACTATTTAGTTTATTGGGCCATCAAGTGACCAATGCAATACCCCATGAGAAAATTCTTGATTGCTCAGACATTTCAAACACGTTGATGAAGATAAGGAAAGTCTTTAAAGTGAAAGAAAGATAGAGTTAGAGGAGAAAATTGAGATTTTGGATAAGTAAAAATTTGAATGACAAAAATTCTAAAAGTTCAGATAAATAGTAAAATGTGATAGAGTAATTACAAGTTTTAAAAATGAAAAATTAGTTTTAATGTAATATGGTGCCACGACAGATTTTTTAATAAAATCTTGAGCCATGATTAAAGTGGCAGCAAAATATTGGATGTTTGGGTCAAATTTGTGGTGAAAAAAATTTGGAGACTAAATTGTTGGTTCATTGAAACATTAGGATCAAAAGTGAGGCTTGCACTTTAAAAATATAAATTTAACACCTTTATGCCAAGTGGATGCCACGTAGGACTGTTTCATGGCATTTTAATCGTTATACTAACATGATGGTAAAATGATGGATGTTTGAGTGAAGTTAGTGTCAAAAAAAGATTACGGATTGAACTGTTGGTCGGATACAATATTGGAGACCAAACTGACTATTTACTTATACTTTTTCATTTCAATCATTCATAACTTGCCATTTGTTATGTTGGACCCCAAGAGCCACTCGTCACGGTCCATGTCAATGTCCATAGATGACATTATAACGTCTGGACTAAATTGTCTAATGAAATTAAACAGTGAGGACCAAAATGATAGTTTTCAAATTTTGATGACCAAATTGATGGTTCGCTACAAATTTATTGACTAAAATAAAGGTTTACTCTTGTCTTGATGATTGAGAAATCAAAATCATCAAATGGGAGAAATAATATTTGTGACTTTTCAGCCAATTTTCTTAATACACCTCATTTTGATCACTGTAGTTATGCGTATGATCAATGGAGCTTTTTGGACAAAATTTGGATGTCTAGGTAGGTAGGATGAATAAGATGATAGTAATTTCCATTTAATTTATTATTTTTTTCCACACTAATGAGACTGGATGTTAATCTATTGCAAATGCAGTGCATAGCGTCAAGCGAATAAAGGATGAGAAATACAATAACTATTGCACTAAAAAGATGGTGGAAATTGCATGTGCACAAATCTCATGTCAGAGTGAGGAAGAGATTGCCAGCTTCTTTTTTGAAGAATGTTGCATTCTTAAACATGCAACATCACATGGAATTGTTGAACTCGTAACTGCTTGTTTTCATCATTTTCCTTTTCTAATACATACTGGTAATATAGATATACTTGAGGCAGCAATTTTTACCGAAAAGAAAAGGTATTCAATCTTTTTCTCGGAGTTAAGGGGATTGCGAACCATGTGGCTGGAGTGTATCGAGCATACGACAATATTTTGCACATTGTTGCAAGATTGGCACCCTATCCCCAACTTTCATCTGTATCATGTCCAGCGCTGCAAATGCAAAGAGAGTTGCAGTGGTATCAGGTGTTTCCCTCTCTTGTGGCTCTCTCCATAATTTCTAATTCAAGTTTTGAACAAAATGCAGCATTACAATATGATTATGCTGGTATTTAATGGGAAAAATGTGGTATTGCCAAGTTTAGAAAAAAATTGATTTTTATCCAATTATAATTGCATGGACTTTCAAATCATATAGAAACTCATATTTATTATTATTGTCTATTAGTTTAGAAGCATATACTAAACCATGGAATAGCATATTGTCTTTCTAGGCAGTGGAGAATCTCGTCTATCCGAACGAAAGGACAAAAAGAAACAAGGAGAATGATTTGCCTCATGAGATTTTTACAAACCAACACAGAGGATTGCTCAAGGATGCTGAGAAATGGATGAAGGATACATCTAGCTCATGCATGGTTGTATCGACACTTATAGCAACTGTAGTTTTTGCAGCAACTTTCACAGTCCCTGGAGGAAATGTTGACAGCAAAGGCATCCCGCTATTTTTGAAGGAGAAAGTCTTCATGTTGTTTGCTATTTCAGATGCACTGGCATTGTTCTCCTCCATCACATCTGTGCTTATGTTCCTGTCTATTCTAACGGCGCGTTATGCTGAAGAAGATTTTCTCTGTGCACTCCCTAAGAGGTTAATACTTGGATTCGCTTCTCTATTCATTGCTATCGCAACCATGATGGTGGCATTTGGAGCGACGCTCTACATGATTCTAAGCGAGAGGTTCAAGTGGATTTTCATCCCGATCATAACAGTGACTTCCATTCCAGTTGCTTTGTTCATTATGCTTCAACTTCCACTATTCATCTTCATGGTGAAATCAACATATGGTTCTGGAATTTTTCACCCGGTACAAATTTGGTAGCTGATCTCTTCTATTTTGATAAGATATCTAGAACTGTGCAAGTCAATCTCTCCTTTGTGTGTTGAGTTGTTACATAAGCTTATAAGACAATCTATTGAAATGGTTTGATTAATTTGTAAGAACATCGAACGTTGCAGAGATGAGAGGTCCAGCTTTTAAGCTTTTCTAGAATTTGTTCATTTTGCATACCTCTCTAATGTCTACAGTTTTCAAACCGCGACATGCTTTGATTTAAAGCATTGTGATATCTTGTACTATCTAAAAATTCAAGAGTAATGATTTGCTCAATTTTCTAGAGATTCCTCTACACAAATTATTACAAAGAAAGAGATGTTTGGAGTGATATTGGTCAAATTTGAATACAGACATTCATTTAAAAAGAAGCCTCTAACATGATGAAGGTACCTCATAAAATATGAATAAATTTGATTATGTTCAGCCCTTAATAAGAAAGGAAAAGGAAAAGGAAGGAAATAGCCAAGGAAATGCATGTTAAGAAACATAACTTTAATGTCCAGATTGCATTATAGAAACATAATTTTAATTGCCAGATTGGCGATTATATTTATTAAGTGCACCCATACACGGTTTCACGAGGATGTTGGGACAACATAGTTGGAATAGATCATTATCATAGCGAGAACAACAACCATAATTCCATGTACAAGATTAAGATCATCATGGATTGCTTATCACCATGTGACACATCTTTTCCTTATATGAGGTTTCGACTGCAAGTCATGTGAATGTAGAAACAAAGAATAATTTTCTTTTTTATTACATAGTACAAAAAATAACATAGATTGAACGATTGTGTAAGACATAATAAAGAGAGTGTTTCACGAAGAAAGAGAACTTGATACAATTGGTACCGCATTTACTTTGTGATCTAGGGATCTTGGGTTTGATCTCATTCATGAGCCTTCTGATGCTCCCTTTCTTCCTTCTTCCTTCTACCCTTTCTAAGTTTACATGTCTTCTTTGTACATCGAGAAAAAGAGAGTGGTTTACAAGTTAGGCCACATAATGGAGAAAAAATTATTTAAATGAAAGTTAGAGAGATGGATAATACTATTGTTGAATTGTGTATTGCGAGCTCACTTTAGTTTGGATTATCAAAGGCGGGTTCCGATTTACATCAGAGGTTGCTGTTCTCAATCACTCGTAGATTTGTGTTAATGGCTTACAAGAGATTGAGTTTGTTTACACCAAAAAGTTAAACTGTTATATGGCATCCGATTCTCTTTTGGACTCATTATTATTATCTTATATTACTAATTGAGGTCTAACACCTCCTCTCATGCGAAGTGTGTTAAGGGGCCTTGTGCAGTTTTGATATGACGTTGAATTGTGTGTTGCTGTGAAGTGACCGTTGGCTAAATTAGTGACTAGGCCTAAGGAGGTTGTGTTAATATTGTGGTTTGCAATTTTTTTAACCATTTCCAACTTAGATTTATAGAATTTAGGCCACTTTCCGTGCATTTAGGGGTTATTTGCAAGTAATTATAATTTAGATAATTTAACTATGGTTTATGCATGGTTTTAGGGTTTCATTTTAGAATTGGATACTGCCGTGAGTTTATTTATGCATAAAAAAATCCTAGAAGATTGTGCAAAGTCCTGAAAAGGAAAGAAGATGTGCGGAAGAAGTCAGAAATGGCTTGATCAAGAGTGTGATGATGGATGCAACAAATTTAATAGGAAATTTCTCACATTCAATGCATAGGAAATATGACAAATAAGATATTAGTGGAAACGCTATCGAGTCAAAATTTCAATGCATTGAACGGATCATAAGTCAAAATTAAAATGAGAAAATTACAGTAGATGAAAGAAAATTGCGCAAGGAGCAAGGACACCGTGGTGGTCGACCCGCTTTCAAACGACATTTCAATAAAGGAAAGTGCATTTTCTTGGTTCCAATGAATTAGGCAAGCTTCCAAAAGTATTCTCACATATATTTCTTTAACTTAAGATTTGAGAAAGAAGAGAATAGTAGTCAAAGGTTCAGAATATTGGGTTGCACATTAGAGGGAAGTTAAAGACCAAATATATACTGATAGATTCCAATTCTGTCACAATTTAAGGCACAATTTCAACAGATTGAGGGAAGAACTTCTACATCATTTTTTAGTATATTTTGGGTGTTTAATGAGCAAGAAAGAGTGGCAAATTGAATTAAGAAAAGAAGGATGTACTTAATGCTTGTTGGAGCTACGATCAAGCGACTCGCTTTCTCCATGATCTTGAGTTTTCTATATCATTTCTTCTTCTTCTTCTTTTTCATGATGTCGTTCTATCTTTTGTTTCAGGTATTTTCTATTTGCATGTTGAACTAAACCCCTAAATTCTTAGGGTGATCAATGAAACCTATTTTGATATTTTAAGTTTAAGTTCTATTCTCCCATCTGTATAATTCTATCAAGGTATGCCTCCTTAGTATTACTTGTGTATATTTCATACTCTATACTTTTGTTTGACTTGATCACCCATTGGAGCAATCTTGAGATTGAGAGGAGCCTTGAGATAGGGAATCAAAATCATGTTAGAGACTACATAGTTTAGGTTAATTCGTATCAAGAGGTGGAATTATTCTTGTGAGAACATTGAGTAATGGTGGACATCCTAGATAGCCAATCAAGTTTGGTTAGAATACGCCTTTCGACACTAATCGTCTAGAGATAGAGTAGGTTAACCAATCAAGGTTGGTTAGAATAGGCCTTTTAACACTAATCGCCTAAAGATAGAGTAGGTTAGTGTCATCCCCTTAAGCACATTCATACGACATTGAGAGGTGCATAAAGATATGTATTGGAGAAATCCTAGAACTATAAATTAACAACGTGGTAGAATTAATTCCATGAGAGATAGACTTAACTTAAGACTAGAATAGGGAATCTTATGTGTTTTGATTAATTGAATTTGTTTACTTGCTTTCTGTTTATTTATTTACTTTCTTCTAATTTCTATTCAATTGACTTGACTTGGAATTACTCATGTCAATTTTAGTACTTAGACCACATTTGGTCAACTGGAATGGAATATAGTCGGAATAGAATGGAATGAGAAAAGAAATAAAGAGAGGAATAAATAAAATGATGAATGTGAATGTTTTTGTTTGGTTGGAGGGAATAAAGTGATAAGGAATAGTAAATGAGTCTACAAGGTCAAACATAAATCGAATGGTTCCGTCGATAGGTTCAAAGCCCTTCTTGTTGCTCAAGGCTATACACAGCTTGAAGACATTGATTACGAGGAGACTTTCAGCCCTGTCGTTAAGCGCATTGCTATTCATGCAATCCTCTCTATTACTACATCACTGTAATGCCCGGTCCAACAACAGGATGTCAAGAGCGTCTATCTATATGTGACAGCCCCCAAGTTTTGTTGATCCTCCTTGCCCTAACTAAGTTTGCCGACTTTGTCGGTCACTCTGCTGTTTGAAACAAGCTCCGATGGCTTGATTCCTTAAACTAAGTACGTTCCTTCTAAAGCTTGGGTTCACTGGTTCTATAGCTAACACCTTACTTTTTCATCCTACATACACCTTCTTCTGTCATGTTTATGCTCATATACGTAGATGATATTATTCTTACTGGAACCCCTAATGCACCTTCTCTAATTTACTTGGTTCGCATAGTCAGGAGTTTTCAATGAAGGATCTGGGTCCTCTCCATTTCTTCCTTGGTATGGAGGTGCACACTACTAATGAAGGCCTCTTTCTGACTTAGTCCAAATACATTCACACTTTGTTGGACTGTGCGACTATGCTGGATCGTAAGACATCCTTTACTATCATTTGTTCGGGCTCTCGACTGTCTATGACTGATAATGCCCCTCTCTTGATCCTTCGATCTATCATTAGGTGGTTGGGTCGCTTCAGTATCTTACTCTTACGAAATTGGATATTACCTATGTTGTCCAACATGTGTGTCAATTCATTCGTAGACCCTCTATCTCTCACTTGACGACTGTGAAACGGATTTTTGTTATTTAAAAGGGACAATTAAGCATCATTTGTTCATTCGAGAGGATGCTCGATTTACTTTACATGGTTTCTCGGATGCTGACTCGGCTAGGAATCTCGATGATGGGAGATCTATTGGTGGTTTTGTTATCTTCCTTGGTTCAAACCTAATCTCCTGGAGTTCAAAGAAGTAGCGTATAGTTGCCTGGTCGAGTATTGAATCTGAATACAAGAGTCTTGCCAATGCCATAGTAGAAATAATCTGGATCCAGTCATTGTTGCAGGAACTTGGTTTTGCTCTCTCACATCCTTCGATACTTTGGTTTGATAATCTCTCTGCTATCTATTTGACGGCGAGCCAGTCTTCCATGTGCATACCAAACACATTGAGATAGACAACCACTTCGTTCGTAAGCATGTCATTCATCATCAACTTCACATTTGATTTATCAATGGCGATGAGCAACTTGCTAATATTTTTAGGAAGTGTCTCTCCACCTAGCATTACAACCCTTTGCTCCAAACTCAATGTTCGGGACCTCCCATTGCGCTTATGGGGAAGTAATGGATAGATTTCTATACTTAGAAAGTATTGATAGGATTAGGCTATATCTGTAATGTAATATCATGGATCCATAGTTACTCAGTGTATATAGGCATATTAATAGATGAATACCATAGCACATATTGTATTTGTGACAATTTCAATATTCCGCCATTGTCTTTAAGCATTATGAGTATTTAACTCATAAGATACAATAATCGAGATATCACATAACATTAACTAAACCATCTTTTGAGGACAAACTGAATTATGGGTATCTTCGCAGCTGCGGTGTAGGAGGCGTCACAGCACACTTCATCAAAAAGCTTATAAGAGACCTATATCATAGCACGCCTCCTTTGTTTTCTCTTTGCTCCAAATGTAATTCTGTAACTCAGAACAGATCTCATTCCCATTGCTCAAATCATTTTCTCAACATATATTGGCAGCCTTAACATTCAATGTACACGCAAATCATCTTTTAGCCAACTCTCACTCCATTTGCTAAATTCATCCCTGTTGTGGCTCTATCAGTCCAATATCAAGTCTTCAGGGCCTCGTGGACTCATAATATCTACTTGAATATTAAAGCCACTGGTCAATCTAAATCCCTAATCCCTGTTCATGGTAGGGGTGTGCAGCCGAACCGGTTTGGGGAGAACCATAACCAAACTAGTTCATACCAGTTCTATTTTGGTGCTATTTTTTAGATAAAAAACGGTTCAGTTAATTTCTAAGTGTAATCGATGCGATTAACCTGTTTGAACCGAACCAAATTGGTTTTAATTTAAAAATCAATTCGGTTCGGTTCAAACAAATTGAATTGTTTAAAACCAATTCAATTAGGTTCAAACTGAATTAAACTGTTCCAAAACCAATTTAATTCAGTTAGAACCGATTTCAAACCGAACCGAGTCATTTTAAAACTAATTCAATTCAAATCAATTAACTAAATTGGTTTAAAACAATCCAATTTTTTCCGCATAAACCTGTTCAGGTCTTTTACCTAATGTGCCGAACCGAACAGGTTCTTTTGGTTCGAAACCGGTTCAACCTGGAACCGATTTTCTGCACACCCCTAGTTCATGGAATTGGAGAAAATTACTAAGACATTTGGCACTTCAATTTATCTCTTGCAGAATAGGGATTGGAGACTTCATCTTCTAATTCTAGCGTGACAGTTGGGCATCAATTGATCCTACCATCCCTTTCTACCTCCCAGTGCTAAACTTGTTGTGGTGTGCTCTCAAGAGCTAAAATTAGCATGAGGCCTTAAGACCTAGGAAGGTGAAAGTGATTAGGCATAGAATTTCTTTGTGGTTCCCTATACGTATCCCTCATGCTACATTTACATGTTCACTAACTATATTGGACAAGCTCACCACAAAGGCAGGATGTTCACACATTTGATTCTAGGGCTAAACCTTAGCACCCGTTCTTTCGATGTCCAGTTTCCCAAAATTGCGATTAATGATTTTGTCAATGGCTCACATCCCTGGTCTTAAAGGAGATTGGGGTATTGAGCTCTCTTGGGTGATTAGCAAAAAGCAAGCAAGAGTTGTTTCTTTGCCTATTTTAGTAACAGAAACCAAGAAACTTCAACTACTAAGTCATATGATTTGTGTACATGATGTGCATTTTGTGTAGTCTAGCTATTTAATAGAATTACATGCTCACACAAAAAATAAAAATAAAAAGTACGGCTGCATTTTTTGTCCCAAACTATTTGCATGTCGAAATGGAAATGATTTGGTGGGAAAATCAAATTGAACAAATCGTGAATTTTCGATATTGCATCTCTTTCAAAGTGCGTACATGTTGTGTCTAAACTGAATAATGAAAAACATCGTCCTCAAAAACACTTCGATTCGGAATGCATTTCCAAGATATCAATTTTCCCTTCGATTCATCTTATTCTCCATTTTTTCTTGAGTTGTTTTTAGTGATAGTAACCAGAGTTTGTAACCATAAATTGCTCCTCGTCAGTGTCATATATAGTATTATTATTGAAGAAATTTCTTCTCGCGGACGTCATTATCTAGAGGGGCGCCCTAAATCCATCCCTGATCGTTACAGACAGTTGCAAAAGGCGCAGATAGATTCGAGTCATAGTCCTCAATGACTCCCAACTATTTGTTAGTCAGTGAAAATATGGGCAAAGGACGAAGAAACAGAGGGGATAACCTTTTATGGTCTTTTTCATAATGATTATTTTTTGTGTATAAGCCTAAATAATTGGAGATAGCAAAAAATTAAATAAATTAATAAAAAGAGACTAGAGTTCTAGTAATGACTATCAAGACCTCTTGATTTTGTTAAGCCAGCAACTAGTGTCACTGCTCTAGTGATTTCTTTCTCTTTTTATATTTTTTTTGGTTCTTTTCTAGAGTATTTTTTTGGTTAAAAATGATGCTTTCGAACCTAATGTAAAATTTATTGCAATAGTTTTAAATGCGAATTTGAAATTCACAGTTATAAAATCTGACACATTATATATTTATCCATAATTTTACTATGTATAATTCACACACATTTAAGAGATGTTTCGAGATACTTGTCCTGATCCATGCCAAGACTGTGAGGCGAAAGAACATTATCATATAATCTCTCCTCCATGCCTTCCCTTGAATGCTTCACGATAGATTGAAGACTTAAAAACTTTCAGTCTTTCTTATGGACTTTATTTTCTATCTTCTTTCTCAAAAACGTGTCATTTTTTCCTCAGTAGCCGATGCTTTTATATTCAATGAAAATCATATATATTCACTCTTAACTGACTCCAAAATCCTGATCCCTTTTTGAAATCTCTTATTTTAATTAGTTTTAGTATTTTTTAAGAGAAAAATATATATTATATTAAAGCAGAAGTGAAGGAATCTTAAAACTTGAATCTTAACATGGATTTTACTTTCCTTAACTGATATATGTTTATCAATGTGTTGCCTTTTTATATTAAAATCATATACAGTATACATGGATCTAATAAACGGTTAATAAATCTGGGACAAGTGAGTCACATAAATGGTTATTTTTCATCATCATCTTCTTCTTCTTGTGTCTAGGGGGCTCTAAGTTAGTGGGCCCGATGATGAACCTTTTCTTCTCGGGCCGAAGGTGGGGGGCGGGCCATGATATTCATGTGAGGGGCTCTCTAATACATGTATATCCGATGTCCCCGTCAGTCCGTCATCGATCTCTCTAGCTCTCTCTCTCTCTTCTCTCTCTCTCTCTCTCTCTCTCTAATATATATATAATATTGTATGTATATAGTATAAAGTAGGTAGCCGGCCAGTAGCCAGCAATTGACCACGCATGCAATGCATGGAGAGACAGGGGCAGAGGAATAATAAAGAATTCTGTGTGTCCAGTCCGGTCATACCAGTGCAGCTGCCTATTTATAATTCAATCAAAAAGCTAGCATGGAATATGCACGTGAAGTTATTCTTTGGGTGTGGTGTGGGGGTTTGATTAATTAACAACAGCAAAGCAATGCCGTTCCATTGCCGGGCCAGGCAAAAACTTTTACATGCCAACCTCTCCTCTCTAAGGGCTCATTATTTTTTTACTATCATCAATATCATCATCTAATAATTAAGATCGAGCAAACAAATGTTTAATTTATTCATCTTGCTTTTAACTCTCCAGAGTCGGTATGTAATCATCTGTACCTTCTATTTCTATGTCAAGAATCTATGTTTGTGTGTATCTACATGGAGCAATTTGCTCTAGCCAAGTGGGCGGGCGGGCTTTTCATCGTATATACCCATCCATTGTTAAGTCAAGGTCTTCGATTACTTACATTTTTTTTTCCAGCCATTAATCATTAGCACTTGATCAAATCATTTTAATTAATTAATTGACAAACAGTACTTCCTTCGGCCTAATCGGACTTACACCATTTCCTTGCTTCTATTGTCCACCAAACAAAAAGACATCCCCATGCTTGCCGTCTCGACCATGTCTTCGCCACGCCACCCCCAGCTTTTTGACTGACTTAACGGTACGTATACATCATATCATATATACTTGTATATGCTGTCCCAGCTAAAACTAATTTCATTGCCTCTACTTCTCAAATGCTATATTATATATGTGTACATATATATTTATATCGATATCATCCACTAACCTGTATATATCTACACATCCCTTTAATTTTTTGGCCATATCAGCTATCTAATACATATACAATTATAACAAATTCTCACCGTTCAAATTGCTTACGCAAAGGTTCTATGCAAAATTTAATGATTTCATATATTTTTTATTAAATAAGATATTTTACCCGGTTCAAATGCATTTTTTAGCTCTTTTTTCGATTTTGCGGTCTTGATTTGGTGGTCTTCTTGATCCGTCCGTACCGGTTGGAGATCATATATACACTAGCTACCTACCGAGCCAGCCAACGGTTAGTTCATGCTTAGCAACTTAATTAATTAGGTAAATCCATCCACCCACGCCCAATTACAATATAAATGTCTCACACATGATCCAGCTCCAATCATTTCAATCTATTCCACAATTAAACACTGTTCTAGCAACTATTCACCTAAATGCCAATCCGGAATTTCACAGATCCATCCCAGAATTAATTATCTCCATTAATCAATGGAGAATGATATTAACTCAAAAAATATTATTTATTCTGATTGACTTTGACTCTTCTCTTGGGTGTGACACACAGCCTGGCTGGCCCATGATCTTTTATCCACAATATATATTAGCTGGCTATAATGTGCTAATTATATGTTTTTTTCCTGGTTTTATACTAAGGAGAGATTTATGAGTTTGGAAAGAGATGTGAGAAATGTTTAAATAAATGTGTATAGGATCAAATGAGTATCAAATTTAGAACTTTTTAATCTCATTTCAATTGTATCAAACTTTATTTCTCCATGTCAATTGTATGTTAAAATTATTGATTTCATGCTGATTCCCATCTAATAATTATTATGTTTTTTTTGGGTAAAAATGAGTGACAAATTTCCTCGAGCCTCAAGCCTCAACCTATTTAATTAGTGCACTTGCTAATCGACAGGTTGTGACATTCTTCTTATTATAAAATATTGGAGTCCTACCGACATGGTTTTATTAACGCATTACGGCTCGATTTCTCTTCTCCTTAAATAAGATCTTGCGTTTTAGTTTTATAAGTAAAGAAAATCTAAAATTAAAGATACCCAAACTCAAAGCTTGCGTTTAGTCAAAGATGTATTTTTTTTTAATATTAAATGATATGTACGAAAAAATGAAAGTCCCAATGCAATTTAATTATCCAGTCGGACTGACTTAGTACAACAATTTTCTTGTATGTTTGGGGGAAAAAAAATACGAGACCTATGCTATTATTAAGTGTTGTACAACTTTCTCATACCGATCCCTCGAGTGAGACAGGAGAGCATGTAATGTAATCATTATGAGTAAAAGTGAACATACTTTTTACAGGTAATTAGTTTACCTGATCTGGAAAGACATGCTATTTTATTAATAGACAAAAAACGTCTTGCGTTTGATTTATGGTTAATTTAACAGTAGCATAGAATTCCAGACCGACATAATTAAACATTCACCTCATCAATCAGATTAAATACCTATGCGGGTCTCACGTGGAATGTGACTTGGAGGCTGTAGAAGCACGGTTTATTAGGTCATTGATCACACAACAACACTGCTCTCCGGCCACTTCCTCTAATTTTCTATCTTCAATCAAAGGAAGGGAGGGAGGGCACGATACTTGGACTTGTGGAGGAGGAGCTTGTTGCTAGTCAGCTAGCACGATCTGTATATAGTTGCGGTTGCTAGCTAGCGATATTTGGGAATTAATTGTCAATGAACTCGATGGACAATGCCATTGCGTGTCCGTTATCCAATCCAACCCTCATTCACTTTTGCATATACGTACACCCTCCTTGTAATCGACACTTTCTTTCTTGCTCTTTTGGTTTGCCTACACTTATGTACGCTTGTACGTGTTACCGGCCATGTGCGTGGCATATGTATACACTGTAAAATATATATATGTTGCATTATATAAAGAAAGGTTAATTAATTAGTTTGATAATCGACGGATGAAATAAATATTGGTAGATTTTTCATTGGGAATGTATATATACGATTACGATAGGACCCCCCCGCACAACACGGGATGGGGGACGGGAAATGTGGGTGTTGTTAACCATGTGGATCACTAGTCTTTGCTTCAATTCAATTTACTAATCCAATTAATTAATTAATTAATTAATATATAAAAAGCTAGATAGCTAGCCTAGGCAAGGCTAGCCATCACGTGTACGTGTAACTTGTAAGAGCTGGAAATCTCATTGTGCCTTCAATTTGGTCAATATCTTGTAGTTAGTGACTGCCCACAACTAACTACCTCTCCACATTTACGGAGCCCTTACTCACAATCACATCGCATCTACACTACACTACACTAGTACAGATTATTAATAACTATTGTTATTGAGGCGAATAATATATATAATCTCGAAGCTTGGTTCGAATTTCATTTTCAAAATAGTTTTTTTTTTTTGTTCTTTCGGTAATCCTTTTTTTAAAGGAGTTAAATGCTAACTTAGAGTCAACTTTTATCAGCTTTTAATATCGCCCGTCAAAGCCGGAGCGAGCTGGGGCTCTCTATCTTCTTCCAATGCAATTAAATGCCACAGATTTTGTTGAGGTCAGTAGGTCTTACCATTATGATTTCCATGAATTAGGCTCTTCCATATCAATTTAATTGTTTTTCTATTCTCTTTATTTTCTTTTAGGTCTATGAACATCTTTTTGAAAGAATAAAAATGCACATTTAAACCCCAAGCTAAGTGGAAACTTTTTACCTCGATGAAATATGAATCAATCTGGTTATAAAGAGAAATTCTTTTTGATGGGGAGTAGCAGCATGACAACTTACCTCTCAGTATTACTGCATGAATGTCGAAAAACGATCGGTGCAGTAAGCAACATGCACATCCAGGAGACAACCAGGTTAGAACGATTCAAAGGCAACTTAATGCAGTTTACATGCCTCTTAATCTGCTTGTAATAATGCTTCCCATTTGAGGCTTGATGCTGTAAATAGGCACGCCATGCATGCATTCTGACTCGCTAGAGGCTGGACTCCACTTTTGTTTATAAGAAAACGTTAATTAAGAGAAAAGAAGGTTTGATATAATAATATTATTCTCGACTTATAATTAAGAGATCGCATATTCGATTTTCTTTGATAAGATAATCTAATTTTCTTTTTTTTTTTTGGCTCTCTTTCTTATCACCTTTCCAACCCTCGGATTTTCTTATTAACAACAAAAAAAAAGAGTGAGAGAGAAATAAATAACAATATTATAGCTGAAAAATATCTTAGATGAAATGACAGAAATTCGGGGGGGGAAAAGATATTCAAGACATTCGCTTGTGAATTCGTAAATCGAGGGAGGCTTCTAGGCTCGTCTATTTTTTATGGTAATGAATTGGGGTACGTGAACGACTATGTTGTCGTTCAATAATCTAATCTCTCGATTTCGTAAATCATAATCAAAATTGTGAAAAACAAAAATGCATGCAGTGTGTGGAATGTCTTCTTGGGGGGATCATTTCATTTCAACACGCTAACTTTATATATATGTATATTTATTTATTTATTTCAAAACGCAGCATAGATAGGATTGTGTAGTTAATAATTAATCGATTGATCAACTTCCCATTTACTTTGGAGCACGAGCAGCTAGTTTTCGTCGTTCAATTTTCTTGAACTCAAAACAGTCACTTCATTTAAAATTTAAATACACGCATTTATGAAAAGGTCTCCAGTTAACCACAATTCAAATTATCAATGAACTTTTCTAGTTTCGTCAAATTCTACGGAACACAAAGAGAACTTTTCTAGTTTCATCAAGTTTCCACACTTGAAGAGAAAAAGGAAGACATCTCGAGATCAAGATGTATATATATATACTTATAAAAATTGATCTTTAATTCGTAAGAAGATAAGTTTCTATTGGAAGGAAAATTGATCAAATTTGTGCTACTTGTTCATCTCCCCGAGTACACTTACTTCATCAGCATGGACAAAGTAAAGTTTCGCTATTTTTCCTGAGCCGCAGGGTTAATCATATTACTAAACTGATTATTTCAGGCTAGCCTAGCTAGCTCTAACTGCATGCTAATTCTTCAAGTACATATATATGATGTTTATCACTTGGAGCTTGAACTTCTCTCTCGTTGAGATGCGAGGATTGCATCGATGGCTTCCTTTACTTGTGCAATGTCGGGCGCTTTCCCTCCTTGTGCTGGCCAAAATTCATCAGTTGCCAGTACCTTCGTCCAAATAAATATTAATCACCTTCATTAGTAATAAGTCACGAATAATTTTTCAGAGAGAACTTAATCGTATACACAGCCACACTTGCTGTAAATTAGGCACGTATATAGATATGTAATACCTTGACTTGCAGCTGGAGAAACTTGACATAACTTATAGCTTTATCGAGCATAGTAACCAGATCAACCTATGCATAAATTAAAAAAAAAAAAAATTTAAGTCAACTGAGCAGAATAATTCTATGGAAGGTGAATATTTGAACACCAATTGATGATAACTCCAACCAAAATAAAACCTTGAATAGTGAGAGAGGTAGAGAGAAGAGAGAGGGCGTGATCAACGTACCTTCGGACCATTCGGGACGAGCTCCTGTAGAATCTTAAGACGCTCGCTAATACGTTCCCTCCTATTCTGGACACACAATCATTATTAGCATTGGATTTAATTTGCATATGATGAATTTGTGAACTCTGAAATATTTTGATGGTTTGCTTATACGATCAACCCAAGAAAATTCAGAATTGAATTTCTCAAACTTATAAGTTTAACAATAATATTCTTTTTTTCCCCTTTTGAAAGATTATATAACAAGAAGTTTTTGTTAATATAGAAACTTTCTTATTATAGAATTATATGATCAATTTTGGGGGAAACTGAGCCGAACCTTAGCCGCCATGCTCTGCGGGTCCTTGGATGAAGCTGGCTTATTAGGTTTTGATGATGAGCTCTTGGCTATGGTGGTGCACTGCTTCTTTGATGGTTGCGTGCTCTGATCTCCCTGTATTCAGTTCAGATTGACCATGAAGGGAACATCATATGTTTATGTATACGTATATAGCACTACGCCAATAATGCACTGATCAGATCGATGGAGGAAATGTAAAATCGTACCATATATGGACGCTTTGATAGTGTCCTTTCTGGTAACCCTGTCCCCTGAACCCTGTCAGCAGCAATGACTGTCGAATCTGAGTACAACCAACCACAGGAGATACTGCCTGGCTGGTAGTTATAGTTATTGATTTGGTCGAGAATGCGAGAGCTGGAACTGCCCTCGGGATCAGAAGCAGGAATGACCTGTCTCGAATTATTGTCAACGTAACAGCTCATGACATTGTCGTCGTCATCTTTCCAGATGAAGGAGTCGTCGTCGTCATCCTCCTTGTGCCTATTAATCCGTATCTGATGGTTTTGATCGAAGCTTAGGAGAGACCCCTTCCCGTTCATGAAGCTTTCGGACTCGGCACTGCTGTTCTTGAAATTGATGAGTGAGTCCGCTCGAAACCTGATATCACCATGGTTGATGCTTCTGTGACAAAGGAAGTTGTTGCTTTTATTAGTATTGTCGACGATGATGTGATCAGCTGTTGCCTTGTCCGAGTTGACGTCTGCATCGTCGAGCAACAGCAGAGGCTTCTGGAACTCATGGTCGATGCAGCCCAAGGACAAGGAGTGCTGAGATCGGGAGCTGGAGATATCGGAAATAGCTTGCTGTGTTGAAGAGCCTCCTCCTTGATCTCCTCCATTAATATTATCCGAATCATGATGGTACGAGGAAGCGCCTGCAGCTTGAAGCAATCTGCTGGAGCTTATCTCTCGAGACATTTTCTGTTTTCTAACTCTCTCTCTCTCTCTCTCTCTCGGGCGTACGAGGAGACAAGAGAAAGGAACTACGTACTGATTACTGAACTGAAAACGCTCATCGCAGCTTTTATAGAGGAAGCCCTAGCTAGCTAGGGCGACGAAGATGTGTGTTTGTGTGGATGGATTTAAGTGAAGAGGGCTAACTATGTAAAACGGGAGGGGAGACTATACACACATAGATATATCTAGGGTTTTCAAATAATCAACTGCGTATTGACTGACCAATAATAATCATAAAACTTTACTACCAAAGACAAATTAAGACTAACTTCTTTATACAATTACGGTATACACAAACACACGCAAGTACCAAAATGAACAGTTAAAACATCCAGCTAGCTATATCCATTCATGGAGCATTTGAACTCATGTAGATCTAATTATTGGTTATACATTGAGGGACTTGTACTAACATCTAAAAAGAGAAGTTGAAAGATAGATGGTGGTGCAGTAATTTTCTGATTTCGATGTGTAATTACATACAGAGATTCTATAAATCAATCAAATTTATGTGCTTGCTCCCATTAAATAATAATTAACAATTGGTGGTGCTAAAAAAAATATATTGAGATATATAATCTTCTGCCTATGCATTGGGATTGTTAGCTGGAAGGGGAATGAATAAAGATGAAGGTGGCTGGCAGCGCAGTAGATCATAAACTGAGAGAGAGAGGGAGGGAGGGAGGCAGGCAGGCAGGCAGGCAGAGAGAAGACAGTTTGAGAGGGATGGATCGGCATAAACATTCATGCATGTTAAACAGCAAAAGCAGCGGCGGATCCTACGCCATCCCCACGTCTTCCCCCTCCAGATTCCCCACAATTCAATTAAAATTTCTATTTTGTTAGGCTCAATCTCAGCAACCAACTTCTACATATTTAGTGAGTAATGTGCTTAAAAAAATAATATATATAGATATATATATATATATAAAGAATTGGGGGAGAGAACCTTCCTTGCCCCTTCTCCCTCACTCGATCGCCTTCCATTTGCACATGCACGTACGTCTCAGTTCAATTCCTTTTTGTGGTGTGTGTATGCATATATATATATATATATATATATACCCATGTTTTTTTTTTTTCATTTCTTTCATTTCCACCAACGAAAACATATTTAATTTCACTCACCAAACGATGATATTCTGAGTCTTGATTTTATGATCATAATAGTTGATGAGGGAATATATATGTGTGGGGGGGAGCGCGCAAGCGTAAAATTGTCGATTCCTTACATTGAGCAAATCCTCGTAGACCATCCTAGACCAGTGGCAGCAAATTCCAAGTACAGAATCCTACCCTCTACGATCCTATAAAATCATTACATCTCCGGCATTTATTAGCTGTCTTGAGTTTGGAAGAGTTAAATCGAACTGTCACCTTCTTTTCGACTTCCTCTATTGATTCCGTGTAACTCAGCTCTCAAGCAATACAAAAACTGAAGGGGTGCTCAAATGTTCCCTTGGATCATTTTTCAACCATAGAGTTTAGCTCCTTTTTGTTTATAATGTGCTTAATTAATGAAGCATTCGATATATTATACTTTAGATGGCATCGACTCGAGGAAGAGCTCATAATATAATAATATATCTTGAGAGAGTTGTCGGGCTGGCTAGCCAGTGGAAATCATTCCAAACAGATCATGAAGAGATTACGTACGTTGAACAACATGCATGTGTTTGGAGGGTTGACATCGATCGATGGGGGCACGAAGATCATTCCTTGTCTCATGGGAGGAGGAGAGATTTATCCAGCTGAGCTGCTCCTTCTCAAGTCTTACTGACAGATCATTTGCTCCATAACCCCACCCCACGTGTCCTTTTCTTTTTCTTTTTTTTTTTTTTACATTAACAATCAGCACATGTTGATTATCACAGAAGAGGTATAGGACTCTACATGGTTGTTATGTTAGTACAGAACGAGCATAGCTGGTTGGGTAGGGGCACGCGCCTGTGCACTGTTTAAGTTTCCCAGAAGTAATTAGTGCATGGACTTTGGGATACGGCCGGTCACCGGTGATTGCTTCTGTCCGGGGAAATTGGGATGTGAGGCTTCGGGCAAAAGAATTGATGAGGTCTGGTCTGTCCTGGCTTCTTCTACCTTTCTAATCCGAGAAGGGCCATTCGAGAGGTTCCACTTGAAAGGAAGGAAGTTGCTGCTTGCTGTTGCTGTTGTATAAGAAGAGAGCTGGGCCGCTTCATTAGCCCAAAAGGAAAAAAAAATGAAAAAAAGAAGGAAAGAAAAGAGAGTTGGGCTGGGAGATCTCGGTTCAAGCCCTCTAATCAATCTTACAAGTCAAAAAAAGAAAGGAAAATTCCAAAAAAAAAAAGGGCAAGCGAAAGCGGCGCAATTTGCTCAAGGTTCACGCGTCTAACTTGTTATCAGTCCCCACCATCACATCAACTGCTTCACTACTTGTTGTTGTTCTTCTTCTACTTCTTTTTTTTTTTTTTGCACTACGCATTATTCCCAAACCGGCCGAAACGTACATTAAGACTAATTTACAATCGGACTAGAATCCCCAAAAAATTCTCGTCGACGCTCTTAACTTAAAAATCGATCCAGTGATCATCTATTTAGAAGTCTATTAAAGAAAGTACTATACTTCACTTCAAATCAACAATCAAAGTAAAGCCAATTGAGACTCCAGCCTTCAAGGAAAAGGAAACTCTATATATTGACGCCAAACCTCCTCTCTATAAATTAGCTGCATCCATCATGGAGACTGGAATTATTAAAAATTATTGAAAAAACTTGAGAAAGTGGTCCCATATACCAATACCAATACCACCCATCTTAAATTAAAATATGCTGCCCTTCCCCTATTTCTATTTCTCTTTCTATTTCTAATTCTATGGCCGCAGATCAGCTACGTGGACCCACTGCAACCCCGACATCAACATTTAACAAGAATTTCATTTTATTTTATTTTTAAAAAAATTATTTGTTGTTTTTGTGGGCAACCCGCAACTGTAACTTAAGCGTCAAATTTGTGAGGGCCCCACGCGTTTGCTGGTTTGCGCGTTCTGACAGCTCTGCGTTTTCCTCTTCTTACTATAAAATGTAAGCCAGCGCCCAGCTGAAAAAGTGGGGAGGGAGAGGGAGGGAGGGAAGAAGCATCCCGGAAAGGGCAAAGGTTCCGGAAGAGCTTCTTCCACCCCATCTCTCGGTCCTGGCCGGTCAAGTCAAAATAAGAAACACATACATATGGCCAAGAGATCCAATTCGAATTCCGGACCCAAACAGGGGGCCGGCAGCTCCTGCTTCGGCAACATAGACGAGGTGAGGCAAGTGTTCAAGCAGTACGACAAGAATGGCGACGGCAGGATCTCGTGTGACGAGCTCAGGGAGGTACTCAGCGCCCTCTCCCCTACACAGGCCACACTCGAGGAGGCGAGGCGCGCGATGCTGGAGATTGACAAGGACGGTGACGGTTATATTGACCTGGACGAGTTCACGGAGCTCGTCCTTGGGGGCTCCGGCAACAAGGAGCTCAAGGACGCCTTCGACCTCTACGATCTGGACAAGAACGGCCTGATATCCGCCCGGGAGCTTCATGAGGTGATGAAGAAGCTGGGGCAGAAGTGCTCCCTCAAGGATTGCCGGAAGATGATCGGGTCCGTGGATAAGGACGGGGACGGCAACGTCAACTTCGAGGAGTTCAAGCTCATGATGACCAACCACTAACTCTTTAAAAAGAAAAAAAAACCTTTTCGGCTCGGTCGGCAGAGGTTGAAATCAATTTTTAACTGTAATAATTGAATGATTAGCTTGGTAGCAGACACTCAACTCATCATCCTACCTTTCTGCTCGCTTTCTCCTGTTGTTCTGTTTCCCTTCCCTCCATCCATGGTAGCTAGCGGGAGAGACGGATTGAAGGAGATGGCCTTGTCTCCCTATCTATATATATGTGCTGGCTGGGTATTCCAATTAGATGCGGAAGATTCGGTCTAAAGATTTGTGATTAGGTCTTATTGACATTTAGAGTGATTGATGTCTAGAGAGTGAGACCCGCAAGAGAGGGGTAATTGTACTATTGCCGCCGATCTAGTTAATCCCAGTTTCTTCTTCTTCTCTTCATAATTGACTACACTCAGAAGATACCGTCCCAACATAAATGAGGTTGACCGGTAACTGTGATCCTTGTATCAGGTATTATTTCATTTTAGGAATTTTTTTGTTAAAAAAATAATTTTTAGCGATTGAAATCAGGAATTGACTGACTTCGAATCTATTATTCATGTGGATCTTTTGTATCGGAAGATGATGTAAGTGTGTCAGATGAAGACGATGTAGTGGGAATGCAGAAGGTGATACATCCATTCATCAAGATATCTGAGGAAGTGGGAGGCAGGAGAATCATCTTTTTTACAATGACAGCCACAATTCTGTGCCTGCAACAGTTGCAGCGTGTATAAATCACCACCATCACCACCATCGTCATTTCCATTCTAATGGAATGGAATGGAATGGAAGGGTAGTGGTCCAGTGGAGCTTAATCAATCAGCATCCAGCAAGTGGTATACACGTATCACTTTTTAACTTGTGGTGGACTTTATTTCTTCCAAGTAATTAAGATTATGACATATATATTAATAAACAACCAAAGTAAGAATCCGTTTAGGCAAACTTTGAATCGATTTAGAGCCACGCTGAGAATGACCAACATATGAGGCAGCAGAAGACTACATAGTAAGCTTAGCGGCAGGGACGTTACTTTACTAATGGTCTTTCCTTCTTTCGACCCCACACGCACCTATTTTCTGGGCCCGGCTGCCAATTTCGCTCACTGGGCCCAGCTCGAGTCAAGTTTTCTACATCATGGGTTGGAAGCCCGGCCACGCAGCCCGCCAATCGTGCACGGGCTATTCTAAGTCATAGAAATTTAGGTTCTCTTCTCTAGGTAATTTGATGACGACGACGATTCATGGATACAGTAACCCGCAATCCATAATGAATATCATACACATATAGTCATGCTATTCAGGATCCTGACAATACAATACATAGGGATCACTACACTGTCACTAATAAGAAGAAGATCGTGGCCAGGGCAACATAAGATAAATGGACATTAATTATGAGAAGAGGAGGGAAGCAGCTGAATTAATCTGATTACACGTAGTAGAATTTAGGAAGCTGTGGCGTGGTGGTGGTTGCATCGGGCCTACCGCTAGGCCCAGACATCTATTAATTACGATTACCGATGAGAATTAAAAATTTTGGAGCGGAGGGAGGACACCACCGAGTGGAAAGAGACTATTCATTCCATTCATTTATTTTCAACCACTTTCCTTTTTCTTTCATTAAATAATAATATAATATATTTTTTTGCTGCTTATAAGATCCCTCATTTTAGAAAGTGATGTGTGGACAAAAATAAATGTGAAAAATCCTACTAATGATAATAAAATACAAGGGATAATAATGTCAGGAGTCTTATATATTTGTAAATTCTTACAAGTGAAGTCGTATATGTTATCTGCTTTTTTTTTGTTACGTGCCGTTACTTTAAACTTATGCTTATTAATGTCACATCAGCGTTATGTTAGCTTAAAGTAACGGTGGGTAACGAAAAGGACTCGATGTTGTAACGCAAATAATGCACAGGACTTGATTTAATATTTTGAAATATTTAAAACTCATTTGTAAGAATTAACAAATATATAGGACTTCTGGTCTCTTTATCTCTAAAACTCAAATCTCTCTTAATATCTTAGATAACCACGACATGAGCCTTTAATGTTGGTAACAGTTATTGAAAGTCGTCGAGGAAATGGTAAAACTAGAACACAAGACAGCAGTTATTAAACCGGAGGATAAATGTATTCAGCAAGCGCCATCATGAAAGGAAATTAGACAATCGACCCCCCGCAATAACAGCTAGCTGCTTAAATTCCGACAGTTACTGGAATTCAAAAATTAAACACTAGCTAGCTAATGCTGCAGACCCCTTGAACCAGGGATATCAATCCACCGCAGTTGGAGTTCGATCTCACCGGTCTCAACATGCCTGAGCCTTAGGACCATGTCCTGGACTACTTTCCCATCCTTCCAGATGATGCAGCTCTCCTCCGCCAGGCAGTTCTGCCTGCTTGGCTGCACCCTGGTGATTATGGTCCCGCTGGGGAGGCCATCCTGGTCCAGCCGCATCCTCAGGGCCTCCAAGAATGGCCCGATCTCAAACTCAGCATCCCCCATCCTGTCATCTAAGCTGAACATGTCCTTGTCGTATACCAACTGCATGCGCATCAGTAGAGGCAGCAGGCTTGAGAAAGATTAATGTATGTATGTGCATAGCTTGCTGGCTGGCTGGCTGGCTAGCTAGCTAGCTTTACTTACCACTTTGACGGGTAGCCTTGGATCAGCGATAGAAAGGGTTAGTTCCTCGTTCCATTCGGGGTTTATATTTTGCCTCACCACCCGGGTCTTGACTTTCTGCTCCATTAATGAAGGATAAAAAGAGGAGGAGGGTACACAAAGCTTCAGCCATCGATCAATCTTCAATGATCATATGCATGTTTGTATGCATGCATAATATCGTGTCAAACAGAAAATTGGATATATATATATATATATATATATAGCTTGAAAATTTATTACCTGTTTGCCCATTCGAAAAACAACATAAGGGTCGCTGCTTAAGATGTCCCGAACAGCAAGGTTGACCCCTCGATGGACATGGATCCGGAGAAGTCCCAGGAGGTGTTCCATGGAATTAATATGTTTTTACGTACCCTGGAGACTTTCTGTTCAAGGTGTCTGAGGGTTGATGAGATATATCCTCACCGATCAGATATCAGATATCACACAGCGAGAGAGAGAGACAGAGAGGGAGAGAGTTGAGCTGCTGGTTTGAGGGATGGATGAAGAGCCGGACATTAATTCGTTTCTTTGTGAAAAACCAAGTCAAGTGTTATAATGATATATAGAACGCTTCAGTCAGTCCCTTTTCCTTGAATAATGATAATCGTAATAATGTCTATATATAATAACTTAATTGCTGTCTGGTGGGTCGTAAGAAAAACAGTTTGAATTAACCCGGCTTGACTTTGTCAGGGTCGGATGCTACTGCGTTGACTGGGTAAGAAGAATCACATATTCAGTGCTTATCGATCGGTTTTTTAATTTATATGTGTATGCAGTGATTTTCCTAATTATCTGAAATCATATATATCTTATGATTCAGTTATGGTCTATTCTATTTTCCTTCCGCTAAGAAAAGAAGAAAGTCGGCCTGGACTGGACTAATATAATCCAATATATATATATATATATATATGCTATTCGTCCCATCTCAGCTTAGGATCGGAGTACAATTTCAAGTGATCTATTAACACGAAAGAGGGTGTAATAAGAGGAGCATCTATACACATACATGCGTCATGCATCTCGGTACATGATATATCTTTTTGAACTATTATTTTTTCTGCAAAATTTTTTTAAAAAAAATTAAAAAAATCTTTTTAAACTATTAGTTATAAATGAACCGGCCGGTGTTAGTTGACTTCAAGTTTTTAATGACTAGTTATTATGATTGTTGCGAATTTTTTCTTGCCCTGTCACCTTCAGATGATTAAGCGATGAATTATGCATTACAGAGGACATAAAAAAAATTGACTCGTTGATAGCAACATTAATTTGCTATCTAACTATAAATAGCTTTCTCCCAGTGAATATATATATATATATATATATAATTAGATCGTAATTTTATTCTCCTCTCTTTTATGAGTAAATACCAACTGTAAATACTTACATGCTTTAATTAAAGGGATAGCGCTCTCATTATTATATTTTTATTAATACGAAAAATAAAGTAGTAAAAATCAAACCCATGATCCGTTGATTCAAGAGTGAGCGTGATGTTTACACACAAATTATCATTCAAGTCAACGCTATCATGTGATATACTAATTATATACAAGACTCTCCCTATGGATGAAGATTTTTCAATTAGCAAGGAAGTGTTTCTACACACTTATATGTTTAAAAAGGGCTGACCTGGAAAAGGGAAAGCCCATCTACATGGGCTGGGCCTATTTTATCGGCCCAATTCTGCCAACTTCCTGATCTGCATCCACATCCACATCCATTCCATCCATTCCAAGTAGTATATATCATATCGATAATTTAGGTCATCACAATTATTTGTCGTTCTTAATATTTAAAATTTCTAACCAATTTAATTATGTTTCAATCATATGAGAGAAAATGGTGGTGAGGGACTAAATTATTAGACTTTTTAACTACGAAGGACGATACTAATAATAAACTTAAATTAAAAACAAAAATTATTACCCTGTGAAATATTAAAAAGCGGATGTCATGGTTTAATCGTGGATCGGATCCGGCAAGCTACAGATGGAATATGAAATCCCTTTTTTGTCCCCTGAAAAGTCAATGTAGGCAGGGTGAGGGCTTGGGTAGGACGGGAGCATTGGGCCTGTAGGCTGGGGCTGCAATGAAGATCCACCGGCATCTACGCCTTCACTTCATCAATCTTACATCCTAAAGTCAGGATCCCATCTGATGATGATCTACATATGCACATACCGTACAGACTGTTAAATCAAGTGAAACCCGTTTAAAAAAAAAATCAAAATTATGTTGGATTGGAAGAAAGAATATCAAATACATATTCGAAGAGATAATGACATGAAATAGACAATCGTAATAACAGTTACTTGTTAGCAGTAGAATCTATAATTGCTTGCTCGGCAGCTGTCCCTCTCTCCGGTCACTGCTCAAAAAGTTACCATTCATTTCATTCATTCGGAACAATTTTACACTCACGTTACCGTACCGATTGAGATTCTCAAAAAAAGACTCACATCACATGGATAGAAAAAGGCACGCGGACATTTAATTTAATTTAGTTTAATGCATTCTCGTTTGAATATGAAAGAGAGAAACAATCTCACTCGAGTGTTTCTTTTTTTTTTTTTTTTTGGTTCAAGTAGGAAAGATTACAAAAAAAAGATAATCATCCCTCATTCCTAATTTGTCCTCCCCACCTTGCGAAGGAGCCAATATGTTTATTTCCACAAATGAGCACTACACCCGTGGAATCAAATCAGAGATATTCGAATAATAATTTGATAGAAACAAAGCTCAATGTAAGCAATTCATATGGTAGAATTTGCGTTGACATAGTCATGGTAACTGATCCTAATGACTAATCCTATTTGTGTTTGATAACACATGCTTCCTAAGAATTCAAATGGTCTTAAGAAAAGGACGTAAGAGCTATATGATTAAACATGTATAAATTTAACGTGAAATAATGACTATATTTTTATGTGATTTAAAATACCGATTCACATATAAATAAATATGCACCGACTCACCAAGGATTGCCCTAAATCAAGCTGGTGGGATCGAAATCACTATTACTATTTGATGCATTCGTTAACAGTTCTCTGGTACTCTAATTCGTAATTGTGTTTTTTTTTTCAGTAATTATTAGAAGTTTGGCTTTTTTTTCCCACTGGGTTGATCTTTCAGAAGTTGAAACACCTAATTTTTGCGTTGGAAAAATAATTAAATGTTATTTTACTCCTAAACGAACAACTCAGATTTGGAATATTCGTTACCTTTATAATCTACACACACTTGAATCAGCATTAACGTATTTTTACTCCATGCTAGGGGTGAGCAAAAAACCAGTTTGGGGAGAACCGAACCGGTTTGAACAGGTGCTCCCTAAATCGGTTCTATTTTGGTGCATTTTTTAAAAGTCATTCGATTAATTTTTAAGCATAATTGATACAGTTAATCGATTTGAACTGAACTGAATTTGGTTTTAATATAAAATTAATTTAATGATACAAAAATACAATTCAAAACTAATTTAGTTCAATTTAAACTGGTCTCAAACCGTTTTGAAAGAAATTTCAATTCGGTTTGAATCGAATAGAAGCATCTTAAAACCAATTCAATTTGATTCAAATTCGTTTCAAATAGAACCAAATCATTTTAAAAACAATTTGGTTCTACCTAGTTAACCGAATAAGGTTAAACCAATCCAGTTTTTCCAGCCAAACCAATTACAAGTCTTTGCCTACTACACTGAACCGAACAGGACCGATTCTTTTGATTCGATTCAGTTTGAAACCAGTTCGATTCCCAAACCTGTTTTTGCACACCCTTGAGGGAGAAAAAATGTAAATAAACATTAGGCGAAAAAAGTGGGGGCATTTAGTGGCAGCGTCGGTAATATTCGGAGCCAAAGGGACCAAAATCGTCCACTCCAAAGTGGAGAAAGTTGTCTCTCCGACTGTGGTGGTACGTCCACCTTTGCTGCTGCTCTTCTTCTTCTTCAAGGTCATCCATCGGTGTATATATATATGTGTGTGTACTCCCTCCCTCCCTCTCTCTTCCCGACAGGATCCCTCCTCTCTCTTGGCCAATCTCGAAACGTACTTTTCATAGAAAAATTTCTATTTTGTATCGTTCAGCGAGAGCGTCAATGGAATCGATGGACGAGAACTCTGCCGTCATAGCTCAGATTCTCAGAGAGCAGGAGGAAGAGGAGAGCCAAATCAAGCAGACCTCCAACCGCAACGACAACAAGGAGAATTCCGGATGGCAGACGGTGTCCTATCCCAAGCGCCACAAGAAGCAATTGAAAGCTCAGCAGGAGATGTCGCCCTCTGATCTCCGCCCTAATGGCGTCGCTTCCCCCAATTCTCACATTTTCAAGTCGGTCGAGCTTCACGCCGAGGAGCGGCGCCAGAGGGCTCTCGAAGCTCTGGCGGCCGCTGCTGGAGAGGCTGATCCTGCTGGAAGATCGAAGCGGCACTCTGATGATGAGGACGAAAGTGACTCTGAGGCTCCTGTTGAGAATGGCGGTGAGGAGGTGAAGAAGGTAAAGCCAAAAAAACCTAGGAGGCCGAAGGTGACTGTTGCTGAGGCAGCTGCGAAGATTGACGCTGCTGATCTCAGTGGGTTCCTCGCTGACATCACGGTAAGAAGTGATTCTATTAATTCGTTTGATTTTTAGTCCTTGCTATTCGTTTGATCAAATGCCATCAGGTTCTAAAAGGACGAGACTTTTTAACCTTTCCGCCTTGAAAAACTCTGTTTTAGGCATCGTACGAATCGCAGCAGGATATACAGCTGATGCGATTTGCTGATTACTTTGGCCGAGCATTCTCCTCCGTTGGTGCTGCGCAATTCCCTTGGTTAAAGATATTCAAGGAGTCTTCCGTGGAAAAATTGGTCGATGTAAGCATTTACCGGACAAGTTATTTCTCACATATTTGGGGACAAAAAAAAGAATTTTTCTTTTTGATCTGGTCCGGTGAACTTACTTTAGGTTCAGACACCCGCTTCCCCCTCCAATTCTGTCGTAATAAAGCATTTCGTGCTTCATTTTTCCCCTTTTGCTAGCATGAGGATATTCGGTTTTGTGTCTGGCGCCACGGAAATCTTGTTCAAGCCTTCTTTTCTAATTGTTTTATCTCCTTTGAGGAAATTGTGATTTTGAAAACCATTTTTTTCCTTTGAATAATCACTAGGCTTGCTCATGATGATCCTGAAAGAAATCTACGCAGAAATAATGGCAGATAGAAATATCCATGGCTATGGTATTATCATGCAGATGTGTGTGATTATTATATGGTCTTAGTTTGAAAAAAATATCAGTAACATGCACATCCCAATAAAGTTATATGAATAAGTTTATGAATATCTTTGAGGTTTGATTTTGGAAACAGGCATTGATATTCTTCTCTCTCATTTCTGTAATAATCAGATCCCAATTTGTCATATACCAGAGGATGTCTACAGGACATCTGTTGATTGGCTAAGCCAGAGATCCTTGGAAGCACTTGGGACCTTTGTTCTATGGTCAGTGGATACCATTCTTACTGACTTAACTAGCCATCTTGGAGCTGCTTCAAAGGGATCCAAGAAGGCGGTCCAGCCAGTATCGTCAAAGTCTCAGGTAATTTTCTCGGATCTGATGCTCAATGGTGCTGGTGAAGCAGTGTACCAAATGCTTTATTTCCTCTGCCATCAAGAGTGCAGAAAATGTACAAATCTTAGTGTTGCAGGCAAATTTTCATTAATACGTAGGAGCAGTTATGACTGCCGTTGATTTGGAATGAGTATTATGGTTACCAGCTATCTCGGTTGGAATCTGGAACTGTTTTACAGTTTATATTCATATGTCATATACTCATCATGGTCTCTAGTAGTTGAGTTTGTCACAATCATGTCGAAAAACAGGTTGCCATATTTGTGGTCTTGGGTATGGTGCTACGGAGAAAACCTGATGTGTTGGTTAGTGCAACGCCTCAACTCAAGGAAAATCCAAAATATCAAGGACAGGATAAGCTTCCAATCGCTGCGTGGATGATTTCTCAGGTACTAAAACATATTGGTGATCTGCTGTGTGGTAGAAAATGATTCTCTGCTCTCTGATTTAGGGATCATTCTTTCAAAATGCTTTGTTTATTTATATAGGATTTCAATTTGGAGCTGCATTATGTTTTCCTCTACAGGCTTTCCAAGGAGATTTGGCCGTGGGTTTATACATGTGGGTTCGCATTCTCCTGCCATTGTTAACTGGTAAAAGCTGCAATCCACAGTCCAGGGACTTAATTTTGCAGTCAGTGGAAAGGTATTGTATATTTCAGAATCTTTGATCCTATGAGATCCAGTTTGCCTTCTACTGCAATTAAATCTATTTGCACAGCTTATTCATTCTCCAAATGTTTTCTGAGGCAGAATTTTGTCTTCTCCAAAAGCACGTCCAATACTATTAAATGGAGCTGTGAGGAAGGGAGAACGCTTGGTGCCACCATCAGCTCTTGAGATTTTGATGAGAGTCACATTTCCAGCACCTTCAGCTCGACTTAAGGTGTGAATTCTCTGAAATGATTGAGAACATTTTTTTTTTTAACTTAATTTGTGTTGAACTGTCAAATCCTTCAGTTGTGGATATTGAGCTCTTTGTGGTATTCTTTGTCCTCAGGCTACAGAGAGGTTCGAAGTAGTTTATCCGACTTTGAAAGAGATTGCGCTTGCTGGCACTTCTGGGAGCAAAGCACTGAAACAAGTTTCTGTGCAGATAATGAATTTTGCAATCAAAGCTGCTGGAGAAGGTAGCTTTAATTTCTGATGCACAACTTTTGGATTTTTTAATCACCAGGACTTCACATTGACAAGCTCTGGAAAACAACTCCTGAATTTACAACATGGATTCTCTTACTTGTTGCAAAAATATTTGCAGGCATCCCTGACTTATGCAATGAAGCAAGTAGTGTTTTCATATGGTGCTCGACTCAAAATAGTGAATGCTACAAGCTCTGGGTGAGCTTTTATATTCATTTTTAATTGATTGAAAGATTTTTTCTCTCAGGTATATCCTGCTGCTTTCTTTATTTAATCCTCATTTGGAAAAACTTTTGGAAACAGGATAAGCTTTATATGGATAATCTGGATGCAAGTGCTGTCGTTCTGAAAAAGCTGTCTGATGAATTGAAAATTCACAGTGTCAAACATTCTACGCTTGACCCTGTAAGAGAAACCCTGAAGGTTTTCAGACAGAAGGTAATCAATTTAACCGCTTTAATCCCTGCTTCACTTACATTATTTGCTTGTCTACACTCTATAGTAGTTTGGTTTTGGGGGCGTACACTTGTTAAGAATCCATTCTCTTTCTTTTGATGTGCCTAAAGGGGAAATGGCCTGCTGTACCATATATGCTAATTTGGCACATGGTTTCATGCAACAGAATGAAACAGCCTTGGCGAAGGAAGATGATGCTTCTCGCAGAGCGTTGTTGAAGGATGCTGATAGATACTGCAAGGCTATCCTGGGTAGGGTTTCGAAGGGCCATGGGTGTATGAAGTTTGCATTTTTTGTGGCTGCCGTTGCCCTTGGGGCTGCCATCGCCTCCCAAAGCATGCAAGATTGGGACTTGAAGAAACTTTCTGAACTATTTAACATCCCACAGAACTTCTGACTTGGCGTGCAGAGTTTCAACGACAGCCACTAGATTGGGGCTAGCTTACCCTGAAGGTGTGAACGGTTTAGTTACTACGAGGCTTGTTCAAGCCTGGGGACAAGGCCCATTAACAAAGATCTTGGGCCGATGTATGAATGTTACTTTTAATGTTAAGTAGAAGAGGGAAGGGAATGAACTAGCTAGGAATCATGGCAGTGCATCAAACAATAGCCAAACTCTGCTGGCTGGCTTTCCACAGAATGCTGAGGTGTTGAAAGATGAGTGCTTCTTTTGCTCGGACAGGTGAGGATTTCTTCTCCCATTGACCCCAGAAGGCGGCTGAGTTAATGTTCAGAGGAATTTTTCTAGTGCTTTGATCTGAGTTGCTATAGTATGGGGGGACATTCTCAAATAAAACAATGTTGGCTGATTTGTGCTGCAATGCCTTGCTTGGGGTTGATCTTTGAAATAATATTTGCGTGGAGATGGAAATGGATATGAGCTGTCGTGACTAGAGCCGAAGTCTATTTCACTCCCCTTCTTCTTTTTAATTTATCAAGTGAAGTGTTAGCTGGAACACCGAAAACATAGATCCCGTGCCTTTTGCTGTAGAGGCTGATGAGGTTGAAAGGGTTGTGATGGGGGGTGATTAAAAGGAGGCCAGCAGCATGGTTACTTCTAAAACTGTATGTTCTTCTATTATTTTAATTGTTAACTCTAAAATGGAAAAAGCCCAGCATTCCAAATGCAGAATGTGCTTCCTTCCGTTTCGAGAAGGGCGCGTGTCAATCGCTCGTGACAAAGGAGTCGGATACCCGGAAAGGGTCTTGTGTTGTGTGTAACGGTATATGAAGTGGTATCACGAGCTAACATGATTAGGTTATTTTTAGGATTTTTTTTTAAAAAATAAAACTTAAAGATGGTGGAAAAATAATATTAATAATAACTTGATTTGATTAATTTGTGACACCACGTCAATACTGTCACGTGATATACTTGTTATATACAAGACTTTCTCCCATCCCGATGACTTTGTATCCTTCCTTGTTCCATTCTTTCCTTTTCCTTCTTCCTTTAACCGTCCTCTCGAGTGATTACTGAATCCCATCCTCTTCCTTCTTCATAATCTAACTGCCACTGGCCACTCTCCGTTTACCGCCTTGTGTCTAGATCCAGAAAATGGTTTGACTGGTGTGTGTGTGTGTGTGTGTTTATTTGTAACTATTATTTGGTTGTGTTATGATTTGATCTGATCTCCATTCTCTGGCCTGTTACGGTCCCACTACGGGCCTAAGCCTTGCTTGCTTCGGTGGGCTTCCGTCCCACTGGAAGAATCGGAATTGCTACATTTTCTATGATGTCCCACTCCCCTTCGAATCCCCCAAGACAGACCTTATTTTTGTCGCAATTTTAAAATAAAAGGGCAAACAAAAGGGTAGGCCGACAATTTTAAAATTAAAACCATCTGCATTCAGACTTTTTCTTATCCTAACTAACGTCATCGATCTGTGTGATACTTCCATTGGACACAACGAACCGTAAGATTTAACGGCCAAAGAACAATCTCAGCCCTCCAATTTCCGATAAAGAAAAGTCACCATGGCCCTAAAATCCACACCTCACTTCCTTCCTTGGTGTTTTCCTTTTTTTTTCTCTCTCTCTTTTTCTTTTTTCCTTTTCCTTTTACATTTTTCCTCCGCTTCTCTCTTTCTTTCCCTTTTTTTTTTCTCTTCAAAAAACTTCAATAGTTCTCGTCGAGGATTTTTGAACAGCGGGTTGTAGCTGCGCTGTGGGGACTGCTTGCTTCTCTCTCTATCTGCGACTTCCAATGGCTGCTGCCGAGCTTAATAAGCCTTCTTCACTTCCTCCTTACCCCGAGGTACTTCTAATTCAGGCCCTTATGAAGGTTTCTCAGCTGATGATAATCGAGAAGGAAAAAGTGGACGTCCTTTCTCTTGCTATTTTGTGCCTTCGAGCTCTCGCTCTTTCACTTGGCTCAGTTGAATTTTACTGTGATTTGAGTTGAATTCTTAATCCTTCGTCCCATAATTTCTGATTCACTGTTTGGGATCTAATTTTGGAAAATGAGGGGTTTTCCAGCGTGTTTCATGAGGCAACCGTTTTAAATTAGGGCCCTTTGTTTTCCTATACTCCCTTCTTTTTCTTCTTCTTCTTTTTTTTTTTTTCACTGTGTGGGATCTAATTTCATTTTCAAGGCTGCTATCACTTGTTAAGTTACCACTGCTCCATTTGAGCGAGCTTTTGTAAATCAGCTTGCCTACATCTGTATACGTTCGATGGCTATTAATGGAATTTCATTGCTTATCGAGGGGGAAAAAAAGAAAAACAATTGCTCTACTTTTGCCGAGATTTTCAGGATTGATATATGTTACCTCTGTGAGACTGGTGTAATTTGTCTGATACAAACCCTAGCTCTCTCTCCCCCTTTTTTTTTTGAAAATTCATTCTTCCTCTTGTGACTTGTTGAGCTCTGTTGATGAAATAGTAATTGCTTGGGCCACCAAATTGAGCTGGCATTTGGATACGCCCAGCAAAAAGTCAATCTTTGTCGGCTTAGATTGACTCCTCGAGATTTATGTTTTCAATTTAACATCCGTATTTTTTAACTCATAATAATTATTCTTCGCAAGTGGGAGTGGGGGGTAGTTTTGGATTCTTGATATTGCAAGGGCGAAAGTTTGAAATTGATTGGACACCGTGGGAAAGAGTCGAGTTCAGCACTTACTGATAATGATGTCCGTTCTCTCATTTCTTGACGGCAGTTGCAATGTTCCTGTCCCATCTGACAGTTAATTGCGGTGTTTTAGGCTCTATTGAAATGGTATTAATGATGTTTTAGCTGGTGTTGTTTCCTACAGATGATAATAGCAGCCCTGGAAGCATTGAAGGAGGAGAATGGGTCCAACAAATCATCAATATCCAAATACATCGAGTCCAAGTATGGGGACCTACCAGCTGGCCATTCACAGCTCCTGTCGGACAACCTCAACCGGATGAAAGAAAGTGGGGAGCTTGTCTTTTGGAAGAACAACTACATGAAATCAGACCAAGCACCTCCACGTCGAGGTCGTGGCCGGCCCCCAAAGCCCAAGGGACTCCTGCCACCGACTGACACTGTATCACCTGCAAGGCCAAGGGGCCGCCCGCCAAAGGACCCGAATGCTCCTCCCAAGCCTACGAAGCCCAAAGATACTTCGAGCACCGGCAGGCCAAGGGGCCGCCCAAGAAAGATGGCCAAGCCAACCGGAGGGTTAGGTGGGTCTGCTGAGGCAACAGCAGTTGCTGCCCCTACAGGGCGGCCACGGGGTAGGCCTCCAAAGGCCAAGGCTGCGTCCACTGAAGTTCGTGTAGAGACTTGAGAGAGAGAGAGAGAGAGAGAGAGAGGACTGAGGGTGGGGAGGGGGCTTTAGTGTAGTGACGAGGTGAAATTGGCTGTCTTTGTTTTGTCTAGATGTCTGTATAATCTCTATTTGGTTGACTAACGTCTCTGTCTGTGTAATTTGTATGTATAATTGCGAATGTGGAGGAGAGTGTCGTGGGTAGGTGCTCGAGCAGGGAACTGCTTTGTTTGCTCGATAAATATTATTCCTCTCGTTTGGGGAATGATCTGTGGTTGCTGATGATGAATTGGGCGTTTTACTATTTCAATTTTCTGTAAGCCTGTGTATTCCCAAGAATTTTGAAGTTTGCATGCTATTTGCCGCCATAAGTGGGATTGTTCTATGCTCTAAGGCCTTGTCTACTAATAACAGCCGATTCAATAACACTTCCTCGGTCGGAGCTCAGAAGCTGAATCCTTGACACGGACCCAGTGGGGCCGTCGAGCTCCTTTTGTTTCACTGACAATGACAACGTTTGATTTATGAACTAACGGTGATTTAATGTGACCTGCTGCACGTTGTAGTCAAAGCTGCTGTTGACATTTCTGGTGCCAGACGATCCGCATGGGCAAATAGAGAACCTTCTCATCGTTTGTCTTTTGGAAATAAAAGTAATCGGTCACATTGCTTCTCCTCCTCCTTCCTCTCTTCCTTTAAGCCATAATTTCACAGATAAACAGGAAGTTTAATTTACAGATCCAAACGACCATCAGACCTGATACTGCAAAAACCACGTTATCATTAATCTACAATTCTTCCACTTCGATTGAGAACCCACACTGACACCTTTTGATCACCAGTGAACTCTTGTGACAAAAAGTTTGGTTCTCTGTGAAAAACACGTGCTCGTGCTCCACCATTTGTGCTCCTAAACCCGGTGCTACAACATGCTGCTCCAGCTCCATTCTCTCCGCCTGTTGCTGCCTCCTCCTCTGATTCTCATCCCCATCCCCAGCGTTCAGTTTGACCATTTTGCCGGAATTATCAGGCTGTCCACTGCCATAGCAGTTGTTGAGCCTTTGACGGGTTATGATGGATGAGAGAAGCTGGTACCAGCGGGATATAACTTCTCTTTCGTTCCTCTTCCTTTCTTCAGCCTCTCTTCTCTCCTTTTCTTCTGCATATGCCTGAGAAATAACCCACATTTCAGAAAACTTCAAAGGCAAACACATACTGGAGCACTAGAAGGTTTGTCAGGAAATTATCTGCTGAATAAACATATTGAAGGATGAGAAGAATTATCAGAAAATTACCGGTTTAACAATGTTACATGTCAATAATCAAAATGCCAATCAAGTGCTGCAGATTTACCTCTAATAAGACATCCTTGAACTCAGAGCAGACAACAATTCCATCAAAAACAGGCAATGAACGCCCATTCCTGAATTCAAATCCAACCATTGCAGGTGCATAATCAATCTCTAGCTTCTTGGCAAGAGCAAATATCCTCGGCAATCTCAAGTGCATTGTGCCCGGCGGAAGGCATTTCTCAGACCAGACATCTACTTGACCTCGCTCATTCTACAATAATTGCTCATAGTTAACACGTGGTTGTCCAAATAATATATTAAAATACCATACTACCAATATCGTGGCAATAGTCCTATGTATTATACAGCTAAAAGTTCAACTCTTGTATAATAGTTAAAAAGTTCACCTTAGGCACTATTCCATTAACTGCATGAGGCAGGCGCAATGGTTCCAACTGCCACTTTCCGTAAAGTTCAATAGTTCCTTCAGGATTAGCCTCTTTGCAATCATCACCTTCATGAACTTGCTCTTTGCTTGGTTTATCAGCTCGTTTTAAAACCTGTAAGAAGGATTACTCCATATAAGTGATGCTGGCAATTAAAGAATTAATGAAAAATAGTTTCCCAGCAGAAATAACTGCATGAAAAGTTGGATTCCCAAACAAAAGAAAGAATATACCTTTGCCGGCTGCTCATGGGGTTTAACTTGAAGTCCTTCCCGCAGCCATTTTTCTTTTGTCTTGAGTGTTTGCACACAACTTCGACGGTACACTGGATAACCATTACAGAAGCCCAGGAAAGGATCTTTTGGATGAATTATCTGATACTTGGTAAGCCATCGTTCAAGAACATATAGTGGATGGTTTCTATAAGCCTGCAGGAGGAAAGGCGCTTTCCATCAAAATGACCTGATAGAAAAACCCATGACCACTAACGAAGAAACACACACTTCTTGCATGAGAGAAGGACCTCCGTCTCAGTAAAAGAAAAACCCAACTCCGCAGAGTATCAACAGAAGAAAGTTTGAGCTTTACATTGATTGCAAGCTTCTACAAGACGTTGACTCATATGGAACAAAAACCAAGCAAAATCATTCTACTAAACGTATAAAATGAAGTTTTCTTTACCTGCTGATTAGTTGGAAGAGGTTCAGAGAATGCTCGAGTCTCCAGCTCCATATCTTCGAGAATGCTCCCAGTAGCAGCAAAAGCATTTCTCGTGGAAGATTCTATAGCCATCTCTTGATGCAGTTCAGACTCAATTGGGAAAGGCAACTTGATACAATCTGCAAGATCATTCCACACGAACCAGATAAATATTTAGCTATCAATCCTTATTAATTAGGGACAGGTCATGAATTTGCAAATAAAGATACCTCCTGTTGCTATAGACTCCAATTCCTTCAATGGTGCCAAAACTTCATCCCACCAAGAAGCATTCACACGTTGAGGTGCAATCTTGTACCACCTCGAACAGTACCTGCGATATTTAGAAAGCCCGCCAAGGCCAATTAATTATGCTAATTGCATGAACAAAGTATTCTCAACAACATGCTTCGTTCAGTCCAAACATTTAAAAATCCCAGAGTTGTAAGAGTGAAGCATAAGAGACCTATAAAATAGTCATGTACTCCATATCTTTAACTAATCCATCTGACATAAATTCAAGCTTTATGTGGCAGTGAATTTGTTCCTTCACTAACAAATGATTTTTTTCTTCATCTCATTGAAAAAAATAAACAATATTTCTGCTACTAAGGCTGAGTTAAATCACCAAAAGTCTGCAGCAACAAAATAAACAGTTTAATTATGAGAAAAAATTGATACAAGAATTATAAGTGATTATAATCGGCTAGAAAAGTAAGCAATAATACTGAAGGAAGCAAGATAAAAACCTGCGGGTCACATCTTTTGCTCCATATCCAGCAAAAGCAACTACGTATCTCAAAGATGTCTTGCATGCAGCTGCTGCAGCTTCTACTCTTTCTGCACCACCCAAAAGTCCATTGACAGCATCAACATGGACCCACTTTCCAACTGAGTTCTCTCCACTGCAGTAGACTTCTGCCCAGTGCAGAGGAGCTCCAACTTTACGTGCTCCAACTGCAGTTGACAGAGGCTGGGATGAAGAAGATGGGAGTTCTTCATTAGTAATTCTTCCTAGTCTTTTTGGAGAAGTAGGGAATGAACCATTAGATGCCTTTTCTGTCCCTGCATCTTCCTGAACTTCAAAAGCTGTTGCAGAAAGAGCCATTGCCATCTGCATTTCAAACTCAACATCTCCTTTCCCTTTTATTCCCTGACAAACATTCATTTCACTTGTTGCATCGGAAGATTTCATCTTTTTGCTGTTCTCATCAATTTTCTCACTGCACGGCCTGGCAGGAGACATAGATTTGTGATTTGTTGCATCTACCATAACTGTTGGATTCTTAAATATCCCTTTAGCCTTTCTTTGAGCATCTTGGGAGGCCGAGTCACCGTTGTCAACTTCAGGTTTCAAGGAGACAACATCCAAGAGGGAAACAAACCTGAAGGCAGAAAGAACGCAAACCTATTTCAATGAAGAGAGATAAAACCCAACTAGAAACTGATTTCATCGATATTTTCCACCTCAAAAAGAATTCCTCCAATAATAAAGTAATTCTTAAAAATCAATTAGTTGTATAATTCAAAAGATGAGGAATAGGACAAGTGAATAGGCTTGGATACAGGTACATGAAAAACAATTATTCTCCTTTGAAGTTGAGACATGAGAAACCTTGCAGGACTACCTAAATGTGCATGATGAATTCTTTCTGCTTCTGAAATGAGACATCTATTAAATGATTGGTATTATTCTTCACAGAACATCAAGCTGTAATAGGTCTTTTACATGGCTATATATTAAATGATTGGTATTATTCTTCCCGAGTAAGCTATCTAATATATATGTATTTTAACTTTTCATGGCTACCTGCTACCTGCTACCTGCAGTTTACATGGCTAACCCAAAGAAGCATTCTCTATATGAGAAGAGTGAAAACCAGCACTGACACAGCATCCCTGTCTACAAGCATGCAGAATAAGTATTTGACTACGCTACCAACCCTTACCGAGCTGTTAAGTTTAGAGCTCTAAAGAGTGCCACAGATAGTGCAACAATCTGCCAAAGAAAACAAAAAGTAAGCCTTCTGCTATAAGGTATAAGAAACCTACTAATGTTTTCAAATATATGAATGAAGATATGAAGTTAATTCAAGTTATGCTCTCATAAGGAATTGGCCTGTAAGCAGCATGGCCTTCCAAATCAAAGATAAGATGTGCCAGAGCTGCTCCACACCAGAGGGTAGATCCAAC
Source organism: Lagerstroemia speciosa (assembly GCA_037672795.1). NCBI lineage: Eukaryota > Viridiplantae > Streptophyta > Magnoliopsida > Myrtales > Lythraceae > Lagerstroemia > Lagerstroemia speciosa. The sequence goes on from CM075288.1 coordinate 9,275,578, forward strand.
TGAATACACATTGATTGCAAGGTTAAAAAAAGTTGGAGTACAGTTGTGAGATAAATTTTTGGTTTTGCGGAGGGGTTTCATTGAAGACATGAAATTCACGTTCCAAACTAACTAAATTCAATGAACCAACGTGATTGAGGTGATTAGTTAGAGAGACATCAGAGCTTGTCTCAAACCTTTTTTTTTTTGGGTGACAAGAGAGCTTGTCCAAACTTAATTACTCTTTTTCTTCTTTTCAAACCTATAAGTACGCCATTAATCGAAGGACACGCTCATTTCCAGAAAGCATGAAACTGCTGATTTCAACCAACATTACATGGTAATAAAAAGGGCAAAAGAACCTGAACTAACTAGCTAGCAGTTGAAAAAGACAAGAGATGGAAGAGGAATTTGCAATTGACTTTGTCCTCCAAGTTTCAAGAAATGCAATAAAAAACTATAGATCTCACATTAATTAGCTTGAATAGGTGAATAAAGAGATATCTTGTTTATCTTTATGCAATCTTGAGCAATAAGAGATCAAGGAGCTACCTCCTCGAGTGTTCCATGTTTAGCTTCAAGTGCATGAGCCAATGCTGCACGAAAGGATTTACTCTCACTGGAGAGCTTTGTGACTTTGAAGTGACTGCGAAACTACAACATTCAGAGAGTGTGGGAGAGTGAGCTAGATGGAAGCAGGAGCAAAAGCTGCTGGATCCTACTACAAAGAAAGTTGAAGAAATATACCCAACTGATCAGTGGATATAAAGACACTCCAGTAAGTTCTCGATCATCTGATAGCTTCAGCAATCGAGCAGGTACAAGGGAGAGTAAACAAGCCTGCAGAAAAGCAGGTGAAGATTAAAGCTCATCCTATAAAACAAGTATGGTGTAACATGCTTCACCAGGGATATTACCTGCATCTACAGCACGCTGAACACGACAATTCCAATTATAGCAAAGAGCTAGTGGAACATTCTTTTAAAGTTATAAGGTCCAGTAACTTTGTAAAGTTGGCAGTAGCTAAGGACAGCAAGGCCAAAACGAGAAAAGATTGGAGAGCAAATGACAACCCAGGTTTGGGAATTAGGGAATCATAGTTTTCGTTATCATTTGTAAATAAACTATATCTACAGCTTACAGCATTTATAGTTCCATCCTTATCCATCCTCTATTCCTCGTCTCAATAGATCAAACAGAATGTATTTTAAAATAGTACATATGACATTCAAGCAGATCCCATGTGATATAAGACGACCTGAATAAGTGGATCGTCACAAGCCTTATCAACTATCCGCCCACGAGCAAGTAAGCAGAGTAGATGAACCTTGTGCACTAGTTCTGCCACTTCCTGTCAAAGAAAATGGATATTTTAGCTCATTTGGCAAGTGAAAGAATAAGTATCTCGCTCAAGCAAGAACGAATAGAAAACCTTGTCTTCAGCAGAAGCTCGCCGTTTAGTCTTCCTTTCAGCAAAATCCTGGGATGGGTTCAATTCAACAGTGATCCCATTAATGAAAGCCCCCGAACCATTTTCTTTACATTTGGAAGCATGAGTAGAACCATCTTCCCAGTCAGATTCATCCATTTCTTCCATATCCATAGAAACAGAGAGACCTTTTCCGTCAAACTGTCCTCTGAGAGTATCTCTTTCAGTTCCTGCCTCATGTTCTACAACATCTTGTTCTCTGTTTCTGTCTGTTTCACTATGTGCCTGCAGAAATAAGAGGATGGAAAGAGCAAGGAAGCTGGAATTAGTTTTGACACCGCATTATCGATATACTCAAAAACTGCATAGCAACTAACACAAAAGTGCCTATTTCAGATGACGTAGTGCTTTCATATTGCACAAGATTAATTAACACAGCATAAGAAAAAAGGTGGTCCAACGAGACTCACCATCCTCAGACATTCCCGCTGGTTGGCAGAACCTCTTTTCTCATGCATCTTTTGAGACGATCGGTTTTGAGTCGTCCTTCTCTGTAGCTTTTCTGCGGCATCTTGTGGCACATGAGCAACATTTTCTGAAACCAAATCCAAACGAACGATCTATAAACTCTTCCAATTGGACCCTACTCAAGAAATATCCATGTCCTATTTCTTTGGGTGGGAATTACTGTCTTAGATTGACAACTCCGTACTGCATACCGATCGTAGTCCCTACTTGATAGCTTTGGGAACAAGTAATAAATTTTTCAACCCATTTGAGCTGCACCGAGTGATCCCTTGTTGATTAAAAGAACTCAAACTGCAGGAAATGTGGTTTTGTGCGAGAAAAGCCGAGTTATTTGTCAAAATCTGCAGTCTCAACTCTCAATACCGACATATTCAGAAACCAAGAGAGGATAAAACTTAAAGCCACTGAAGATATTAAACAACGTATCAACGCAAAGAACAAGTAACTAACAGACGAAAGAACGGAAGAAGAAAGGAATGCACGCGAAATCAAATCAAATCGGTATCCCAGAAGGAAGCACTCAAGGTAAAAAGGAAAGACCTTTGCCTGAAATCTTTTGTTTCTTGGAGTCTCTCCGACCTCTCACCATTGTCGATTGATCAGGACTGGTCGCAGAAACGGGGACAGACACGCTTTATAGTCAACAGTTCCGCTTCCTCGCCTCCTCCCCGCCTCGCGTGAACCCTTTACTTCGCTGGGAGCAACAGGCAAGCCAAAGTAAGGGTTTGTTCTAACTCTCTCTCTCTCTCTCTCTCTCTCTCTCTGAGTGTGTTTTTTTTTTTTTTTTTGGCGGGGGAGAAGTGGCGCTTAACTGATGACGAAGGCAGGACAGGGAGGGGAGGGGAGGGGAGGGGAGGTTTCCAGTTAATTAATGGAAAATCATATTTAAGCAAATCTCAAGGGTTTGGCTTATTACCATTGGTCTAATAATTGTGATAAAAAATAAATTGCTATCTTTTTTTTTTTATAAGTAAGAATAAATTGCTCATCGCATGATATTTAATATAATATATATCAATATGTATTTGAAAAAGTCCATATATTTTTGAGTTTGAAGCTGATCAATCCATATTAGTAGAACAATATATGCTAATGGCTTCATACTGTACGTATCTTAAATACAAATTTTTCCTCTCAATATTTTGAGATTTTTTATAATATTCTGAAATTTTTATCGAATGATTATTATTCTGATTTAATTAGTGTATATATATAATTCCATTTATGTTTTAATCTCAACTTCTTAGTGGTTTAAATAAGAATTCTCCAATTACATATCATAATTTCACATTTATAATAGAGAGATTCTAGTTTTTGTTATTCAATATAGTCCATATTTTTGTTATTAAATACTAATATGTACATAATTAATTAATTAATTAACCGTAGCTTACGGTTTTAGCTTCTCTCTAATTGTTTGTTTGTCGATGGAATGGTAATTAGTAATGAGGCCTTATCCTATCCACATTTTACATCATGTAATAAGATCAGTGCTTAGATACGATGATCCCCATCACTCAGGATCAATTTAGATATCTCTTCCACGTTGGTTACAACTGCAAGAGTGAGTGTATAGGCCTAATTTGAATAATGGGAAATCACCCAAGGAAAAAGGCGACAGAATCTTGGTTAGAATATTGAATCTTGGAGGGACGGATGACTGCGGACTCCTTGATAAGAAGAAGTCAAAATCAATCCCGATTTTTATAAAATCGGCCGTAAATTCTTCATTTGAGTTAAAAATCATTTTAACTATTAGCCTTGTGATTCAATGAGATTTCCGTTAAGAGTTTTTAATTTGTGTGTAAATTAGATATTGTTATCCCTCTTAGCCTTTGATTGATTCCATCTTCGGTGCGTTGGTTTGGGTAATCGAAGGGTAAGGGGGTTTTGAAAATGAATTCAAGCTACACTCATCAAGCGCGGCGCGGTAGTAGAGCATGCGGGACTCCCTCAGCAGAGCCTGGTAGCGGCAGTGATCAGCGGTACAATACAATACAACAGCGTGAGGACCAACAGGATGGTGCAAAAAAAGTGCAGTCATAAACTCGATTGTGGTGATAACAAATTTTTTTCGTTTGCACCCTATAGTATCCCGGGCCAGTTGAAATGGACCTCGAAACTAATTTGCGGTCGAGTCAGGATCCTAAGAAAATTTCCCACCGATCCTCTCAATCCGAGAATCGATACTGGGATCACTTATTTGGGGTCTCGTGAGGGAATCACTCTCACTAGGCCAACTTCATGTTGGTGATTGTGGTGATAACATTTTATATGTGTAATAATGACAAACATTGTAAAACTAAAGCTCAAAGACGGAGATACAAGAGACGAACCACGCCCTTAATCAGTATTTCTCTCCCTCTGATCGGATTGGAAGAAGAAGTTGTCACGAATGCTGCATGACGAGAGAACTGAGAATAAATGGGCCCAATGGACACGGATCCTCTTTCATAGAAATCCCTAAGATGCATCCATTGAATAGTTTAGAAAAGTGAAATTCAGTCTAACAGCTGATCATATAGAATAAACTGTGCCATCACTTATGAAATGGAAAGAAAACTTTTAAGGCACGGGTTGAGTTGCTTTTAACAAAACCCTCTTATAAAACAGTGGCAGGCTAGTGACAGCTAATCATATCAAACAAGTTCCACACACAGTTCGGTACGACGTGGGATGTCTGATAATACTACTCTCTTCCTCTTCTCAGTCCTGATTCCAAATCAAAAGAGCTCAAAAGTCTGATCTACAATCATCGCTGGATACTGATTCAGGAGCTGATCAACGGTCAATTTGCTGTCACACTCATCATTTATAAGAAACTCCAAACAGAAGCCATCTTCGTCCCACAAGCTGTTCAGGGCCTCATTAGTGGTTACGTTATTGCTGTGATAGCTAGGCCACTCCAAATATGGAAACTGCAGATCTTCAAAGATTAAGTCCGAGCCTGAACTGGATGTCGAAGCCGAAGATGGCAATGACAACAAGGTTGAAGAAGAGCAGGGGACCGATATCTCATCCGGGGCCGTGAGAGGAACTTCATCTGTGCAGAAGAGGCCTTTATTATTACTTGTGTCAGATGTAATGGAGCTCGTCATCATTAAGCTATCCCCTCCTCCTCCTCCTCCTCCTCCTCCTCCTCCTCCGGCCATGGCTTGCTCACTGGCTGTTGATTTTGACTTTGACTCTTCTGGTGTTTCATTCGCATAACCGGCAGCAGCATGAACGGGGTCCTCAGAGTTTCGATGCTTCTGACATGAACCATCATCATCTTCTAATGGAGGTTGTTTCTGTTTGGGTTGATCGGTGCTCGTGGTCATGGGGGACGGGGGCTGGTGGGTGAGGGGGTCGATGCCCATCTTCCTCAGTTTCTTCTTAATGTGTGTGTTCCAATGATTCTTGATTTCATTATCAGTTCTCCCCGGCAGATGAGAGGCAATCTTGGACCATCTGCAAGCAACAGCTCGGAAGTCATCAACATGATTGCATTCACATCTTCTCTCCACACATATATCTACACATATATGCATAGACGCACAATGCAAGACTAGAGCAGGAGCTAGCTTATAAAACTATGAAGCAATGTCCTGAGAAAATTGGAATGAAGGAGGAGCAATTTGAAAGGTTAATTAATATAAATTAAGGTAAACAACGTTAAAGCTGCAAAGAACTGAAGACGAGGGAGGGAGCGCCTGTACTGTACTGTACTGTACCTGTTACCCAGCTTAGCATGGAGATCAATGACCATCTTCTCTTCATGTTCTGATAGGAGACCCCTCTTCAAATCTGGTCTAAGGTAGTTGGTCCATCTCAGCCTGCAACTCTTGCCACACCTCAGCAATCCTGCAAGCGTGAATTAAGTGAACACAGGCCGAAAAGAAAAAGCATTTTTAATGATGAAGATGATGACTGTACCGGTGGGTGGATTGGTTGCTCAATCGATTGACTGATAGAAATTAAGGGAAATGCTTATAATTATAATTGATCAGGAGGAAAGGAAGAGAGGACAGACGAGAGAGGGAGAGTGTCCTGCCTGCAAGCTTAGGAACAGCACGCCAACAACAGTGGCCATTGGTGAGGATGAAGTTGATGAGCTTCTTGTCTTCTTCGGCGGACCATGGCCCCTTCTTCAGCCCAACTTTGTCGCAGCAAGGTTGCCTCCCCATTTGTGATTTTAATTATATATAGTATCAAAATTGGTTTTAACTGATCTCTCTCTGCCACCTAGTATAATTAGGTGCCCTTTCCCGACCGTGTTCTTCTCTCTTCTTCTTTTCCTTGTCTGTAAAAGTTCTGGAAATTAATACTAGCCTTGTGTTTCTACGAAACAACTGATCGATGATCCCGCAAACAATTCAACCAGATGTGCGATGCCTGATAGAGAGAGAGAGAGAGAGAGAGAGAGTAGTATCTAAGAATGAGGGCAACAACCCGCATCCATCCACCAACTTATATATACACACACACAAGCAGAGCTGTGGCCATGAGTACATTGAGCTACCCACATCTCTGTCTATCCATCTTTATAATAGTCTGATCAATCCACCTTCATAATAGTCAGTCTTTCGCCAATGGGACACAGCTATAATTGTGTGTCGTTATTTTATTGACTGTGATTTTTCTAACTCTTTTTTTTCCCATTTATTTCAAATCTATTTTTCCTCCATACATTATATATATGAATAAAAAAATAAAGCAACTTGGAGGAACAGAGTGGCTAGTTACGCGTATAACATTTGCAGCGTCGTGTTCCGATGAAACAGCGCTATCTGACCACCTTTCCTTCTTTCCCGATTCATTCAATATCTAGAAAATTTACAGATTATTGTCTTCTTTTTTCAATATATAAGATAGACACGTAAATGTATAAGGGAATAAAAGGAAAAGGAACCAAAAGATACGAGAATTTCTACAAATATTATTTGAATTTGAGGTCATTTGATTTCAAGTCGAAGGTGGTATTGTTAGATAAAGTCATCTTTCTAAAATTTTGATTAATTTTAATTTGGATTGGATGAATGAATTGAGGTGTAAATATCAACTAATATCATAACATAATCACTCTCTCATTCTCTTTTCTTTTTCACCCCAAACGTGACACAGAAAGAAAAAAACTACTTAACCTTCGTAAGTAAACGCACACGTGTAATTCATACAAATATATACGCAAACACACGCCCCTAAGAAGATCAAAAGACAACAAATGATAGGTCATATACACGCATAGATCCCCTACTCACATATCTGTGGGTGTGATCAGTATCGAATTTCTTTGAGATATAAATATAATTATATATAACAATCATGTGGTACTAGCTAGTTAACTTATTATTAGCTAGAGATGTATATCTTTAACAAGCTAGCTAGCTTGGCTACAACTCTTCTCTTGTATATGTGCTGCAGTTAAATATAGCAACGGATGAAGTCAAAGAATTGTTATTAAATAGATGGTAATTTCTATATATATTGAATCTGGCCTACTATAATCACTGCCTCTTTTCTTGTACAATTCATTTAATTAGAGATAGTTTCAGCATTTGCACCAGGAAATTGCAGAGGTTATTATACTTCGTCTTTATTAGATTTAATTTTCATTTAAACTTATGCCCTATTTATTAAAAAAAATAAAAGGAAGGGGGGATTTATTTCAATCTTTTATGAGATTCCTTCCCCTTTTCAGGAAAATAAAAGCTAACGCGTTAACAGACGAAAAGGAGGATCGAAATCAATGTCGTGTTGAATAATGGGGTGACGCAAGTACGGCATCACTCAAACGTCAACTCCCATCCCCGGCAGCCGTGCCTAACTATAATGAAACTCTTATGTGTTTATATGCGTGTGCATATATATATATATATATATATATCAATCCAATCAATGAGTACATAAGTGAACAAACAAAATCATGCATGGCTTGTTTAAGTATTAAACGAGTAACACGGCATCAAAATAAATTTAAGCAGGAATATATAAAGTTATTATGAAAATCAATTTCTTGTTTAAATCAATACCAATTGGATATTCTAATAAAAAAATTTGCTCATATGTTACCGAACTTAGAAGTTTTTATAAGGGTTAAATTTGTCATGACATGTGTAAATTCGGACCAACATTTAATTAACACATCAATAAAAAAATTACAATATCTTCGTATTTTATTTATTAATAATATTTATCTTATAATATATTTTTTAACATATCAAATAACGATCATCTACTGAATTCATTACTTTAATCTTGAATTTATTTTTATCAAAAAAATAAAATGAAATCCTCCGTCCAAGTAGGGGGTCAAACGAAAGAAGCTTCTGACAATTATTATCCCGTACGAACAACTGTTGTTAAGCTCCAGTCCATCTTAGTGGGGTTTGCACTCCCCGGCCACCCTTTTCCCTTGTTTTCTCACCTTGCAATTGCATGTATGAAAGGAACCCACTGTTTTATTCTTTTCTATGTTCTTGCGTGGATTTTCAGAATTTTCGGCTTAAAAAGAGGGCCCCAAATTGAGAGGTTGGGTCTTTCATTGTCTGCAGCACTGCGAAAATTCCCCTTTATTAAAAAAAAATCCTCAAAAATAAAATCACTCTCTGAAAAATTAAAATAATATAAGAGAATGATAATAATAGAGATATTGACAAAGGAAAAAATGGCTGGACATAAGCCAAAATAACGAGAAATTCTAATGTTATTATACATATTCACATGATGTGAAAAAAAATACTAATTAGATAATAGAGGAGTAAATCAATGTTAATCACATGAATAATTATCTTTTTTTTTTTTGGTAAGTAAATAATTCATTAATCATGTAGCATGGAGTTGTATCCACAAAATGTACACATGAATAATTATCATAATTATTACTAATTAAAACAATTGAATTGATACTTCCTCACAATATTGTGAGATATGACTATATAGGATTTTTTTTTTTAAGGTCATAGTCAAGGGAATTTTAACTTTATTAAAATGATTGACTAACTCCATGATTATATAAGGTGATTTACCTATTTATAAATTTAGAAAATAAATTATTATAAAATATCAAGATAATATTTAAATCGGATTTAGAAAATATAAAGAATATAAAATTACCTAATTGATTGATATGATTTTATATTCGCCCGAAGAGACAATATTTCTTCTCTTCTGTTTTGTTTTTGTTACACAATTTTCTTAGTTTCGGGTTGAATTTTAATTTGGACTATATGCATGCATGCATGCATGTATGTATGTCTTATACATAGACGACTTCTAGATTCCCTTAGAAAACTCCAAGTTAATATCTTTGATTTCCAAGTCGTTGCCTCGTCTACTTTTGGTTTAATCTGGAAACTTAGTATATCATATAGACGCGCTATTTGTGGAAAGGCCCCGTTCATATATATCAAATATAATTACCTCACTCGTTTTAATGCTAGCTAGTGCACGTATTCATGGGATATCGAACTTAACCCACTCATCTGCCTTTACGAGTTTCCCTCTGTTGTTATTAGATTACGAGAAACATTAAGATTATAAGAAGATAATCATAAGTGAATTTCTTGGGTTATAGGTCAAATTGTGAAATTACAGTATGTTAAGAAAATGCATAGTTACTACAAATTCTAATAAGTATTGATAAAGTAGGTTATGAAATTAAATATAATCCTAGAGAATTGCAGTTGTTTTAAATGTAATGGCCATATCGTTCATGAAAGTTTAACCCATAAACTGTGAATTTTGTATAATGCAACGTAGTAGTCTAATATACGATCGATTTTACATCAAAACAAACGTAACCTTATGTTGCTGTATGTACATGTAATCGAATATTGAAGTTATCACGAGGTGCGCATCTTGCCACATCTTGTAGCGAGAGTGGGTTATATTACACACACTTTATGCTAAGAAAATGCATAGTTACTACAAATTCTAGTAAATATTGATTATTCACACTTTAATTATTGATTAATTAGCAAACAAAAACTACCAATCGATGTCAATTGTTGTTGTTTTTTGTTTTGGGTGTATTGAATCAAATGGGGATACATCTGCATATTCATGGGCTTTCGCGTAGATGGATGGGTAAAACGGGCCCGCCCGTTAGATGAACCTACAACGACCCGTGTAAACGTAGTTGGCATTCCAGAGTCCTATGTTGGAGATATTTTTGTATGTAATACGCATATTATATACGAGAATGCTACGTGGTCCAATAATCAATAGTATTCAATTATTTTTTATATACATATTTTTTATATTTTCATAATTTTATTAAAAAATATTAAATTAATTAAATTTTATTTATTTATGATATCATATAAATACTGTCACGTATTATTACACTCCCATGGTGCGTCTATCTCAGGGTGGTTTCCACATAGTTTAGGCTCCGTTATTATTATTGGGACTATAAAATCTCCCACTGATTTTTGAATTAATATAGGAACTTGAAGGATGTCAATTATCAAACTAAAAATAAGTATTTTTGGCCATTTTCTAGAATGTGTTTAATGAAGGGATAAGTTAATGGCCTTAATTTAAGTATCCTTCTCCATATGTAAGAGCATGAACTGGGAATAGGTAGAGACCAGAGGTTCTTCCCTTTTAAGACATATGCATGCATCCGAGCGGTCTATAGTGAACCTGCGTCACTGATAAAGAGCAAGATAAACCTCAATGCGCAGGCACTGTTCCATGTAAGCAGTTGTTTGACATCCAAGCCTCCTTCAATCTTGGACAGACAAATAGTTTTCCAATCTACTTTTGCTCCAGTTGCTGGACAATCCTCAATTTTCCACAAGAAAGATCTACACTTGCTCTCCATGGTTCGAAGGACTTTCTTTGGCAAAATGAAAGCTCTGCACCAAAAGTTAGCTAAGAAAATAGTATTGACTGTATAAGTTATAATCTTCCTGCATAACTTAACTTCTAGATTGCCCATCCTTCCATTCTATATGTGATCTTATCTATTAATAGTCTACAAGCTCAATCAGTGAGCCTCCTCAGTACCAAGAGCACTCCAAGGTATGTAACTGGAAGTGGACCAAGTTTAGTGTCAGCAATAAGGCAATGTGTCCCCCCACCCACCACAAATGCAACGAATGACAAAACTGACCAATCATCGTCTACTGACAGTTCGTACCAGGGACAGGAGGAATATTGAATACCTTCTAATGGCATGCACTTCACCTCCTCTTGTTATGTTTAGTACTGTAAATTCTCAATTCAATGGCCAAAGCATCGTCATGACCAATCTCAAGCTTTCAAAGCTGACGTACACTCCCTCCTCCCACTCCCCAGACTCAAGTGGGGTGTACAAACCCTAGGTCCTTATTTATGCCTTGTACTAGTGAAAAAAGAAAGAATTTCTTATTTACTGCATCATCACACTTAATACATTATTATATATTAAGTTTGATGATGGTTATTGCAGCACTGATACATATTGTCCGACACAATCAATCTAGAAAGAGGTAAACGGCATCATCAGACATCGCAGAAAGAAACCGAGAGAAACTATTAAGAGTACTAGTACTAGAGCTTGCTAGTGACGCTGATATTGCGCACTCTAGAAGGCTTGGGAGAGGCATCCTTGGGGACAAGGATCGTCAGGACCCCATTCTCCACGTTCGCCTTAATCTGCTCCACCTTCACGTCATCCGGCAGCTCTACTGCGCGAGAGAAGTCTCGATTTCCCGCTCCCCTCTCAGCTACGTGCCACACAATGTCCTTGGCTTCTGCCTCTGCTTCCTTCCCGCCTTCTCCTCTAATGTACAGTACGTTCCCATCTTCAACCTGCACTTTTATCTGTTCCCTACTGAAACCTGCACATATATAATACGCAAGATGGCTCAGTGAAACACCAAATCCAGGGATCTGTCAAGAGAGGACAGGGTGTCGTACGTAATACGCAAGTGCTCCATTTCCTCCAGTAAAATTGCTGATTCTTGAAATGAACCAACTTTACTATTACTACTACTCTAGAGAGAGAGAGAGAGGCAGGCCAAGCCACCTGGAACATTGATCTTGAAGATATGGGTATCGGGGGATTCGAGCCAATCCATCGGAGCATTAACTGATCCTGACAATTCCCGGAACACCACCGGGGGGCTCGGGCTCCACAACAGGCGCCTGAATGGGTTCCCAAAGATGCCTTCTGCCATTTCCTTTCTTCTTTTGGTATTCTCCACTCACCTCTTCCCTCCCCTTGATCGATGGGTTCTTGGAATTGGAGTCCTGACTGCTGGAGTTTTCTGGTAAATATATACAAGAAAGAAGTGGGCTATGAAGATAAGATGAAGACGAGGGAGGTGATTCCCCCTTTTTTCTCCTCTATTGAGGGGGATTTCTTCGAGGATTATGATCTAGGAGGGTTCGAGAGACTCCAGAACGTTCTCTACCTATCCATCATTTTTTTCATTTTATCAATTAAATTGTGTCGTGTCGGTTTCTTTGGAAGATGAAGGTCCGCAAGAGCATAGCACTAGCGGATCAGATCCCACTTGAGCTATGGGCCGAGCGCGTACTTGTCAAACTCGGCCCAATGTGAAGTACTAGAAGAGAGGTTACTTCCTGGTTGGTTGGGCCTCCTCACAGTGAGACGGCATGGCCTAGTTCAGATTAACCAACCCCATGGTCCGTGCAAACTCACCCATCCCTTCCTCCTTTTCTTTTGTAATTTTTTTTTTGGTCGCCAGCCACGGTATCCAAGCAGGCCGCACCAGCGGTAAGATGGCATCTTTCAGCCAACCATACTTGACTAATCCGTTGGTCGCCCCGGGTCGCACGCCTGGCAATGGCGGGTGAGGCCCCCAAGAGGGGTGTCTGCGTACGTGAGGTCTCGAACCTGAGACCTCCTTAAGCGGCACCGAGCTGCTTACCACTCGGCCCAACCCCTCTTGGTCCTTTTCTTTTGTAATTAATTATTATATTGATGAAATATGAAACTTTGATGAGATTATCTTCCAAACCCAAAACTGCAATTTTAAAACTATGCGGCCCAACAGCCTCATTGATGAGACTATTGCCTTGTATTCATAGCCACCTCACCCAACAGAAAGTACTATATATTACGGATCAAGATATAATGAATTGATTGTTCAATCTTGAGGTGCATGTACATCAATCTCCCTTTTAGAACTCGGTGGAATATTAAAGTGCAAACAATGAAATGAACTTGTAAAATCAGCAAATACAAAGCCTTTTACAGAAAGAATTGTTCCTTTTTTGTGGGTGGAGAGCGGATGTGCAACATTTCTTCACTTTGTCTGTGTCTCTTTGCTTTGCCAGCTTCTTTCTTTCCCCCTTCTAAAGGCGTCAATCAGCACAGAGTGACATGGACGTGGACAGATCTTTATTTTTGTTATGAAGGGAAGGGAAGGGAAGTGGACCGCTGAAGAACGTGAAAAGGAAACTGGGTATAGATCAGCATCTGTGGCCGGGTTACTCAAAGGCTCCCTGTTTCATTTACCTGCAATTGCATGATCATTAGAACTTAGAATGCATGTGCAGTCACTCGACCCAATAAAACCTGCGTGAAGAGCCGCCACTTCAAAATAGTCAACTACCTAGCTAAATGAACGACAAGCTGTCGAGTTCCACATAAACTGCACTCTTAATTTGCAGCAAATGAACTCACTTCATGCACCAAGCCAACCAATCCAAATGTTTTGACAAAATCTACTGATTTCTAAGTGGTTCAAGTTATCAACACTATAAGGTTAACATATTCGATTACAATTAAAATGAAAAAGGTAATCAGAGAAGATTCATTGATTACCTCCTCCACCGAGGATTTTCCTTATGAAGGTGAGGAAAATGATGAGTAGGCCAACCGCCCCGAGCAGCCCCACAATGATTGCAAATGTCTTCACACCCTTGTCGTTTGATTTTCCTGAAATATTCAAACTCAAATCAATACTCCTCCCCTTCAAATGGAACTACGCACCAAACTGTGTTACATGGCAGATAACCTCCGGCAGCTGCCTGCTTCTCCAGAGCAAGACCATGGGAATAAATCATTAGTATACAGAAGCGCTAGCTAGAGGCTTTACGAGAGAATACCATGGTTCAGGTGTCTTCTTTACACAGGTTGAAATGATCGTGGGACTAGTCTACCCTAAACCCTTCCATTAATTGGGTTCCCAATGCCATGATGTGTCCGTTAATCCCTTTTTTCCTCCTCCGAAAAAAAAAAAGCGGCTACCTCGTATTGTAATATTATAAGTTATCAAACAATGATCATACATAAAGGAAAAACAGTCGAATTACCTTTCAAAAGATTGATTGGTTAATGGAATCAGTGCATGAGAATTACGTCCAAAGAAAACTAAGTTCTTATTTTATAGTAGAAATATCCGATTAAGTTAGTTTAATAAATAATATAGAAGGTAATCTGGTAATAATTTACTGGTTTTGAGATAAAAATCCATATCCTTCACAGACTCAACCGAAATAAATCCCTAAACCCGTCTCACAACATAGGAAGTAAGAAAGGCCCTTTAACTTTAAGCACTTGTTCAAGCTGAGGTCAAATCAAATCGATAATTGCAGCCTTCTCAGTGGCGAGTGGCAGCGGCAAGAGGATGGAAGCAAGCACTACCATTTTATCTAATAGCTTACTAACTACCAATTCAATATGCTCGTGACTTGAGCCAAGTAGGTCTGGTCTAAAGCCGCTATGGGTTTGTGTATCTTTGAGGGTCTTCATTGTCCCTCTAACTTGTCCCTCTAACTTATCCTATCGATGAACAAAATTGTTCGTTCCTTTAAAAAGAAAGGAAAAAGAAAAAGACATTTAAGCACTCCTTAGGATCTCAAATGGGTTATTCATTGAGACGGGGGTGGATTCGTTGGGTTTAAAGAAACACAAAAATCATCCTTGCCTACAGATCACCGATTCATATGATCATGAGGTGGCTTACCGCTGCTACTACTGCCTCGGGAGTACGCCTGGGCGCCACCAGTGGTGTACCTTGCGTAACAATTAGCCAAGAACATATCACCATAAACTGCAGTCCCGCAGTCGGTCTTTAACCTTCTAATCGCCTCCAACACACAGTCCTGGCACTGCCCTATGCTCAGGTCCCCCGTACACTGAATGATGCCCTGAACTTTCCCCGACCCACCCACACGGTAAAGCCCAGCACCACTAGCCAGGCTCCCCAACACTGCGTCCCTGATCCCCATGGACTCAGTATCATAACCCACCGAAGGCCCGCACTTCTTCAGCACAACTGTCTTGTCTTCGACTCCAAGAAAGCTGGCATTGTCGTACTTCAGGAAGCAACCTTGCAGCTGTACCGAGCCGCCACATGTCTGGGAGCATAATGCCCCCAGCTGGGTGACTGCGCGTGCAACACACTGAGCACAGTCCGGCATGGATAGGTCTCCTCGACACTGGTAAAGGCCATAGACTATGTACTGTGGGCTTGAGCCCATCACAGTGAACTTGTCATAGGATGAGTAGGTGGCTGAGTTGACTAGGGAGGTGAGGAGCGAGTCGATATTTGACTGGTATGGTGAGTTGGGAGTGTATTTCTGCTGGGTGCAGCCACCAAACACAATTGAGTCAGTGGAGCAATGCGAAGGAATGAAGGATGAGAGAAAGGATAGGATCAAGATTGGGAGATTTCTGACTGTAGTTGCCATTTTTCTTCCTCCAGATGTACTATGGAGGCAGCCTCTTCGTTCTGTGACTATGGCTAGTCGGGTGAGAGCTCTAATGTTTGATATTGAGTTCTTGATCTGCTATGAAAACCAGGAGCAACCGAGCCGAGCATGTTTTATCAGATTTATCCTAGTGTATATATACGCTATTACAAGTTCTGCCCAGCTAATTGCTTAATAAGGTTAGGCACCATTTTTTGCCCCCTTTTTAAAACATGCGCTCTCATTCAATGTGCCTTTTGAACAAAAAGCAGGTATATGATAAAGATGCATGATTGGATCCTCTTCCACTTGCTGAAGAGGCAGCAGTTTATTTTACCTTTTTCCAGAATAGCAGTTTATTTTACTTTTTTTTTTTTTTGGCTGAATGGCAGTTTATTTTACTTAACCACCAAGGAAGTAAATAAATTTTATTTGCTCGTCCTCTGTTCTGTGGGCCAGAGGTTACAAAATTCAAAAGGATAATTGTTGCAGAGAGTTGTATGGTTCAGTGCTCATGAAGGCTTCACTTTCAGGTGTATTTTGGTTAGGAACCAAAAAGTTTTGCATAGTGCCTTCTCCTCTTCTCTTTTTTCCCGCCATTTTCCTTTTTCATTTTTCAGGATTTCTGTTGGGGAAACCTTTTGCACAATGCGAGGTCTTTATCGAGTGAAGACACAAAACCCACTGTGTCCATCGCACTAGAGTAGAGTGTTGCTCCTTTTTTCTACTTTTTTAGGGCAGATCACGTTGGTACGTTTATATTTTTCAATACTTATTTTTATATGATAATACAAAATAATTATTAGGTGTTTCTAAACACCCACTCTTAAGGCAAAAGATTCTCTTAAATTTAATGATTTTTTTCCATCAACTTTCCCTGTGCAGTATTCAATTATTATTAATGCACTTGTTAGTTTCTCTTTCTATAATGTTTTATATTAAAGCGTGAGCCTCCTTAACCCTTTATCTCAAAAAAAGAAGAAGAAGAAGAAGAAAGTACGTGTGCATAATAGATGCGAAAGGACCAGAGCATAAATTTCTCTTCGTATGACATTAATTTTGAATGATGGATGATAATGTAGACGACTTAGTATACAGATGCAAAAGGACCAGAGCATACATAGACGACTTCTAGATTCCCTTAGAAAACTCCAAGTTAATATCTTTGATTTCAAGTCGTTGCCTCGTCTACTTTTGGTTTAATTTGGAAACTTAGTATATCATATAGACGCGTTATTTGTGGAAAGGCCCCATTCATGTATATAATCCTAGAGAATTGCAGTTGTTTTAAATGTAATGGCCTTATCATTCATGAAAGCTTAACCCATAAACTATGAATTTTGTATAATGCAATTTAGTATTCTGATATATGATCGATTTTACATCAAAACAAACGTAACCTTATGTTGCTGTATGTACATGTAATCGAATATTGAAGTCATCACGAGGTGCGCATCTTGCCACATCTTGTAGCGAGAGTGGGTTATATTACACACACTTTATGTTAAGAAAATGCATAGTTACTACAAATCCTAGTAAATATTGATTATTCACACTTTAATTATTGATTAATAAGCAAACCAAAACTACCAATCGATGTCAATTGTTGTTGTTTTTTGCTTTGGGTGTACTGAATCAAATGGGGATACATCTGCATATTCATGGGCTTTCGCGTAGATGGACGGGTAAAACGGGCCTGCCCGTTAGATGAACCTACGACGACCCGTAAACGCAGTTGGCATTCCAGAGTCCTATGTTGGAGATATTTTTGTATTTAATACGCATATTATACGAGAATGTTACGTGGTCTAATAATCAATAGTATTCAATTATTATATATATATTTTATATTTTCATGATTTTATTAAAAAATATTAAATTCATTAAATTGTATTTATTTATGATATTATATAAATACTGTCACGTATTGTTCGTACTGCTTGCCCAGGACACTCTCCCATGGTGCGTCTATCTCAAGGAGGTTTCCAGAGTTTAGGCTCCATTATTATTATTAGGACTATAAAACCTCCCACTAATTTTTGAACTAATAGAGGGGCTTGAAGGATGTCAATTATCAAACTAAAAATAAGTATTTTTGGCCATTTTCTAGAATGTGTTTAATTAAGGGATAAGCTAGTGGCCTTAATTTAAGTATCATTCTCCATGTGTAAGAGTATGAACAGGGAATAGGTAGAGACAAGAGGTTCTTCCCTTTTAAGACATATGCATGCACCTGAGCGATCCATAGTGAACCTGCTCCACTGACAAGGAGCAAGATAAACCTCAATGCGCAGGCACTGTTACATGTAAGCAGTTGTTTGATATTTACGAGTTGTGGAAGCCAATTGCAAGTTACGAATGCCAACTAAAGGCTAAGACCTCACAAAAGGCCAAATGACCCAACGCTGAGGGGACGTCTATAAATAAAGATACAAAATAGAGAAGTCAACCAAGTAGGCTTGCAAAATATAAAGTAAGTCAAAAATTGGACTTAAAGGCCATGGCATCGGAATGAAGACCTTGGCAAAGGTTAAAGGCAGCTCTACAATCGGTAGCACTTCCATGCAAGCTATGATGCAGAGAGAAGCATGATTATTCATCGGGTAGCAACTCCTAAAAGTACAAACAAGCTCCTGCAATCTCTAAGACTATGAGAATGGGGGGCAAGAGCTTTATATATCAGTGAAATATATTTTAAAGTAATGACATCAACTTTACAACTTGCAACTATTACTATAATGTTGCCAACCAGAGATTATGAAGCAAACAAAGTTGCAAACACCAACCAAAGGTTGCAAAGCGCATTGAAATCTAGGTCCTTGTTTGGCACCCTTTAGTGCACACCCAAGTAAAAGGAAGATCACGACCGCTTTTAAGAAACTGTAACATAATAAAAGACAATATACTCCCTTCATCGCTCTTACAAGCAGTGAAAGGGGCTCAATAGCAAATGTTAGGCCATGAGCCAAAAGTCTAGAGCCTATAAGCAGCCCGGAGGACTAAAGCCTTGAAGTAATATGAGGAGGTTTCAGCGAGCTCAGGAAGTTAAAAATCGTTGTAGGCGGGAACAGTTGCTAAGACGGTTATAGGTGGTTGCTAGGCTTTAGGTTCACAACTTGTACCTAACTTTTAATGGGCTCATCATATTGTACCATCATAGATCGTGGTAACCAGCTAATAGAATTTCCCTGCTTTGCTTTGCCAATGGTTGGGTTGGGTTTCTTACGTGGGCGATGAATTATAAAATCCATAACTACTAAGCATATGTATAGATAGGCCCAGCCTGAACAGCATGGATGAACCACTGTACTTATTTCATGACACACTTTAATGATCAAGAGCTAATAGGAACTCGTATGTGTGTGTAGATGTTTATATAGATTACTACATATATATGATATAATCTTTTTTCTGAATTCGTGAAGTTGAAATTAAGACTTCCAGCGAAAAAAAAAAGAAGAAGTTGAAATTAAGACGCTTCGTAAGTATATGGAAGATCGGCATATCCTCTTACATGTATATGTGTATAATGAAGTGTACGATTTGTATAGCATATCAAACAGCAAGTTAATAAGATTAGACAGATTAGTATGTCCGTGTTTTTTTTTTTTTACTATGATGATACGCATTAGAAATATAAGGCAGCAGATTAAACACTATGACAATGCCAATTGATGACTTGCAAGTTGTCTAATCATACCACTCGGCCTGCGGTGAGAGAGGGTGATTGAGGGTTGAAAGTACAGCAACCAATTCTTCTCATCCCAATCTCATCTCATCCAAAACCATGAAAAAAGACAGACAGACAGGAAATTAGGAACTGAAGATTGCACAACCACTCCACTCGAATAGCATAAATAATTAAACTCGACTCTATATCACCAACTTAAAAACACATTCATGCAGATTCTTACTGACCGAGATGTTATGGATTACCTTCACAAGCATGTACATGACCCAATAATTGCCAGTTGAGATGATATTACACCTTCACTCACCCTCAAACTTATGTTCGTTTACCCCCATTAAAATAACATACATATTCCATACATCATAACTAGCCTGCACAGCTTGTCTTCCGGATAAACAGCAATGAGACAGATCCCTCTTTTAATCATCCATCTGTGCAAATCCTCATACAATCTTGTCACTCTACCACAATTAACAAAGACAAACAAGACTGAAGTTTCACCTTGCACATCCCTTGAAGTTATTCCGATCCATCAGATTCCTCAGAAGTCACTTCTGAAAGTCCCTCCTCATCTTCTTCATCGATGCTGACATTTTTCCTGGCCATCCTTGTCATTGCTGCAGTCTTACTAGCTCTCTGTGAGCGTGTACTCGCTGTGGCAGCAACTGCAGGGGCTACATCACCGGGTGACGCTGCGAGTTCCTCATCAGAAGATGATTCCTCATGTCTCACTCTTCTCCTTGTGCGACTTGGCCTGGCTGATCCCAGAACTGGTGTTCGTGGCACAGCCACTGGACCGCTTGCATCCAATTTGAAGTCGATGCCTAACCTCCCTGCAATATGAAATTTGCAAGGCACTATTGTCAAATGGAAAAATCGATTAAAAGGTTAATCCAATCAAAATTTTCATGTCTCCTACTTAAATATTTACACGACTGCAAAACCAGAAAGTTCCTAGAGTGGGTGCTGGCTATGTAAGAAAAAGCTAAGGAGTAGCTTTTATATCTTGAGCAACCTAATACCAGCGCAAAATCAGATGCGCAGATATATTGCTCCTCTCTGGGGAATAACAGGAATGGTGAAAAACCTAATCAAAGGAATATTTCTGTTAATTTGAAAATAAAAAACTATTACTAACACTCATTAAAAAAAAAAAAGCGTAATAGTTACTTTCAAATGTGGTTCAGCCAACTCACCTA
Organism: Lagerstroemia speciosa; assembly: GCA_037672795.1. Classification (NCBI taxonomy): domain Eukaryota; kingdom Viridiplantae; phylum Streptophyta; class Magnoliopsida; order Myrtales; family Lythraceae; genus Lagerstroemia; species Lagerstroemia speciosa. Next base: position 9,296,039 of record CM075288.1, read on the forward strand.
AGATATGATTAACTTGTTTTTGGGAGAGTTCTTGATCAGGATGTTCATCTAGTGCCTTGAGACGGTCTGCCAGCTGATGTAACTCCTTCAAGAGATCTTTCTCTGATAACACAGATTCATTTACATGGAACAAGAGCCTCCTCATTAGCTTTATTGCATGTTGTTGGGTTGATCGGAAATTAATCAAGACAAGGATTCTGGAAAGAGCTGAGACATATGACCTCTCAGCTGGAGTCTTTTTTGTCGGAAAGCGAGCCACCTTGAAAAACAAGGAATCTAAATGAATTTGTGACGTTGGAAACCCAAAACAAAAAGTTGTTTTCAAGGATATTACTTCCAGGTCCCAACTCTTTCTCTTCTAGACATATAAAACATTTGAGATAATTGCATATGATCTATGAATGGAAGATGTATGCAGAGATTCAAAAAGAAGTATGCTAGAAAATGAGATTAACCCTAGCAAGTTATAAAATTTCTGCTGAAGCTTCTTTGCGTTCACAAAACTATTAAGCAATAAAGTTCTGGCCCTGTACTGTGTCCAGGAATCAATACACTTCCAGGTCCCAGCTCTCTCTCTTCTAGACATATAAAACATTTGCAATAATTGCATATGTTCTATGAATGGAAGATGTATGCAGAGATTCAAAAAGAAATATGCTAGAAAATGAGATTAACCCTAGCAAGTTATAAAATTTCTGCTGAAGCTTCTTTGCGTTCACAAAACTATTAAGCAACAAAGTTCTGGCCCTGTACTGTGTCCAGGAATCAATCTTTCTGAGACACAAATCTTTTTCACATATGTTTGTCACAGCACCATCATATACACAATTCACAAGACATGCAACAGAAACTAGTGCATCACTACTGCAAACATGCATATTGTGAATTGATTCCACAAATTGGGGCATGCTGTCTATCCACTGCACAACTGTAATTTACAACAAATGTGGCATTTTTGCAGTTTTGCTAGTCTATTGGAAAATATATCTTTTACCAGTTGACTGGATTTCAACGAGCTCAACATGATTTTGCTTGACAGCTTAAGCAACTTCATTTCGTCTCACTCTTTTAAAGGTTACCTCTATTGATACACGTATTGCAAGCCCTTCCTCCATCCTCTCAATTGAAGAGTCTTCCAACTTGTGACAAGTTTCAGCAGAGTCTCTACAATTATCACTGATCTCTGCCTGAGTTTCCTTTGCATACAGGGGAGCCTGCATCATCTGCAGCATAAAACGTGATGCTTGGACCGCACGCTTCCGCAAAACAGACATCACATGTGCCGAGCCTCCAGCATTACCATTGATTCCTGGCCACATTGATCTCATAGCCGGAATAAATGCCTTTGATACAACTTCCTGAAATTAGAAACAAAATATATTTTAAAATGTTCAAAGGGACTCTGCATTTATGCAACTATTTACAGAACAAAATAAGCAAGAGAGAGAAAAGGGAATAAATAGAGAATTTGACTAGCCTTATGTTGTGCTGAAAGAGACGGATAGTGCTCAAAAAGCACTGACAAACATTGTCTTAGCCTGTGTAAGAATATAGATGAGTTTACCAGTACAGTGAATTCATAAATATAAAGAAAGCACGAGGAAAATATCTTTGAAGGCATCGGTAGTTGCACCTCTGCAGGTCCTTCGTGTGATCATTAAAGTACAGGCAGATGAGTTTTACTAGAATCAACTGATGTGTAGAAGCTGAAATGCTTGGATACTTGTTACTTAACAGAAGAATCTTGGCAAAGCCTTCCCCAAGAACAGCATGAACTGATTCACTCTCATCACTCTCCACAGATGTGATCCAATCTTCTCGGTCAAACCCAGCATATAAAAGATCAAGTAATTTAACGCCTGATGTTTCATCCACATCAGAGAAATTTACAGGATAGAAGGTCCTCTTGTTTTCTTCGAGCTGCATATCAGGATCTTTTCCTAGAACTCTTCCAATCTCCTGCGGACCGTGCCACAGCAATAGATCAAGCAATGCTGTTGAAGCCACTCTGCTGGTCGGGGGAGGGCCATTGACGAAGGATTGGCTCAACTGATTAATTAGCTCTTTACTCAGCTTCCCGTCCAACAAGCCAAAAAGACCAAGACATCTAACAGCAACACGCTGCACATCCAAGTTTACATGTTTTGCCTGCATTCAAGCACAATAGCATGGTCAATTCCTTCAAAGACAAGTATTGAGTCAGATAATTCTAACAAGTTGCAAGTTCATGAATGACTTTAGCAAAGAAAATGAAGTTCAAGAATAGATGTCATAATTGGGATAGTGCCATCTAATGTCAACTGTAGTACTTGGAAGACCGTCGCCAAGATTAAAAATGCGTGGATTGTGTAGTAACTCCCTGTATCTGATAGTCAATCGTCTAAACAAAGAAATGGCGAATGAAAATTTGGTTGCATACTACCCCTGGGAGCAACAGGAGTTGAAGGAGGTCATCAAGTTCGATAGTCCTGCTTCGAACTGAATCAAAAGATTTGGCATTCTCTAGAAGCAGGCCAGTCACTGCAAGGCAATGCATCCACTGGATAGAGTCAGCAGCTCTTTCCCTGCAAGCCTGTGCAAGCTCCTTTACAATCTCAAGAACAGCTTCCTCAAATTCACCAATCGCTGAATGAACTTTCTTCGCAAAACTAGCTACTGCATCAGCCCATTCTCTGTCTCCCCCTAGGTTTATGCAATCTCCTAGAGCAACTTTGTTCCCTTCATCATCCATCTCATGTTCAAGAGGTTTCATCAACAAGTCCCGCACAAAAGCACCAGCTTTTTTCCTGTTTGTGGCATCAGAAAAATCAAGCATTGTGCCAAGCAGCAGTAACTGGCGAGAAGTGAATCGGTAGGTTGGTCCTGCAAATAGTACCAAAAATAGAAATTTAAAGTGGCAAAAACTCCGCGAATCTTTAAAAGATGAGCCTTGTCTACCTGCATTAATATGAGCTCTGACCAAATCTACATAGTTGGAGATAGTTGCAGGAAGAATTTTCTCTAGCAAGTCATTGCTGTCTGAAGCTTCTGCTGCATATAGTGCTGCTTCAGTGCCCATTTTGGTTGCAGCATCAAAGCCTTTTTCCTGTTGCAGAATCTCATTGATTTAGTTCTTGGATCAGCTGGGAGGTTAAGTTCCGTCACAAACACAATAAGATTGATGTGCTAAGAGATTAGGAAAACATGCCTGTGTTTCCATCTGCAAGTGCCTGCAAATGACCCTCCAATAAAGAGCATCTTCTGCATTGATAAGCTGGATACTACATCGGTGACAATCAGCAGACTCCTCTAGCAAAAAATAAAGACCACGAGAGAATTGTCCCATCAGGGGTCATATTGAAACAATGTCTAGCCATTTTTAATCAGTATATAATAGGCAGGTGTGAAAAAACAAAATTATTGAATTCGGGGAATGTGTGCTGAGACATGCTACTGTAAAATGACTCTGAACCCAGTGTTTTCAATTTTAATGTCTCTACAGCTCAAATAGGCTTCAATAACAGAAGAATCCTTGACAGAACTCAATTTTTTATTCTTATTATTCCTAGCCGGCAATATCACTAACAGTGAGATCCAAAATATGCTTAACCTAGAAACTCAAGGAATTTGGAATGAAGAGGTCAAGAATGAACTGAATTTATTAAACAATGATAACAAGATAGACATGAAGGAGATTGTGAGAGAAAAGTATCTAAATCTGACCAACACTAGCATTATCACTGCTTGACATTATGTACTTCTGCATTCCTTCAGCTCCATGCAATCTCACAACTCCAGCTTTTAACAAGGCTTGCACTACAGACTCCCCCACCAACTCATAGGTTTCAACATCAAGATACTTGAGAAGCTCTTGAAGATCTCCCTTGCAACAATTCGCAAACCACTGATCTTTCAATAACTTAAGGCATTCCTTTACTACAGCATCCGATCGGTCAGACAGGCCTCTCTGGAGTATTAATGTTCTAAGCTTGATGCTGCAACAGTTTATATTAAAAGAAAGAGAATGAACACACTTTTAAAATAGATCAGTGATGTTGAAGTGAATGGGTCTTGAAGGAGGACTGGTTACCTAAGGCTTTGTAGTGGAAACTTGTTAGCTAGCACGCAATAGGCTGCTTTACGCACCAACTCACTCACATCCAAAGTAAAATCAATTATCACCCGCGAAGTTGGACCAGATGGAGGCAGAGATAACAGTAATGTCTTGCGGACTTCCTGAACCACAAAAGCTTCTTACAAGTTTAATGGACAAATGTATGGCACCAAACAAAACTATATGCCTGAAAAAAAACTTATCACCAGTGCAGGACATAAGCCTTTAGAAGAATGTCCACCATGCAGTGTTATGGGTTTTGCATTATATCTGATTAACAATTCACAATATTAAGACAATCCCAGGTGTACTCTTTCATTCTTGCAAATTGTAATAGATTTAAAAATATCTAACAAGTCCTAACTGCCTTTTCTTAGCACTCATTCTTACGCTTGTCTGATTGAGAGGAAGCAACGATCTGATCAGACTGTTTCAACCCGTCAAATTGGACAAAAATTTTTTATTTCCACCTAAAATGACATAATGAAAGAAGATCCAGATGCAAATCCCAAATTAAAGGAAACAAATTTCATAATTTACAGGAGATGAGGGCTCACCACATTTTGCTCCAGAGAAACTGCTTCAAGGAATAAATGGAGGATGTCGCTGTTTTCAGATTCATTTATAAAGCGAGAAAGAGCCCTGATTGCATATATCCTAACCCCAGGTACCCTGTCTTTAACTCTATGCATCATGTTCTCAATGACTTGATCCCACATCTCATTACAAACATCTGTGTCATCTGGCAACCTCAGTATGATCTGCAAACAGATAAAACGGATCCTATCGACGGTCAGGCATGGAGTTCTATAAACTCAGATCTAAAAGACAGTCAGTCTGGCGATTTATTGAGTGTTATAATGTTGCGAGCCATTGGATTTATTCCAGGAGCAGAATCAATCGGAAAGCATGATAAAATCCACGGAAACTCTCTTAGGGCTGTTATGCATGGTTTTATGATCTTGACGCCAGAAGGCAGCTGGAAGCATCATCCATGTGGACATCCAAAAAAACTACACTTAGTTTAAAATCCACGGGAATCACATAAAGGAGAAAATCCCAAGCAAAATGGACAGGAAAGGATAAATAAAGAGAAAGGCAGTCTATCTGGGATAACCTCTGCAGAGATGATAAAGGAAACGAGCTCAAACGCAAAGAAATCTATACCTCAGATAGGATCTGACAGGCGCGGAACCTGGCAGTCCTGCTAGCAGCGGTGGCGGTGGCTAGAAGGAACTTGAGGAAGTCATCCAAGAAGGCAGGGGCACTGGAAGCACAGGAGGTGCAGAAGGCCGCAACAAAGTGGAGGACGCGGTTGGAAGCAGGCCCGCGGCGCTGGAAGTCGAAGAGAGGAGCTAGGGTTTTGGTGAAGGAGGAGAAGAAAAGGGGGTGGGAACGGAGCGAAGAGAGCTCTTTGAGCTTGCGGTTGTGAGTGGCATAGGAGGTTCGAATTTCATTGAGAATCTTGGCGATTTTATGGATCAATTGCTTCGGGCACCGAGCTTCTCCGTCGTCGTCCATGGCGTATAAGAGATTTTAAGATTTTGGGGGAACAGAAACGGGGAAGCAACGTTCTAACTTCTCCAAGGTTGACACTGTTTCCTTTGGGCATTGATTTTTATTAGTTTGCACAAATGCTTTTTGAATTCGGGCGGGAAAATTTTGCGGTGAAGGTAGAAAAAGGAAAAATTGGTATTTAAAAAAAATAAATAAATGTAAACTATTAGCGGGCCGGGCTCACACGTCTTCTTCGCTGGGCTGGCCCCTTTGTCTCTTTATCAACTATTAACGGGCTGGGGGAGCATCTTGTTGGTCCAATCCAATCCCAATGCAAATGTTGGCCCCAAAAAGAATCCTAAATGCAAATGTGTGTGAGGGAGGAAGAGCCAGTCAGTTGAGAAGACTCCCATTAAAGGTTTTTTTTTTTTTTTTTTTGGGTTCAAACGATGCATTCTATATAAACATCAAAATACGTGTAGGTCAGTTATATTCTCAATCTCCCTTGCAATGTTCGGCCCATTTCGCTAGATTATGGGCTGAGTAGTTTTCATATCTAGGGATATATATACAATCGACTAATACTCAACGACTGTTGCATGGAACCAAGAGGGGTTGGGCCGAGTGGTAAGCAGCTCGGTGCCGCTTAAGGAGGTCTCAGGTTCGAGACCTCACGTACGCAGACACCCCTCTTGGGAGCCTCACCCGCCATTGCCAGGCGTGCGACCCGGGGCGACCAACGGATTAGTCAAGTATGGTTGGCTGAAAGATGCCATCTCACCGCTGGTGGGGCCTGCTTGGATACCGTGGCTGGCGACCAAAAAAAAAAAAAAAAAAAAAAAAAACGACTGTTGCATGGTGAACTATGTCTTCCAGTTGCAGTGTGGAATTGTCTTCATCTGCAGATGAAAAAGGCTTCCACTGCATCCTCGGAGTCACCAAATAGAAGCAGCGGCGTTAGCGCAGTCGTTGAAGCACATTTTACTGCTTGGAGAGCTGCCTCTGCCGGCCAGATAAATTTGGCATACATCAACCTTCCTATCCCTCTCTCTCTCTCTCTCTCTCTCTCGACCTCCTCTGTGTTAACTGATCACACCCAGTTCCAGCTCCCATCCCCATGGCCTTAAGAGGCGGGCGTCTTCTTTTCTCTACTACTGCTTGTGCCAGTGCCAGGTTCTTCTGCACCACCTGGTGCAGCCCTCCGCCTCCGTCTCCGCCTCCGCCTCCGCCGTCTCCCCTTCAAGACCCGATAGTCTCTGCGCTCTCCGAGGCCATAAGCACCGATTTCTCTGAGGCTCAGCCCCTGCACCCCATCAATCCCTCCCGCCTTCAGAAGCTGCTTCCTTCCCTCACCTCCCATCACATCATCGATCTCATTAACCTCAACCCGCACTATCTCCCGCCCCTGTCTCTCCTCTCCTTCCTCAACTACCTCTCCTCTCAACCCACCATTCGCATTTCCTTGCTCACTTACTGCACCATGGCCCACTCTCTCTGCTCTAACATGATGTTCCCTCAAGCTCAGTCCCTCCTCAACTTAATCGTCTCCCGTAAGGGAAAGAACTCGTCTTCCTCGCTCTTTGACTCGCTCATCTGTTCCAGAGCCACCAATCCCCGTTATCATGGCTCCAATTTTATATTCGAAGCCCTGATCGTGGCATATACACATCACGATCTCCTGCCCGATGCAATTCAGTCCTTCAGGTTGATGAAAAAACACAACCTCCCCATTCCATTTCGGGGTTGCAGGCACTTGTTTGATAGGATGTTGAAGATTAGCCCCCCCGAGGCAGCATGGGGGTTTTACACAGAGATACTGGACTCTGGGTATCCACCCACCGTTTACTGTTTCAATATTTTGATGCATAGATTCTACAAGGAGGGTAAGATCGAGAATGCACAGATTCTGTTTGATGAAATGGCAAAATGGGGTCTAGTTCCTACTGCGGTTAGTTTCAACACTTTGATCAGCGGATATTGTAGAGTTGGAGATCTCGAGCACGCTCTCAAATTAAAGAGGGTTATGGAGGAGAGGGGGGTGCCCCCGGATGTCTTCACCTTTACTGGCTTGATTAGTGGTATGTGCAAGGAAAGCAGGCTGGGTGATGCCAAACAGCTGTTCCAAGAAATGCGCATCAGAGATTTGCCTCCAAATGATGTTACATTCACCGTGTTGATTGATGGGCATTGCAAGAATGGCAGAATTGGTTCTGCTCTCAAAATTTATCAGCAAATGCTGAGGACTGGCCTCAGTCCTGATTTAATTACTTACAATGCGCTCATCAATGGGCATTGCAGAATGGGACATTTAAAAGCAGCGTGGAAGCTCGTCAGGGAAATGATTATAGGGGGATTAAAGCCCGACAAGATTACATACACCACCCTTATCGACGGTTGCTGCAGAGAGGGAGATGTAGAATCTGCACTAAAGTATAGGCAGCAAATGGTCAATCAGGGGATCGGACTAGATAACGTGACATTTACGGCCCTTATTTCAGGGTTATGTAGAGATGGGCGAATTGTAGATGCTGAAAGAACGCTCAGAGAGATGTTAAAGGCTGGTATAAAGCCTGATAATGCAACTTACACTATGGTGATTGACGGGTTCTGCAAGAAAGGGGACACTAGGGTGGGCATGAAATTACTCAAGGAGATGCAGAGTGATGGATATAAACCAGGAGTCGTGACATATAACGTGTTAATGAATGGCTTTTGCAAGCAAGGTCAAATGAAGAATGCCAGTATGCTCTTAGATGCTATGCTGAATGTGGGAGTGATCCCCGATGACATTACGTACAACATTTTACTAGAAGGCCAGCACAAGCATGGAAGTTCGATAATCTTTAGTAAACTAAGGGATGAGAAAGGGGTTGTTCAAGACTATGCTTCGTATATGGCATTGGTTAATGAGCTGAGGAAAAGTTCAAAAATGCCAAGGACTGGATGACAGCCAGTAGCTGGGAGAAGTTGTTTCACTGCACCTTACTATGAGTGGACACAGTGGGAGTAGCCTAGTTCAGATAAGAGCTGGCAGAGCTAAAAGTTTATGGTGCCTTCTGTTAGTGGCTTTCTGATGTGCTCTTTTCCAGGGTCAGGAGGACAATTGTGAGATCGATCATGTTATAAAGGCTAGTTTGATATGACCTGCTTGATGCAGGATCTTTCCAGGCCAGTGATCGGTGATCTTGAAGGCCGAGCAGTTACTGGCCCAATTCTTACCTTTTTATTGGGAGCAAATATCCATGCAAGGAAATGTAGCATGGCATGGTAAGCTAATCGAGTTACTACCATCCCGGAATCAGACAAGTGGGTGCATGAATTGCAGTTTGATTTCGTTTCCCCTATCGTAGAAAGATATGGACGAGCCTGACGGCATCATTTCATCTATGAAGCCCGTGAATGAAGACTTTTCAAGGAGTCCGGCCCAATAGGATGTTGATATATCTTTTTGGCCCGACATGCCTCAGCAGAGATAGAGTGACGAGGTCAAAAAGCATGCGCTCCATTTCCTAGCTCAGTCAATACATGAAAGGGAGAAGTGAGACAAGGCAGGAGGGAGGAACTTTTGGCTCTTGCAACAGGGAGGCTGGTAGGTATAGGCATTTATCTTCTCGTCTTATCACTCTCTTGCGCTATTCATCAATCTGATGTTTCTGTCTGCAAAACACCCATTGGCTTCAGTCTTGGCTGTTTTTCTACTTTCTGCCCTTCTCGAATGCATTCTTGAAAACAGGTAGGGAATCATTCATTCCTGTAGGGTCGTCCTTGCTGTTGGGCATTTAATCGCTGCTCCCTGGTCTGTGGTTGTGCGGTTTGTTGAATTGAATCTCACAAGGTTGGGTGCTTTATTTGCTCCGTTGTCCCAGAGATTGGGACTCAATAATGGCAAACTACTAGTAATGATTCGCTCTCGCTTCCATCTGCACAATTTTGCTCTTTTTCTGTATGCCGACAATTCTCTATCCGATCCCGTTTGCTTGTCGATTACTCTTATAAAAAGTCTCCGCTTCTCTCACCGGACAGATAAGAACGAATTTTTTTTTTTTTTTCTCTTTTGATTGCAGCCTTGGATAGGAAAACAGAGGACATTGAACTGACCACTAGTAACATCACTGAGAATGGGATCTGAGACCGAGAGAACGGTGCACAAGGGAGGGTGCCACTGCCGAAGAGTGAGATGGGAAGTGGAAGCCCTGAGAAGCGTGATTGCCTGGCGTTGCAACTGCTCGGACTGCTCCATGAGGGGCAACACTCACTTCATTGTCCCTTCCGACAATTTTAAGCTCTTGGGGGATTCCCAGCAGTTCCTCACTACCTACACCTTTGGCACTCACACTGCAAAGCACACCTTCTGCAAAGTCTGCGGCATCACCTCATTCTATATCCCGAGATCCAACCCTGATGGTGTTGCCGTCAGCTTCCGCTGTGTGGATCCCGGAACTCTGGCCCACGTAGAAATTAAACTGTACGAAGGGAGGAACTGGGAGAGTTCTTACAGCTCAACAGGAATTGCTTCTTGCTCCAAAACACAAACTTGACAGGTGCTACCATATCAGTCATCATGGATGTTATCGAGTGGATACCGCCTAATGGTGGTATTGGTATGCCGGGTGTATTTTCCAGTTGATTCTGTTGCTACTTGGCTTAAGTAGTTGTGATGGCTCTCTGATTAAGTCCCGTGTGTGGGATTCCAGGGCGTATTTTCCGGTTGCTTTTTGTTGCTACCAGTCTTAAGTCGTTATGCCCCTCTCATAAGTACGTTTTAAAGTTTGATAATGCCGCTCTCTGTCTTTGGATAGACATGTACCTGATGCCAGATTGTCTCCCAATTGTGGGCTCCTTCAGGCGATCATAGCTAGATCTGGACTACTCATGTACATCTTTTCTGCCTATGGATGAATGTAAAGTCAATCTGGCAATTGGCATCGAGCTCTGCATTACCATCTCACTAAATGTATGCTTACCTTCTTTACGTTCAACAAATTCATTCTCATAGAAGCGCTTATATGACAATGATCCAGTAAATTCAACTTTATAAGGAACTTAAATAAATAAATAAATAAATAAACATGTCTATTCTCCGATATATGCTCCCATCTACATATTCTTTTGTTTAGTCTTGCAATATGTCGATTTCCAATCATTTTGAATGCGAAAAATAATGAGAATGCAGCTCAATATCTTGAAACACCCTTACTAATGCAGCCTGCTTTAAAGCTATCATTACAAGAAAACTGCTAAATAACGACGGAGGTATCCGTCGGTATTCCATCGGTAATTTGGTTTACCGACGGAACTCAGCCATCGCGTTTTCCCTTGTCGAGAAATTGCCTCCGTCGGTAGTTGCGATGGATTAACGACGGGGTATATCCTTCGGTAATAGAGACGGAATAGCGACGGATTATCCATTGCTAATCCGTGTTGAGAGAAGGAAAATGCCGATGGAAGTCCATCGGTAATCCTCGAAGTGTTTTCCGGCAGCGAAATTTTTATGAATATTGACATATTTTATTTTATAATTATTTATATGCTAAATTTATCCATCGAAGGCTCGGGGTGGCACTCGGAGAGGGCTCGGGTTTAACGCTTGATGGATTTGGCCGAGGCTTGGGGTGGCGGTTGGTGGCTCGGTGGGTCCGGGTAGAGCTTGGCGGGGCTGGCCGTGTCTCGGTGGTGGGGCTCGGAGGTCGGGGCTATTCATCAAGCTCATTGGGGCTCGATAGAGGTCGAGGCTAGGGTTCCGTGAAGCTCATGGCACACTCGCTCGGTGGGGTTGGCCGTGGCTCGGTGTGGGTCGCTGTTGGGGCTCCAGGCTCGGGGCTCTGTGGCTGCTGCTGCTTCGGCATTGGGGGGTGGGGGTCGAGGCAACGCATTGTGGGTGGGTGGTCGGGGCACCGATGTCGTGGCTCAGCTCAATGGGTCGTGGCACAGACATGCAAGTGCCGGGATGGCTCGTCCGGGGCTCTACGTGGAGAGAAATCGCCAGGGAAAATGAAGAGGAGAGGCTTGGGTTTGGGATATATAGACACATTTCCGATGGATATTTCCGTCGGTAATATCCGTCGGCAAAGAGCAAGAAAAATCCCGCCAATGAAATTCAAATCCCGACGGATATATCCGTAGGTAAAACTTGTGTTGGGTTCCCGCCATAGCGTACTAGCAGATTAATCCATCGGTAAAATTCTCACAGCTTTCTGCCATGATATACCAACGAATTTACCTACGAATTAGTCCGTCAGTAAATTTCCGACAGATAATCCGTCGGTAAATCCGTTAGTAAACTCCAAATTCCTACGGATTGTATTCCATCGATAATATCTGTCAGAAATACTGACGGATTGTATTCCGTCGGTATTCGATAGTTTTCTTATAGTGTATGGTGATTTTCCTAGCATTTGTGTGCATTCTGCTGTTCATACTTATAAAATTGGATGGTCATGCTGCTTCAAAGCTATGATGATTTTGTAGGCATTTTTCCATAGAGATTCTTATTTTAGTTGAATTTATTATGTCATTGGTGAACTCAATCATACATACATATATATGTAATGATGCTATATTTCCCACTACTATTACGGAACTTTCATCAGTACAGTAATGAATTGAATCAGCTGACAACTTCAATGAATGAAGTATTGTAAATCAACATATATGTGCTATGTAAAATCAGATGTATAACAATTTATAGTTGGCCCTACCTAAGACAATTAATTCAAATCGATGTTATGCATTATAAGAATGAAAAGAGCGAAAGAAAAATAAATAAATTAATATCAGGAAATATCAGGAGGCAAGTGAGACTTGGTTGATCCAGACAGCAGAAAGAGCCAACGCAATGGTGAGCAGGAACCCGATCTTCCTCAAGCACACGCTAAGTGACCCTTCGGGCTTAGCAGGAGGTGAGACGGTTTGATGCCGTTGCTGCTTATGATGGTTATCCCATTTCGTGATTACTCCCTTCCTTCTCCTCTTGCTCATTCCAGGGCTAGCAGGCACGGCCTCCGCAGCAAGGAAGTGGGTGTCCATCATCATGGTCTTGTATGCCATCCCATCCCCAAGATGAATAATACACATGATCCACAAGATCCCCAGAATACGAAACATTGAACTTTCTGGTTTAATCCATGTCCTTATCATGGACTTCAGAAAAGAAGGGCTGATTCTTCTCTGTCTTGCTAATGATGATGATTCCAACTTCCCTTCATTAACAACTGATGATTGGGAGTCAGGCATGGAAATTGGCATTTGGTGAAGGTTCTGGACCCTCAGAATTTGTGATGGCACCACCTGATGAAATAAAGTCTCGGCTACCTGGTGAGTGGCAACAAACATTCCATGGTTGACTTTGATTTCTTCCATGACTTGGAAGCTAATCGGGCGGCTTCCTCCAGAGTCATCACCACTACCGCTGCCTATAAAGTTGACATTATTGTCTTCTTCACTCAAGAATGAGAATGGGAAATCACCCATTCCACCATCCTCATGAAGTTCCCTGTCATCGTCCTTGTGATTGCTGCTCTCTGTCACTTCTCCAGCATCCGGTCCTGTCCAAACACGTACATTTATAACTTTTACATGTAATTTTCCAGAGTCAGTACGACATTTACAGTATCAAGAACTCGGGGATGATCAGATATGATGTTGTTGTGGGGGGGGGGGGGCGGCGACGGCGTCGTGAGAATCCATCAGCTATTTAGTTAGTTAGTTACCTTGATCTTGGCTCTTTTCCCCTTTCTGGAAGCTCGAGATCCTCGCTATGGGGATGAGTAGCTGGTTTTCTTCTCCGAAAGTCTGGAAAAAAACCATAATACATATCAACATGCTACGCACTGGGCCAATTGGAAAATTAAGCAAAATCAAGGGGAACCGTGCATCTAATTAAGGTGAATCTTTTTTTTTTCTTTTTTAATTTGCATACCTTCTCGAGATCTTTATTTGACATTCCAACCCACCTCAAGTTTTCTACATTGCTGTAGCCATCTTCATCCAGATCTCCAATCTCTACGGCTCTAATACTTGTATCATCAATGTACCTTGAGAAGCTGAAGTCATCTGTTACCGGAGAGTAATTATAGTTTCCATCCCCTTTACTTTTGGGGCGTGAGTAAGATTGATGGTGCTGAAATAGATCTTGAGAGGCTTGAGCAGCTGGCAGGAATTCCTCTGGGATATATGAGGACTTTGATGTGCTTTCACATATTGGGAAGTCGCTGTTGATGAAGGCATTGCAATCTTGATCAGGCTGGTAGTCTCCGGTTGCCAATGGCGAAAGTGGAGCTAACAGCCGATGCTGCAGCCTTGCACACTCCAGTGCTACATCAACCTGCATATAGCACCCAGCTTGAATTGGAGAGCGAGAATAATACTAAAATGCAATGATTCTCTGTTCAAAGAAAACATAGGAATAAGAGGGATGGAAAACTGGTTAAATATTACCTGCGGAAGGTAGGGTATGGCTGGAGCGGCGGCAGCAGCAGCAGCAGCAGCATGATTTGAGAATGGAGGAGCAGCAAAGCCGAAAGCTTCTTCTGACGATGACTGCCCTAGCCATATCTTTGAATCGCATATTGCTGCATACTCATTCAATGATGGTTCGATGATGTTGATGCTCTGCCCAGAGCCGTTTGCGTTGAGTGAAAATAATGAATAGTTGGTATTGTCCAGAACTTCTTCACATATTGATCTCCCGCCCATCTCTGATGAATACAAGTCTCCTGACGATGACGACGACGATCTGTGGTTTCCTGTTGTCGTGACATATTGATCCCCAACTTTCTGAAAATTCGTTGCGCTCTTTTTGAACACGCGACACAGCGCATAGGCATCCTTCAAAATTTTTTTAATCAAGGAAAAGATTCTCATTAAATATAATACTTCCAATTTGCTATTAATTAAAATAAATACTAAAGACAGGATTTGCGAGGAGAAGCTATCTTGTGTCACCACCTAATCAGGTGGCAGCACGGTCAATGAAAATGAGTTATTTATATTTTTTAAATAAAATCTAAAAACAATAATAAGAAAACTTAAATTTAATTAATTGGTATCGCCACGTAAGTATTTTCATACTATAATACTATTGTATAAAGTACTTTCTCATTTTTGGGACTATATTTCAGCATTGGAGCATCAAATTGTATATCCAACACAATTCTCCATGTTAATTTTCTATCTCTAGATACCTAAATGTAACTATAAATCTGTGGTAATCCCCTGATAAAAAAAAAGTGATAATCTTTATTTTTTTTTTTTATAAAAGAGATTAATGAATTTAAATGATACAAAGAGTCTCATTAATGAGAATGAGTCAAGATCTCCTGACCCAAAATTTCTTGTCTTGTTTTTTTTTGTTTTTTGGTAAGTAGTATGCTTCATTTAGTTCTACTTGAAGGAATCAAATAAATTTTTTTTTTTAAAGTCTTAGCATATCAGAACTTGAAATCATGTTCTAAATTTGGGGAGTTTGTCTCTAACAGAACGAGGTAATGCATGAGAATATCCTACAAAATATCCTCCATTAATAAATAAAGAACCGCACGAATATATATACATATATATATATATATATTATACATGTAGGTAGATATAGGGTAAAAAGAAGGGGAATAAAACAAAGTTTTACCTGCAAGCCGGGATTATTGTCACACTCTCTCTCTTCAAGGCGATATTCATGCATAACCCAATCTGTTCGAGAACCATGCGGAGCTCTCCCCCGGTAGTAAACCAATGTCTTCTTCATGCCCACGGCTCGGGTTTGTGAATTCACTTTCCGGTCCTTCCCAGTTGCCTTCCAGTATCCTGCTTTAGTTGCGCGATTTGTTCGCGAGCCGTTGGGATACTTTCGATCACGAGGACTAAAGAAGTACCATTCAAGATCCTTGCTAGGCAGCAACGACTTTCCTGTAAAACAAATGTAAGTGTAATTAATTAGTCTTTCAGTAGTAGTTTGAAGAGTATCTGTTAAAATATTATGGGTTTTTTTTAATATATACTACATAATATTTAAAAGTACAATAAATTCTGATAAATTTAGGTTCAAATTGGATTAACCCACTAAAAATAAACTCTTCCAACACGAAATATTACTTACAATGAACCTCCACTTCTAATCATCTTCCACTACAAAATACTTCCCTTGTTGAACATTTTGTTGTTCATAGACATGCAGATATATTATAGCTAGTGTAAGAATACAGCAGCTACTTGTCGATATTTTTGAAATGGTATTGACAGTATAATAACAACAATAAGTTCACCATCACATAATAATTAAGGATAGCAAGCTGGCTAGCTAGCATTGCTATTCTTCTTACTTGGTCAACCACTTACAAGATATATTGATCTTTACATCTAGATGGAGTGAGCAAAGCTTTGGTGCCTCCATTTCGCACACACATATATAAATTAAGTAAAGGGTTATAGGCACCCAGCTGTATATATGTTCTAAATTGATGCTTTTCTTCTGTTGAACGGGTCTCAAGCTTTACTGACTGACCATTGAAATTTGTGCAAACTGGATTCATTAAACAGGCAAAGCAAAGGGAGCCTGCATGCTACCGCACATATAACAAATATATGGAAGGTTTTATGCAGAAAAAAAGAGCGTTAGGTGAAAACTTTCAATATCTATTTTAAGAGTTTGCATACATGAATTTCCCCGATAGTTTAGTAGGTAGTCAACTATTTCAAACATTAATTTTAATCTCCACAGTATGAGATTATTCTTATGCTCCTTTGCAACTGAAAATTTGTATAGAGTAAGTGAAAATTAATGATCAGAATTTTATCAAAATATCTATAGATACATATATAATTATATATAGCTCCGCTCCTTATATAAATAAATAGCTCAGCCAGGGAATAAAAATAATAATTAGTGAAGAGATTTAACAATACAAGTGATAGGAGCCAAATACCAGGTAAGTCCCAAGGTTCGCACTTGTAAAGATCAACCTCGGGGATGATCTCCAACTCGATCTTGCGTCCATTGATCTTTCGCTTAAGATAGTAAGCAACGAGTTCCTCATCGGTAGGATGGAAACGGAAACCCGGTGGCAATGCAACAGGAGCCATCTCTTTGCCTGGATATGATCCTAATCCTTCCACTAATATTTTATGGATGCAAGGCTGTTGCTATTATGTGCGTGTTTGATTCGCCTCTCTTTTAATCTGAAAGAGATCTTTGGGGAGATCAACAACACACTATTGTATCTTCAAGATATAATTGGAAACATGTCCCTGATGGAAAGGAAAATGTATCAGTACTCTTTCAGATTGAATTTTTCATAGAAATTAATCAGTGGAATAAAGCAAGCTGCACAAAGCCAGGTGGTATGCTTACAAATGCAGAAAATAAGGGTGAAAGAATTAAAAAAAAGGGAGAATAACGACGCTCGTAAAACATATATGTACGTAGTATGTATGCTCTTTGCCTTGCTCTCCTCGCATTGATGTAACGTCACGTAGTAACAGGAAACATGCTGTTTAACCTCATAAAAAACAAGTGGATGCGAGTTGATGTATGAGAGAGAGAGAGAGACCTAGTTTAATTAGCTACCTCTGTTGGAGAAACAAGAAGGAAGACGACGGAGAGAGGAGAGAGCCAGAGAGATCTTTCTTGGCGGAGAAATGATCAGGGAGAGGCGGCAGGTCAGATGGGAGTCGGTAGGCTAGGGAATGACGGCCTGAGGCTTGAGAGAAGAAGAATGTGGAGACTGGGAGAGGAGAGAGGGAGAGGTTTCCAATTATATAACAAAATTATAATCATATAGTATGATGAGAGAGGAAGGGCTGCTGCCTCTCAACACACTTTATCCTTTTCATTTAATCTAGTTTCTTTTCTTTCCTTCCTTTATAGGGTTGCCATTCGGTTTTTTATTCCCAATATCGTTCCCTACAAGCTTAAATTTCATCTCTCTCTCACTCTCTTTCCCTCTTAGACTTGACATAAAGACAGATGATGGATGATATTATATATGAGAGAGAAGAGGGATACTTGGGTTCTAGCTTTGTCCTTTCTTGGATTCCGAGCTTCGCATTCACATGGCGATTCCTGGTTCTATGCAAATTGCCCTGTCCCAAGTACCTGATATCACCTCTCTCCTTAGGCTCCGACCATTGCGGGTTGGGATCGTCGCAGTCGATTCCATATTAAAGGAATTGCGGCGTGGCAGGCAGTCGTCGTCTGATCTCTCTCCCTCTCCTCCCCTCCCTCCGTTTTGGTTAGGCACCTCATTGGTTAGAACATGTCTCTCTCTCTCTTTTTTCAAGTAATAAGAATTTTATTATCATTTTAAAATTGAGTGTATAGTAAAATGTTTAAGAAGATTGAAATTACAGAATCAGAAAATACGGAGAGAACTTCCAAGCTCACTATAAGAAAATTACATGTCTCCTCGCTTGCTTTTCTTATTCTCTCTATTTATATATATAATTATAGAAATAAATTTTCTACTAGATGAAAATAGATGTGCAACAAGAATTATATGTAAAAAAAATAATATCAAGAAAAATAAACTAGAACATTAATTTGATCCTGTTGTTGGCAATGATGTAATATTAACACAAGAACTTTACAGCAGACTATTCAAATTGTTACTTTCTACCCACATGATATTATCATCTAGGACTCTCTAAGCCAATCTCCTCAACCATTTCAGTTTGGAGGAAGTTAATGTATACCTCAAGTACCAACCCTTATACAAGTCACCAACTGGTATATATAGTTCCTGAAAACATCCCTAGCTTACTTGGCCGGTAGTCAAGAACAGGTTAGGTGCAAGGGATCGAATCAGCTCATGGGATGCTAACATCCCCTTAGGTTGCCAGATTTGTCAACCGGAGGAGGAGACAACGTCACAACTATTTTTCACATGTCCCACAACTGGGCAAGTATCGAATGAAATCCTCAAATCCCTGGTGATGTGCAGGAGCAGGAAAATTAGCTGGGATGGGGACTTGTAGCATGGGATTTTCCCGGTAGAGGGAAAAGGCTCGACTCCATCGTCTACAGACTATTTTGAATTTTGTACATATACTATATTCGGTAAGAAAGAAATTAGACACTGTTTTCTATCTAAGGAGTACTTTTGAGCTCACCGTATGTAGCAAAATTGTTACACCACTAATTCACGTATCCCTCACGTATTTAGAAATTACATTACATGATAAAAATTGATTGATTTTACACACTATTATACTAATTGTCTATAAATATTATAATTATTCTAGTAATTATATCATACATTATTAAAGTATAATTACATATATTCTATACATATTACATGAAACCAATCAACATAGTTTAGATACAGATTAGGCACGATTCCTTTAAACACAATAAATAAATATATCAATTTAGCTACAACCTACCTATTAAAACACGATAAATTTAACGCCAGTAGAAATCTGTTAGAAAGAATGAATTTGATCAGCGTTAGTAATTAGAAAGAAATTAAACATGAATAAGGAGCAGCAGCTGTGGTCCACGAGATCTCATGTGGGACCTGCTTTTGGCAGGCACGTGGCAGGGCAGGGATCACTTGTTAGTTCTCTCATCCTTTCCCCTTCCAGATGCTCGGTCGGTCGGCCGGCCTGTCTCAATTCTTTTCCTTTTCGTGAATCCTTCTTTTAGTTGGGTTCGGTTCGGTGCCTTTCCCTTTTCCGGGGTTTATGCCTTCTCTCTTCTCATGTCTCATCTTATAAACAATATTTAATTATTTTTTTGGCTGAATTGTATATAACATATTTAATTATTATTGTTGGGTTGTCACCGGATGCCCTCGCCATGCTGTTTCCATACTACACATCATCGGTCTGCGGTCTCCCTTATTTCATGTTACAAAGATTTAAAGAATTTTCCAATTCAATTATTATCCGATTCTTTTTGCAGAAGCTCATATATCAAATAAAAAATAATATAAATGATAACATTTGATGTACACCAACCACTTTATAATTACATGTGAGATCATTCAAAACAGAATACACGATAGTCCACTCCTCTGCTAACTAATATATTTAAATCGATTAATCTTGATTAACCAGCTAGCTAGCTATCTATTCCATGTGAAACTCAACCATAATCTTACATAAATTGGTGCGATCAATTAATAGGTGCTGGCATACTCTCTCAGGACCAAAAAATAAATAAATAAATTGTGCTAAAGCTTGCCTTCTCTTTGTCCTTTAATTCCCAGTCCAACAGTTTCTCTTTATTTTTGATGCCGAAAGAAAAAGGTGTCTCACTTCAATTACAGATTAGCAGGGAGCAGATCCAGTGATTCAGCAGGGAGAAACAGAACACCCATATCCAATTTTAATAAAATTTATAATAATCATGAGAAT
Source organism: Lagerstroemia speciosa (assembly GCA_037672795.1). Lineage (NCBI taxonomy): Eukaryota > Viridiplantae > Streptophyta > Magnoliopsida > Myrtales > Lythraceae > Lagerstroemia > Lagerstroemia speciosa. The sequence continues at coordinate 9,315,975 of CM075288.1, forward strand.
TTTCAATTTTTAGCTGGTTCATTTTCTTTCTTTATTCTAATCGCAAAAAGCCGCCTAGAATATTCATGTGTCTAGAAAATTACCTCAGCAGCTCCCTCCATCTGTTGGTTTTCTAACGCCGCGTCACTTTTGAAAGGCAGCTGCATCATATTCGGCCACTCGAATGATTCTTACAATCCGTCTCCACCCTCCTTCCCCAACAAAATTAGTCAGTCTTCAGTGTAGAGTATGAGCTACGAATGGATTTAGAGGATCCGCAGGGGTGATCTCAAGAAAATCTATGGATTGCTATATAAATTTTACTTGATTTCACCTCATTTTTTATTAAATTATTTAATTTCGTCCTCATAAACTCGTGATTTTACCTTTCCATTTTACTCCGTTGAATTGGTGCTGCCCCCTGATAAACACAATAGTATAGTAGGGATTGACTTCTAGAATGAAAAGCTTCCCGCCTAATAATACTATTGCCGGGAGCTAAAATTAAAATCTGGTGCTTCCCCGCTGATTCGGTGCGGAATAATCCATTCCTAGCTTGCCCACTACCTGGGTCTGCATGCAGAAAGTCCGCTGGAGTACTTGATAGACCACTTAATAATTTAGCTAAGCCTCCAGGCTCCTGGCCCAATAAGAAGACCTCCATCAGGGGAAAGAAAAAATGAGGGAACATGGGCGATAAAACACGATTCAGAATAGATTGATTGGATCGAATATCAAAAAGGCCGAGGACCCAAGACCGCGAGCGAGGCCTTTGCAGATATGTTGAGAACAATGGTAAACTAGTAGACGTACAACAATAATAACACTATTTGATTGATCGGTAGTAGAGGAGTAAGGATTCTCAAAATTCCAATGAAAGGTGTAAATGAGCTCGAGTGTTTTTTTTTTTTTGTTTTGATAATTGGCATTTGTATTAATAATCACAAAATGTACAATGCACACAAAAATGCTACAGTCATGGCTTTCAAGCTGCTAAAATCATGGATTTCAAGCTGAAACTGTTAAGGAGTAACTAAGTTATTGTATATGCCTTCAATGCGAGAAATAGACGAGACTCTCAGTCGTAACTGCTCCAAAATGAAATCCACAATAGCATCTGCAGAGGTAGCTCGCTGATGGAAAATCCTTTGATTACGTTCTCTCCACACAGAGTAAATATAATAAGAGAAAGCCAATTTATAAATAACAGAATGAGCAGATCTTCCTAATTTATGAGTGATGGCCCAGTGGAGTTCATCATGCCATTCCATAGGCGAACGTTGGATCTGGAGACGATTAAGGATACCGGCCCATATAAGCCCTATGATTTGGCATGAGAAAAAGAGATGATTGCGTGTTTCAGCCTCTACTCCACAAAATTCACACAAAAAGGATTGAAGGATGCTCCATGTCTGCATCCTGGATTTTGTAGAAAGTCTATCCAGGATGGCTAACCAGCTAATGAAAGAAGCTCGCGGAATATGCCCGGAGAACCAAATAAGTCTACACCATGGTACTTTTGGATGTTTGGTTCTAATATCTTCCCATATATGGGCAACTTTAACAACTGGTTTAGAGTTCCAAAGGAAAGTATCCGAGGAGGTATGGATTACAGAACTCTGAATCCTGGGAAAAATTTGTTGCATATCAAGAACAATTAGGCCAGTGCCAGTGGTTGTCACGGAAGACCATCGAAAGCTTAGCATGTATGGAAATAGTAGGAAAGGTTTGCATGCCAAGTGGGAGGTAAGAGTTGAGAGGACCTTCAGCAAACCATTTGTCGAACCATAGATAAGTAGAATCTTCGTTCCCCACTTTGCAAGAGATGAATGGGTAGGCTAAGGTACGCATTCCTAACAATTTTTTCCAACTCCATGAACATGATGAGGGAATTGGAATGGACCATATGCATCTGTTGCCCACCCAAAGAGAGCCTGCATTGGTAAGAAGAAGCCATAGATTTCTGATGATGCAGGCAGTATTCCAAGAACTGAGATCCTTCAGGCCTAGCCCACCTTCACTTTTCGGAGTGCACACTTCCAACCATTTTACTTTAACTCCCTTGCTTGTGCCCTCTTGACCCTTCCAGAGGAAGGCTGAACAGATCCTCTGAATTTGCTTGATAATGCTCTTAGGGAGCATAAAATGCTTGCACCAATACTCAGCCATGCTCTGCAAGATTGAATTGACAAGTTGAAGTCTGCCAGCATAGGATAATGAGCAAGCTGTCCAGCTCCTAATTTTGGTTGTGATCTTGTCTATCAATTCTTGACAATCTTGTGCAAGCAATTTCTTTGAAATCAAAGGGATCCCGAGATATTTAATAAGGAGACGCCCATGCGAAATCCAGAAATATCTACAAGTTTTTTTGCTATAGCGTTAGATACACCAGCATAAATGAGCTCGAGTGTTTGATAATCTTAAAAGGTTTGTGTATGTATGCGAAGGATTATTGACAGTCGCATAGGTGAATTTGTAGCAGCTTGTTTAGTAGATTTGCATTTTCCAAATTTGCAGGCCTGAAACATGCTTATAGAGTTTCAGATCTCTGTCTTCAGTCCTTCCGCAATAGACTAATGACATTCTTTTTAGTTATTATAACCCTTTTCTCAAAGAATTGAATTCATCCCAAAAATCTTGAAAGTATCTGACTCAGGTTATTGAGTTCTTGAACCCATTGGGGATCCTGGAATGCCTTCTGTGGCCTGTTTAGCACATTCGCTTGTTGAAGGTTGAGCACTTTGAATCCGATGAGGTCCTTCAACCCGTAGAACCTCCTCTATGAATTGTGATCCACCGTTTCTTATGGATATGCAGATCTACCATATGGTCGTCCTGCATCTTAACCCGGGCCTCAAGTCTGTGAATTAATTTCCTGTGACCTCAGTGCTGCATAATTGGGTTCGAGACTCCATTGCCAATGGGTTGACACAGAGAAGGAGGACTCAAGGAAGAAGAAACGAGGGGGTATATTCAGAGGAGACAGAAGAAGAACAGAATTCTTAGAGTAAGAGGAAAATTGGTCTGTTCATCCAAAATCTCTTGTGGGATACAACAATCTAATCTGTTCTGATTTTCCAAAATTCCTACCCGACTTCTTAACTGGCACCTAAAAGATTACTACAATTGTTTCCTATTCTTATAACTTGTTATGATCCCATCCATAAAGTTTCCTTTCCATTACAATCAAGTCCCTTCACTGGTATAAAAAATTGAGTCCAGTGTCAGCAGACTCAATATTCAGCTATGGGGAGGCATCTCTATGACATTGCAGGACATACATAAATAGCAAATCATTCAGCATCATCAGGGTAAAAAATTCCTCTCTAGGCTGAACAAGTCAATTCCGGTGGGCTTGACTTGACATGCTATTATGTCCAGAGAGAGAGAGAGAGAGAGAGAGAGTTCAACACCCTGACTTGAAAACCACGCAAGAATATGGCTGCTTGACTGATCTTATAATTCCAGCTTCGGGGAAACCCATTGATTAAATGCCCCAACAAATACATACTTCATAACCCTCCAGTTCTCCTCACTGCAGTTTCATACTCCTAGAATATCATAGCCCCATTTTCTGTTCCTCCTCAATCAGCATCATGAATTTCAGGAATGCTGCTGCTGTTGTGTTCGCTGCCCTCCCACTTTTAGGCTGCTTATTGGAGACTCTTGCTACCATGTTCGCTTCTTCAAGCTACCAGCAGCCATCTAGCTCTGTTGGAGCTGATGATATTCCATGTTCAAGTAATGCTTCGGCCCATAAGCACTTCCGACACGTCCAGCATATACGTACTTATTAGCATCCCACCCATTAATTATACATCATAACCATCTTCCCTTCTAGCTAGTATCTGATGGGAGCTGTCTCATATTATTTCTGAATATTGAACATAGAATTGCCACAAAGTGTTTGTCAAGTATGAACCTCCGTGTACTGCTACTTCACGTGACTGTAACTTGTCTGTCAGGTCTGAAGTCATCATCACGACCAAGGATTTTTGAAGGATGACAGGTCCCTTTTGCTGCATTAGCAGTTTCGTTTATGTAGAAGCTGAGATCAGTAGAAAAATCATCGGCATGTTTCCTGCCGAAATTTCACTACCCCTGATATTACATATGTATATAGACAGAGGCCAACTTAACTGCCATGAAATTATTTTACTTTTGCCTCTGCCTTTCTGGAAACTTTCAGCGACGTCACTGATTGGGCCAAATGCACTTGCAGAAAACCCACAAAGATACTTCAACAACAATGAACAATTGACATCCCAACCAACCGTGTATATTTACTCCATTTTATTCATCAAGTACAGCTTCTGGCCGTCACTAATCATGTTCCCACCGGTAATTTTTCTTTCATTGTCACATAACATACAAGTTATGATCCTGAAAGTAGGTATTCTTCTACTAATGAGCTCTTCAGGTGATGGAAACCCATGACAGAGCTTCGAGTTTTCGATGGCCCTGGGGCTCCCATGGATGAAGGGGACACCGTGCACTTCTGAACCTGAGGAATTGGTGAAGCTATAGCACAAAGATTGGGTGCTGATAAATCCCTACTGCTTAGAAGATTTTGTATCTTCGAGTAATCTGATCAAAAGTAGGTAAGCAAGGACTCTCAATTACTGAGCTCTGGAGTCACCAACCGATATGAGGTTTAAGGAGCCTAAATCAAATTACTGTTAGGTGAGAATGAGATGCATATCAGATGGGGAATGCCACCTCTAGGGTATGAAGGACATATCCCGTGACACCTGTCCTTCTAGAACCGGTTTGATCATGAAGCAGCTTTGCCATACATAATAGTCCTTCACAGACAGCTCCATGAAGAAGCGAGCGGTGATCATAGTCTCTCCAGTCTGGATCAACCCATCGGATAGAATCCTTTTCAGAAAGTCAGTGCGCCCCCCTCTGCGACATCACGACAAAGGGAGCTACCAACAGCCCAGAACAGAATGCAGGAGATTCTACCAGATATTATTGATGAATTGAGCGCGCTTGTGCCCTGAGCCGGTGTACGCTAGTGCAGTATGGACTAGATTAGAATACTAATTTAACTTCTTGTTAATTTCACGTTATTCATCAGGTGGAATAACTGATATAACCATTGCACAACTTAGTTACGATGTATATTCTCATTTGTTTGTTTGTTTTTTTTTTATACCAAGGGTACCCGGATTTCATTTCACTAATCCTCAGGACTCCGTACGCACACCAACAGCAGTACAAGTTAGGATAAATCTGGAGGGGCCATTTGGTTACAAGGGAATTCAAAAATTTAGAACTGAAAAATCTGCTCAAAACTTATTTTAAATTGGTCTTTGTTAAATGGTATCCATGCACATGCAAAAGAGAAATGTCCCCACTCAGATAAATATTTAATACGATGGAAAATTTATTTTCCTGTATCAGATGCAAAAATCAATACTTTATCTTCAATAAACCATGCAGGTTACCAGGTTTCCCCCTAGAAAATTGTAGAGATAAGCAACTCGTGGAGAAACACACAGCGTGCGTTGCATGTGGCCTTCTGACTAGTGGGATGAAAAACATTAAGAAAGTTAAACACATAATAGGGCTTTTACTTTCGTATTCTTAGGTTAGATATTCGCTTTCCAAAAAATAACAAAGTAAATGCACTCTAATATTTATTTATTTATTTATTATATAAACTGCAGCACTTGTCAGTTTATTTTTAAGTACTTCCTGAACTTTGGGTCGCGGAGCAAATGTCCCTTGAAAATCCTGTTAAGTAAGGACAAGTCAAGAGAATTATTTAAAAAAAAAAAAGAAGACAAGTCATCTATCCAAAATATTTTGCTTATAATTGAAGTGAAACTTTATTTTCATAACACGAAAGGACTCTCGTGGGTTGGCATTTGAGCTCTATGGTAACCATTTAATTTGTCTAAATATATTTAGACAAATATTATATATCCCCTCTTCAGAAAAAAAAATTATATATACACACACATGTATATATATAACCCCTGTACTTATTACTCGGAAAAAAATACTTGTCGTATTCTGTGAAGAAAGAAGTTCAGACAGTATATTGACAGCACGCATGTCGATCACGAATTCGAATAAAAATATGCTTTTTTTTTTTTTTTGCAAACTTATGGAAGGATATCGCGCCGATTGAAACTTAAATGAAGGCTAATGCCAATGTTACGTGAGTAGATTTAACTATGGATGTAAGGTCTCTGATCAGATATAATCTTAATTAGCTGACCTATTTGTACATAATAAGAATATATATGGAGAGAGGTGGAATTGGAAGTTGGAACATATGTGTGTAAACTAGAGGAGCTGGAGGAGTTTGTTCCAGGAGGGGCGGCTGGAGATGGTGTCCCACCAAGCGCTGACGCACTTGCGCTCCCGGACCAAGTGGGCCAAGCCGGTCTCAACCATGAGGTATCTAAGGCCAGGGAGGTGGCTGAGGTCAGCAAGCGTGAAGGAGTCACCAGCTAGGTAGGCACTGCGGGAAAGCCGCTGCTCGTACACCTCCAGCACCTTTTCGAGTTTCCGCTCACACCTATCGACAATAGCAGGGTCGGTATGCTGCCCTGTCCTGGGGAACACCACTAGATGCAGCACCAGGTTGTAGACCAGGTCGTTGAAGCTGTGGGCCTCCACCTCCAGCCACTGATCTACCATCGCTCTTTCCTCCAAGCTCCTTCCCAGAAGCTTGTCTCCTCTGTCCTCGTATTTTGCCGCATAGTACCTTATGATCGCCCTTGATTCTGCACACCCTTGCTCTATATATGTTATAATTTGGCTCCAAGTCATAAATGAATAATTAATTAAAATAGATGTAAAATCAATCGTCTGCTGTACTGGCTAGCAGCTATCGTTAATCTGCTTAATTAATTTTTAATTTTATGAGTATATGCATCCTTACCGAATAGCCGTAAGTCACCATCCTCGATGACTGGAACTTGTCCAAAAGGCTGCAATGCCATACCCACGGAAATCAATCAAAAGATTAACGAAGATGATTATGCACAAGCATGTTATCGATCGATCGGACTGGGAGTGAGGAGCACTTGATAATTAAACAATTAATATGTAGAGAAGGTAGTTAGTCTTTTGCTAGCTGTTAAGCTGGTAAGGTATGTAATTAAATTGATTAATTAGTGGGGGAGAAAAGTAGGTATGTACCTGGAGGAGGAGGAAGTCGGGGCGCTTATGCTCACCGGAATCAAGGTCAACATGCACAACCTCGAATTCTACCTCCTTCTCCAGAAGACAAGCTATCACCCGCTGCGGGCAGGCTGCTCTCACTGGACCGTACACTTTCACCACCATCTTCTTTCGGATAATTCACGCTAAACAATCCAAGTTATGGTGTTAATCAATAAAACAGGATGCAAGATGTATATAGATGTGTGCGTGAAGCGAGCATCAATGGGTAATAATAAAGTTATTTTTATATATAACCTGATGATGCAGTGCATAAAATTGCAAGCAGCTAAGACAGGGGTAGCTGTGAATCCTGTCTGATCTAATCTGCAGTATATATACCATGTATAAATGTGTCTCTGAGGAGCGTGCTGCAGCCCGCGGGGGTTGCCACGAGTGATCCACCTTGACCAAAGCCTTGAGACTTGCTGCATATGGTCACGGTCTGTGGCTCTGTGCAGTACTCTCTCTCACAAAATTCTAAATAACACTATCTCATAATAATATATTCATAAAATACTAACTAAATTACTTTTATTAATAATAATTATGGCACTCGTCTGATTAATTAATATTAATTTATTTATTTATTACGATTGAATTGCTAAATTTTTTTTTGAACTATATAGAGGGTAGATGGCTGAGATGCATATTCAATCCCGAAAAGTAAACAAATATACATTTTGACTTTCAGCTTCGGGGGTTGTGACATGCGCGCCATCAACCGGAGATATTTTTGAATCAAATGGGTATATTATATATTAGTGATATCATAAATTAATAATATATCTATTCTAAAAATAAAAAAATCCTAAAAATTATTAAATTAAATTTATAATATTACATAAATATTATTACAAGATGTATTTATTGTACAAAAGACTCTCTCTATCAATCGACGGTTGCCTTGCGTCCTTTTCCAGAAAGAGAGAAACTAATGTTGCAAGACAATTTCTTAGAAACTAAGACAATTTCTTTGTAATAAGAAATCTATTACGAATTTAAAAAAGAATTTTTTTTTTTGTAAGTGTAAATGGTTTAACAGTAACTAGGTTGAACCGCACACTGTGGATTGTGATAATTAGACAATTATAAGGAAGTGAATTAATTATATTAATGCAAATATAAGAAGATATTTCAAAAATAATGTTTTGCGGTAGGGTGTCGGGCATCTGGTTTGCTTCTTCCGCCACTAAGATATTTTGCATGATGAGATTTCTTGCAGGATCAGCCCATGTATCCATTTACAACCACGAGAGATGCAAAGAGGAGCCAACGGTTCAACTTCTACTCCTATCCCATGAGCAAAACGCAGAAAAAAAAAAGGGAGGCAAGGTGCACTAAAGCAGCCTTGAACCGGGAACCCGGGCATGGAAGCAAAGACAGAGAGCCACAGAGCCGTGCACTTATATATGATCCATTGACATGACGGCAAAACTAAATGCGGATATATGTCAACAAGAGGCTGAAGTGCTTGGACTTTCGTATATAGAATAGAATCTATAAATAATTATCTTGTTCGTGCCTTTCTTTTCTGAAGAAGTTGATTCACATACTTTTATTTTTAGCGAAAGTTAATTCACAACATTTTTGTTGTCTCATGCTCTGATTAATGAAATCCACAATTACCAAAAAAAAGGGAGTAAACTCCATCCTCTCCCTTGTGATTAGTTCATTTAATTTTTTGTTACCATTTTAATTAGGATTAAGGATTCTGATAGTTCTTTTTGGAAATCCTTTGAATGTCGTAATCCATTGATTATTTTCTAATTGGTGTTTATACTCACATCCAAATTAGCATTTGTTTGTTATATGTTAGATAAATAGTAACAATAATTTATTCAATCAAATGTACAAAGAATAAGTTATTCTAGGATATATGGACTCCCAGAGATCGCAACTACCCGTCATATTCATTAAGGAAAACAAATAAGATTCAAGGCAATTTAACGAAACGGGCAAAGTCCTCCTCTTTAACCAAATCAGATCCTCCCACTTTAACATATTAACACAATTATAATATTTACTCTAACTGAGGAGGGATGCAGCAAGCAAGGAAGTGATCCTCTAGGATTTTGTGCTTCCAGTAAATATGAGATCCAAGTACCTTTGACGCGTAGATATTCTCTTTTTTAATTTGATTCCATGTGACTATTGCGCGTTAGGGCCCATCGCTCCTTTGCTTTTTTGCCAACCAATTAATCGCACAAATTAATTAGAAGCCATGGAGTTTCCTCGGGTCAATAAGTAGTTGAAAGGAACTTGCTTTAGAGACTTATCACATTGACTAGAACGGCTGCTTTCTTCCATATATAAAGCCACCATATTTATCACTATCTTTTACTTTTTTATTGGCTAAATTAGTCCCACTAATAATATGTATCCCAAGATTGACATGCTACTATGCATTGTCCCGTGATTTTAATCTCATGTTGCATGCATATGCTAATATTTTTTTATGAGTAACAACATCATTCATTTTATTTATGTATCATAGAATGAGTCATCAAAAATATACCGGCTCAAATGGTCAAAGGAGTCTCCTATTTTTTTCCAGTCTTTTTTGAGACTATATATGCACAAGTATTTTCGGATCTTCGCAACCATTTAGGTACATACCCATTGGTCTAAAAACTGCAAAATTTTTCTGATATCTGCAAATTTCCCATGGGATTGTATTTACACCACAAATAGCATCTACTACACTTCCAGCATCCAAACGAATCACAATTTTCTTCCAACCTTCTGGAAGACAATGGGATATATGAAACGGTATATTTAAGACAATATCATGATCAAATAAGTTAAAGACTAAAGGAGTATTTCATCTTATATATTAAAAGAGTAATAAATCTCTAACTTTATTTAACAATCAGTTACTATTCTAGTGCCAAAATTTAGCCATATAATTATCATTACCAGAGACCATTGTAGTTCTGCCATCAACCATAAGTATACAAACTCATTTTCCAAAAATATCTCTACGTTGAGTCAAACCTTTCCAAAGTTGTGATTTGGCATGTTGCATTCATACACTTGATAGACTAGAATCAATATGTCCTTAACAACCAACCTTGGGTGGAGGATTTACATAAAAGTTATACCTCTGCAGTCTCCACTTACGGAGCGAGTTTTTTTTTTTTTTTTTAAATATATAAATGGATTCTAAAATGTAATCTATTGTAGTAAATAAATTCTAGTCTAACCTCCAAGTTTGAAAGCAAAGTTGACGGATATCCAGTGCGAGTCTTATGTTAGTGATTAATATTATATTTAAAAGATTATTTTTGAAATCCCAATAATTCATAATACATCCATTAGAGATATTATTTTAACTTAATTAAAAAATAAGATATTTAGAAATCATATCGTATCAATTAATTATGTTAGTCGAATCTTTGGGATCTCTGGATATCTGTATTATATTTGAATGTTAGTTGAATCTTTTATATATTTGAATATTTATTTAATATTTTCACTTTATTTGTTTCAAATCTCCTTGTGCATAATAGGTTACTTATCTATACAATTTATTGAGTTATTTGATATAATAAATTTCATGATTTGATAAACAACCACCACATTTATCTGTCATTAATATCACTATTATTCTTATCAGATCTTATTTTAAATATCTTCAACAACTTCTTTAAGCAAACAGCCGATAAGTGGATCTCAGGCCACCCGGGACCCACGACACATTTCCTAGCAAGGAGAGAGATGACAGTCACGGGATATCAGAAGAAAAAGTAAAATTGCCACTAAGAACTAATAGCCAGACAATTCAAAGTGGGGACACATGAACAGTCCACGTGGTGCTGGTGACCATTTCATACACAACCACTTATGCCGTGGCAAAAGAAAAGAAAAGAAAGAGGAGGAGACAGATGAAATTGCTGGACTGCTTTGCACATTAGATTTGAGAATTTTATATTTATTGAAATAGTTTTTAGATATCTACGTATTCTTAAAAAATGAATTTTGTGTAAGTTTTCTTATCGAATTGATAAAATAATTTACATTTAAATATTTGAATTCCTTGGCAAAAAAATGTGAAATCCTTAAATTGTAACTTATTTTATAATCATTCCATTCATGCTTATTAAATATTATAATTGACATTTAAAATAAATTTTTTTATACTTATTAAATATGACATTTTGATTAAAATTTTATAGCAAATTTTAACACACTTTTTTTTTTTGTTATTCAGTAATACTCATCCAAATGTTATAATGTTACGTGCGAGAGGGACACAAATTTTACAGCCGCTTCCTTGTTTATGTTCGTTTTCTGCAACAGAGCCGGTCCTGGTTAGTTATATACATATCAAATATGACATTTCAATTGAATTTTATTACGATTAAAATGTTAATCGTACCCTTATTATTATTTTTTTTTTTGTGATTTAGTAATATATACTCAACCGAATGCTATAATATTATGTGAGAGGACAGAAATTTTAGAGCCGCTTGGTCCTAGTTTGACGAATCATGGGAACCGCTGCTTCGCACAACTTTCTCGGAAACGACGATCCATTTTTAGTTTTTCCTTTTTGGGAGTTGAAATATCTTGACGAGAAGAAGGGAAAAATGATGATCATTCAAGGAAAATGGCTGGTAGATTATAATATAGAGTAAATTAAGTAATTTGTTAATTAGAGTTTTTTTTAAAACATTAATCTCATCATTTCTCCCTTTGTACATCAATTTCATCCTTTCTTATATATAGTTTCATCCGTACATATCAATTTCATCATTTTACTTATTCAAAAAAATTTCAAACACATTATACCTTCCTCAGATCATGTGCAATTCATTTTGAATTAAAAATTGAACAAATACTTATCGGCAAAAATTCATCCTCTTACTTGTTCAAAATAATTTATCAGACCATGCGAAATTTATTTTGAATTAAAAAATGAATGAATTCAACGAAAATTCATCCTTTTACTTGCTCAAAATAATTTCAAACACATTATATCTTCCTCAGATCATGTTGAATTCATTTTGGATTAAAAAATGAATGAATAATTGTTCAGCAAAAAACCATCACTTTACTTATTCAAAACAATTTCAAACACATTATATGTTCCTCGGACCATGTGAAATACATTTTAAATTAAAAAAATGAATGAATACTTGTTCAGCGAAAATTCATCCATTTACTTATTCAAAACAATGTTAAACACATTGTATCTTTCTCAAACCATGTGAAATTCATTTCGAATTAAAAAAAAAAAAACGAACGAATACTTGTTCAACGAAAATTTATCCTTTTACTTGTTTAAAATAATTTCAAACACACTATATCTTTTTCAGATAATGTGAAATTCATTTTGAATTAAATAAATGAATGAATACGTGTTCAGCGAAAAGGGCAAAAACGAATGGCCATTGTTCGTCTAAAATATAGACCACAAATGTGTAGCACGAGATATTCAAACGTACACTTGTCAGAATAATGTCATGGATTTTACCGAAAATAATTCATCTTCTATTATTATATGCAAATATCAAATAATTTTGGTATCTTTTTACAATTTTAGAATTACTCTTCATCTTATTTATTTGATAAATAATTAAGTAAAGATAATTTATCATTTTAAAATATTCACTTAACAAACCAATTTTCACACTCTACATTTTTCTCAAATTTCAATTACATTATTCATTTCCCCACTATTTTCTCCCATACTTAAAAACTTCTCTCATCTCTTTCAACATATCCTTAATTTATTTTTAATTCTCATATTTTATTTTTTTACTCTGATATCAGTAATTGATATATACAGATTACGAATACAACAGCTTTTACAGTAATTTAATTTGAAAGTTAAATATATATTACTCTTCAATTGAGCTTGAATAAGTATTTCTAATAATTTTATTAATATAACACATACCTTGTATAACACAAATAAGTCTTTAGTATACATATATGATAGAACATTGTCGTTATCGGAGCTCACATCAACCTCCCAATTTTTATCTTGAGAGTTTGAAGTAATCAAACCAAATACAATATTAGCTAGAAACAGGGGAGAATTAGTTAGAACATGTGCATCATACGGTCAGGAGTTTGGATTATACAACTTGTGCAATATCAAATTAAAAAAAAGACTAACCAAGGTAAATAAAATAAATAAATATGAATAAAGTACAATTTCTCTCAAAGGGCGACATGCAGAGGGAAGGAAGCGGATGAAAATGAATTATCCGATGGTCTAAGCTAAATTAGCTGAGGGTTATTATTATGATCAAAGTTCGATTAACAAAAACTAGTGAGAATTACTATTATTGTTGTTGTTGGCTGAAAGATGAAACCAGGTAGTAAGTTAGTAGTGCTGTATTTTAACTAATTTTCCAAACTAATGTAGCTTTTTCCCCCATTCCGGTAGAATAACAGACCAAAACCCATTATATTATTGCGATAACTTAAAAGATCACGTAAACGAGGGAAATTGACTCACATATCAGCACGACTAGGCGCGGATTCAAAAGATTTGTTTAGGGGTAAAACTCTATAAGAATATAATATGATAAATTTATGGGTAAGATATGTATAATTTAATAAAAATTGGATAAAATCAAGTGAAAATGACAAATTTAGGGGTAAAATATGTATAATTTAATAAAAATTAGATAAAATCAAGTAAAATATATATAATATCTTCTCAAATTTTTTGAATTTAAGGGATGATCGCCCTCTGCACCCTATAAATCCATCCCCGAGAACAACTAGCATAGCGTAGCTTATCGCATATTATCAAAAACCTCAGTGGAACCGCAACATCATAAAGACGACAGAGGGGAGAAGTGCCCGAGTCAAGCAGCAGCCCGCACGAAAATGTGAAAGCCCGAAGGCAGCAGGCAGGTAGATGAGAATAGAGGGAAAAAAAAAGTGGGGACATTGAGGAAGAAAGGGAATCAATTGCAATCGGACAAGGCGGTCAACGAATCAACAGAACAGACCGACCAGTTATGTCAATCTCGTAATGTCATTGCAATTGCTACATGAATTTCCACCCTCCCACGCTCTACACACACATAGATACAACACTGCCTCTCTCTCTCACACACACACATCACACACACACACACTTTATCTATAAATATGTGTGAAACAGGCCCCCATACATACCATTATATATACATCCCTCCACTACTCAACCCAAACATCCCCACTGAGAAGAAATCTCAGCTGCTAGCTGTCCATGCAATTGCCAGCCTGCTAGACATTCCTCCATTCATCCATCCCTCTAGCTACCGCACCTCTTTGTAATCTCAGGAACCGATTAGCACCCAAAAGAAATGGATAAACTTCCCAAATGCGGAGCAAATTATGTGCCTCTTACACCTTTGACGCTGCTCAAGAGAGCTGCTGCTGCTTACCCCAATCGCATCTCCCTGATTTACGAGGGAGCCCGTTTCACATGGAGCCAAACTTATGAGCGCTGCTGCCGCGTTGCGTCCTCTCTCCGCTCTCTCAACGTCATCAAGAATGATGTTGTAAGTCGGCTTTCTTCCTCCCATACGGTCTGAAATATTTATCTAATCACCCAATCATCTACTGGAGATGACGAGCTAGTTCTTCTATAAATTTAATTGATAGTCCAAAACGGCAGAGCGACTGATTGTGATCACTACTCGACCTTTTCATTGCTTAATCGTATATGCCCGGGCTATTGTGTTGTGATGCAGGTATCAGTACTGGCACCAAACATCCCTGCAACGTACGAGATGCACTTTGCAGTGCCCATGGCAGGAGCAGTCCTAAATACCATCAACACCAGGCTGGATGCCAAGAATGTGGCAACCATTCTTCGCCACTCAGAAGCCAAGGTCTTCTTCGTGGATTGTCAGTGTGTGCCACTGGCTCGGGATGCCCTCAGGTTACTGGTGGGTGGGGGTGATCAAGATCATGATCCCTTGCAGCACTCCAACTTTGACATGCCCCTTGTTGTTGTCATCGATGATATAGATTCTCCCACAGGGATCCGTCTTGGGGAGCTGGAGTATGAGCAGTTGGTGCGAGCGGGCGACCCTGATTACGTGCCAGTGGAGGTTAGTGATGAGTGGGACCCAATCGCCTTAAACTACACCTCAGGGACCACTTCGAAGCCCAAAGGTGTGGTTTACAGCCACAGAGGGGCCTACCTCAGCACTCTGAGCTTGATCCTCGGATGGGAGATGGGGAGCGAGCCTGTGTATCTTTGGACACTCCCCATGTTCCACTGTAACGGCTGGACTTTCACCTGGGGGGTGGCTGCACGGGGCGGCACCAATGTCTGCCTCCGCAGCCCTACTGCCCCACATATATACAGGAGCATTGCCCTCCACAGTGTCACCCACATGTGTTGTGCCCCGATCATCTTTAATGTGCTCCTGGAGGCCAAGCCTGAAGAACGCATTCCCTTGGCCGCTCCTGTCCACATCCTCACAGGAGGGGCTCCCCCACCTGCTTCACTCCTACAAAAGGTGGAGGCTCTTGGATTCCATGTCACCCATGCCTATGGCCTCACCGAGGCCACGGGTCCCGCCCTCCTGTGTGAGTGGCAGTCCAAGTGGAATGAGCTGCCCCAGGATGACCAGGCCAGGCTGAAGGCCCGCCAAGGCATCAGCGTGCTCACTGTGGCTGATGTGGATGTGAAGGACACGACCACGATGATGAGCGTGGCCCATGATGGTAGGACCATTGGAGAGATCGTCCTGCGGGGAAGCGGCATCATGAAGGGCTACTATAAGGATGAGCATGCTACCTCGAATGCGTTTAAGGGTGGGTGGTTCCACACAGGGGATGTTGGCGTCATACACCCGGATGGGTACCTGGAGATAAAGGACAGGTCCAAGGATGTCATCATATCGGGTGGGGAGAACATCAGCAGCGTGGAAGTGGAGGGGGTGCTGTTTAGGCACCCAGTAGTCCTGGAAGCAGCTGTGGTGGCAATGCCCCATCCACACTGGGGGGAGAGCCCCTGCGCTTTCGTCGTTCTCAAACCCAACCCTTCAGGCGGTTCTGTAACCGAAGCTGAGATCATCTCCTTCTGCAGGAAGAATCTTCCCCACTTCATGGTCCCCAAAAAGGTGGAGTTCCTCCCCACGTTACCCAAGACTTCCACAGGCAAAATCCAGAAGTTCCAGTTGAGGGCTCTTGCCCATAAGTTTGTGGTCTCTGAGAAGGTTCCTTCTTCAAAGAAGAAGCCAACTACACCTCACGCAGGGTCCAGGACCCAATACCATCCTCAGCCTCAAGACCACGATCAGATTCTTGCGTTATCTCGCCTTTGAACTATTTATTGAAGATTTCCTAACTAATTGAATGAAATATTAAGTTGAGATAAAAGAAAAACCGGTACATTATGGAGTGAAATGGAGAGTACTGGACCACTGGTAGGTACTCTAGCTGGCTTATGCAGCCTGGTTCTCTGTACTGTGCTTGACGTAGAAATCCTTAGCGTCATGAAGATCATTATTATTCCCTTTTTACATATGAATTGAGCCAAAGATTTTGAGCAACTGATCCTAGTCGGAGTACATAAATAGTTTTAAGGGCAGTGTACAATTTACTTCGTCTGCAAAATACTCGGCTCTCTTTAGATTAAGAAAGAGTAGTCCTTTCATCTATTTTTATGGACGCCATTATTATCTTTCTATTAACTCCTTTGCAATGAATTACCTGTTATCACCAAGCCATCATGAGTCTCATGCTATAGTACGCAAATCAGTGAATTCCATACTTCCAGAATTAGAAAATCTAACTTTTTTTTTTTGTCTAAATTTTCATAATTTGCATGTTATCTTTTCACTTTTTTTAATCTCAAAATCATGTATCTACTAACTGCTTTCCGACCATTGTGATGAAAAGTAAAAACACTTCTGCTTCCAACAAGGAAAAGGTTTAGAAAAAGGGAAGAGGATTACTGAAACGGAAAGAGAAGGGAGGCACGGGCCGTGAAAATTAAGCTGGAAACTAAAGATGTGGACGCAGCCACTGCCATGAAATCATGCATAAGTAACAGTAATATGAGATACAACCAGAAGACAGCGTCATAATAACTTTATTCCCAAATTAGGCTTAGGTAAAAACAAGAAGTCCTGGCAAGGAAGTGGAAATGTATAAGATGGTAGCAAACAGCAAATCTAGAAGTGCACGGTGATGCCAAGTAATGCCATCAGCTGAGATACAAACTCCGGATGGCCTGGCCAAGCAGCCCCAGTGACCAAATTTCCGTCTGTGAAGCAGCGATCGATGGGCTCCGGTTCTAACCATGTGGCCCCACCCAGCACCACATTGAGTTTCACCGCAGGGTATGCAGTGCATTTCTTTCCCTATAACATGCATAGTAATAGGCAGTCCACTTAACTGAGCAAAGTAAAAAATGGGAGCAAAACCACTAGATACCAATAAAAAATTGATCAGTATAGAACATAATAATAACAGTATCAAAAGAGCGACCTTGAGAACACCCGCAGCGGCCAGAATCTGCTGACCATGGCAGATTGATGCCACTGGCTTCTCTGTCTCCATGAATTCCCGGACTAAAGCAATCACTGACTCATTCAGTGCCAAATATTCAGGTGCACGACCTCCTGGAATTACAAGAGCATCATAACTGGAGGAATCTAGATCTTCAAAGCTAGCATTCAGAGTAAATCTATGGCCAGCCTTCTCGCTGTAAGTTTGATCGCCTTCAAAATCATGAATAGCTGTCGGGCAAGTTTCACCATCTCTCTTATTGGGGCAGACTGCATCTACATGGCACCCTAGAGCTTGAAGAGACTGAAAAGGCACAGCCACTTCATAGTCTTCCATGTAATCCTGCACAAATTGTGGGAGAGAAAATATTAGACCATATCCACTATCAAATATATTGTTTCTTCTACATTTTTTATCTCTAAATTGTAAAGTCTATTAATCTTTCAGGATATAACTGTGGCAAGAAGTTTGCAGCAGGGAAATTCGTGAAGGTAAAACAGAGAAATCAAATATTCACATGTAACAACAAATAAAAAAGATCATCTAAATTATTGAAACACAACAATATCCACGTTCCGTAACTAGAAAAATAGAGTTCTGTTACTTTTGTCAACAAGTGTCCACCAAAGCGATTGTTTCACTCTAATGATTCATGTGACAAACTCTCAGACCACCAATTAATCAAAAAGAAAACATAATGAAAAGGATTAAGCTTAAAAGGGTCAAAATCTGTTGAAAAGGATCACTGGAGAAAGAGGATAAACAGGCAGAGAAAATGAATGATAAGGGCCATTGGATGAATGCTGACTCTTGCCAGTGATCGCAGAGAATGATCTTCCCCCCAGATCTTTGTCATTTAGAAGAAAAAAGTAACTTGGAATACCGGTTCTCCATTTGGAGAGCCGTAAAAATAAGATTAACTCTTCTCTAAGTTCTATTGCAATTAGACAGCACTTCGATTTCTTAAAGTTCAAAATTGCAAGTAAAATTGACCAAAAAGGAGAGAGTTTTCTGTCAGTAAGTGACCCCGGTTTTGCTCGTTTAGAGTAAAGAGAGGCAATAACCTGCAAGTGCAAGCAAAAACAATTTAAAGTCACATTTTTCAGTATTTTCATTACATAGATTTCCAATTATCTATCAAATCGACAAATTAATAGAGCATTAGCATATGATAATTATACCAACAGTCATAGATAGATGGGAATTAATATAACAGTAACTGCATGAGTTTATCATGAAAAACCAACAATATGCAAGTCAGTTAGTTACCTGAGTTTGTGGAGCAAAGACTATGATGGGTCTCACAAGGAGGAAATGACACCAAAATGCTAAAACTACCTTGTCAGTTTACCAGAAAAAGCACATTTGAGTGACACTTGTTTGTGAAGTGCATCGACACCAGCAGATTGGTATGAGCTGTTGAGTCTCTGACGCAACAGTGTGCCCGCCCCCCCCGCACCACCACCACCACCACCACCACCACCACCATCAAGACACCCACCCCACCCCACCCACCCCCCATTTTTGAGCTGTTCATTACTCAGGTTCAAGAAAACCAGAAAATGAAAATTGAGATTTTAATGTACTTGCAGGGATCAGGTTCTAATGTGACAATATATAAGATAAGAGATTCGTTACACATGAGGTGCATTGAAATGAGAAAATGATTATGCAGGGGAAAATTGCAGTATAAGAAATGCCAGACTTGAGATTTTGTTACCCCGCAAAGAAATAGGATTCTCTTGTTTGATCCAGTAATATTGCCTCCCAGAGCTTTCAGAAAAGACCGGATCAACTCGGGATGCCCATAATAGGAAACTCCAGTTATAAGGTTACCATCAGTGACGCAGCTTGACATGGTCTCCGGTTCCACCCAGCAAGCACCTGAAGCTATCAGTACAGGCCTTACTGCAGGATATGCAGTGCATTTCCGGCCTCTAACAGTGTCGGAAGCTGCCAAAATTAGTTGCCCGTGGCATACTGAAGCAATTGGCTTTCCAGCACTAGAGAATTTGCGGACCAAATCTAAAACGCATGGGTCCATAGCAAGATACTCTGGAGCCCGTCCTCCTGGTATGACCAGGCCATCATATTTGTTGAAGTCAACTTCACTAAAAGTTGCATTCAGTGAAAAATTGTGACCAGGAGACTCCGAATAGGTCTGCAATAGAAGAAGAGATAGTAGACGGTCAGCAGTATGGAAGCGAAGAAGGAAAAAGGATATTAAACCGTCAGCAATATAGAAACGAGCAGAGTGGTCCATAGTAACATATAATCTCACGGACAGAACACACGAAGAGCTCGACTGAAACAGGCAGTTTTGGACTTAAGGAATGAGATAGGATTTTAAAGGAGACTTGAAAAAGAATATTTGCTGCGTCATAATCTACAACTCCAGTGAAAGTTACGAAGCTGGCACTTATCAGTTTTTTTTTCTTTTTTTGACCGAGGTATCCGGGCTCTTTGAGCCCGACCAGGGAGGAGCGGACCCAAGAGCCACGCAGTAGCCTGCAAACGACTTGTCTCGGTTAAACTAGGCGAAGCCCGATAAGCTCGAGCACCTATCAGGTTCATTATAAGAAATTGACTGCTAAAAATCAGTGGAGTTCAACCACTCAATGGAAGGAAACCCTAGCAGATAATGGATGGAGCGGGCGGAAGGGAAGGAGGAGGACCTGGTCACCAGAAGACTGATGGACGGCGGTGCGGCAAACATCGCCAGCCTTTTTGCCAGGGCAAACAGCATCCACTGACACGCCGTACGCCAGCAACGCCTGATATGGAACCATCACCTCGTAGTCTTCCATGTAATCCCCGCAGAGCAGCAGAACTCTCACCGTCCTGTGGACCTTGGAATCCGCCATCGTTGGCTTCTGTTTCTTCCGAACCTTGCTACTATACCTTATC
Organism: Lagerstroemia speciosa; assembly: GCA_037672795.1. NCBI lineage: Eukaryota > Viridiplantae > Streptophyta > Magnoliopsida > Myrtales > Lythraceae > Lagerstroemia > Lagerstroemia speciosa. The sequence continues at coordinate 9,336,522 of CM075288.1, forward strand.
TACAACCCAATACCCGCTTTCACTCTTTCTTAATTTCGGACGGCAATGCATTAATAAACTAAGCCAACAGAGGGAAAAAATGTTTTGCCAGCTAACATTACTTATCTGTTTATTATAATAAAAAAACCATATCTTTTCCAACAAAAAAAAAACCAATATTTTTTCCTTTATAAAAATATCAAGTGACTTGCAACTGCCGTTCTTTATTAAAAAAAAGGGGAGACCTCCTTCTAGATGCATCTTGTCCCAAAAGGAGGAAAGAAAATCCAACAAAGAAAAAGTAAGAAGTTTTATCATATTTTAATTTTGTGTTAATAGCTAGAATCATAGTGTTTAAAATCGGATCAAGTTGAGAACCGGTCAAGGCACGGGTTCTCAGGTTTAGGGGTCAAACCAGGATTCAATGAGTCAAACTGGATTTTTAACTTAGGAGGTGTTTGGTTCTAGTATTATTATATTACAATGTAAAATAAAATTACAAGGAAAATTACAATTTTATATGAAAAATAGTTGGTATTGTGAAATTGTTATAGTTGGTAAATGTTACATTTTACTCGAAAAGCAAATGGAATAATAATATTCTATGCTTCCATGTTATAAAAATACTATTTTCCCACGTCTTTTCTTCCCAACCTTTTCTCTCTTTTAGCCATAGCTGAGTCTTTCTCTTTCTTGGTTTCTTTTGTAATTTTAAACAGATTGACAAGTGGGCTTCATTGTAATGTAAAAATGTTGTCCCAAAAGACTGTAAAAGCTTTACAAGCAAACCCCCGTGGCCCGGTAAAAATGTTAGAACCCGATAAAATCAAATTGAGTTCCCTTTTACATCCAAATGGTGTAATATGGGATGTAAACTTACCCCTTTTTCATGTAAAGTGTTTACATTACATCAATCCAAACAACTCCTTAATCATTATAATATTTAAATTCAATAGAAAATATAATTCCAACTATAAAAATAAATTAAATTTAATAATTCAAATTCTAGAAATATAAGAAAACCCCATATTATTGAACACAAGTCAAAATAAAAAGAGTTAATGGGTAAAAATGATACAACTCCCCTCATATCTTACTCAAATAACACCAAATTATAGCTATTTCAAAAAATAGCACCAAGTTATGTCTATTATCCATTTTACCCTTCATGCCCATTTTTTCCAAAACCTCCCTCTCATCCATTTTCCCCTCCTCTTTAGTCCTCTCCTCTACGGGCTTCCTCCTGCAAACACCCCCCACCCTAACTTCCTCCTGTGCTCGATGGCTTCCTCCTGCAATAGCTCCATCCCCCCGCTACACTTCCTCTTCAACAAAATCAGTGAAGAGTGGACGACTGGACCAACGACAGGAGACGAGAAAGGCGACGGATAGACGACGATGAGAGGAGCTACGAGTTGAAGACGGGGGAGGAGCAACGGGTCGATAGGAGTGGTGAAGTGACTGGCGGGAGGCAATGGGAGCGACGACGTGAATGGCGGGAGATGACGGGAGGGATGATGGGAAGTCGGCTGGAATGACAACAGCAAGCGGCTGGTAGGATGTTGGGGGGGGGGGGGGGGGGGGGGGGGGGGGGGGGGGGGGGGGGCGCTGGGGATGATGGGAGAACGGGAGAATTCTCAAACAATAGAGATAAATGAGAGGGGTAGCTGTGCCATTACAAAAAAATTAATAAATATCCTTAAATAATGGTGTTAGTTTTAAAAACTGTTACAAATTGGTACTGAATGTGGGTCCCACCCTGCTATATTTTTATTTTCAAATAACCGGTTTGATCGTCTGTTTAAATGGGTTCTTTGATTTTTTATAGAACCTATTGGTTTGCTTTGAGCTAACTGAAGCAAAACTGCAAGTGGAGTAATTATGAAAACCAGACTGGGTAGGTGACCGGTTTCAGGTTGAACAGGTTTAATCGGCTTGCCCGGTCCGATTTTTAAAACTATGGCTAGAATAAAAGGTAATAAGAGCTTCCTTTCTCTACACGCATACTCTCTCTTTATGTTCTCTCACCATGCTCATTTTTTCAAAACTCACAATACAAATCTCGTGTTTCAGATCTGATCTGAAACCACTTGATTCCTCGAGCTTTAGCTACATCGATCTTCATATATATCATTAAACATCGCTCCCTTCATTGGAGTTTCAGTTATTCCCCTTTTGTGAGAGTTCTATTCCCCTTATATGGGATGAGCTTATGAAATCATTCATGAAGCAATTCAGATATAAAACTGCAATACGAACAATGAAGCTGAATCTCAAATGCTTGACTTGGAAAGATAATTGGTCTTTCATGGACTATGAGGTGGTTGAACAAAGCATCAGAAAATGATTGAACGACCTGCTGATGAGGAGCAAATATGGATAATAGTATCCAATTTGCTCTTAGATTGTCAAGGTAAATTCACTAAGCTGGACACTGTGAAAAAGGTCCTATGGTGGCCATCTCTATGCACGCTAAATTTTTAGGGTTTTATTGAGGTTTTTAGGGGTTTTTAATATGTTTTTTTAAAGGATTTTTATGGTTTTTTTAGGGTTAATTGTCCATCTCCCAATAGATAGCGCTAGTACAAGACAATGTATGCGTAATCATACCCTCGCTACATACGGTAACTCTGACACATTTAAAAATCCAAAATGTGGTGAACCCTACCCTACAAGGGAGCTATGAACATAGTGAACAGAATCTTGCAACATCTCTGACACATTTAAAAAACCCCAAAGACGTGGTCAACCCTAGAGGGGTGATATAAACATCGTGGGCTGTTGGCTGTTGGGGGGACTCATTGAACACCGCCTTCGAGCTAGAGGTAGTTGTCCATCTCTCAATAAATAGTGCTAGTGCAGGACAATGTACGTGTAATCAGACCCTTGTTGCATACGATAACTCTGACACATTAAAAAACCCAAAAGATGTGGTGAACCCTACATGGGAGCTATGAACATAGTGAACAGACCCTCGCAGCATCTCTGACACATTTAAAAAACCCCAAAGACTTGGTCAACCCGAGAGGGGAGATATAAACATCTTGGGCTATTGGCTATTGGTTGTTGGGGAGAGTCATCGCACGCACCCTCCGAGCGAGGCGTAATTGTCCATCTCTCAATAGATAGCGCCGGTACAGGACAGTGTACACGTCGACAGACCCTCGCTACATACGGTAACTCTAACAAATTTAAAAACCAAAAAGACGTGGTCAACCTTAGAGGGGAGATATGAACATAGTGGCCTGTTGGCTGTAGGGAGGACTTTTACCACAGAACCTTCGATCGAGACGTACTTGTTCGTGTTTGAATAGGTAAGGCTGGTACGGGTCAACGTATGCGTGAACAAACCCTTGTTGCATACCGTACCTCTTACACATTTAAAAACCCGTAGGACATGGTCAACCCTAGAGGGGAGTTATAAACATTGTGGCCTGTTGGTTGTTGGGAGGATTGATCGCACACACCCTCAGCGCGAGTGGTAATTGTCCGTCTCTCAATAGATAGCGCTGGTATAGGACAATGTACGCATCGACAGACCCTCATGCATACGGTAACTCAGACACATTAAAACACCCAAAAGACGTGGTCAACCCTAGAGGGGAGATATGAACATACTGGCCTATTGGCTGTGGGGAGGACTTTTCGCCTAGACCCTCCGACCAAGAGGTCCTTGTTCATCTCTAAATAGATAATGGTAGTACAGGACAATGTACGCGTGAACAGACCGTCGCTGCATCTCTGACACATTTACAAACCCAGAACATGCGGTCAACCCTAGAGGGGAGATATCAACATCCTGTTGGCTGTTGGGAGGACTGATCTCACACACCCTTTGAGCGAGAGGTAAGTGTCCGCCTCTCAATAGATAGCGCTGATACAGGACAATGTACGCGCCAACAGACCCTCGTTGCATACGGTAACTTTGACACATTTAAAAACCCAAAAGACATGGTGAACCCTACCCTACAGGGGAGCTACGAACATAGTGAATAGACCCTCGCTGCATCTCCAGCACATTTAAAAACCCAGAAGACATGGTCAACCCTAGAGGGGAGATATAAACATCGTGGCCTGTTGCCTGTTGGGAGAACCGACCAACACAACCTTTGAGCAAGACGTAACTGTCTGTCTCTCAACAGATAGCGCTGGTACAGGACAATGCACACGTCAACAGACCCTCGCTGCATATGATAACTTTGACACATTTAAAAACCCAAGAGACATGGTCAACCCTACAGTGGAGATAAACATAGTGTGCTGTTGGCTTTAGGGAAGACTTATCACACAGACCCTTCGACCGAGAGGAAAAAGTTGTTCCCTCAAGTCCTATATGCTTAGTGCATGAGAAATTGCACCTAATTTCACATGCTTGTTTGGGAGTCATTTGACACATACAAAAACCTGAAGGACGTCGTCAACCCTGAAGGGAACATGTAAACATTGTGTCCTGTTGCTTGTGGGCAAAACTGCACGTACCCTCTGATCGAGAGGAACTTATTCATCTCTCAATACATATGCCTAGTAGAGGACAAGTAGTTGTTGAATTATTGTCGAAGATTGAGAAAATCCTAAGTGTTACTTTTGCTTGTCAGATTGCTTCTAATTGATCTTGGACGATTTATTGAGATTTCTCTTAGAGAATTAGGGTACAGATGTTCGGCTGGTGTTTGCATCTTACGACTGTTGCTAATGGTGTTTGCATCACGGAGATGGATTCTTCTGTAAATCTCATAGCCCCTGCCTCCCGTTCATTATTGTCCCCAAATTTCTTTTGACGGCCAAAAAAATTATTCCATTTTATTCACAGGTTCTGATCACCAACTTCTCTACTGGTATTTGATATATTAATGAGCTGTTCAACTGGTTCTAGTATTTGATGTGTACCCATATTTCTCTTCTCCATTGAATGTATGCTGACTGAGAAGAGTACGAGTTTGGTATTTCCTTGGATTCATGCGTATCGCCAAGTCCACTATTTCGTTCGTGTTCAACATGCTTCCTATTACTATATGTAATTGGGCAAATTAAATGAACATTGCCGGCGCCATGCATTAAACACGCCCTTTGTTGTCCCATTTACTACAACGGATGCTACTCTGGCAAGGATCCCACTGCTCAATGTGGCGTTCATCCACTCACCCCCCACCATTTGCTCACTCCGATTTGGCTTCGATCAGCTCCCTCCGGCGTGATGAACTCGATTCGACAACAGATTAGTGTTAGCTTCGGGCGACCATTGTTGACTGAACATGTCCACTCCGACGAGCAGCTCCTTTGTCCCACCATCGCCTCACTTCTTCAAGATCCTGCTCGACTGGATGATCCAAGCCGACAAGTTGGTAAGTGTCGTGCTCGCAATGCCTGCGTACCTGGTCGAATGTAGTCACTCCGCGTGCAACATTCGTAGGATATACCATCGGAGTACCTGAAGAAGTATGGCAAGGACCTTCCCAATTACGACTCCGTCGTCCTCACAGCCCCCTCCAATGATATGTGGACGGTGCAGCTCACGACGACCAACGGGGGGTATCCCTGGGAAGGGGTGGCCCGACTTCCTAAACTTCTATGGCCTGGAGCACGGGGACTTCATCGTTTTCCGTAACGGGGCCAGCGCATCCCCTAATGAGTTCGACTTGGTAATATTCTGCAAAATCGCGACAGAGAATACCCTACGAGAGTGGGGTCGGTGGGGATGCATGACCAAGGTACGTCCGGACGCTCAATCACGCTGAACCGATATTTGTGCCATGGTCACGTACAGACAGTTGTGGATCATTTCCTCCATTCGGAAATGCATGGAGGACACGCTCCAGACCCAGTTGGAGCGGACAGGCGGGCGGTGCTACCTGGGACAGAGAAGGAGTTGAAGGAGAAGGTCCCCCCCACCCCCAACCTGGATTCCCTTCCCTTCCCTTGAGTCCTTTGGAGTTGATATTTTACGGTTGAATGATGAAGGGCTCCACTGCCTCAATGTCCTAGTTATCATTTAATGCTGGTTAGCAATGGGTTGACAAAGGGGTACGAGGGGTGTAGGGAGTAAGTACGGGAGGGCGGGATGGCAGCAAGGTCAGGGTGAGCGGGTTGGGGTTCGACAGTGAAACGGGTCATCTTCTTCTCTCGGGTCCCTCCAGCACGAGCCCTAGTAGTGCAGAGGGGGGAGCAGTGAACCCTCCCCTTATTCCTCCGCTTGATGAAGACAGACAGATGTACAAGTAGATAAGAGGGCAGCAAGAAGGCTTGGCAGAAGGATTTCTCCGGCGTCCAAGGACGAAATGGGGGGTTCATTTATTTTTTAAATGTAGCTACAATGGGGGAATGAACTCCGTTCGTTTCACCCCACCATTCCTCCTAAAAACACCTCTTTCATGGTGTATTCTAGGATTCGAGGATCAGATCCGTTCATCAGCACATCTGACTCTGACAGACTTCTCATCGAGCTTATCAGAATCTATCTTGTCCCTCCATCGATCGGACTTCAGGTAGACTCCCGAATGCAGATTCCCCCATTTACATACCCTTCCCCTCCCACCCTGTCAAACAAGTATAGTCCTGGCCTAGTGGCAGGGATACTTGCACCTCGGGCCCCCTGACTGGGGTTTGAATCCCTGTACCCCCCTCCCCTGCTTCGCACAAATACCAAAGCTCTTCCCCAACATCTATTATCGTCCCCTGCCCAGCTGCGCCTGAGCATCCCCGGCGCACCGCACTGGCCATCCGCGCGCCCAACAAACCTGACATCGGGGTTTCGAGACAAGCCTCTTACTACTCGAGACTCATTTTTTCCTGAGCAAGAATGAGCACTTTGCTCCTCACAGTCGTACTTGACCTACTACGGTTCGGTCCCTAACCTTCTCCTTCCACCCACCAGGCTCCAACATACATCCATATTTTTTCCAATGCATTAGTCCGGTCGCTAACCTGCCATTACAAATGATGACGCGTAGTCCGATGTGTCGCTAACTGTGCTAGCTTCCCACTTCAGCATAGCCCGTATTCCCTATCAGCTAGTTTTGGGATGTTGGGGGATATCATTATTGTCGAACCTAATGCCTACATTGCATTCGCAGGCAAAAGATTAATTGAACAAACATTCAATAAGACAGTACCTGAAGGTTCACAAGCAGCTGAATATTTATTCCATGAGGGCTTATTTGATCCAATCGTACCAGGTAATCCTTGGAAGGGTGTTTTCAGTGAGTTATTGAAGCTTGACACTTTTTTTCCTTCGAATTCAAATTCCATTGAGTAGTAAGTACAACCTTAAGTTCAATTATTTTATTCGTACTGAACAAGTAGTTAGTTTACCGGAATCCAAGTCAGAATCCGAAGAATGTCTAAAGTAAAGAACCATGTGGACAAATCTTTTTTTTTTTTGCCAATATTAACTATTTCGTTATCAGGAAACCTCTATCACCAAGATAAAAAAAAGCAAATTTTCCCTTATGCGAAATTCAAATTAGGCAAATAAACTGACTTCTCTTTTTCCTCTTCGCGGTGCAACTTAACCCCGGACACATCTCTGTCTGCTCATATGGCAACGTCACGGGCCCTCTTTCTCTTCCAACTTCCCAAAAACGAAAAGGAACCACGCCTGCTTGCCCTGCAAACCTTATTAGTTCAACACGATCATCTCGTTTATAAGATTCCATCACAAAAGGTGCTCCCAACTGGGAAAGGTGCCAAAATCCCACTAAAGACAATTACAACTGACTCAGATGTGCTAAATGAACAATTCAACAAAAATTGGCCCAAATAAACTGAATTATGTATAGTGTGCCAACTCTATTGAATCCTTTGGCTCCTAAATATTGACGGCCAAGCTCAAAGCTACTATCTAATGCCCTCACCATGAACAAAGAAAAAAATAGGCCATTTTCTAAAATGGTTTTCAGGAGTTTTTTCTTAGGGTTATTAAACGTTTTTTAAGGGCTTAAATTTTTTAGGGTTTTTTAGGGTTTTTAAGGGTTTCTTAGG